>CM031243.1:583644578-584326587 GCA_018340775.1 Taxus wallichiana var. yunnanensis
TATTAATTTTTGTCATTATGGAAGTATTAAAACACTCATAGAATATTTGTGTTGACATTAAATAGTACCATACCTACTTATGTGAGAATTTATGAAAATGCGATGCCTTCCTCCACAATGACAGTTCAAATAATTAAAATTGCTTTTGCAAGAAATAGACTAAATGGTGCAACAGTGCCCTGTGCATGATACCCAAAGTGTGATATACCTTCTCTTTTTAAGACAAAAAAAAGATAAACGACATCATCTCAAGTATGAGATGCCACGTAGATAATATTATTCTAATTAGTTTTAAACACATATAAATCAATAAATTAAATCTAGTTATAGAAAATATTTTCTATGAGTTTATTATAATGAAAATATTAAATTATTAGGAGAAAATATACTTTCAGATTGATTTGAGAGTCTTCAATCATTAAATAAAGAATATGTAGAATAAGTTTCGACAACAAAGCAAAGTAAAGATCCATGTCCTTAACACCACCTTCATAATCTCAATCGGCCGCTCCTTTTCATGCTTCACCACTTCGTGTCATATATAGATCTTTTTCACTATTTCCATTCCCACTATATCCTTTTGTTCTTTATTTTCCAAGTACAGATACCATACTATCTTGTTGTATGTTTCTTTTTTCTTCTAACATCTCCCCCGTTTCACTTTTGGATTTTTTTAATTAATTTTTTGTCATTATGGAAGTATTAAAACACTCATAGAATATTTGTGTATATGGTCCAACTATCCATGACAACATATTTTTTGTAACATATTACTTTTCAAACAACTTCTCTACTAAATTTGTTTTGTCTAAAGTGTAGTCTTTATAATTTTATACTGCCATGTTCTTCCACTTAAACATTTTCTATTTGTCATATTATTTTAACAAATACAATTTCTTAACCCATAATATTTTCTCTCATTCCCCCACTCTCACTGATGTACTATTTTCTTAGAGACTCTATGACTCTTTTAGAGTTGAAAAAGTTTAACTTGCAAATTGATGAAACTTATGCCATCTTCTATTCTAAATACTTCAAGTAGTAGTTCTTTAAAATGAATGCAATTTTTTTTAATACTTGTCAAATACTTTTTCATATGAAACACTACAGGCTTCCTTGTTTCATGGATTTTATTTCATATTCGCAGAAATGAATACATATGACCATTGCATGTTTTCCCCCATGCTGCCCACAGGAGAGACCACAACTGTCGTACCTGCGCAAAACACCTCATTTGCATAAAACAATTCATCTACAAGAATCAAGCGTTGTTAGACTTGCACAAATAAAGGGGTTCTAAGATTTAAATCTCAACAATAACACTCAAAGTCTGTACAGACAAGTTTGTTTCATCATTGAGATGCAAATTTATACTACAATGGCATTTAAAAATTCTATACTGACAACTTTGCTTTATCATAATTGACTTAAGCTGATGCACACAGAAGACCACTAGGAACATTGTTTTTAAAAAACATTTAAAGCCGAATACATATAAATACCCCATAACCTCGGCTACGAGCCACATTAATTATACATTTCATTGTAATAAATATTGCTCTGTCTTCATCTTCCACATCTGCATGTCTTTATCTATGACATTCCTACCTTTCGCGTACACGTGTAGGGGCCATTCAAATCATGCTTCGTCAACCATGAAATCTCATCCGTCGATGTCTCTGTCGTTGTTAGAGGGGGTCGGGTTTTCTCACATAGACCACGCATATCGGCGTAATAAATATTGCACTAAATAATATAATTTCCCTAAAATCAAATTTCCATTCGTTGTAGGAAAGAGTTGGGTAATCTTAAAGATTTAATGAAGGGGCCAACGTAGCAGTATGGGTTGACATTGAATAGTACCATACCTAGTTATGTGAGAATTTTTGAAAATGCAGTGCCTTCCTCCACAATGACAGGTTCAAATAATTAAAATCGCTTCTGCAAGAAACAGACTAAATGGTGCAACAGTGCCCTGTGCATGATACCCAAAGTATGATATACCTTCTCTTTTAAGACAAAAAAAAGATAAACGACATCATCTCAAGTATGAGATGCCACGTCGAAAATGCTTTGCGTTTATAGGCATGAAAACGAGCAAAGAAGTAAATAACAAAATGCAAGAAAATACCAACAAAAATAGTAGTCTCCTTTTCCGTCTCCCTCTAGCTCGCCTGTGGAATATAACGTTGTGATATGGAAGACATGGGCAGAGGACGAGTCAGATCAGAAAAGTAAAGGGTATTATTGTGTATGGTTCCCGAGGCTCAGAATCACACGAGCTACATCAAAATCCATCGAACCTCTGTCACTCTGCAAACACCACAACCATTAGCATTTTTCCTTTTCCATACTCATTATTCATATTCCTAACAGTAAATACTTACACTAATGTGCCTGACCAGGAGCCGACCTGCTATGTTGGTATTTTCTTGCATGGAGACCCGTATCTTCCTCTCTTGGTTTTATTTACCTGTATGTCTCAAGCATTTTGTTTCTGATCAGAAGAAGGCATAAAAAAATGACATGGTCAGATGTTTCTGTGCCAAGGAGTCCATATCATACCATTTTCTTTCAGACGAGCGATAGAACGTGTGCCACCATGCACTACAACGCTCCATCAGATATCTCGCCACTGCTGCTGCAATCGTACGTGAAGTGTACGATGGAAACGCCGAAAGTTATTGTGCGAGGAAGTAAAAGTGGAGGGAGAGAACAATGCGAGAGGAAAATGGGTGAAGAAGGGGTATGAGGGCAGGGACGTGTAAAGGTGGGGAAATCTAAATTGGGGAAGCAATCTGAAACTTTACACAAGACTAATAATAATATTCTACAATAACATATTATTATTAAAATATTTTTTATGTTGATAGTTGTGTTCTAAATTAAAATGATATTGAGTCAATTTAGACACATTCTATAGCATCCAATTAATTAAGGGTCTCGATTTTTAAGGTCATTGAAGGATTTGATCTCGATTGCTAAAACGGTCAATGTATGTTAGTTACATCCGAAAGCACACACTCCATGGTCCAACCTGACCGCTACTTTTACCTCACAAGTGTTCCACTATTTTTTGATTGACCGTAATGAATGTGTTGAGCAACATTCCCTAGTTGCCAAGGTTCTTAGGTATCAAACATTTCAAGAATAGGTAGCACATGCCTGTATCGTTCATTAACTAAAGACTTAAGGGAAGTTACAATTTATGGAACGAGACCTCCAGAAGGTCAAGGGCAAGTGAAAATACATCAGATTCGGTCTTCTCGTGATGTAGACACAGTGACATATAATAATATACAAAATATGTAAAGGTGCCCATTGTCATGAAGATCACCCTCAAAATTTCGTCCCAGTTTGAAATGTTTGGAAACTCTAACCTAAAAACATGTCGGTGATTCAATGCACATCAAAGGTTGGTGCTCCACTTTTGAGAGCCATCATAACTTAACTACTCAAATAAATTTTCGATTGCCGACGAGGCAAAACATGACATTCTAAGGAAACTTGAGGTAGAAGATGACATTCTAAGGAAACTTGAATCCATGTTGTCCATACCCAAAGGCAACCCTTAGATGTCCCTCACAAATGGAAATTCTTGGAGGCATACTTCTATGTCATGGCTTTTGTATATAGTTAAAACCATGGTCTGCAGTCGGAAGATGTTACGAGGTGTATTGATGATTTTATGAGAAATCTACCTTGTTTGACCAACAACTTTACCAACTTGAAAAAGGAATGATAGGGCACATGCAATAACCATGGCCTAGGAAAATATCCTAAAAATAACATTGGCCGCCCATTTGACGAACATTCCATTATAGTGTGTGCCTACGGTACATAGTTACGCTGAAGGTGTTTATTACAATGGGATGAATCTTGGGGTCTTTGACATATGTCAATCAACACACGAGATCTTCACAGCGCCAGGATTTCGACTGGAACTTTGACCTTGGCCTATCTAGGTCATCGGCGTATAACATTTACTTTATAGATGATCTGTTTCATCAAGGCCGACTCCTTCCTCTGTCATATTTTCCATAGAGTAAATCTGATTCACGCCTTGAAAATATGCTTCAATTAAATGACAAGGTGCGATCATGGAGAACGGATTTGCAAGCAGAGGGTTGTTACTCAGCCTTTCAAAAAAATCTACAAAGAAAGATAATTTCATGGCTCCGCAAGCGGTGATTTTCTACGTCCAAGGCAAACCACAAATCAAAGCCTCCCACTTCGGTGCTGTAAAACAGGACTTCAATGGCAACTGTTATTAACCCCAAGGTTTGTATAAACACCTCCTGTGTAGATGGAGGACATCCGTTTCAAATAAGGAATTCCCAACATTAATCAGGTGAATAACTCTTTTTAAACAGAATTCGGTTTCCTGTAACAATAATGTGCGCTTCGACATGCTCGAGATCTTCCATTTGTTCCAGTCTTCTCTATATACCTACATTTGATCGACTTGATTGTGCAGCTTCCACTTTCCCTACTCTTCTCTATATACATTTGCATCACTCAGATTGCTTTGATAGTGTTCTAATCATCTTTGTTTTAAAATATTTCAATACTGCATTCAACTCACTCAATATTGCGTTGGAATTACTAATTCCTTGCACGAATTCCAAATAAACAAGGTGCATCTTCTTAAATTCATTTCATTAACATTCAAATATAATTTAATATTTTTTTACATTTAAAGCGCTTGATAACATATGTCGGACCATGCATTTTCTAAAACCATTGTATAACACGCAATCAAAAGTTCAAAACTCAAAATGGGTATGACATTATATGTGGTGAATTGTAACTTTTCAAAGTGGTGTTGAAATTTTGTAAATGGATTTTCTTCTCCGAAGAGGGGATATTATTTTTATTATTGAAAAATTGTTTAGTGGGGCATATATCTTTTGCATTCTAAATCAAATTTTCTCATATTAGATAGTGCAACGTCCATATTATGGGGATTTTTCCTCATATGTTAAAGTCTCCATGTTAAACTTGTTAAATAAGTAGCAATGAATAACTACATGCATCTGCCACCACTAACATGAACACTTTAGTTTTAGTGGCAATTTGGTTTATTTTCCTTTTGTATTATGTTTTAGTGGCAATGTTTGGGAAAATAAAACCTAAAACTGTCATTTTTCAACATAAATCAAATTTTGTGGACGAAAATTTGTGCGTGAAAGAAATGTCCACAAGTAGAGGGTGGAGGAGTTTGGCCCTTTTAAATCATTGTACATCAATGCAGGTCGTCGACTATCTGCTAAATTTGGGCAATGGTCTTGCGTAATTTAATGTTTTTGCCCACCTTAGGTACTTCCTTCAAAACATGAAAATGGATCATCGATCCTTATTAATTGAGAAATGAAAGGAACGAATACAAGCATAAGTTTTTCAAAGAGATTTTTCTCTATTAAGCTCTTGTCAGATTAATAGACTGATTTTCACGAATTTGTTAAGGTCTCAGTCTTCAAATTTCATCATCTGTCTGAGATTTAGAGGGCTCATAACAGAAGACGATCCTTCAAAAAACTGGTCGACGATAATCTTATTTGCCCTTTCAGAAGGATGGTAGTTGTCCCAATACAAATGGGTGTCTCTGTTTGAGCACACATTTGATGCCGCTGTGCAGAGCCCCACACCATTGTTTGCTCCTTGTCCACAGCACGCATTTGTGGAGTCCACAAATCCTGTTCAAAACACCACCGTTTCACTTACAAATTTCAATAGGAGCTGCCATTTTAAGTAGTCAACAAATGTATGATTAAACGAAAAATAAGGTTTATACCGTATGCTGCAGGGTTGCTAAATATGCCCATATTCATTGAATAGCTGTCTACGAATGTGAAGACCTGAGCAGATGCCTCGCCGTTGAGCCTATTTATGAGGGATCTGAGTTGTGAGTTAAAAAGCGAGGCAGCTCGCTGAAGCTCTGCAGCGCACTCCCCGTTGCGAGATCTGGTGGCCTTTACTCCCGGAGCACAACCCAATGGACCTGTCGACGTCACCAGTACCCTCCGCCCTCCCAAATCGTACAGTTGCTGCACAAACATAAAACGAATTCGAAATTTCAAACATGTAGGAATTTCACAGGCACAGTCTAGCCTTAACTAAAGAGTAAGAATTTCACCCTCAGATATTTCTCGTATTCGGAGACTATATACTCCGTGTAGTCTGGCACCGTAAACTGCACCGATCTGAGAGAGACGGGAAGGAGATAATAGTTATTCACATAATCGTTTCCTCCGAGAGTGATCGAAGAAACAAGGGCCTCCTCGATAAGTCTCTCGGTTTCAGCCTCTCCAAGGATCTGCGCCACCCTTCTTTGATACTCTTCAAAATACGCAAACTGCTGAGGGATTCTGATAATATTTGCCTGCAAACACAATATAAAAACTAAAACCCAAGAAAGATTCTTGCTAATGAAGACATAATAATCAATAAGTATTTGTCAATATTAAGTAAAGTGTATGCATTCATACGAATTGGACTCCTGTGTCGTTGAGAATCCCAACGCCCGCAGATGCAAAATTGGCACCCCTCAGCAGTGCATCTCCGTTAATGGAAGGGTCCAAATATGGTAGCACAGACTCTGCCCCCAGTGCTGCTGCACGTTACTCATGGAATTCTAATATAATCACTCCCACACAGTGATAAATATTCAATGTGTATACAATTGGTCACTGTGGCCGTAACCCCTTGCTTGGTAGGAGATAGTGCCATGAATGTTTGCAGTCCGTAAGACCTGTTTGGTGACTGAAAACATGCCAGAGTCGTCTTCTTTATGGTTGATACGACATTTCCACAGCAACTCGCTCATTTTCCACCCTCCTGTCAATGACGCAGAGATTTCAAAGGCTACGATCTGACATTCCTACCTTTCGCGGACACGTGTAGGGGCCATTCAGATCCGTGCTTCGTCGACCAAGAAATCTGATCCGTTGATATCTCTATCATTGTCAGAGAGGGTGCGAGTTTCTCACAGAGAACACGCCTATCGGCGTAATAAAAATAAAATAAAATCATTTTATATATATATATATATATATATATATATATATATATATATCCAAATGTTAAGACAAAAATCAATATACAAAAAATAATACTAATTTCTAATTGATTGATAGTATTAAGCAATAACAACTAATTAGCCTCATTTAAACACTTACTAATAGAACATACAAGTTTACACACAATTAACATATGTTTAAGTATTTTTTAACAGTATTAATAAGTGAATTAATAATATATTTAAAATTAATATCGAAAGTAGTGAATGTTTATTATATTTATAACTTAAAGGAACATTCTTCAATAAGACCTACACGAATTTTTCATTTGTTAATCAATAAAAATAAAATAAAATCATTTTATATATATCTAAATTTTAAGACAAAATTCAATATTCAAAAAATAATACTAATTTCTAATTGCTTAATAGTATTAAGCAATAACAACTAATTAGCTGCATTTAATTACTAACAAAGCATACAAATTTACAGACAAATATAACCACATACCTTCATCTGCCATGAACGGTATGTCCCAAAAAAATGACACCTTCCCCCACAACAGCATATACTTCTCACTAATTTTAATAGTGAATTTTAGCGCTTTTTTAACTATATACATGGATATGATAAAATAGAGGGTTATAATTTACTTTGTAAGTGCATTGCAGTGAACTTTGTTTAAAACTAAGTTTCATCATAAGAATCAAAATATGTCAAAATTATTTTAAAAAATTATAAAAATTGTCAATAAATTTTAATAGTTTAGTCAGCTCATTATGCTGATAGGCATCTTGCAATGGCAGCCAGGGGTAGTGGTGTTGGGGGCTGTGCTGTTTGTAGATAAATAATTAATGATTATTTTAAATTCAATGTCATTAAGTAATTTTCATTATAAATTTGGCGTTATTTTGACAATTGTTAGGGAATTTTCATTTTAAATTTGACTGTACTTAAAAGATTTTTCTCATAAAAGATTTGATGTTGAATTAACAATCACTGAATAAGTTGTATTTGATGTCCATTTGACCGTCACTAAAAAGATTTTTTTCACATACTTTGAGAAGTCAATCAAAAAATTATAACATCAGATGTAATAAAGAACAATCCACGAAATTTCTGATCACTTTAAACACTAAAGCACATAAAAACACATATTATTATTCCAAATAACCTTTTATCATTTGGCACATAATGACGAGGGGCATCCTCAAATCAGAAGAAAACAGAAACCATTTGCACAACTATGTTCCCACTTCAAACAAACCTCTTCAATAAGCACTTCTTTCCACCTCAAACCACGAGTTTCACAAAAGACCTAATACATGCTTCCCTATAACAATAACATTGTCCCCAATATTGTTGCTGCTAATTCCCACCGCTAAAACACCAGAAAAGACGAGTTATTAAAATCTTTCATTCAAATTATTTTCCACCCTCGGAGTGTTCATGCATGACAGTTTTTAGTAACTTACACAAATATATAAGATGCAATATTTGACATCTTTTACGCTTGATAAGGTTCATAAATTGTATGATGCTGCTCATAAATTGTAACCTTAATTTCCTGACAAAGTAGAACCAACATTAGTCAGTGTCTATGGATAAGTCATTTTCAGCTGACATTTAGTTCATTGTGTTTGTATCTACCAAGATCTTTGACATCTCTTACTATAGACCAGTTTTCTCTGCCAGAATTTAGAGATTTTGTCTAATATTACAATATTAAAACTTCTGAAAGATTAATTGTTATAATACAAATTGATTTTTACTATTTTTCCAAGAAAGAAGGAAAAATAAGCATGGCCACCATCAAGATGGTATTTTCCATTGCTTCAAAATAACTTGGAATAGAATAGACTGCCACAATGCAATCTGGCATCCAATAGCCATGTTCCTGTGCTGTAGCTATAAAAATGAGGTGTACTTTATAAAATACAATTTGCAACATCAGTCTACCTTGTGCTATTTACAGATAATGTCTCCTCGCAGATATTGTAAAGAGTCTTATTATATTTTATAATATTGCAGGTACAGACAACTAATAACAAAAGTACTTCAGTCCATCTTGTACTGCTAGTGTGTCCTTGCAACTGTTGTAAGAAATCTTTCTATCTAAAGATTCGCATAGCCTCTTCCATCTTTTTGTTTGTCCTCTCTAGAGGTAAGAGCTATTCCTTCCATAAGCCCAAGGATCCAAAATTTGGACCACCTGCTTCTAGTAATCTAATAAACAATTCTCAGACTCAAGTTGGAGGTTTATTAGTACGATGACCATTTACAATGCATAAGATTTATAATGTTAGAATCCATCAGTATTGGAACCCAGAAGCCTCAATCTCATCCCATCCCTGGGGCATGAAGCTGACTTCAGGAAACACACACTGATGATTTGTGGGTGTCAAAATGGCCAGCCTTACAAATTTCTGTTGGCAGAGCTTTATAGGGTTTGCAAGCATAACAAACTTTACAGATTGAGAACGAGTCAAAAATACCCGAATTATTGTAAAGCATTCACTATTTTTGCTTGCAAACTCCAACTCTCGGTTTGTTATCTCAAACCAATCTTTATTTTCAGACCTAGTTGATTTTACTTCTATGAACTCTTTCTTGCCATCTTTAATAAGAATCAGGTCAAATGGTGAACCAGTTTCCTCCTTTTCATTTACCCAGTTTACAGAGGCTGGGCCATACTTCTCTGCTAAATACTTGTAAACAATATACTCTCCTAATCTACCAGTTAGCTGTCGCTGTTCATCATCAGGTCCACCCCAAAATAATTTACTCCTGTTACTAAATATGCAAGATGTCATAACATCTGTTTCCTCAGAAGCAGGCATCTTCTGCAAAGGGATGCCAACATCAGCATTTTCCAGTCCTGTCAAAGATGACCCTAGGAAAATATCATCTTTGCTTTCGCAATAGCACTCCCACCTTCACATTTATTCCTTTTTACATCTATATCAGATCCAGTCTTTGAATCATGTGGAAATGCAGTAACAATGGAAGCTGTAGAGACATCCATGATCCGATCATATTCACGAGCACTGTTGGATGTGGCAACATTTGCTACGGCAATGCTATGGTCAGGCCTTCCAGCATCTTGAGTATTTTCTGAAATAAAAGCATGTGGCTGTAACTCGTCTTTAGATCTTGGTGCACCAAACCATGTTGTTGGGGGCCAACAAGCATCAACGCAAAGCTTTTGCAGCTTTTTAGTTGTTAAGTTATTGTCAGGAATACTTGGACTTGATGGTGTCACATCTTTGTCGCTTTGATCTCTATGTTCACAAAACCATGTTGCTTCTTCCTGAGGAAGTTTGGGGATTTTCTGTGTGTTCATAATAAAAGATTCTGTCTCTTCCTCACCAGACCCGAACTTTGCCATGATAGTAATCAGGTAAAGAAAGTTTGCCAACTGAAGGTTCACACATCCCTCAAAGAAAAGACGTGATAATTCCAAGTATATTGCAGAATATTCAGCCTCTTGAGACACATACAAGGTGTTTCCCTACAATGACAGCACAAAACATGTGAAGGCCAAAATTCTATTAGTGATTTGCAAAAGTGCTTAAAACCAAATGATACAATTATGAAATTTTATGCAAAACTGTTTAGTCATGAAGATTTACAGGTGCAAATGTTTTAGAATAGTAAATCTTCAATTATAACATTATCCAATTTCGGAAAGATAAAGCTGGCACTTAAAATTAACAGGTGTAGAGGTGTAAGACACTACAAAATAGTATATTGGGAGCAATAACAGACAGTGAGTGTAACCTTAGTCTTTTTCAGTCCATATTGAGGCAATCCCGCCCAAATGAGGTTTGGTTATAGCCTAAGCAATATACTTTGACAAGCACAGACATGAGTTCAGCACAATTTTATCAAAATCAATCCCAAACAGGGTCTTGAACTACATCAAAATATTTAACTAGATGCATCCGACCTTGAATGCTTGCACATTGACCTAGATATGGGAGAGAATGTACTGATCCCTGAGAAAACACCCTTATGATATCAATACGAAAGAGACTGAAGATAACATCAGATTCTAGATGTCTGAAAAAGCAGGGAAATTCCAGTCCATAGGCAAGTGGCAACATTGTGCTCAAAAGGTAACAGACTACTTGAGGGTTAGAGAGCTAAGTAGAATACTGCACATTGAAGAAAAGTGCAGGACAAATATGCCTTGAAGATAAGTTTTAAAATGGCCACAACAAGAAGTAAATAAGATAAGATATCCAAACATGTGAGATGAATCTCTCTCAGCCTCTAGATATTACTTACATCGTTACAAGCTAAGTCACAAGGTTCGCCGAAAGTTTTCCAAGAAGATTGACATTTGTCGAATTAAAGGCCGCAACCGGATAATCGTTGAAATTCATGCCAGTTCATACAGGATTTGTGGAGCAGGAAAGCCCTTAGAGCATGGTCCCATGGACCCGCTCCAGCTCCTATTATCCTGTTGTAGATGGTCCCATGTTGATTTTTTCAACCAGCTACAGGAAAAAACTGAATCTTGACCTGGAAATCAGGAGCTCCACATTTTTAGCCCGTTAAACTTCAGAGGTGGCTGGAGAGGGGGCTGACAGTTTCCCCCTACTGTTTAGGCTGTTTTGTTTCCATGTGGCACCAAAAATGCATTCCCGCCACTATTTTTGGTCATTTTGGAGAGAAAATAAACTTCATATTTTAAATATGGTATAATTTTAGCAGTTAGAGGCTCTACAGATGAAAGTCCATGGGACCATAAAACTGCAATGGGTTCCTAAAATATCTCAGCAGAAATTGTAGAGGAAAATGGTAAAAACATGGGACCTTAAATTGGCTAAAATGTTCCTGAATTTTCTCAGCAGCACCCGCTGAGATATTTATGGAGCCCCCACTCCATGGGACCGCCCTTAGCGGGAATAAAATAAGCGGGAAGTGATTGTGAGCCTATTAAAAGTAGGCCTCTTCCAATATTTGCACACAGCAAAAAATCTAGGCTTGAGTCATTGCAAAGTGGCGTCAGAACTGAGAGTAGTGGAACGCATCACACTTGCAGAGTTGTGGTTGTAAGAGCTTCAAACATAGTTTGTTGGAGGCAGATCTCATAGTTGTTGTCCTGTGGCAGATCTTGGCAGAAGCGGCATTGCGATAGTGGCATCTCTGGCGTGGCTTGGGGTTGTTGCGCGCAGCATGGAGACTCGGAGAGTAGAGGAGCAGGTATGGGCCAAGCTGGGAGAAGCAGATCACCACCGCCGACGTTGGAGGAGCTGCAGCTTGCAAACGGCGAGATAGTTTTTAGGTTTTTTGTTTTATTCTTTTTTGTTTTAAAGACTTCCCTTTTATTTTTTATAATCCATTTTTTATTTCTATCTAGTTTTTTTTTAAGTTTCTTTTGATTTGTTCTTATTTATTTTTAATTTTTTTATTCTCTTTTATTTTATTGTCTCTTTAATTTGTCCTTATTGTATTTTTTAATTTTTTAATTTTATCTTTTTGAATTAGTGTTTAAAATTTAATATTTATTAGTATTTTAATTTAAAAGATATTTCAATTTAAAAAATTGATTTTCTTTATGTTATTTTTTAACTAGGGCATACAGGGCGAGAGAAGGGGTATTTTCAAAACGAGCAGCCAAGGATGGTCACACAGTTCTTGAGGGATACAAATGATGGAAATAATATGTTGGAACTATAGCAAGTGCATCAACATGCAAAAGGAATTGGAGTTGTTTTGACCAAATTCAATTTAAGAAAAGAACAACAATTCACGGATGTGCATGAAAAAATGGAAAAAGATTCTTCTTCTTCACAATCCCAGCCTATTGCAGCAGACTGGGAGGGTGCAAATGATCT
Source organism: Taxus wallichiana var. yunnanensis (assembly GCA_018340775.1). Classification (NCBI taxonomy): domain Eukaryota; kingdom Viridiplantae; phylum Streptophyta; class Pinopsida; order Cupressales; family Taxaceae; genus Taxus; species Taxus wallichiana. The sequence goes on from CM031243.1 coordinate 583,657,444, forward strand.
CGATTTTCTTTGAGATGAATGTAGAGGTGATGATGATGATGATGATAAGCCAAGTGCTCTTCATGATATGAAACTTTTTGTTAAGCAACCTATAAGTCTATAGTGTGTATTGGCTGCCTATTAAGTTATAGTGTGTATTGGCTGAAGTGATATGAAACTTTTAGTGTAACAAGTAGCATTTAAGGCTATTAGGTGTATTTCATATGAAATTTCAGATTTTGGTATTACATGCTTTAGATTTCAAGACTTGTTTTATATATTTTTCTATTTTTTATTATTCAAACTTAAAGGTGAATTTTTTAAAAACTTTATTTATTGGGCGAACTTGAACCGGATTTTATCCTGGTCGAACTCTAACCTTGTGACTTAGGTTACAAGATGACATGCACTGCCCTGGTTGCAAATGATTGTTTTTAAAAATGTTCCAAGAACCAAGGATTTCTAAAACAGTCTCAAGCTTCTTCCATATACCATAGGCAGGAGACTTATAAGAGGGTGCTTAGCAGTTGGCAAAAATACTCCTCTCATAATGGAGAAGCATGTCTAGACCCCATCAACAACATAAACATTAGTTTTACAGTCTGGTTTAGTTTCCATTTCTCCTTTTTCCTCTAATATTTAAATTAATATTAGATTATTAGTTTCCATCAGCCATTCTCCTATTTTGACACATTCGCTCCAAGTGCCAGGTACAATGCCCTAACTCCATTGAGCTTATCCCATATAATATGCTAATCAGCAAAGATGTCAATTTGTATGCAATTAAACCATTCATCTCATCTTAAATGTTGCAATAAGTTAGTAGAAAAAAAGAGAACTAGCATTCAAATTCATCTCATCTTATATGTTGCAATAAGTTAGTAGAAAAAAGAGAACCAGCATTCAAATTCATCTCAGCTTATATGTTGCAATGAGTTAGTAGAAAAAAGAGAACTAGCATTCAAACTAACCTCTAAGACACAGCTGCATTCAAATCTTTTGTTTGAAACACTATCGCAGCCCTGTAATTTGTGCCTATAAAATACTTTTTCCACAACCAACAGGCACAATTGACTGGATGGGTTATTGAATGTAGTGTCTTTAAGTGCACAGTATACTTCAGGATGCATTTTATACAGGTACCTTTGTGCATAGGGAAGGATCCAATTAATGAGAGACATAATTTTCTGACTGTCTTGACGACCATAATATATCGCTTCTCGCACCACTACCTGTTTAAGAAATGCGGTACCTTGATTACACAGTCAGCATACAGATGGAGATTTCAACCATTCAGCAAAGTTATGCATGGCTTGCAGGGACCTGATAACTATAATGAAAAATATCGCAACTAGCAAAACTTAAAAACCAACCTCTGAAAGTGAAGGGACGCCCATTGCACGCATGAGAGTTAGGACTTTACTTGGAATACTGTCCTTTCCCCTGATATTACCAAGCTTTCCCTCACCATGTAGACATAGAAAGTAGACACCACAACAATTACTAAATTGTTTCCCAAGGTCCACATCATCACACCAGCAAACAAGGCCAAATTTTTATGTAGTGAGACCCATTTGTCCTGGATAGTTGGAAGAATTGAACAGCCCCAATCATGCAGGCAATCTTTCCAGCGAGAAATCTCCGTGGAATCCACTCTTTCAGATTCAACATCCTCTGCCCATTTATACAAAACTTGAATGACCTGTGGCAAAAATCAAATCCAAAGTAATTCTACTGTTAAAACTCAACATCAAATAAATAAAACATATCCATTATCTTTGAGTATCCGACATATATGCTATGTGTCTATGTTGTACTTTTTTCACCAGTGCTTCTGGTGGGCATGTACACACTAATGCACATGTCTATATGTTTCTTCAAGATTATATACATTTCCACACACACATACAAACATGTAAATGTGTATGCATGCATGCATATGATCCATTAGCTTGTTCGATGATATGGATATGTTATAGAGCTAGTTTTGTCCCACAGAATTTCATCTTTTTCCAACAAGTTCCTGTGCTTAGTGTTATACATTTAACACATACCTTGAGAACAAGTCCTTTATACATGGCACTTGTCTTATTAGTGTGATGCTAGAAGCATCCATAGTATAAACTATAAAGTTATAGACACACACAACATTATTTAACCTTCATAAGGTCCACGTGATCACCTCTTTATATGCTTCTGAAGGTTGAACAGCTCGTGAGAGATTCTGTAGTATCTTAATGTAACCATCAAAATCAGGGCTTTCTTGCACAGAACATCCATTCACAAAAAAGTAATGAAGGTTTGGATAGATCTGACACAAGGCTCTTAAGAACATCTTATCGGTGAATGGAACATTATCAGAAAGTGATGCTCCGTTTTTTAACAGGCCCAGACAGCCAGTTGGATCTCTCCAATAAACTTGGTCCAGTGACAAAAGAACTCCTTCAGCAATGTTATCGAGATTTGATTCATCCATCAGTGGCACAAAAATGGATGAATTTACTCTGAAGTGGAAAGCCACTTCCTCTCTGCATGTGTCCATTCTAGTCCAAAGGAATGAGTATAGTCTTCCCATTTGAGAAGTGCTGAAATCACACAAAAGAATAGTGTTACTTGATGTTCCACTGTGCAATGCTTCTACCAGCATCTTTCAACATGTTTAAAAAAATTATCACCAGAAACACTAGCAACAAGATGTCATTTTCAATTTCATATGCTCAAATAGTTAAAACCTTATGGAAAAATAAACTGTACGAACTGGGGAATCATTTCTTTAACATGTTAAAAAGTCAATGGTGTAAACATGTAATCAATGTGATATTCGGAAGTATTCTGTTCAAGGAGACTTACAATTTGCTTCATAGTGTATATCTTGTTACTGTACATAATACTTATTAACAATTGAACTTCAGAACATTTTCTTTAACACTGAGCTATGTTGCCAGGAAATGGGTACGGATACGGGTCCGAAACGCAGAAACGCCGATTTTAAAAAAAAACTTGGGTCAAAATGTTACAAAATATCTGTGCAATATATATATATATATATATGCATAGTACTCATTTTCAAGATTTCAGTCCATGGACCATAAGAGATAAAGCACTCAAAATATTTTGTATTCATTGAAGTTCTAAAGACTCATCATTCAGCATGGTTACAATTTCGATGTTTCATATTGATGCAAGACAACAAGAACTAGATCAGATTCACCTTATACCCCCTGCTTTGGGAAAACAGTCCTATAGCTAGTAGCCCTCTAAACCACAAAAGCGTAATGCTTAGGAAGTTCGACAAACGGTTACAGGGAACTAGAATGCTTTCAAGATACCCTTTACCGTGATCTTACTCAATGCCAAAGCTTAGAACTCAAAATTCAATCCAACCCCCACAATTCAATACTCTGTTTTGGCAGCTAGGTCTCCAACTTGCTTACACAGACCCTGAAGAAGACTGTCACGAACTGGAGCAAATTGGATTGTTTTTAACCCTTCTAACCTTCAAAATTTGTGTCTACAGGGTCAATAGGATATGTGTCTCAAATTTTAGTTCCTGATTTGATGATTTAGGCATATAAACTCAACTTTTGCTTCAACCCTAACGAGGGTTTCTGGGACAGGCCAGGAGTGATGAAAACTTCCTCAAATGAATATTTTTCAACTTCAAGACTTGAAATCCGTCCTATAGGTAGAAGATGACCTCCCACACCTGCCTTTGATAACAGAAAAGGTATATGAAATGCAAATGTTTGAATTAAACTATCTTCTCACCTGGCTGTGACAGTATAGACAGGGTTTTAAGCCTTCAACTGAGAAAAGTAGTAAAAACAAAACCTGTACCTTCCAAGATCCATGAATATACCTTAACAAGAGCCTTCTTCACCTGTTACAGGAGTTTCAACACAAGAAAACATTATATGATTCAATCAAATATGATATTGCTTATGAACTTCTTGAACAAAACAGTCAAAATAGGCTTCTTCACTCCAGAACAGAGCAAAATCTCCCTTCCCCTTTATTGATACTCCTTTTCATACATTCACACACAGAGCCTCTTCTTTCCCAATGATGTAACTAACTCCCAATTTTTGTATATTCATCTCTTTTCCATCGAGTTCACTCCATAACTAACTGTTATGGTCACTTGGAGGGGTTTACAACATGGTTAAAAAGGAGTAAACATTATTTAGAACTATAAAACTAATCTTGCACCCTTAAGAGACACCAAAAGACATGACAAGATGTCAAAACACCTAACACAAACACCTAGACCCCATCAAAACACACCACAAGCCAAAAACTTGCCAACAAGGTTTGAAAAATTCAAAAATCTCACTTTGGGCGGGAAAGTGAGAAAACAACAAAATTTGAATTCTAAACAACTTGAAGACTAAACAAAAACATCTAGGACCCTAAGAACACCCACACAACATGATCAAACCAAAATTTGAGCTATACAAACTTGTCCATGTTGATGCTCCTGCATCATTCTCCCAAGGACAAGAAAAGTCATCTCATGAACTCATGTTCTTGAGATCTTCCAGAGTGCTTCCAAGTTTGATAATGTCATTCTCTGTCATCCAAGTGGCATCCTCAATAGGATGGTGTTTCCACTTCACCAAATATTGATAGTATTCTTTGCCTCTGGTTCTCTTTGTCACTTTCTGATTTGGTTCCTCCTTAGTGGCTCTTGGCAATTGCTTTGTCCAATCTTGGACTGTTGTTTCTTCTTTTCTAGTTGTACATTCATCTTCTCCTCCTTTAAAAGGATGTAGGTCTGCAACATTGATATGGGAGAAATTCCAACATCTTCTGGCAATTCTAGCTCATAGGCATTGTTAGAAAACTTCCTAATGATCCTACAAGGACCTATCTTTTTCATCTTCAGTTTGTTATATTGACCTTTTGGGAATCTCTTCTTCCTAAGATGAGCTAACACCATATCTCCCACTTGGAAACTTACCTCTCTCCTTTTCAAATCAGCATGTTGCTTGTATTTGCTTACATTCTTCTCTAACTGTCTTTTGACTTGTTCATGGACCTCTTGCATAGCAATGACAAACTCTTCTCCATCAACACTTCTCTTCTCCAATTTCCCAAATATCTCAGCTCAAAAATTCCTCTAGGATGCATTCCATACACCACTTGAAATGGACTCATACTTGTGCTTCTATTAGGTGAATCATTGTAAGCAAACTATTCCTGTGAAAGCACTGAATCCCACTGTTTTGGATTGTATTTTGTTAGACATCTCAGCAAGTTTCCTAAACTCCTATTCACCACCTTAGTTTGGCCATCAGTCTGAGGATGATAGGCTGAATTGAAACTTAGATTTGTCCCTAGCTTCTTCCACAATGTTCTCCAAAAGTGCCCTATGAACTTTGTGTCCCTGTCTGAAACAATGCTTCTTGGAATTCCATGGAGTCTAACTACTTCTTTGAAAAAAATTAGCCACATGTGTAGCATCACTAGTCTTGCATGGAATGAAATGAGCCATCTTAGAAAATTTGTCCACTACTACAAAGATTGAATCATACCCACCTTGTGTTCTTGGCAAGCCTAATACAAAATCCATACTAATGGAATCCCATGGCCTATTAGGCATTGGTAAAGGCTGATATAGACCTGCATTTGTACTCTTTCCCTTAGCAAATTGACACACTTTACACCCATCAACAAACTTCTTTACATTTGCATGCATTCTAGGCCAAAAATAGTGAGCATTCAGCTGTGCTAAAGTCTTGTCAAGGCCAAAATGACCAGCTAAACTTCCTCCATGCTTCTCTTTGATCAAATTTTCTCTCATAGAACTTCTTGGTACACACAATTGCACTCCCTTAAACAACAAATCATTTTGAATCATGTAATCTAACCATGGCTCTCTATTTTGTGCAGTAGGATACTTACAAACTTTATAAGCCTCCTTGAAGTCTGGATCATCCTCATATAGCTCTTTGAGTGCCTCTATTCCTCCACTTTCCAACTGAATTTCTTGGACCAACAACACTCTTCTGCTCAATGCATTTGCTACTTTGTTTGTTTGTCCTTTCTTGTGTTTAATCACAAATGTGAAGTTCTGCAAGTACTCCACCCATTTCATATGCCTCTGATTAAGCTTAGGCTGGCTGGTTATGTACTGTAATGCTTGATTATCTGTATATATAATAAACTCCTTAGGCATCAAATAGTGTCTCCACTTTCTCAAGGCTTGAACCATAGCATAAAATTCTAAGTCATAAGCTAAATACTTCTTCTTTGCTTCATTTAACTTCTCACTAAAGTATGCTACAGGTCTGCCCTCTTGACTTAAACAGCTCCTATGGCCACTCCACTAGCATCACATTCCACTTGAAACACCTTGTTAAAATCTGGAAGAGCTAACATTGGTTGCTCTGTAATTTTCTTCTTTAGAAACTGAAAACTCTTATCAGCTTTATCAGTCCATTCAAACTTCTTTGTCTCCCCTAATTGTATCAATGATAGGAGCACAAATACCACTGAAATTTCTAATAAATTTCCTATAGAAACTAATCAAACCATGAAAACTTCTTACCTCATACGTTGATTTGGGAGTTGGCCATTCCACAATAGCTTTTACCTTGTCTTTATCCATCTTCAACACTCCTTGTGAGATCACAAAACCCAAATAAACCAGCTCTTTCTTGAAAAACACACTCTTCTTAAGATTGATCATCAACTTCTCTTCTTGTAGTTTCTCTAAAACCATCCTAAGATGATGAAAATGTTCTTCTTTGCTTGCACTGTAAATTAGAATATCATCCAAGTAAACTATGAAAAACTTACCAAGAAAGGATTTCAAGACTTCATTCATAAGCCTCATAAATGTGCTAGGAGCATTTGTTAATCCAAATGGCATGACAAGCCACTCATAAAGTCCCTCATTAGTCTTGAAGGTTGTTTTCCATTCATCTCCCTCTCTTATCCTTATTTGATAGTATCCACTCTTGAGATCAATTTTAGAAAAGTAAGAAGCACCACTCAAACAATCCATCAACTCTTCAATTCTTGGCAAAGGAAATCTGTACCTTATAGTGATTTTGTTGATTTCTCTTGAATCAGTACACATCCTAAAAACCAAGACTAAATACAAATGACTCAATTTGTTTTTACCTGGCTGAGCAGTGTTTCTTCTTTTCACACATAGAGCCGAAGAAAAGAGTCTCCCCTCTGCAGTCTTGTAAATCTGCAACTCGTCAACAATTGCATCTCTAATATTTTCATCAGATACCATCCTCTCTATGCATGTATTAAGGCCATCCATAACCTCCTCATCAGCCTTAAATGATGGGGAATAGAAAAACTTTGGATTTAGGTAGTACGTTGTTGCATGTATATGTCGATGGAGTGTCTTGTTCCATCTCCAATCAATTATGTGCCAAATGGGTTCATATTTTCACTGATTTTGCCCATAATATTTAGCTATGGCTTCCTTGGCCACGTCCATAGCCTCATACAAATAACCCATTGGGTTTTTCTCCCCATCCACCATTCGTAGAACTCGAACCAAAGGCTCTGACACCTAAAAACAATACATAAATTTATAATCAAAATTAATAAAAAATATTTAATAAATAAATGATAAATAAACAAATATTTAAGTTTAGGTTACCTTCATGATTTCTTCCATTTGTTTTGCAAACATATCATCGAAAACGGTCTTCACGACCCTTTCCCCTTTGACCTTTCTAGCATAGGGAGACTCCAACCATTGTGTGCTCACAAACATTTGCTTAAGGGATGTTAGTGAGGTTGCAATGCTCTGCAATGTAATGAAATTTGTGGCAAATCGTGTGACCCCCGATCGCACAAGCTCCTTTCCATTGGTGTGCTCTCTCATCAAGTTTAACACCCAAGTGTGATTGTAGATGAACTTGGTAATATTTCTTGCATCTTCAACCACATTTTTCACCCATGAGAGTTTGCCCATGTCCTCCAATAAGAAATCCAAGCAATGTGCTACTAAGGGGTACAAAAAAATGGAGGGTGTCTCTCCTCAACAAGTCTCTCTGTTGCTACATATGTTGCCACGTTGTCTGTCACAACTTGGACGACATTCTCCACGCCCACCTCCTTCACCACCTCATCTAACATATCACACAAAGTGCTTGCAATTTTCACTTGGTGGGAGACATCAATTGACTTCAAGAAGACCAACTGCCCACTTGAAGCCACTAGGAAGTTAATCAATGTGCGATTTTTTCCATCCGTCCACCCAAACAAAATGGTGCAGCCTTTTTTTTTTTTTTGCCATACCTTCTTTTGCTCTTCTACAAGAGTTTTGGTATGCATGACAAAATCCTCCAACAATGGGCCACTCAAATCATGGGGTGTAGGAGCCTTGAACCCCTTCCTGGCAACAGTCAATGCAATGACCAAATTCTCCCAATATGGACTTTTTGCCACATTGAAAGGAATGTTGTTGTAGTACCAAAAGTTTGTCGCAACTATTCTTGCTTCATTGTGCATTTCTTTATTCCAAGCGGTACCTTCGAGTGAAGGTTGTGACCCAGACTATTTTGAGGGATAAAAATGCAGCTGAACTACTTTCAGTGGATGAGCCTCGTCCCAATGTCCGACCCCCTAGAATTGAGGCAATAGAAGAGCCCTCAATGTCAAAATCTTCCCTCGCTGCCCTTTTATTCACTAGGGCTGCAAGTGCATCAACTTTCCTCTTTTTTTTCTTCCTTTTTTTCTACATAAGCTGCAAGGAAAGCAAACAACTCTCTTTGAGCCTCAGGTGGTGCTTGTGTGCACACTATCACTTCATTCCCTAGTATCCGTGCAATGTGGAACTTAAGGTGATAGACACCTCCACTCATCTTCATTCCACAATAATTGCATACAACACAATTGCCTTCTGCTCGTTCACAATGCTTCCAAGAGGGGTCTTTTGAGTTAGGCTTACTAAGAGCAACTGAACCTGAACCGGATGTCGACGCCATTCTAAAAAACAACACAAAAGTTTTTGTCTTAGTTTTACAAGTCTTAGAAAAATCAAATTGCATGATGAAACAAATAATATAAATAAGAATTAACCACATGTGCAACAAAATAAGCTAAATAACCACAAAAACAACTCATAATATTATTAATCCAAGGCTCCAAGCAGTACCATAATGCATTGCAATGTGTCAAGTTGTACTTGTCATTTGGGCGGGATGTATTATTGTATCTTGTCATGTTGAATTATTTGTCAGCTAAAGTGTTCATCGCTTTCTGCCAGCAGGTTGTTTTGTGTACTCTAGCAGAAATCATGATGTTTCAGAGAAGTCAAGTCGGTAAAGGTTTTAACGATATTGTTGACAGTCATATATATCTGCTTTGAAGTAATGTTGAACAAACCATTTTGATGATATTGTTGACACTTGTGACCCATAGTACCGCTTTGAAGTAATGTTTATTGTTAAAAGTTTAAACATTATCCACGTGTTTTTCTCAAACAACCTGCGGAGAGCAACCCTAACGAAAACGTGAGACTCAAAACATGAAAACGTGACGGTTCTCACCTGCTTCGAAGTTCGAACCTGCTCGTCCAAAGCAAAATACCCTAGGTTGAAATCGCGCAACAAAAAAAAGCGAGTCGAAATGCATGGAAAATGGCACTTTTATTTTTGTTTTGTCGTATTACATTAAACCCACGATTTTGGGGCCGATTTTTCACGATTTTCACCCATAAAAATCATCATTTATCGCCGATTAATCGCTTTGACAAAAATCGAGATTTTTTAGAAATTTAATCATGTTCTTAGCTTTTGGTGATTTATCGGCGATAAATCACGATTTTTGAATCAAAACCTTTATCCACTCAGCTAAACAAAACAAGTTGGCATCTAAAAAAGTTGAGGATTTGGTATATGTGCATTCCAATTTGCGCCTCTTGTCACACAAGTTTGAGGACTATGTTAGAGGTCCTCACAAACTTTGGGATCTTCTTCCAGAGACCACAGACTTGGATGCCTCCACAGCCACTCTTGCCCAACTTTCAATATTTGATGGCAAAGATGACATTCAAGGGAGTTCGCAAGGAGTGGAGAGTGGAGCTAGCGCAAGTGGCACGCAAGAATTTGATTTTGAGGAAAATCTAGATGATATATTCTAGATTTGTTTGTATTCATGTTGACATGATATTCCTATATCATATGTATGGCAGCCACATGATCAATGAAATGTAAAATCTTAAGTATATTGTATGTTTTGAAAATTTGAACATTGATCCTAGTATATTTTTCAAGTTTTGTTTGTATTCATGTTGACATGATATTCATATATCATATGTATGGCAGCCACATGATCAATGAAAATGTAAAGTCTTAAGTATATTGAATGTTTTGAACATTGATCCTACTATAATTTTCAAGTTTTGTATTTCTTATGGACTAAAAAATGAGTAAAATGAGTGTGTGTGTGTGTGTATAAATTTTTTAATATATATGTGTGGACGTATCCACGTATCGAACCCGTACTCATCCATACTATCTTGGCAACATAGATAAAATCCAAAAGTGATTTTATTTTTTAAAGGGTACTACAAATGTGGCAATAACACCTCACATGTCTATTTATTCTTATACTAAGACTTAAGATTTGGGGTTAGCTTTATCCCACCTTGCTTTGTCACACTTCCTATGCATTGTGTTTAGTTACCTTTCATAATCTAGGTCTCTTAACCCTAGCACTTATCGGAGAAGCACTCTGGATCTACTAGTTCGAAGATTGCACAAGTGAATGATGCGAGACATGAATTGTTCCAAGACAAAAAAATGCAAGCATACAAGACTACAAAAATACGAAAATGCAAGAGAGATAATTGCAATAACACGAAATAGCTCCAACTCAATACAATCAAATAGAATAATGCAAGAGATGTACATATAGGAGGTGAATGTGTAACCTCCTACTAGAATCATTGCAATCTCCACCTAGAATAGTGGCAACCAGCAGCTAGAATGGTTTAGTCAAGTGGTGACTCACACCTAGAATAGTTTAGTCAAGTGGTAACCAACACCTATAATAGTGTAGTCAAGTGTACACCTAAGCAAGCATATCCCATAAGTGTAGGGAAACTCCAAGTGAGGTGGAATATCCCGAGTAGGATGATAAAAATAAAGCGAGGAAAATAAATCCTACACTAACAACACTTCTCTTTTTATAGTGATTATATTGGGATATATCTATTGGAAATGAGTTGTATATTTTCCATGAGTTACCCCCTTGTAGACTGTATAGCCAAGCACAATGTACAGTCTGACACGACTAGTGGGATCTCCTATATAGGTTTTCGGGCCCGTATGGGTGGTTTAACCTATGTTATTAAATGGGTGGTTAGATAGCTCATGATTTATGGGGAACCGTTATGGGTTGTATTCTTGGCCCATGGTTTTAGTACCCATTATATTGTAATACCACTATGATGGTTACCTATTGATGTGCTTCCATATAGCTAGACATGCGGTAGGATAAAGCACAACTTGTAAGTACACTATTGTAGTGTAAACAGCTAATGCAATTAAGAAGAGAAGTTAGCGCATTGGGTTTTTTCCCGAAAGGGTTTCCCAAGATAAATCTTGTGTACTATGTTATCTTGTGCATGTCATTTTTTGTTTTTTGTTTATCTCAAAGATTCTGTGAAGTATTGCTTCTCTCGTATTTTTTATCACATCAAATTCTCTTCAATATCTTAGTCATTCATGGACATTAATATAATTTCTTTCTTTATTTCTTTCTTTCTCATTTGTAAGTTTTTAATGTGATATGGCAAGGCTTTTGTGTTGCTTGTATTTGATAAATCTCCTGACCTTACCTAGAAATACATGGATGCCAATACAGCCTTGATAGTTGTTAAAACCATACCTAGAAAGAATATGTTGTGAATATGTATAAGAGGGAGAGGTATCCAATAACACGGTATAGACAGATCCAAATAGTAAGAATCCTTGAAAGATTATATTTCTCACTTCGAAAGTAAAATATTTGGTCACCAAAGACACGAGAATATTTCATTTGACAAGCACATAATGGAATAAATATAAACTAAGCTGCCATGGAATTGTAGTTTATGCAATTGCCATGTAAAACAGCCTCCTTATTTTATGCAATTGCCATGTACAAATGGGCCTGTCTGATTGTAGGCCTATGGTCATTTCTGATATTCAAATTAACAAATGATAGAATATACATGTATCACATCATAAATTCAAATTTTCTATTAATAACCGAATCTTCAGTAGTCGTTACAGTTGCGCATAGACTGCTTCCTTCCAAAAGAACAATAATAAGACATGAATCTAACTCATTCCATAAAAAGACAACCAATTTGATTGCACTTGATATAATTATGTTATCAGGTTTCAAGAAGGGCATCAACTTTATTTTTGGCATATGAATGGACTACATAAGTTTGTTATGATAAAGATACTAGCTCCGTGAAAGAAAATATCTATTCAAAAAATTCAAAAATGAAGAAGTTGAGAAGCCTGACCTTGCTTTGAATATGCTCCTGATTTGCTCCATTCATAAAGAAGACTAAGTATGTCTTTAACACAAACATGTGTTCTGAATCCAATATCTGCCACAAGCTTTCTATTATGGACCTGCTCTCATCTCAATCACAATATGCATAGAATTGGTATTAGGAGGAATCACAGAAGCTACAATTTAGATAAGATATTTGAACACTGCAAAAACAAGATCTCATTTGCCTGTATAGAACAGCAAATTCGAATGGTTAAGAACAGATTAGAGAACACCATTACCTGAGGAGTTGCATAAGGAGCATGAGAGCCAAGGATAGACTTAACATCATCACAGTCAAAGAATAGGTCAGTTGGAAAACAAAGCTTCCCACTGAGGCTTGATTTTACCCAGGGATATCCACGAATCTGTAGGACACATGATGCCTCAGTGTATTTTCCTTTCTTCTCACCAGAACTGCCGGACCAGTAAGTAGCCTTTTTAGCAGCAAAAATATCATCCCACAAATTATCAAAAACATCAAGGAGACAGGAGCATTGCTCTACATGTTTGTTTGAAGTTGATAAGGCTGTCAGTATATCAACCAACTCAGGAGATTCCCAATCATTCACAGTCCAACCAACTGCATCTGCAGAGCCATCCCATGACAACTCTTTCCATACACTACAAGATTTATCTTCCACTTTCTTCTCAACATTAATAATCTGCACAAAATCAGTGACACCGAGTTCTTTGAAAAACATACGCCACTGTGACAAGTTCAATGGCTGTACTTCACTGGAAAACAATTGCAGGTACACACTGTCAATTTCATTCCAGACCACATTTGTGCCTGCAAGAATTTTTCTCATATCTATCGGATTGCCAAATTCTTTACTGAAGTGCAATGGTTCAGAACTAGCAAGCTTATATCCATTATTTGTTACAATGACAGCTTTCTTTTGTAACTCTGAAATTAGTTTTGTCCTTTCCAAGTAGCACAAAGAGCAATTAGATTGCAAATGTAGCACTGTAAAGGCCAGATATTCTGTCAGACTTAACTTGTCCTTAGACATGCATTCACCCATTGTCATAGCTTGTAGGATATGAGTCATCACAACATCATGTGCTGATAGCAGACCAACCCCAACACACCGTAGCATGCGTACAATCACATCTGAATCACCCCTGACCATGGCATCGCCTGCATTTGTTGGGGTGAAAAGAGAGAAGAATGTACAGTTCTTAGCTCAGAATATAACTTGGGAAATTCTTCAAAATGTGTGCATCAATTCCAGCTTCAGTGGCTTCACAGGGTAACCATATAGAACCTTCTACAAGCGATGTATATGATCCATCTGAAAGTGGAATGAATGGAATCAAACGAAGATCACTAAGGCAATCAGACTCATGTTTCACTTCAAAGTAGGCTTCGGGTCCAGTAGGTTGATTTCTCAAGCAGTCATGAAGGGCAACAATTAAGGAGCCTAACCAGTTCAAGCCCAAATCTCTTAAACCATCCCTTTTATTGCACAGTGATTTCATTATCTCAATCAAGGTTCTTGGTCCATATGCATGCACACCTAAAGCATCTGCTAATGGATCTGACAAATGAACATCTTTATGTAGATACCCAAGACCAAGATGATTATTCAGTAATTCATCAGGTAAGAGGATGCGTATCTGGTCACTCCAACCCCTTATAACCTTGCATGGGAGAACCCATTTTTATCCTTGCCCTCCAAAGGTAAGCATGAAGAAGCCCGTAACTTGGAAAGAATCATTCCTGGCAGTGGAGAGAAAAATCCCAAAACTTCCCCAACCAAGGGCACAAAACTCATATAAAGTGTGACAGCTTTTCCAGGGTTGCTTTGATAGCACGGAAGATCCCTGAAAGAGACTGCTGCGCTAACAAACAACTTTGGAAACTCTGAAAGTAACCACTGGTTCCAGGCACTATCTCCATCAACTTCTTCTCTTGAAGATGGCAAAATAAAGTCCCCTTGAAGTATAAATTTCAAACCATATCCACGCAATGGAAGAAATGCAAATACTGGCTTCTTTTCTAGGCATGGCACATACTCTCCACTCCTGTCCTCGCTTAATGTGAAGGCCATGGCAATTTCGGTAGTTTGTACACCAGGCGTAGAATACCAGCATTCAATTTTTGACTTGCCATAAGCCAAGTAGTACTCTCTTTACCATGTGATACTTTTACAAGGCCATTGCCAATATCCTCTCTTTGCATTATATTTAAAGAGTTCGTCAGACCATCCCTAATTTTTATACAGCGAAGACGATGAAGAAATAATAATAGTGATGGATGAAGACCTGAAAACTTTGACACCCAAGACCTCATTCCTGTTCCCTCCAGAAAAGAATCTTTAAAAGGAAGGACAATGCATGTTTTCCAATCAGAACCATCTAATTTATCATTTTCATCAGATAGCTCCTGGCTCAATGAGTCAAGATCGCACAAAGGAACTACAGGGGTTGGCAAAATGAAACCAAGCTCTCCTCGCTTACATCGAATTTCACATGAAACCCATTGGAATGAATTTCTGGTGCATCAGTCACCTGCAGAAAAGCAAAACGAGAGTTTA
This sequence comes from Taxus wallichiana var. yunnanensis, assembly GCA_018340775.1. Taxonomy (NCBI): domain Eukaryota; kingdom Viridiplantae; phylum Streptophyta; class Pinopsida; order Cupressales; family Taxaceae; genus Taxus; species Taxus wallichiana. The sequence goes on from CM031243.1 coordinate 583,672,494, forward strand.
TTTAGCCAGTTGTTGTCGAGGTAAGAAATATTCTATTATAATCTGTAGGCAAGTGCTCAAGTCACAATACAATTCAAGGATTAGGAATTCAGAGTAATAAGAGACAAACATGCCAAACAGGCATATTTCAGAGGCATGTTACTAACTTCAGGCAGCCAAAAGAAAATAAACCATGCAGATAGAGCAGATCTAAGGAAAAATATCATCAAAGTCTCTTAGCAAACATGGTCAATATAATCAGTTAGTCTATTTGCACACCTACCCGAAACACTGATTTAAAGCCAATGCCTTTGTGTCCAATGTAACCAGCACTAGAACCTTTCTTTGTTGAATTGCCAACATCACAAAGAGCTTTGATGTCTTTGGCAGTAAATCCCAATTCATTATTCAAGACCACAACACAAGTGCTTCGAAGGACAAATGCCAAAGTTGGTTCCACATAAGCAGGATAGAGATTATCATCTGCATTTTGGACCTGCAGCAATATAATTCAAGAAAAATGAGGTCATTCCTACAAAATTAAACAAAGGAATTACTATTGACAATACTATGTACCTGAACTAACAAAAATAAACAATCCAAGTATCTGATCTAGCTATAAAAACAATACCAAGAACCTGCATCATTATCTTAACAAGTCAATTTAGCCTCTGGCCAAAGAAATTTATTTATTGTACATAATACTATGGTCTAAATTTAATGTGTTATTTTACAACTTAGATAGGAAAGTGCATTATATCAATATGAAAGCAGATTGAACAACATAATATAACAGCAAAGCACAACTAGCTAATTGCAATAGAACAATACAACTTGTTCTAGCTTGGTGATTTCCTAAATTGGAATGAGTTCGCTTATATGAGTATAGGTGCAACCTTTGATGCTATCTTTTCAAATTACTAACTTAATTAGAATATGTAAAGCAACTTAATCTAACTTAGTGTACTTGGTATTCAACTATATAGTAGGTGCACCCAAGTACCTTTGAGCTGCAACACTATCCCCCTTAGAATGATGTTCATAAAACATTTTAAATATTTGATAACATGCATCCTCAGATACCCAGAAATGCCAACCAGGGTGGCATGCCAGCATAATAATGTACCAGGTACTTGTTCTGGTCCTAGTACTCACCTGAAACGTTTCCGAAACTCCAAAACAGTTCCGAATATGGCTCTTCTGTACCTAAGGCATTAATGCACTGTTTCAGCAGTGCTTGAGCTGTACCCGGACATTTCTGTACCGTTTCAGCAGTGCTTTTTTGAACTCCAAAAATAAAAATAAAAACACTAGATACTTTTGTTTCAGCGGTACTCGAGGAAAATCTAGATGATATATTCTAGAATCTAGATTATAATCATGTACATATGAAAATTTAAGCATGTTGAATGTTTTGAACTTTCATGAATACAAAGTATTTTAAGTGTTTTATTTTTGTGGACAAAAATGAGTATTAACCTTTTTATATATATTTATAATTTTTCAATAATATATAGTACAGATGTTTACTTGTCGTTTCATACCCAAGGGTGTTTTGAAAATTGGCATTTCCACATTTCAAACCCGTACCCGTCTCCTAGCAACCTAGCATGCATCTAGTCTAATGTGTTCTTTTACAACGTACTTAGGAAAATACATGATATCAATACGACAGCAGATTGAACAACGTAATATAACAGCAAAGCACAACTAGCTAATTGCAAGAGAACAATATAACTTGTTCTAGCTTAATGATTTCCTTATTTGGAATGAGTTCGCTTATATGAGTATAAGGTTGTCATCAAAGGTGCAACCTTTGTCATTTGATGATACCTTTTCAAATTACTAAACTTAATTAGAACATGTTAAGCAACTTAATCAAACTTAATGCATTTGGTATTCGACTATATGCTAGGTCCACCCAAGTACCCTTGAACTGCCTACACTATAAAAATGGACAGACTGTCTACAACTAGTTTGGCGAAGTTGTATGGTACTACTGTTGCATGGTATTCCTGCTACTAACGCCAATTCATTTGTCTGTTTCTAACAAGCTCAACACCTTGTTCTTCACTGTATCGACATTCTCATGCACTACAAAAGAGGTCTATAATGTCCTTATTTGATGTTCCTTGATGAATGATGAGACTGTCCTCATCCAAGTCACAAGTTCATGTTCGTGTTTGTGTTTGTGTTCGGCAATGATTAAATTTGAAACAAATTGAGCGGCAGATAAAAATAGGTTACAAAAATCGTGATTAAGTTCGATTAATAATAATATGTTTTTTTATTGTTTTCATTTTTAAAATGAAAAATAAATGCACAAAAAATAAAAATATATAAATATGACTAGGTTGCTTCAAAAACTAAATGCAAAGTATATATCAATAATTAATTTTTTTAATTAGAGTAAAATAAAAATAAAAATCCTAAAACTAAATATGAATAATAAATAATATATTAATAATAAATTACTAAAAATAAATATTATATTAAACTCTATTACTAACTAAATAATTAATAAATAAAATAAAATTAAAGTTGAATCCTAACCTATCATCATAACTATTTTTAAATTAAAAAAACTAAGCTAAATAGCATGCTAATGAATGCAATATGGTAATTATAAATATAATATATTAACGTCTAACCTAGTAACCAAAGTTTTCCTCTAGCAAAGTTATTTATGCAGAGCCTCTAACATTTCGTACACGGCGGGTCCTCGACGACACTTCCTCCCTCCCCGTACACTTCTAAGCTCCTCACATGACATGCAGTCTGCAACAGGGCTTTGACAGCAACATACAGATGCACACAAACAGGTTTTACCAATGACAGTAGAGCAAAAACTCTCCAATTAGAGTATTTTCACAGCTCAGCATGTGTATACCAAACTCCTCTCCTATACAATTTAAAGACTTAAACCCCTAGCCAACCTGACCCTACCCTAGCCAACCCAAAATTTCACTTTTTTAGGGTTTTACAAAAAATAATTTTATTTTCAAAAATTTGTATAAATTTCTCTACGATTTTTAACAATTTTGTTGCCTTTCAAATAAAATCTCCTAAATTCAATTTTTTCCCTTTGAATTCAGTCAATCCTGTGATAGAGGTCCTCATTCACTAACTGTAAGTGCTTCACAGCCAATTCCCACAAATGTGTTTGGTGAAGAGCATGCCCCCATTTGTATATATTGTCAACATTCTCATGCACTACAAAAGTGGTCTGTAATGTCCTTATTTGATGTTCCTCGATGAATGATGAGCATGTCCTTATTAACTGACTGTAAGCGCTTCATGGCCAATTCCCACAACTGTTTTTGGTGAAAAGTATGCCCCCATTCATGTATATTGTTCAATGAGACCACTTCCCACTGAAAAAGTGCAGTGAGGCCATTTCCGCTACTGTTTGTAAGTATGTTGAATCATGTGTATGTCCCAGTTGACAGTTGACATACGAGTGTGTTATGAGGGGGAAGTTCAAAAATTTATCAAATCAAAGTTGGTTTAATTATAGTGGATAGGTTTAAATTATTAAACCTATTAAAGTTAATTTAGTTACTAGGGTTATTAGACTAGTTTGTTAGGGCTTTCATGTAGAATAGGAAATGGTTGCACGATGAGTGGAATATGATAAGGGCATATCCTATAAAATAGGACGTAATTATTGTATATATACTCCATGTTTGAATAAGTTATTGCTGAGAGTTGATTGTTTTTAACATTTTGTGCCACTTGTCGATACTCTCATTGTACTAGACTGCAAAACTAGAGGTTTATTATAATCTTATGTCAATAGTTGGAGGATAAGTTTTTATGATACAAGTGGCTTTTTTTATATTTGGATTGAATATTAACAATATTAAGCCCAGGAGAAGGGCACTAACCAAGCAGAATAAGTATCAGGAGTGAATAAATGCAACCACATGTTATCGGATGGAGAACACTAACCGCGAATATCAAAATGTGTGACTACGCACATCTTTTGGTGGCTATATTTATATGTAATGTAGTCGTACCCTTATTTATATACTCCTGCACCTTTGAAAATAGCATCCCCATATGCATACTCATATCCCACGTCTCCTGGTCACCGATGGGTAATGAAAACAAAGTCGATCAAAGAAAAGTGTGTGGTTAAAACTCCTGTATATGGATAGGTAAAAGAATACTAACTGGGAGACCATGGGAATCTTTAGGTTGAAAAGATGAAGTCTGCAAAAGCATTTACACTCTAACTGTTTTGAATAAAAGATTTAGATTACAAGCATACTTAAACTTTTGGATTATTGTGCTGAGATCATCTATTTTCTATCTGTAGGAGATTTGACTCATATGACTGTCTACCCACCATCTTTGAAGGTTCACTTAATGTGAATCTTGTTAAGAAACTCTATATGTTTGCAGTCCAAAAACATGTGCATGTTGGTAGCTTTAGGCTACAACGACTGAAGAAGGTTGTAACACAGAAACCAAAGGAAATCCATGGTTGCTGCTTGCTGCATAAGTTATCGCAATTATCATGATATAGTAGACACATAATAAATAAAAATATGTGCAAGTTCAACAAACACATTTTAATAACGTTAAAGAGTATAACTACCATTCGATATCATTATTGAATTCGAACGTTTGCATTACTCCTATCATTGCCAGGCTTGTTACATTCCCCTTAAAGCTTTAAACTTCACTATGGTATTTCATTTCAGTTGCAAAATTATGCTAGTAGATGTAAGGTCATACCAATTCCAGAAGAAAATGAGAATCTTGGGAATACAGTTCTTGTGATAGGCAGTGCATTGCACGGCCCAAGCGAGCATGCTGTTTTTTCTGAGGAGGTTCGACTCATTACAGTGAAGCTCCAAATCTAGACCAAATTCCTCACGTCGAATAGCTTCAATAATTCCTTTTGCGTGCTCTTCTTGATTCAATGAGACTTCACTTTTAGGTAAACAGATATCACAATCATTGGGCTTGGCCTGTAAAATACCATGATCATTCGCATTTTCTGATTGCAGTTCATTCAGTGCCTTTTTGTTCCTCTCAATTGAATTTAGTTCTGAGCAACAGACATCTTCCAACTGGTTGATTCCAGTTTCACATTCTGTATCAAGCTGTCCACTGTTTTGAATATCACTTTTTGCTACTTGGCATTCTAGGGGGATATAACAGCATGTGATGCATCAAGAGAGAAAACTTGATGATCTTCAATCCACTCAACAATCCCAACAGAAAGCCCAATATCATGGAGCATAATCCGTTCATCAGAGACAACACATTCATGTAAAATTATTTGAGATGCATCTGCCGTTAATGCACACAATCCCGACAAGAATATCTGAGCAGCAAAGGCACGGAATTCGGAGGTACATGAACAAGGAAATCTAATATAAATCTGGCAGCAACACTGATAGCCTGAGCGGTTTTCCCCACCTTTTGAGATTTCTCAGTATAATTTTTATGGGCCATGTTTAAAGAAATATTGGAGTTTTCTAAAACTGCTGTCTGACCATAATCACCACCAAAGTCTCTCTCTCTAAGCCAAGACTTCCGACAACTAGTGCAATAATCCATTTTGCCAATGTCTAAAATACCTGCATGTTCAAAACGCTCTACAAAATTCTTTACCAATGCATCTATTGCCCAACAAGCATGTGATTTCATGAGTGCAACAGGAGCATGGTGTGTACCTCCATAAAGAGACACAATAGAAACAAACTGTATTGCAGTTTGCTTTGCACAGCCCTTCCCTACAGCTACCAAGAAATCATCCAATGTTGCTGAACCATCAATGCGGAGCATTTTTCCACTCCTAGTCACAAGACAAACCAAATTACTACTGCTTGCTTCTTTCTCCACCCAAATCAATATCGGACCAAGTGTAGGAGCAAATACATGATCCCAATGTGACCACTCCTCAAGATCTGACAGCATTGGAGCCTTAAGCAAGCACTTCATAGCATTACAGCTAGTCATGTGATGAATTGGTACATCTGTTTTCTGAGACTCGGATGCCCATTCACTACCATGTGATCTGTGTCTTGACTGCTCATTCAAGCTACTTCGCGCCAGCAGCGCAGCTGAATACCCAGTTTTTTTCTTCTGAGAATGACTTTGGAATTTCTTTATACAATTCATGATTTCTTCAACAGCATGACTATCTGATAGCTCAAAGCTGATAAAGGGAAACTGCTTATGCAATAGAACACTAATTTCTTCTCTAGTCAACATCATATCATCACCAAGGTCCCATGCTGCTTGAGACAAAAATCTAAGATTTGGTTCCTTGCAACATAAGCAATAAGTGACGAGTCACTGTATTTATGGATAGCCAATATTTTTCTTATTTTCTGAGGGAGATCAGAAATGTGATTTTCAAAGAAATTGAGGAAATCTCCGAAGCCTAAGCATGCAAAGTCCTGGACACAAAATTGTTTCACCAGCCACTTTTCACAGTGCCAAATTTTTCTCAACACAATGAACCATTCCTCTGTTGGTATTTCTCCACCTTGGGCATTCTCAGTGAAACTTTCTTCAAAAAAATTATCACTTGTTGAACAACATCATGAGCACTTAATCCTGTCCAAGAACACATACAGTTTCAGAAACACAAAAACCAAATTAGAATTTTTCTTCTCAGGAAGAACTATACTACCATATTCCATAATTGAAAGGAATCTAATGTAAGAGATACATAACTCCAGGTGTCATTACGAAACATTGTGTAGTATACATTACATAAAAAAATATGTGTGTCGCACAACACACGATGAGCACAATAAATACATACATAAAATTTATCATCAATCCAAACGGAGCCTTTAAAAAACTACTATGCTATACGGTGAAGCCAGAGTTCAAAATACACTGTATTGCAATTCTTATATAAAACTTACATGTTTCTGATTTCATTAGCACAGCATCAATCAATATTTCATTACACAAAAACAACACTACAACAGAATCAATTAATGTCAAATATCCACCAGCACGTTCAAGCATTACTGCTCGCAATATGGCAAGGCATCATAATTCTGACAATAATAGGCATGATCATATCTAGCTAGTAGCACAAATCCAAATCATTTGAATATCACCCATGATACATCCTACGTCTTCTATTTGATGATAGGCACTAAGAACTGCAAGAAAGACAGATATTTACATTGACTGCTTACTTTTGTATATTAGATACTTTACCATTTTTAGTGCCCGGAATGTGCTTTTCATGCTCAACAGATTGAACTTCCACTTCTCTAGAATAAGCATCTTTGGTCATTTTGCCTTCGTGTTTGTTTAACTCTAGGAAGGTGTCCCACAACCCCATTTTCATTGAATTTGTCTGCAGCACGATTAAGAAATCAGAAAGCATGAAACAAATCTATGAAAAAACAATTACAAAGAAATGGCTCATTTATACAAGGTCAAATCTGAATTCACTTAGATTCAAATATGATAATACTCAAAGGTTCCTTCTTTAGATCATTTAAATTCACTGGCTCCACGATAGGATGAAGTAATTTTTCTACTCAAATTCAAACAAAAACTTGGGCTTCGTTTCAACACAAATGGAGTTCATAAAATTTTTGATAAAATGAAACTTATTAAAGAGTGGCCAACTACCATGCATTTCAAATACAATGAGTTTTCTAAAGGACATGAACTTCGATAGGAAATTTGTCACCAACTATTTGCATATTGCCCACCTCCTTAATTAACATAAAAACAAGAATACCTCAGCATTTTCAAATTGATGGACACTCTCAGCTTCGATCCTGTGCTTTCCCTCAAAGAGCTTGAGCAACCCTCTTCAATACCAATGCAGCGGTTGATTTCCTAAGTAGCCCTCTTGTATAAGTAGTAAGCACATCAGACACCAAATACCCAACTTATGAGGACTAAACAGATTTGAATCCTAGCAATCCTTGAGCTCTTCATAGACCCACATAGATCAACAAAGCCCCTTTCCTTGATTATACATTACAAGACAGGTTGGTATACAAGCTCAATTAGTGTTGTGTTCCAACATGCACTGATCACCAACTTGTACTCAAGAAGGCTCACTACACCTATGGTGTATGTTTAAGAATTCACAAGACTTTCCATCCTCTTTAAAGCTGTTTCCAAAAGAAGAGACATCATAGGCTAAAGCACATCCATTACAAAGCAAGCATTATCTTCCAAGTCACTGATCCCGACACCTTTTGTTTGGACTTCCCAGCTCAACCTGGTATCCATAATGTGGATATTGCCATCCTAATCTGCTTTACGAACATTCACATATGGAGGTGGTTAAATCACACATCTTAAGGCCACTATTCCTTATTTTCTAGACTGCACCGAAAACGTTCACCCCCTTTCATACCAGCCCTGAAACGTTTCAGGTACAGGTATGGGTACGGGTACAGAAACGTTGTGGGTACATTAAGTGCGTACCCACAGGTCCAAGGTACGGTTCAAGTACGGAAAACCATACCTAAGGCTTGTGGGTATGTACCCGCAGCGTACCCACAGCCAAATACGTTTTTTTGCATGTAACTCAAAAAAATAAAAAAATAAACATTTTAACTTAAAAATAAAGCAACCTAAACTCAACCTAACCCTAAAAGACCCCCAAACACCTATTTATACACCCAATCCCTCTACTTTATTCACACACTCATTGTTTGTTATTTTGCTAATTTTGAGCTTGAAGGAGAGAAAGAGAGGTTGAAGGAGAAAGAGAGAGCTTGGAGGAGAGAAAGAGAGCTTGAAGGAAAGAGGGAGAGAGCTTGAAGGAGAAAGAGAGAAGGAGAAGGATCAACTACAAGTCTACAAACAACAAGGAGGATTTTTTCAAGTATTTTTCATGCATTCAAACATTTTTTTTTTTAAATCTTTTGATCAATGTTTTGTATGTGATCAATGATCAATGATCATGAATGATGTGTTTCAAACACATCATTCATGATTATTGATCATGATTCATGATCTATTTTGTTTTTAATATTTATTTATTTTACGTTTTTTAAAATATTAATTAATTTGTTTTTATTTAAAGTTTAATATTGAAGTTCTATTTAATTATGCATCTACCCTCTGTGTATGCTCTCACCTCGCACCATTTATGATGAACTTGGTGATCAAAATCAGAGATTGACATGTAGGGCTAACTGTTTAATTTTTTTAATTAGTTATGTATTCGTTTTTATTTTAAAGTTTTAAATTGAATTCGTTATAAATTTAAACGTTTACCCTTTGTGTATGCTCTCACCTCGCACCATTTATGGCAAACTTGGTGATCAGAATCAAAGATTGACGTGTAGGCCCTAGGGTTTAACTGGTTTTTTTAAATTAGTAATGTGTTCGTTTACGGTTTTTTTATTTTAAAGTTTTAAATTGAATTCATTAAAAATTTAAACGTCTACCCTCTGTGTATGCTCTCACCTCGCACCATTTATGGCAAACTTGGTGATCAAAATCAAAGATTGACATGTATGGGTTAACAAATTAATTGTCTAATTTGTATTTGTTGTTTTTAATTAAATTATTTAGCAATGTTTTAAAAATATCTCTTATTGTAGGTTAAAACAAATTAAACCTACAGTCATGGCATCCAATTCAGCTTCAGTGGGGCATGAGGGAGGAAATGTTCCAAGTGGCCTAATAGTGAAAATGGATCCTCATTCTCCTTTATGGAGGCATGTGGAAGTGTTGGAGCTCATTGCGGTGGTGGTGTCCGTGTTTGGACGTGCCCCCCTTATGCCACCACATAAATCCTCGTATACCTGTTTGAAAGCTCATCTAGCTGCGGTATCGGGGACGGGCATTAGAGCGTGTAAGGTGGAGAAGAAAACAATAGCCATGTACCTAAAAGAGCAAGAGGATGCAAACTTTGAAATAACAAGAGCTTGCTCTAGAACCATTTCTTTACAACAAAGGACTATGGGAAAACCACCAACACCACCACCATCATTTCATCCTTTCATTGAGAGTAATGTTGAAACTGTTCCAGTTGATTCCCCTTTTGATGAAGATACCCCATCAAGCAAGAGAACAAAAGGGCCTTTAGAAAAAGCATTTAACACTGAGAAGAGAGAAATTGCAAATGAATTGGTGGCTCGGTGTATATATGCATGTGGGCTACCATTCAATGTCTTGAGGTCACCTTATTGGCAGCAGATGGTGAGAGGCATTAATGAGGCACCACAGGGGTATACAAGCCCCAGCTATAATAAGGTTCGCACTTCTCTTTTGGCAAAAGAAGTGCAACACATACAAACATCTCTACAACCAATTAGAGATTCCTAGAATGATTCAAGAGTCTCTATTATCTCAGATGGATGGAAAGACTCCAAAAACAGACCTCTCATCAACATTATTGCAGTATGCCCTAAAGGGCCAATGTTTCTGAAGGCTATTGATTGTGAGGGGAAGTAAAAGATGCCCAATTCATTGCAAATATTCTCATTGAGGCTATTGAGTCAGTGGACTGCAGAACGTTGTCCAAGTCATCACGGACAATGCCAAAAATTGCAAGGCAACAAGGTTGATAGTAGAGGGTAGGTATGAGCACATATTTTGGACACCATGTGCAATACACTCCCTGAATCTAATGTTGCAAAAGATTGGGAAAATTACATGGATTGAGAAAATCTACACGGAGGCAAACGAGATTCAAATGTTTGTCACCAACCATCACATGTCTCAAGCCATATTCAAAAGATTCTCAAAGTTGGAGTTGTTGAAGGTAAGGCCATAACTTATAAGTTTTACTTTTTAAGTTTTTAAGTTTTTCATTTTAATATTTGATTTTAAATCAATTTCAATTTGTGTTGCTATTGAATTGTTTCCATTCCTTTTTAATAGGTTGTTGAGACTAGGTTTGCCTCTCACACACTTGTCTTGAGACGACTTGTGAAGGTGAGACATGCTTTGAGTAGCATGGTGATTGATAATGTTTGGACCATCTGGAGGCAAGCAAACACAGAGAGAGCCCAAAGGATAAAGACATGGATCCTTGATGATGATTGGTGGGCAAAAGTTGAATATTTGTTGAGTTTCACGGAGCCTATTCTAAGTATGATCAGATTTGTAGACAAAGATAATGCTTGCATTGGAGAAATATATGATGGCATTGACTCCATGCTTGAGAAAATCAAAGATATCATACAAGCCAAAGAGCAGGACCCTGAGGAAAACTTTTACAATGAAGTTAAAAGTGTGGTCATGAAAAGGTGGAACAAAATGACCACCCCATTGCATCTCCTTGCTTATGCCTTAAATCCCAAATACTACAAAGAAATAAATAAATGGGTTACACAGTGGCGGACGACTATGATGACCAAGAGGTTGCAAATGGGACGAGGGTAGCATTCAGGAGGTTGTTTCCTGATCCAGCTATATCTAGTGCAGTCCACCATGAGATGGCAATGTTTGTATCTGCAGGAGGTAGCATGGAAGATCCAATCATGTGGTGGATTGTACATGGCCATGATGCCAAGTACCTACGACCTGTTGCGATCAAATTGCTCTCACAGGTATAAAGTTTGTAACTTGTTATTTGATATTTTAATTACAAATTAAGAATTAAAATTCAAAATGATATCACTCTTTTTTGAATTAATAATACTTTGTTTTTGTGACAAGTGGCTAGTAATTCTTCTGCAGCGCAATTGGAGTACTTGTGGCTTCATCCACTCAACCAAACGCACCATGTTGGCATCAAAGAAGGTTGAGGATCTAATATACGTTCATTCCAACTTGCGCCTCTAAACGCATAAGACGAAAGAGTATACTAGCGGTCCTAACAAGCTTTGGGACATCCAACCTGAAACCACAGACTTTGAAGCTTATGTTGTTTGTTTGTCCAATGTTTCACTACTTGGCATTGATGACGAACTTCTAGGGAGCCCTTCACAAGGGTTCAAAAGTGGAGCTAGTGGGAGTGAAGCTGCAAGTGCTATCCATGAAGATGATTTTGAAGATCATCTAGATGATTTTCGGTTTCCTTTCGTTGTCTTTTCTCTTCTTTTGTTTTTGGCAACTCGTTTTGAGTTGTCCCGCTCAACTTTGTATATTGTTTGTGCTGCAGTCCCATTGACCTACATTTTAATATATTTATAAGTTATAATTCATAATTTTTTTTTTTGAATGAGTATATGTAATATTTTTAATTATAAATTTTAATATATTTATTTAATTATATATATAATTTCCTTTAGTTGAATTTAATTGCAGATTTTATCTTTAATTTTTAGCTTTAAAATGTTAAAAACCTTCAGTTTCAAAAAAATCTATATATAATAAATGAAAAACATTAAATATACTCTATTAAAAATATATATTGATTTTTTTAGTTTTTATAAATTATAACTTATAAATGTACTAAATAACCATACAAAAACCTAGAGCTAATATTATAAACTGTTAAAAAAACTAAAATTAATATTATAAAACCTAAAGATAATGGTCGGGCAGGGTGGTGTCATTGTTTATCATCTCTGCTGTGCATCCATTTTTATCATTGCAGGGATGGATAGATACCATGATGGGAGGTAAATTGGATTGGGCAAGGTCTGTGGCTTGTCAATAAACACAGCTACATGATTTCATTTGCAGCTATATAGTACTATAAACTGACTAGGTATGATTTCATTCGCAATTTTCAACAAAAACTTTGCCCGTTGAATTTTTTTAAATCAATTTTCATGGTTGTAGTTCGGCAAATGCTGTGACCTAAGGAGAGAATACTGGAACTTCAAAGTTCAAACATTCAAGCAAGCTCAAGTATTCAAGCCAGTTCAAGCAGGTCAGCCAGGCAAATCCAATTCAATGCAAGCCCCAACAAAGGCAAGTGTGGGCCAAGTCATGCTCCATCTCCAATCCACAGATTCTATGGTTGCCAAGAAGAAATGAACATAAGATGATAACCATAAAAGACACCTCTTCTTGTTATGTTATATAAAATAACACAAACTTGGGTGTAAGATCTTCAGGAAACTCAAACTCAACATAAAAACGGAATACAAAAACATAAAATCCTAAAATAATGGATGCAAGCAACAGCGCATTCCCAGCATTCAACACACTGTTCTATGGTGTGTACAGAGAAAATCAGGTTCTGGGAATCAGCTTGAGAACAATACAACAGTTTAAACTTTAAACAGTAAACCGCCAGAAATAATTCATTATTTTAAAGTTAAACTGAAACAGATCTATCAGTCTAATGTGAAGAAGCCTATTTGCATATTCACCAAGTATATTGTCCATCCTACAAGGCATATTAGGGACCAATTATCTTCAGCAGCCTAAGGGAAAGATTCAAGAACAAATAAAAAACCAATAATCTTACAGCAACATTGAGCAGACCAATAGCAGGTTGCATTGTGAACAGTTTGGATAGCTTCCTCGTGTTTCTCTTGAACACATTCTGTCCCTTCTTATCTACCGGCCCTTGCAATTCCAGCATTGTCTTGAACACCTACTGGCATACAAATAACTTTCCTGAATGAGAAATTAAACACTACCAACTGATATATACAGTAGTCCCAAATCTAAACTCACTTCATTCCGCATGCCAATATGCTGTAGAATGAATAACCTAACAAATGAACTGCATAAGAAATTTTCAGGAAAATTATAAACACTGGAGAAAAGCCGTGTAAAGAGAACTGAATATCCATTTCTGAAATAAAAAGATCAAAGCTTCAAGCAACTGTAGCTGATCAATAGCCAGAAATACTATAGCTTTTGAAATGGAAAACAAAATAATGTAGTATATTACAAATCTTGCAGTTCTAAAAAACCAGTTTAGTATTTATCTTGATCATATACAAGGAATTCAACCCTTTTAAGCTTGCATCAGGAAAGTAGGAAATGGAAAGCTCGATTTCTTTACAGTTAATATAACAAGGCCATGATATGGTAAATCCTGCCAAAGTTGATACATTTTGGGGATGGCGAGGAAAAAAATGAACAACTTTTGAAATTGTTTTTTTGGTATCTAGACATCAGTTTTGCACCTAGAACATGGAAAAAACTAGCATAAAAGCCCAAAAAAACAGAGAAACAAATAAATGGGAATGGTGTTACACTTCCCAATCAAAACAGTTTAACAAACAAATCTTGAGAATTGAAATCAACATCATCTAATATTGTAAAGAATAAATCTGACAAAGGCAAAGACATCACATACTCGAGTAACAGCATAGAGCAATACCCAAAAGAAATTAAGAGAACTGTTGTGTTTGATATCTTGGCTAAAGTTTCTAAACAATGGAGTGCCAAGAAAATAGCCCCAGTAACATAAAAGCATAAAAATGCACATGCACTATGGAAAAAGTTTGTAACTTGAATGCCTAATGGTTGAATGCCATAAAGTCTTTTAAAACTCAAAATTGAAATGAGATACTTCTATTTCTTCAAGAAAAACTAAAGAGATTAATGAATACACAGAATGTAAAAGCAAAAACAAATATACTTTTAAAATATTAATATTGGACACAGTCTAGTGCTGCCATATCTTCCTATTGCAACATTCAAAGTCAACCCCACACCTACCACTTAGATATTAAAACTATATGTGTGTGTGTATCTAATACTTGAATATAATGTGGAACTGGATCCCTTCAACCATGATATAACAATAGCCAATACCTTGAGATGGAAAAAATAGAATTCCAAGTCCGCAATAGCACAATCAAGTAAATCACCAGTCATGTACTGATGGCCATCAATTATCATTCATTATATCTACACCTAATAATATGATTTACTATAACAGCATATCCAACAATATTAGAAACCCTAGCAGCGAACTGGAAATTACAGTTTTAGGGTATCAAAATCAGCTTAGAACATTAATTAATATCCCTCCGGGGCAGCGAACTCTCCCAACATTTGGGAACAATCATTCACATGCAATATGGGCTGAAAATTAGCATAAAATATCTCAAATACTCAATAATCCAACAAGATGAAATCTGAAGCAAATATGTATTTTGTAAATTTATTTCAAGTGCAAATACAACTGAAACTTCAAAAATTCATAACTCCATCAATACTTGGAGTTTCAACACAAACCAATGCTCAAAATGATCTTGAAGAGACCAGCTATCCAATGAAAGTGAAATCACAATTTTCCAACCATGAAAACCCACTAAAAAGTGATCCCGAAATCTCCAAATGGGTAGATCAAGCTGAAAATGAATGTGGCAGCCCCAAAAGCATGCCCTAGCTGAAGTAGGAGTGCCCTAAGCACGGATAAACACCTTGTTGTTCCAAAAATCTGCCAATTAAGTCCACTTGTGACTCCCGTATGAAGCCACCAATGCAACAAATGAGGGTTTTCATCCCCAAGTGTTGTGACTATTGAGGGTTTCGTCCCCAATAGGATCCAATGAGGGTTTTCGTCCTCAAAGTTGAGCCACACCAAAGGTCTTCATCTTCAATGGAGAGTAGGGCACGCCGTGCACAAACCCAAGATATCAATCTTTGAAATAAACATGCATAACCTTTCTTAGGCCATTCAATCCACCTTTATATCCTCTTTTTGGCGCCAAGGATGAATTAGAAGCCCAATGCACTTTTTAATCTTCCCTTAAGAAGACCGACCTCATAAGAGTATTTAAAAATACTTTTATTTTATAATAATAATATGAAGTTGTCCCAAAATAAGAATTGGCTGGGTCCAAATTTTTAATTTAAAAAAGGGGACATTACAATCCTCCCTTCCCAAATTTGCTTGCCCTCAAGCAAAATGCAAGCTCCTGGATCCCAAATAATTCTATGTGGCTCCTTCTTTGATGTACTTGCACATGAAGCAAACATATCAAAGAAAACAAGAGTGTTTAACAACACTTTTACAATCTCTTCATCATGTCGTAGGGACATGATAGCTAGCTCCCTTCCTTTGCTTGCCATCATCTCATAATTTCCATCCAAATGATGGATTCCCCAAACTTCGGTAATGTTGTCCCAAAAACAGCTGTAACCTTGCATTTTTCTCTCAAAAATCAGAATGTTAGTGGCTGGAAACCACCTTAAATCAGCCACAAATATGCCAAGGTTAGTAGTAGTTTGGAATTTCTTCAACCTTATAATTGGAGTCTTTTTTTTGTGTCTCATAAGTAGGAAGGTGGCTGGAAAAGTTGTGAACAGCAGTTGAAAAGAGGGTACAACAGTTGTAATCATGACCTCTCTTCAAAATATTCCACACTATTAATGACATGGGGGCTGAAAACACCCCAACATTGATGGAATAAGTCCCAACAATGCCCAAGAACAGCCATTTACTAACTCCAATGATTGAATCTACTTGTATGACATCAAATATAAAAATATCACATGGCTTACCCACTTCCCATATCAAGCATCTCGCTGCCCCGGTTATGGTGACTATCCTACCATCATTGTTTTCCCAATGAGCTGATATATGAAAAAGAGAACAATAAGGAAATTCCCCTTGCTTGGCTACCATGAATCCCTCCTTCAACATGCCTTGGATTCTCCTTTCTTTGTCTTCAATCCAAAATTCCAATCTTTTTCCAGGCAATTGAGAGTGAGTTCCCCCAAAAATTGAATCCATTGCATTCCAAGAACAAATTCTATCTCAGCTGAAACAAGAAATTCAATGCAAAGTTTGTACCTATCCATGAGAAAAGTGAGAGTTGTCCCCTTGGTTATGGTGATCATGGAGCCTTTGTAACCAACCATACTCAGCCCCATCCTTCTTGCAAATTTCCCTTCAATGAAATTATGTATGGTACCATGAGTTGCAAGCATGGTGGCTTCTTGGCCACGAAGAAGACCCTTCACCTTGATTGGTTGATAAGTATGTACGTCATACACCAAAATAAGAATGCTGCCCTTTCCTCTTATTCTCCTTACCTTTTTCTCAAGCATGGAACCATGGGTCAACCCCTCGTCAATAAGAAAATCAGAATTGTGATCCTTCTTTAGATGATCCCAATGTAACAATGACTTAGCAAAAGAGGGCTGCAAGGAGTATCTATTAGGAATAGAACTACTAGGCTTACCAACTTGTATGTATGCCCATGAGACCTTGTGGTGGCTGATTTGAATAATGACAGCAGCACTAAGTCTGAAATTCTGAGCTATAGTTCTCCAAAGTACACTCCCCTCGTCACCACTAACCACCCACATACTTTGTTGGTGACCTTTTGCATGGATACCCAACCATGAAGCAATTCTACCATGTTTATGTTGCACTGATCTGACATTATACTTGGTTGTAATTAAAGACTTCCAATCTTGAAGTATTACTTTCTTTCCCTTATCCATGAAGCTTAACTCCATACTTTGGTAGTTAAGAGTGAGCTCTCCCAATGAATGTAACCATTGGACCCCAAGCACAAGATTTATATCAGTTATGCCAATCATATTAAAATCATCACATACCTCATGCTCTCCCAATGTGAAAAGGAGTTGGGGACACCTTCTTGTGCATGGCATGGAGTAGTCATCCGCTATCTTGACCATGAAGCCTTTGAAGTCTTCCACCTTCAAATCCACCTTTTCCCTCAAGCTCTCATCAATGAAACTGTAAGTAGCTCCATTATCAATCAAAACCGTGACTCCTTGTCCATGGAGGGTAGAATCCTTCACAACTTTGTTAGAATACATAATAAATTCAAAACAATCCTCCATCAAATTTCTTTCTAACCATATGCATGGAGTAGCAATATCAAGGACTTCCTCTTTCTTACAATTCAAGGGATCAATCGAACCCAAACTTTTATGCCCACATAATCTTGCAAGAAAAGATCTATGTGCCATATGTTACTCCACAAGTTCTTCACATTACAAGGCATCAAACATGACATGTGATCTTTCTTAACAACAAGCTGCCCATAATGACACAAGTATGGCAGCGACATAAGAGGAGATAAAATGTGATTTTTTCATCATACCTTGGGCTGCCAACAAGGATCCCACCATTTTTTTGTTGGTACTTGTTTGGAACATCTCCGAACTCACTCCAAGGTGGTAAACTTCCTCAATTTGCCCATCATTGACTGTTGTTTGGAAATTTCCAGCGAACTGAAAATAATCATGAGGAACCGGAAGTGCCCTTCCTTCATGGACATACCCTTCCGTAATGTCATCCTCTTTACCCTTATGCAAATTTGATTTCTTTTCAACATTTAGCCACATGCACCCATTAGAAACCAATGAAACTTCATTAAATATTAAAGAACTATTACCTTGGGACTCATGCTCCATGATTCCCTTTCCTTTCTAGGCTCATGCTTCAAACTTTCATCAAATTTTGATGTCTTCATACTGCTGTTCTAAAAATCAGTCAAGCTCAACTTTGGCAATGGTGGTGGGGGCTTTTAGGGCTCCCATGGGTTGTTCCCTCTCAATGCCCAACAACTTCGGTTGTTCTTCTTCCTTCTTTGGCTCAAGCTCCACGATTTCTCCCTCTTCAACTTGCACCGTGGGTTCCTCTATGGGTTGTTTCTTCTCCATTACTTGCAGCCCTAATTTTTCTTCTTGTGCAGCTTGCGACCTAGGCTTGGGCCTTGATCTTCCTTTGCTTACTCCCATGAACTCAGAAAATGACATGGCATCATGAATCTTCTCCAAAAGAGCCCTATACTCCTCATACCATGTAACAATGTTGTCCACTTTGGATGGCTGAGTATTATTGACTCCCTTTGAAGAGCTCCTTCCACCATTCGGATCTTGAAGGGTATGGATCAGCTGAGCCATTTTATTGGCCAATCTTTCTTGCCCTAGGGCAAGCCTTTCGAATCTAGCATCACCAAAAATTATGTCCGCCATTTATCTTCTTGCAAGAAAACCCTCAGGTTGGGAAGACCAAGCTCTGATACCACTGTAATGTCCCTTTCTAGGGCTTAAACCGAAAATAAGGGTTTGACCACAAACCCTAAGAATCAGATCTGAAAATACACCAACACCCAATTGAAAATAATATGATTTTTATATATAGTAGATCCAACAATATTAGAAACCCTAGCAGCGAACTGGAAATTACACTTTTAGGGTATCAAAATCAGCTTAGAACATTAATTAATATCTCTCTAGGGCAGCGAACTGTACCAGCACTTAGGAACAATCATTCACATGCAATATGGGTTGAAAATTAACATAGAAATATTCTGAACACTCAATAATTCCAGCAAGATGAAATCTAAAGCACATAAGTATTTTGTAAATTTATTTCAAGTGCAAATACAGCTAAAACTTCAAAATTCATAACTTCGTCAATACTTGGAGCTTCAACACAAACCAATGCATAAAATGATCTTTATGAGACCAGCTATCCAATGAAAGTGAAATCACAATTCTCCGCCATGAAACCCACGAAAAGTGATCCCGAAATCTCCTAATGGGTAGATCAAGTTGAAAATGAATGTGGCAGCCCCCAAAAGTGTGCCTTAGTCGAAGTACAAACCGTGTTCTAGAAATATGCTACTTAAGTTCACTTGTGACTCCCGTATGAAGCCAACAATGCAACAAATGAGGGTTTGCGTCCCCAAGTGTTGTGACTATTAAGGGTTTCACCCCAATAGGATCTAATGAGGGTTTTCGTCCTCAAAGTTGAGCCACACTAAAGGTCTTCGTCTTCAGTGGAGAGTAGGGCACGTTGTGCACAAACCCAAGATATCAATCTTTGAAATAAACATACATAACCTTTCTTAGGCCATTCAATCCTCCTTTATATCCTCCTTTTTGGCGCCAAGGATGAATTAGAAGCCCAATGCACTTTTTAAACTTCCCTTAAGAAGACCGACCTCATAAGAGTATTTAAAAATAATTTAATTTTATAATAATAATAATATGAAGATATCCCAAAATAAAAATTGGTTGGGTCCAACTTAAAATATTATTAATTTAGAAAAGGGGACATTACATAAAATGCCGAAGAAAGATCTATGAGGAAGGAACTAGCATAGGCACAAAGCCTCATGTAGCTGCAAAGTGTGCAAGTCAAATTACAAATAACTTCAAATAGACCAAAGAGCAACATTGCCAAGCAACATTGCCAATCCAATAACGAGCATGTTAGTGTATCATTTGTCGAGAGGAAGCATAATAAATTACATTCCTACCATGCTATAGGAAAAATTAAGATGAAAATCAAGCAAACTTTGGGTGTATGGTGCAAGAAATCTAACCCCACACCATCGATGATATTGGTAACACATCAAGATGGGAGGGTCAAAACAAGTAAGCTGTCACATGACTTAGATAGGACACTTATAAAATACAGTAACACAAATCTGTTTCTTCAAAACAAATTTTCATATTGGAGTATCTTATAAACAAATATATTACAAGGAAAAGAGGCATTTTACTATACATATGCAAAGGACTACACTAGGTAATTGATTCAGCCTTCTGGGGCTTCACGTTGAATAGTGTACAATGCTAAGCAGATCACCTATCATTCTCCGTAAAATATTGTTCAGTGTCATGTCTTTTTCTTAATTCATTTTCTTAGTTTCAATATATGCTTCATATATTAACACAGAAATATTTACAAAAACCTCTAAAAGAGAATCAGAAAATGTACACGAAAAATACAAAAAGGTTACAATTTTCTTAAGCAAATCATAAGAGCAGCCAGATCAGATTTATCTTTAAGGTCAAACTGTTTGGCTTCTTTAAACAAAAGATGACA
This sequence comes from Taxus wallichiana var. yunnanensis, assembly GCA_018340775.1. Lineage (NCBI taxonomy): Eukaryota > Viridiplantae > Streptophyta > Pinopsida > Cupressales > Taxaceae > Taxus > Taxus wallichiana. Next base: position 583,693,126 of record CM031243.1, read on the forward strand.
TTTTGCCAACAATTGCATTCTGGCTTCACCTTACCAAGCCTGCCAAAAACTCTCCAATTTGCCCTCTTCCTCTCTGAAAATATAATTGCATCTGAGTTTCTGGAGGATAATAAAGGACCAAAACCCGCATACAATGCCAGATACTTTTGAAAGAGCCTCGAACCAGTGTGTGAGAATCTCCCAACAAAGCTGCCCTCTAGTGAAGATGTCCCTGAACAACTATTGTCATTTTGGTCTGAATTTCCCTCCGACAAGCTTTCGCAAATGAGCAATCCCACAAGAGGTGTTTAACTGTTTCTAATTTAGCACAGTAGGGGCACAGCCCATTTGTAAAGCCATTTTTTGATAGCTGGGCTTTTGTAGGCAGCCCCTGGTAGACTACAAGCCAAGCAAACACCCTTAATTTATAAGAGACTTTTATTGCCCATACACCCTGCAATCTACAAACCCAAAAGGGATTTAGCATCATAAGCAATACACCTAGGATTAAGGATAGGTGCCAAAAGACATTTCTGATGTAGCTAGAGGCCTCCTCATGGTTCCACAGTCAGTTTGCATAATACCAAAGGAGAAAGGAGGGCTGTTAAGAGATATTAATTCTTTTTCTTGTTTCTTATCAAACTGTGACTCTCATTACCCAAATTCAGTACGTTGATGCAATGAACAGAGACTCCATACTATTTATGATTCACGTCTACAACTGGGAATTTGTATATTTTAATTTTTGAAAAATTCTAAAGAAGCAGCTTTTTTCAACATGACGTATACACAACTAAAAAAGGACAAAAAGAATACTTTATTTTTATGAGGCAAACTAAAAATGTGCATTTTCCATTAATTAAAAAATAGGTCACATAGTTATATGTTCCGGCCAATATAATCAAACTGAAAATATATTTTTAAAGTAAGAAATAACTATTTTGACAAAACTATTAACTATATGTCAAACTTTGAAATATGGCACATCATATAGTAATTAGAAGAGCAAAAAAATCTAGTGGTTGAGTGAAAACTGTATTTAGGCTGGATTATAACAAAAAGATTTAAAAAGAAATTTGAAACAAAAAATGAAAAATTAATTCTGGAAACGAAAATAAGACATGTTTCAATCATGAATTTATATTTGATGCAGCAGGTTCATTAACCATGAAAGACTTAAATTTAAACCCCAAGGGACGTAAAGACCTTGTGTGTGGATGTGCTTACCTCAGGAGTGTGATCTTATGAATCTCCCACAAGAAAGAAATAAACTAATATCTCATATACATGGATTTAAAATAAAAGAGAGTTTGCTAATGCAGAAAAATGATGCAGTAGCAACCCTACAATGTTCATCATTAATGGAAGGAGTTTGAGAAACTTAACAAATTAAAATATATTAACACTCACTATTTAAGGAAAAACAAATAAGTTGTTTTTAAGAAAGCTGAACTTGACTGTTCAAGCCTAGGTAGCCGGTACATAGCACGGTACAGGTAAGGGTACATGGATCCAGTATGCTGGTATGGCAACTTTTTGGGGCGGGCACGGCACTTGGGTACGGCCATACAAAATATATAAAAAATATTAAAAATATCAAAAACAAAGTCAAATAAGAAAAATTAACCATATACATGCATAGAGTAAACAAAATAAGTGAAATAGCCACAAAACATAGTGATAATTCAATGCATTTTGTCATGATATTCATTGATCGAACTTGGAACAAGTACATTGTTCAAATGTTACAATGTATACACAAAAATCAAGATAAATCAGCATACTAATTATAATCATAATCAAATGGCTCTCCTCCAATGTCTTCAACAAGAGCATCATCACCATCATGTGGTTCATTAGAACCACAAACATCAGGATTAGAACCACGAGCATCAGCAGTGCTGCTCCTGCTAGCTCCACCATGCAGGATTTGACCTTTTGTGGACCAAAAAATAAAAAAATTGAAAAAACTACTACCTTTTTAGGGTCTAGTATGTTGCAGTTACTGCCAGAAGTACCCGGATATGTCCTTGGACATGACCGGGTACTTCTGGCCATACCATGGGCACACCCCAGCATACCAAACCAGTATCACATACCCAGTACATACTATACCCGTACCCATGGCCTATAGGGCTGTACCGGGTAACGTAGGTTCAAGCATTAATAAGCACATAAAGATGTCCTTAAAAACCTACAGACATAAGACTGCAAAAAGGAGAAATTTGTTAGAGTGTAGCCTAGGTTCAAATCTATCCTTGTAATAAGGCCACCCACAAGTCCAATGAACAATGTGACAAAATTATGATAATAATTACGAGTACGTTAGCTTGTGTATGTATTTCAATCTTGCTGAACACACTGCTAGAAAGCAAACCCATACCAAGCAAAAAAGAAAAGAATTTCGTTCAACAAAACACCCTTAAACTTTTGGCTAACAAAATACTAAAAAAACTAAACATATTTAGATTCATTTTTGAAGTTTATTAATTGTTTAAAAAGAAAATTAATAGGACAATACACAACCTAGATTTAAGGTTGAAAGTTTGAGGATGAAGGTAACAAGAAATAAGTGTAACAGCATGATTCAAGTTCCCAGCTTTCTCCTACAATAAGGTATACTGAACTCCACCTTTTATGGGATAAGGTTTCTTGTTAACAAAGAGACTTCAAAAAAATTTAAAAATTATAATACATAAAAAGAAACAGAGCATTATAAATTGAAAAAAAGTGAATAAGAGAGTGTGGTCTATGTTCAAATCCTTCTCCTACAATAAAATCCATTAGTACATGGTTCATGTGACAAGATTTTCTACTGAAAAAGTACTTCAAAAAAATTAATAAATTAAAATTTTAAAAAAATAGAAACACAGCCATGCAAACTAAAAAAGAAACAAGTGTAAGATCCTGAGCTAGGTTCAAATATTCTTCTACTACAATAAGGGACCCATAAACATAAAAGACTTTCAAAAACATTAACAAACTAAAATATATAAAATAAAATACAGAGAAGCACAAATTTTAAAAGAAACTGATGCAGCAGAAACAAAGAACAATGAAATAATTGGCCTCATATTTACACGAAAAACACATTAAAATGCACATCGGAAACAGAGCAGCACAATCTGAAAAGGACATTGATGCAGAAAAACCAAAGAGCAATTCAAAGCATTAAAAGATTGATAGAATAAACCTCATCTTTATAGCAAAAAAACATACATTAAAAACAAAGTGGCACAATCTGCAAACGAAATTGATGCAGCAAAAGCAATGAGCAACCAAAGCATTTTAAGAGTGAAAAAAATTGGCCTGATCTCCATAGGAAAAAACAAAAATTGAAATGCATACTATAAACAGAGCAGCACAACCTGAAAAAGAAAGCGATGTAGCAAGAGCAAAGAGCAATCCAAAAACATTTAGAGAATAAAAGAAGTTAGCATCTTCTTAAAATAAAAAGATAAATTGAAATGAAGTAAAATAAAGGCTTAAAACAGATATAAAGAAAAGGCTTAGCACGAAATGTACCACAAGTTGGGGTCATAAAGTTTTTAGCAAAATTCCAAAGGCAGTGTGAAAGCCCCACTGCTGGTAGTGTTACACTCATTCTTAATTGTGTTCCTTGGCCTTCCGTGCTATTGGTGTTGCACTTCCATCAATGAAAATAGCTTCTTGGATCTTGAGAGCTTACATTGACTGCAACTAATTGACCGCTGCAAGGCTTGAACACAGAATCCAACAGGTCTTTGCCGTCTGGGAAGACAAACAACAACACAAAATGAAAATCCTTGGCTTAAAGATAATGGGTAGCTTGCTAAGGAAGCTAGTTGTGAATTCCGAGGAATCGAATGGCAGGTTTAAGACAAAGTATTAATGTTGGGTGGCATGTTTCCTTTGTACTATACAGAAAAAGGCTGCAGACAGCAGAAACAAAATAAATGTAGGTCACATCTCCTTTTTGAAATTGCTGAAAATAACATCCCAAACATTAGCTTATTGGTTAATATTTTGTACTCATTTTACTTTGATTGGGAAGCTTGATATGTATTTTTTTTTAAAGTAATGGTAAATAAGCTACATAGTTGGGGATAAAGGCTCTACTCAATAGAAATAAACAACCAAAACTAGAAATATTGTTTTTACACTACCAATATTTGTTTTGAAGTAATGGCAAACAAGCTACACAGTTGGGAATAAAGGCATCAAATTAAAAATGGCACACTTTGATTGGGTTGTATAAAAGTAAATATTTGGTGTGGTGTAGACAATATACTTGCCTTCAAGAGGATAATAATATTAACTCAATGCATTAAGAAAAAACACAATAAGAAAACTAGATAATAATATAATATTAACTGATCAAAAACTAGAAACATTCGTGCTTTTGACATTTAAGAAAGCATAATTTACAATTCATGTGATTCTAAAATGAAAGCTGGTTTAAAAGTTATCCCATTCCTCATTACAAAATGTGCATACCATAATATTGAAGAGGAAGAAATAAATGTTAAGCTTCCATATTTGTTAGTACCCAGTAAATGCGAAAATGTATAAACCTGAAAAACTGATTTTTCCCGGCAAATGTTCTTCCAAGAAGCAATAAATATCATTAGCTCATTATCTGTAAGTAGAAAATCTTTGGCATGTACATCTGTAAATTCATCCGTGGACAGTTCTCGCACCACCTGTGCATTATCTTCCTCTGATGGTAGGCAAGGGTCACTAGCCAAGGATTTCTTAGATTGGAAAGCTTTTCTCTTCCTTTTAGATATAATCTGTGATTTTGCACCTCCTAGATCTTCATTATAGTCAGAAGATGCAACTACGAATTTCTCAGTTGGTAGATGCTTTTTCAACCGTGCCTTCTCTTCTGCTGCCGAGGGATAAGGGCAACTACCTGGGGATTTCTGAAATTGGTGATCTATTTTTCTCTTCTTTACAGATGCCATCATGTCTTTTTCACCATACACAACCTCATCATCATCCGAATTCGAATCTGTCTCAAACCTTATATGTTTGGGGCCAGATTCTGAGCCAGCAATATTATTAATAGACAAATTTATCCGCTCGGATATGATCTTCGACTGCAGTTTAGATGCTTTTTCTTTCTTTCAATTTCTTTTTCCTTAAATATCTCAGTCTCTACATTATGAGCAAGGTCGTTCTCCACTTGCTTAATGCGCCGAAGAAGGCTAACATGCATCCTAGAAACATTACAATAGTCAAACAATAATTTAGATACTAATTCAGTTTCAGAGGTCAGCATTATATGCCCAATTTTATTATATTATAATTTCGTAAAAACCACTACTGCTTGAACAATTTCTAACCTTATGCAACAGTAAACAGAAATGTGAAGGCTAGCCCATTCAATTATTTAGTTTCCAGCTACAATCAGAAGTATCTCCTGTTACAAACAAAACTCAGGAATATCCTTCATGCACACAAAATGATAAATGAAATAGGAGACTAAAATGGTAAATACGGCCATGAAACTGATAAAACCAGAATGTTACTGGCAGCATATTGCAAATAAAGACAAGATAAAGGAAATATCAGATATACCATCTAACTTTAGAATGAAAATGATTAGATCCCTTATTCTAAAACTGATATAAAAACTCTGTTAGTAATTGGTATGGGAAGGCACAGAACAATTCCAATGTCTAGCAAATTCTTCTGTTCTATGTAATTTGTCAAAATTAACTGCCACAAATGGAAAAGGAGGACTCGAAAATGTTTCAGTCATTTTTATATTCTGCCAAACACATAATTTTGCATTCAATTTTACTAAGGCACAGGGGTTGTATCTTTACAAAAATGATCAAGGTCAAATACATTGCTCCTTCCAAAAATTTATTTCCTCTGAAATTACAGTCAAATCTGTTGATGACATAAAAGAATTTTCCAGCAAGAGATAAAAGATAGGGGGTATGTGTGGCAGAAAACTACAATTAATATGGCAGAAACTATCAAGCAAAAGGTTTCCCTTCCCTCTACTCTTTCTCCGGAGTGGGCTAATATATGTAAGGTGCTTTCTTTCCAGGCTCAAAGCTCCACTTTACCTGTTTTTAATCTGCCAAGGAGAGATGACAAAAAGCAACCATGGGTTCCTCCTCCTATGCAGTTTGGAAAATTGAATACGGATGGGGCTTCCAGGGGAAATCCAGGGATTGCTGTGATGGGGGTATTGGAAGAACTCATGATGGGAAAGCAACATTTATGTTTGCTGAAAAACTGGGTATCACTACTAATAATATTGCTGAGGTCAGAGCTATTTATCGGGGACTGCAAGAGGCTATTAAGTGTGGGTGGACTCAAGTGCAGGTGGAATCTGATTCTAAGGTCATTGTTAGGATGCTAACTATTAATGGGAGTCAAAGGAGCTCAAACTGGCAGATTGCGAGAGAAATATATAAAATTAAAGGTCTGCAAGCACAATTTCAGACTTTCCAAATCGCACACATTCCTAGACAGAGAAATCAAGTGGCAGATGCATTGGCAAATTGGGCTCTGGATAATCATGATATCAGCTGCTATGGCGATCCTCCTCTTTGGTGGCCTCAACGGGATCAAGAAGATATGAAAGCTATTCTAAAACTTGACTATCCTTAATGATTTCAGATATGTTTATTTTCCTTTATAATGCTCAGGATTGGACAAATAGCTTTCAAGCTTGGCATCGCTGTAATTGTAAAAATATATTTCCTATGAAATAAAATATTTGTCTGTTTTTTTTTTTTTAAATCTGTTGATGACATTATGCCATAAGCTTAAGAACTTTTAATACCTTTGACTTGTTATACTTCTGCACAAACAAAATCAATTTTTGACTATTCATTTTGCAGAAACTGATCTGCCTTTCTGATTCCAAGCTTAATATATATAGCAGTGAGATTAAACAGGCTAATCATGAGCATAAACCATACTGTATCAATGTCTCCATGCATACCCCTGATTCCGAAGTTATCTTTTTGCCTTGATCAAATGAGAATAATGTAGATTCCCTAACTTGGAAATTGAGTGGTTTCCTAGATAAACACTTGTGTTGAAGATGCCTGTACCTTACATCACATATTAAATGTTTTGCTGCTTCTTGACAATGATGTGGTCCTCCTTGCTCATTCTCCTCAAGGACTACAAAGTCGATTCGATGATCACACTTTCTAATGATTGACTAAGATTGACTAAGCACGTGATGAGAGTGCAGACAATCCTACTATAGCATATGATTCGATGTAAACCGATAGTCCATTAGAGGATAATCCAAGTTGAATTTGGTGTCAATCTTCTTCATCACGATAGCATCTTCAGGTGTATCTCTTATCTTCACAGACTTGAGAAATTAATCAATGCTATGCAGGGCGTGTCCCTGACATTTTTGTGACATCCCGGAGGTCCCAAACACTTCGGGAACATGGGGACTGGGGAGGACATCCCCAATTTTTATTTTTTTAAAGATTTTTCTGATGCTTTTACTTTTAAAAAGTTTAGTATACCAAAACAATTGAATTCTAATCTCAAAAGTACCTAAAAATTAAATACAGTTTAACCCATAAATTTCATTGAATAAAGTTAAAATATTTAAATATTTTAAAAACATATAGCCACCCCCATGCCATCCCCAGTATCTAGTAATATTTTGATGCCCCAGAAACCCTGTCCCTTTGTCCCAATCTCCCTATCCCGAGACTTAGGTAATATGGAATTTTCTAGGAGAAAGTATATTTTTTCGTGAAATCCTAAGTGACACGAACTGAAGATATGATGTGGCCGAAGGAAAAGTAATAAAGAGAGTGGAGTTTAAGCACACAAACATATTATGGACTAGGGTACAAGTATGATGACATTCTATAAGCTCTAGAAAGGAAGATGGAAACCAGGCTGCAACTAGGAATGAAGGCTCTTGAAGATGACTTGGACTATTTAGCTTTAGTTCAACAACGACATGCCTGAAATTCATATTAAGGTCAAAAGGAGCCAAGACACACCACCACCAAAGTTAGGTCATTATCATCAAGTATGTAATGTCAACTAATGCATTGAGGCCTCATGTACAAATTTTATAAGGTTGTCATCTTTGCCTCAAAGTTCTTAACTAAGCCACAATAATTAGCCTCACTGGCAAGAGAATTCTCTAATTCGATCTTAAATTGGGTGTACCAATTTGCAGCATAACAGTATCACAAATTACATGTGCTACCTGAATCAAGGAAAATAGATGCTCTGATGTGTTTGATTCTTCCTTGGACGTTTAAGGTTATGGTGATCATTGTTTTTACAATTTCCAAGAATGGGTTCAAAAGTTTTGCTTGTAAATTCTAACACCATTATGGCCTAGTTGTTTGTTATTAACTAACATATCTTGCTTACGATTAACCACTGCTGGATAATGGATCGGATCAGCCAACATTTTATCCTTATTGTCATTAAAATCCTTATAATTAGTTGAACAGACTTAGTATATCAATATTCCCTTCAATTCCTATTGTTGTTATATATGCAACTTGGTTCCCTGTGCATATTTTAGAAGGGTACACTATAACCATAATTATATTAAGGAATCTGGCCAAATTTCAATAACTCTTTAATTATAATTTATAATAGATTTTACTTAATGTATATTTATAAGAGTCTCTTAGAAACAATATGTAGATTTATAAGTCTTTTACTAAAAATCAATTTTTAATCTTTTTTGGTAAAACGGAATAAGAATCTTTTACAAATATCTAGATTTATAAGTCTTACTAAAAATCAATTTTTAATCTTTTTGGTAAAACAGAATTTGTTATTGGTTCATTGTCATTCTCCAATTTACAATCCTTTAAGAGTAAGGACATGTGCATGTTGCAGAAGGGTACACTAAAACCATTATTGTATTAAGGAATATGGCCACATTTCAATACAATGTTGATTATACTAGATTTTTCTTTATGTATATTTATCAGTCTTTACGAAAATCAATTTTTAATCTTTTTTTGGTCAATTTAATGGATTTGTAATTGGCTCATTGTCATTCTCCAATTTACAATCCTTTGAGAGGAAGCACATGCACGTAACGTAAATACCTCCATTACTTCACCCCTTTTGTGTGTTGCATTTCATCCTTAGCTCTTCACAATAAATCTTTTTCATCATTGCCAACTTGACATTGAAGATGCCGAATCAAGCGAACAAAGTTCTTTAAAAGAGTCTGGAATCTCTAGAAGTGCCGGGATTGCTAGAAGTATTGGGAAACTTTAGAAGGTTGAAGGAATTCCAAATTAGTGAGGATCTCCAAAAGGTTCAAAGGAGTCCAACAAAAATAGTGGTTCCTGTAAGGAGAAGGAACAAATGTCGGTAATTTTGTACTAACTTTATGCTTTTAAGTATTTCTGTATCCACAAATGAGAATCACTACCAACTGTGTACGTGACTTTATAGTAAGCTCTTCGCTCAATTTTATTATTCTTTTTGAAGCAAGAGAGATGACAAAACAATGTTGAAGTGGGCTATACAAAAAGGATGCCAAGAAAGTGGAGCCATCTGAATAGCATTTTATCTTGTAGATGTCTCTTCACTAAAATTGATGGTCTCCAAAAGAGCAGGTGAGTTTGTATCAATGTTGGAAGTGGGTCCTTAAAAGAACGGAGGTCTCTAGAAAGGTGGGAGGGCAATCTGTACAAGAATAGGGGTCTCTAGAAAGGTTGGGAGTGTGTCTTTACAACAATGGATTTCTCTAGAGAGGATGGGGGCAGATTTTAAGGAGAGGGTCTTCTTACAGTCTCCAAGAGCTAGAAGGGAGACTAGGGGAGCAGGGCGGTTGGGGGAAATATTTTTGAATTTGACATAGTTTGAAATGAAGCAACTTAAAGAAAAAGAGCAAAGATAGTTAATTGTTTTAGTTAAATATTAGCTTCATAAGGTAGCTATTACTAGTTGTGGGAGCAAGAGAATCGAGAATGACATAATGTGGAGGACACCATACAAAAAAAAAGGGAACAACAAGAGGAAGTCTAATGAGCATTTTCCAAAGAAATTGTAGGCATAAAACAATATTTAGCAAAGTACAATACTTAGAGATAATTAAAGAATGTACTATGTGAAGATCCCAAAATAGTAACTCTTTTAGTGAAGAGATAGAATCAACTAATACCTAGGAGTAAGAGTTTTTAAATTCTACATAGCTTGAGGCAAAGAAACTTAAATAAAATAAGCAACAATATTTTTATTTTTAATTAGGTCTTATCTTTGAAATTAACTAGTAGCGATTGTAGAAGAGTGAGCATGTTTTTGAGAATTAGGAATGACATAATGTGAAGGATACAACAAAAGGAAAGCAACAAGATAAGATAATGATATTACATTCCAACAAATGACCACAAAAGTAAGTCAATGGGACTGCAGAGTACAAAGCAAACAAATCCAGCAAGAGGACCCAAACGGGTCGCCCGAAATACAATGAGAGAAGGAGAGGAAGAGAAGGAAACAACAAAGGCCGAGAGACCAGGAACGAAGAAGAGAGAGATGACTGTGTGGGGAGGGAGCGGAAGGAGCAACGATCCCCAACAACATCACCTAACACTCAAGGCCGGATGGGAGGGACTTGCAGTGCGTCGATGACAAGAAGTTGAGAGCCGTGAAGCCGCCTAGGAGTTGGCGTTTGGGAGGAAGGCGGTGGCTCTTAGTAAGCCTGGAGGATAGTTGTCTATGTGGAGGGCCCCTGGGACATGCCTGAGATAGGGAGCCTCGGGTGGAAGAAACAGAGTCTCGAGATCTGACGGACCTGGATTGGGGGTCCAGACACGTGACCAAGTGTCTGCTTAGCACCCCTCACCGGGGAGAGCACCGGGAAGAAGGAAGTGATCAGTCTAGTAGCCATCCGTCTAGGGGGAGGATGGAGGAGCCTGTCCCGAAGCCTGAGGGCCTCCTGAAGGTAGAGAGCAAGACATCTCTGATCATAGTATCTAAAGAAAGTTGTGAAGGAAGGAAGCTCGCGGAATAGGCAATGGAATCACCCACAAATCTCATAGTAAACAGGACACCTGAAAATGAAGTGTTCTTCGGTTTCAACCTCCTGGAGAGAGCAAAGCAAGCAAGTCCGCTCCAAGCGGTCTAAGTGATGATCAGTCTCAACACGAAGTCGATGTGAGCCCACTCTAAACTGACCCAGAGATACGAAGGGCCTGCAACCAATGTCGGGAAATGTACATGGGTCTAAAAATGACCCCATCACGATCTCAAGGAAGTGTGCCGCATAGAGTGACATCTTGAGACCACGGCCCCAGGGTTGGTCCAGGTGTGTTGGATGAACTGACTATAGATATCATCTCTGATTTTCCTATGAAGGTCCTGTTGGTTGGGTAGCAGATGGGCAGGGCATCCAGAGAATAGTTTAAGGGTGGGAGATGGTCCATCTGGATGCCAATGGACTCAAAGAGGCGTGAAACACAGGCATACCAACTAGCGAGATCGTCTACTGTGATCTGAAGATGCAATAGCTTCAGAGGAGCAGTAGGCAAGATAAATGTACCTGTCTCTGTCAACAAAAGAGCAAGAGAACCCCGGATACGGTGTAACAACAACACAAGGCTGAAGATGGTCTCCAAATGAAAAGGGCAAGCCCCAAACTCAACAAGAATAATGTTGTGAGGAACAAATTCTTTGCACCTGATAATACATCTGAGCATGAGGATCTAAACGCGCTCGATAGTGGCCCAATCTGAGTCCAAAAGAGAGGGACCCCAAACTTCCGAACCATACAAAACCATGGGCCTAACCAAGGAATCGGAGAGGGACATCTTGGAAGGAATGTCCTAAAAGTGGTGGCAGAAACACTTGTCTCTCAAGAATCGCCAAAGAACCATAGCCCTTATTAACCCGGGGTTGGAGAGCAGGACGAAGGCTAAAACGAGGCCCAGAGAAAAGAATCCCCAGGTAGGTATAAGAGCAAGTGATCTCAATCTCCACACCCTTAAAGAATAAGTGGAGGTCTGAAGTCTTCAAACAATTGAAAACCATAACTTTGGTTTTCCCAAGATTCACAGTTAGCTATCAATGATCACAGAAAAGGGCTAAGGCATCTAGCTGCCTCTGGAGACCCTCAGCAGAAGAAGCAAGGAGAACTACATCATCTGCAAAGAGGAGGATGTAAATCAAAACCTAGTGCAGAAGGCACCCATCCCCTTCTTGTATGTGATCCCTGAGAAAATCCTCAAGCTCATCGATATAGATCCCAAATAAGGTAGGAGAGAGGGGCAGCCCTATTTGACACCAATGGTGCTCCTGATGAAGTCGGACAAGCCAAGCAAAAGTGCGAAGGCAGCCAAGAGACCTCCTCATAAAGGCGCGTGATGGTCGTAAGAAGAATCTCGAAATGCCTATATCTCTGAGCTGCGAGAAAAGGGCTTCCCGTGGAACAAAATCAAAGGCTTTCAAAATCCACGAAACAACAAAAACTCTGGAAGAGCGGTGGCGAGCCTCTTCGATGATGGCCCGAAGAGTGAGGATGTGGTCGGTAGTCTGGTAAGTCGGTCGGAACCGCCTATGCCCCTTAGCTCTGCAATGGTACTGATCGAGGAACTCGAAAAGCTACAAATGAAGAACAATAGCATAGAGCTTGGAGAATGTGTGACCCACCATGATAGTCCTGTAATTGTTGGGGTCGGAAGTGGGCCCCGACTTGTGTATAGGGTGGATGATGTGGTGGGACCAAGAGACTGAAAACCTGTACAAACCACCTGATTGAAGAGGTCCACAAGATAACTGAGGAGCGTCGTCCGACCAAACTTGAAGAGTTCCGCATGGAACCCTTCCTCATCCCCTGCTTTACTGCAGCTCATAGCAAGAATGGCATTCCTCACGTTGGTGTGGGTGAAAATATGGCAAAGGGAGGGAGGGGAATGAACCTGGATGTGGGGTTGTTCCCGGGAAGTCATAAAGAGTGGAGGTGTGAGTGAACATGGAATTGGGATCGAGGTCCAGGAGCAAAGGAGAATGACGAGGAAGAATAGTGCGCCAAAATGTTTGGGAGAGTGGATAAGTGACAGACGAAGCTCGCGGCACCTATGAGAGATAAATGTGCGTTTCTTATGTCGAAGGAGACAACGATAGGCTGACTTCAGGGAGGGGAAGGAGGGAAGGGCATGCAAGAAAGCAAAGCGGAGTTTCCGATGGAAGGCTTTGCATTCCTCGTCATACCATTTGTTCATAGGGCAAGTACCATGGCGCAAGGTGGAGTGAGTGACGTGGGGGAAGGAACTCGTGGCCGCCTCACAAATAGCGTAGGAGAGGGTATTAAACATCTAGTCCGAGGTGAGAGAGGTGAAATGGGGAATGGGGGAGAAGCAGACGAAGGCAGGAGGAAAAGGTGTCGGGATCCCCTGTGTCAAATTTCCAAATAGTACGCGATATACTAGGGGAGGGGGTGGGGTCTTGGCGGGAGAGCCTGGAGGGAAAAGGAGAGGGTCGCATGGTCAGCAAGAGGGATGGGGGAGACACGTAAGTGGTGTATGTAAGGAATCAAGTCGAGGGTAGTCATGACGTAATCAACAACATTGGCCCCACCATAAAAGGGTCTGCAGGTGAAGGACCAAGAATCAGGAAAGCGAGGAATGCCATTCAGGATCATAATTCGAGAAGATGTCAACCATAGGAAGTCAGGGGCCCTGCCGTGTCCTCAGAATCTCGATGGAAGCCAACCAACTCGGGATCCACCTCAGAAGTGCAAAGTACATCGTCGGTCTTGTCATGCCTCGGAATCTGCATATTTTTGGTACGGGCATTGAAGTCCCCCAAGATGATGACCTCCCCAGAGCCCAAGAACTGAGATATACCAGCATAAAGGTCAAAGAAGGGGTCTCCATCGAGCCGTTGTGGATGGCAAATGAAGAGGAAGCTGGAGGGAAGTAGTAGACCGCAATAAAGATGTCTCTCAGGAGGGGAGAATTACGTTTGATCCGAACCCAAAGAAAGCGGGCAGACTCATCCTCAGCGGCAATAGAAATCTTGCTCCGAAGGGTGTCCCTGACTAAACAAGCAACCCCGCTAGATCCCCTGACGCCGCTAGAATTCTGAGTCTCCTGTCTACAAACAGAAAGCCAATAGTAACCACTGATGTCAGGGAGAGGGCGAACCGGGCTCGCATGTGTCTCCGTAACAAAGAGAAGGTCCGAGAGACCTAAGGCATCATGCAGGAGGCCAAGAGAGGACCAAAAGGACCCATTTCCATTCCAGCATGCGAAGGAGATGCCCTGCTTCCGAGCCTTCTCCCGCCGGAACCGTCATAGAACTAGAGCTGGATCCGGGAGCCCAACCAGAGGAGGAAGGAATCCCAAACCACTGGCCTGAGGTTACGAATCACCGCCCATTTCCCTGCTTTTCTGGCTGTCATGACAATTTCTGAGATTTCTTGAGTTCGGTAACTTGTTCTCTAGTAAGATCCTCGTCGAGAAAGACCTTATTGGGTAGAGAGAAAAGTTTCTGCTTGGCTCTGAGAGCCTTAAAGCGGTCATCAGCTGACTTGAAACGGATAAAGAGAGTAGATTCCAGACCAAACCAAGCTCTATCCAATTGAACCTCAAAGCTCCAAGTTATCTGTGAGGAACTTCGAAGCAATGGCTAGGGGGTCGGAAGAGGGAGGAGTGGGCAATCCTCTGACCTTAAGGTTCAACTCCCTGGAACGTCTGATTCTCTCTTCCACTAGTTTGGCTTGAACCACTGCTTCAACTGCTTTGTTAAAGGAGGATTTTTATCTTTACCCTTGACCACTTGGGCCCAGGAATCGGTCTGTTTTTGAAGATTTTCCTGTTGAGTTCTAATTTCCTCTTGCTTATGTTTTAAATCTGAGATCTCAACCTGTAATTGATCATTATTAGCAAGAGGTGTTGTGTCTGTGAGTTGTCTGCGCAAGGAGATATTATCAACTTCAACCTTATCCACCCGAGAGGTTAATTCAAAATCTCGGTCCGGAGGGATTTGTTGGATGATTCCAAAGTCTCAAGCCTGCTGAGAAGTTCTGCAATGATGTTAGGAAGGTTGCCATCCTGCTTATCCTGTTCGTTTGACCCAATACTGGAAACCACATGTGCAGCGGGGGTGGAGGGAGACATCATAGCTGGGTAGACTGCCTGGAGAGGAGAAACGATTAGAGGGATGTCTGTTGAGCCTCCAATATCCCTGCCTAGATTACTGTGCATAAGATTAGCAATTGTGGAAGCCCGAAAACAACCACGAAGGCAAGTTACAGGTTAGTAACAGCTAAGAACCTAAGCTCACAGAGCATGGGCAAGGAAAATATCACGAGCAGTGAAGAGGAGCCACGATGAGAGCAAAACGAGAGCCACGGACCAAAACGTGACCACCGCGAAAACATGACCGTAAGTTTCACAAGCTTGCAAAGTGTAAACTGTTGTGCCCTCCCGAGCAGTCCAACAGAGATCTCGAGTCACAAAAACAACCCACAACCACGAGTTGCAGACTGTAGTCACGAACTCGACCCACGAACAACAAAGGCGAGCCATGAACCAGGAAAAACGAGCCACGATTCAGAAGACACGAGCTCTAAAGCAGAAAAACAAGCCACGAGCGAAGAGAGGCGAGGCACAAAACCAGGGAAAAGGGTCACGAAACCGGAATACCGAGCCACGAGTTCTAGCGGAAACCTAGATCGAAGCCACGAACCAATCAGAAAGATTCACGAAAATGTTGGGAAACTCGAGCCACGAAACCTGTGAAAACCGTGCCCAGAAGAATCACGAAAATACTAGGAATCTCGAGCCACGAAACATGTAAAGATCGTGATCAGAAGATTCTCGAAAAAGCAATGGCGATCGAGGTAGGAAATAGAAAACGCTACAAGAGGGTAGGAATGTCGAGGGGGATCACGGTAGTGCGGGAGGAGCCATCGCTAATGCAGAGTAGGGCATCATCGAGGGCACCATCATAGGAGTAAAATAAAAACCACTTCAAAAATTCCAAGAAGAGGAAGTCCAATGGGAAGTAATGCATACAAAGCTTAGAGATAAGTCGAGGATGTATTGTTCGGATCCTAGAAGAAAAACTCTTATAGTGACGCGATAAAATCACTCAGGAGGGGGTTGTTTTTAAATTTTAAATAGCTTGAAGCAAAGCAACTTAAATAAAAGGAGCAACAATATTTTGGAAAATAACTCATAGTAGTTGTGTAAGAGCGAGCAAGTTGTTGAGCATTAGGAATGAAATAATGTGAAGGACACAACATATAGAAAAAAGAACAAGAGGAAGTCAAATGAAAGGTTCTTCTAGAATTGCAGGCACAAGATTACATTTTGCAAAGGACAATACTTATACATATGTAGAGGACATATCGCGTGAGGATCCTTGATGAATGACTCTTTTAGTGAAGAGATAGAATTGGTTGGGTGGGTTTGAATTTTACATAGCTAGAAGCGAAGGAGCTTAAGGGAAAGGTAGCAAATATATTCGATCTTTTAAATTAAATCTTAACTTCGGAAAATTATTACAAGTGGTTATGGAATGAGTAAATGACACAATTTGAAGGATGCAACACAATGGAAAAGGAACAAGCAGCAGAAGTCCAAGGAGGTTTCCAAATAAATTGTCAACACAAGACTATATTTTGCAAAGTAAATACTTAGACATAAGCGAGAGGATATATTATGTGAGGATCCTAGAAGAGTACTCTTTTAGTGTTGAGAATCATCTACCAACTCCAATGAAATTGAAAAGGAGTTGAAAGAGTGCAAATAATAGAGATAGTAAATCTCATGCAATGTAAGACCATAAAATAAACGGTGTTGAGAAGTGAGAAATGGGAATGTTGCAAACTTCTCAGCTACCAAGGGGAAATGGAACTAGGGGACAACAAATGAAGTCATCAAGGACATGAAAAAATAAAGGAATTGACTTAGTGGATATTTTGGTAACAAACAAGATGTGTGGTAGGTAAACAAGAAAATGTCAGATGAAGAAGACCAAATTATCAAAGAGGTGAAAGGAGGTTGGGCAGATGTGCAAAGAGGATGTATGAAATAGGAAGACACAAAGTAGAAAGAGCTATGATGAAAACGAGGGACAGCAATTAAACCAAATAGGGTCACACAATTAATTAAGATGACGAAAAGAAAAAACGATAAAAAAACAATATTATAGGATATTTAAGAGGGAATAAAATGAGAGATGCAAACTTAGTTATTTTGCCGATGTTAAGTGATAACCCTATATTCAATAGCATACTTCTTTCTATTCTATCTAGTTTAGCTCAAAGAATGGGAGCAATCACCTAGTGTCGGGGCTTCGACAAGTTGAACCATCCATATAGAACCCATCACCAACTACCATCTACCCACCATTACCAAATAAAATGAGATCGGATTGACTACGCCGGTTGGCATTGAACCCGCAAACACCAAATAGGGTTGACTACGCCGATTGGCATTGAACCCACCAACACCAAATAGGAATGACAACACCGGTTGGCATTGAACCTAGAACCAAGATATTCATGGATTCTTTCTTCCCAAGGCAACCTTGATAGTCTTGACCATTAGGACCTTGGTTCGATATTATGTACCCGGTGATGAAAGACAAATCTTAGAACAAAAGCTACGACTGAACACTGAAAACAACCAAGAAGTCCTTGTCTACTCGATTTGGCATTTTTTGAAAACGAAGATAATACAATTAATCAAACACCTGGAATAAAATTGAAAAATAATAATTGAAGAGGAATTACAAAGAGTGCAAATAAGAGATTGTACTTGTAGATCTCAAGCAATGTAAGACTATGATATAGATGGTGTTGAAAAGTGGGAAATGGAAGGGTTGCAAAGCTCTCAGATACCAAGGGGAAACAGAACTAGGGGACAGCAAATGAATGCATCAAACAGATGCAAAAATAAAGGTTATGACGTAGTGGATATTTTGGTAATAAATAACGTGGTAGGTAAACAAGTAAAAACAGATAAAGAAGATCAAATTACCAAAGAAGTGAAAAGAGGTTGGACAAATGTGAAAAGAGGATGTATGAAATGGGAAGATGAAAAGTAACAAGAGCTAAGATGACAATGAGGGACAGTGATTAACTACGTAGGGTCATACGACTTAACGAGATGACAAAAAGAAAAAAATGACAAAGAAGACAAAACAAGATTATAGGATATTTAAGAGGAAATAAAATGAGAACTGTAAAGTTAGAAATTTTGCCACATGTGAGGTGATAACTATATATTGAATGGCATACTTCATTCCATTCTATCTAGTTTAGCTCGAAACACGAGCACTCCACCAGTGTCAGGGCTACTATAAGTTTTAACCGAACCATATAGAACCTATCATCAACTTAGGATTGAGTTTGCTATTTGGCAATGAACCCACAAACACCAGATAGGACTCTCTACACTAGTTGGCATTGAACCCACCACCAAGATCATTCATAAAACCTTTCTTCCCAAGACAACCATCATTCCCTTGACCAACAGGGTCCTTAATTGGATATTACATACTCAGTGATAAAAGATAAAGCTTAGAATAGAAGCTACAACTGAAACACCAAAAATACTATAGAACAAAAGTACTTGTATAGATAATTTGCCATTCTTTGGAGCGACAAGAATACAACTGATCAATGACTAATTATACCCCATTGTTGTATCACATATATAATAGATGGATGATTCGTGATTAATGAAAGATGAGAGGGAATAAGATTGTTATATATGTGCTTGGCCTTACAAACTCAGCCAACTTTGGGAGGTTGAGGAAATCGAGTAATTCTCCCAACAAAGGAGAAATTAGCTGTTAAGAGCACACTCGACCTTTAGGTTGTGAGCAACAATGAGCCCTTTTCCTCAATATATTTTTGAGTCTCTGCCAAACTTGCATCAGAGTGGATGGAATTACCTAGATTAAAGAAGTAAAGAGAGAAAAGAAAATAAAGAGGGTAAAGAGAATAAAGTTGTTCAGTTGATGGTGGCTTCAATGTCTGATGTATCAGAATACATTAGATGAATGCTTGGTGGTGTATGTTAATACCCCTATCTTGTCGCTTCACTTAGGTTTGGGTTTATTTTCCTAAGTTTGCACATTGGTTAAATTAATTGTGCTTATTAATAATATGTAAATCAAAATATTCGTAGAAATTACTTGATCAAATAATTAGAGTTAGCCAACTCGGTGTCACTTCCAATCAGTTGGAGACTCAAGATAAGGCCTCTATACATGCCTATCTTGATCCCTAGTTGAGTTGAACTTGGTTGCAGGAGTATTTCCTCTTTTGGAGATAAACTATTTGTCACTCCAAATTCCACCTCTATCATGTTTATGCTATAAATAGAAGGTGGCCCTATACATTATTAAATCAAGGTCGATTAATGATACTTAGCCGATAAAATTTTATTTATGTGTTTTTATTGATACATTGTTGCATTTACACCATGTTTGTGTGAGGTTTGTTGAGAGCCTGAAGTTCAGAAGGAATTCCGTTAGAGAATTCTATACTGCCCTTCTCTTGCCAGACCTTTCTCCATGTTTTGCAATCAGAGAGGATCCAAAAACAGGGATTTTCCCAGTTTAGGCTCTGGTGGAAAAGTCTTCTTTTTGTTTTTGTTTTTGATGTACCCTATAAATTTCTACAGGCGTTTGCAGATCTGAATTTGAGGAAAAATTCTTTGATGCATATTCATATTTGGATTTCTGGTAAATGCGGGATAGATACAACATACTAGCAATTGCACATGAGTTCCAAAGTACACCAAGAGGTGTTATCAGATGAATGAAGAAGAAAAATGAGTTATGTGTTGAAGGCACTGTCCAGAATGGACGTAGCAGAGTTTATTTATTAAAGAGAGGTGGTTACATTCAGTTTTCAGTTTACATTCAGTTAGAGGCAGTTCCAACCATAGTTACCAGGTTCGGCCGGATTTGTATGAAATCCGGTTCGAACCGTATTTTTTGAAGCAACCGAATAAATCCGGTTCGGTTCGGCCTTTTTTTGCACAAAAAAAAAAATTCCTTTTTGGCATTTTTTTCTTTTTTGGTGAAAAAAATCGCAAGGAAAAAAATTTGCCATTTTTGGAAAGGGTCCGGGAAGATGTAGCAGCAAAAACTTGCATGTGCCATAACTTTCATTCTGTGGCTCCGTTTTAGGTGTCGTCTTCTCTAAAAGTATATATTTTCTTGAGCTCTACGCATTGATGGCAATATTTTTCTTATTTTCATAAAATCCATTTTTGTACCTTTTTGGACCAAGCAACTTCTTGCAATCTTTTGAAAGAATCATTATGATGATGATGATTATGGTAGATGGATGCTTTTTTGTATGATTTGTCTATATATAATGATATAAGTATACAATAATATAAATTTATAATAATATAAGTATATATATTCCGAACCAGATTTTTCCATATTTTTCGAATTTTTTCGAGAACTCCGAATTTTCGGATTTTTTTGCCCTTCCGAATTTAATCGGATTTCCGAACCTAGTAACTATGGTTCCAACTGCATAACTGATGGCTTTCAATATAAATATTCAACACAACCAATGTTATCAGATGAATAAAGAAGAAAAATGAGTTGTTTTAAAGGCACTTTGTCTAGAATGGAGGTAGCAGTAGAGTTTATTTATTAAAGAGAGGTGGTTACATTCAGTAGTTGGTTTACATTGAGTTAGAGGCAGTTCCAACTGCATAACTGATGGCTTTCATTATAAATATTCAACACCCCCTCTTAATGACTAACCCAGAAACAACAATAAGTTTGTCTCGAAACTTTACAAATAATAAAGGACCAAGGGGTTTAGTCATTATATCGGCAGAAACACTGTCTAGAATGGATGTAGCGAGTTTATTTATTAATAAGAGGTGGTTACATTCAAGTAGTTGGTTTACATTCAGTTAGAGGCAGTTCCAACTGCATAAATGATGGCTTTCATTATAAATATTCAACACCCCCTCTTAATGACTAACCCGAAACAACACTTAATTTGTCTCAAAACTTTACAAATAATAAAGGACCAAGGGGTTTAGTCATTATATCGGCAGGCTGCTCCTTAGAAGGACAGAAATGAAGAGAGACATCACCCAAATCAACCAACTGTCGGATATAGTGATGATGGATTTCAATATGCTTAGTGTGAGCATGGTATACAATATTCTTTACCATTTTTAAAACACCTTGATTATCACAAAAAAGTGAAAGAGGTGTAGCAGTAGCTTGAGGAAGATGAAAATCAATCGAATCCTACGAAGCCATATTGCTTTGCAACTAGCACTAACACTGCCTTGTATTCTGCTTCAATGGAAGAGATGGCTACAGTGGGCTGAAGCTTACTCTACCAAGAAACAACTCTTGAACCAAAAGAGAAGATATATCCAGTGGTAAATCTCTCGAGTATCCACTGATCCTCCCAATCAAAGTCAAGATATAGCCAATCAATCTGAAATCTACAACTCTTTGATACAAAATGCCAAAGTCAAGAGTTCCTTTGACATATCTTAGAACTCGTTTTGTTGCTCCCCAATGAATGAGTTTTGGTTTAGACAAGAACCGAGAAAGATAGCTAACAGCAAAACATAGATCCGGTCTTGTGGTTGTTAGATATATCAAGCTACCCACCAATTGTCTATAGAGAGATTCATTGACCGGTGATGAATCATCATGAGCTGAAAGTTTCAGCCCGACCTCCATAGGTGTAGAAGAAGAATTACACTCAAACATCTAAAAATTTTGTAAGAGACTCGTGGCATACTTAACTTGAGAAATGAAAACCAAGTGATCATATTGTCAAAATTCTACACCAAGACAATAGAGGAGACCTAAATCAGTCCTGTCAAAAGAGCAACACATATATCTGATTTTACCTTGTGAATCGCAGTAGTTCCACTACCTATGATGGCAAGATCATCAACATAAACAATAAGAAGCACAATGTCATCACCATCGCTTTTGACATAGAGATTTGGATCGAATGACTTCTTTTGAATCCCGAATCTCGAAGATGTTGATCTATCTTAATATACTAGGCTCAAGGAGCCTGCTTAAGTCCATACAAGGACTTAATCAACTCTGCACACCAGATGTTCACGACCACATGCCTGAAAGCCCTCAGGTTGTGTCATATATACCTCTTCCTCCAAATCCCCATTCAGGAAAGCACTCTTGACATCCATTTGAAATACTTTCCAACCAAATTGAGCAACAAAGGAGCGAAGTAAGCGAAAAGTGACCATCTTCACAGTAGGAGCAAAAGTCTCCTCATAGTCTATTCCCTCCTATTACGAAAAACCTTTCACAACAAGATGAGCCTTGTACTTATCCAAAGTACCATTTGCCTTGCACTTGATTTTGTATACCCATTTGCAGCCAATGGGGTGTTTCCTTGGAGGCAATGGCACCAACTTCCAGGTATCATTTTTTATCAAGGCATCATACTCTAGTTGCATGGCATGTTCCCACTCTGGTATGCCTTTTGCCTCAGAGTATTTTTATGGTTCATGAATATTAAGAAGATCAAAAGAAAGAGAAAACTAAGCATGCTCTGAATAATCAATCTTCTTACAAGTTTTGCAAGGGCAACCATCTAAGAGGGGACAATTCTCCATCTCGCACATCTTGATAGTGGAGTAAAACCACTTAGGTCATCGCTGAATTGAAGATGTGGGATCCAATTGTGGTGCTTCCAAAGAAGAAACCAACTCACATTGGTGTCTTTGATACACAAGAGTATCAGTGGGAGATGACATAGGTTGTATTGGAGTCCGTGGAGGAGTATGAGAACCAAACTCATCATTGGGCAAGGGAAAGGAAACATTTTCTGTTACCACTTGTTGATTGTTGTCCCCTTGATTGTTGCCAAAGAAAGATTGTTTCTTTTACATCAACATCCCTACTAATAATTATCTTATTAGTAGAAGTATCAATCAATCTATAAGCTTTAGATTGATCACTATAACCAACAAAGAAATACCTGGAACTTTTAGAGTCTAACTTACTCCTCTTTTTATCATGAACAAAACAATATGCAGCTGAACCAAAAATGTGAAAAGTTGATACCTCAGGTTTGATTTTGGACCAAGCTTCTTCAGGAGTGATGTCCTACAAAGCTTTGCATGGACTCCGATTAAGAATATATACAGTCGTGTTTACAACTTCTCCCCAATATCTATATGGCACTCCTCTACTATGCATCATGCATCATGCCATCTCCATGATTGTTCTATTCCGCCTCTCTACCACCCCATTCTCCGAATGGGTATATGGGGTTGTCAACTAATGATGGATTCCTTCTTTGTTACAGTAATCCTTGAACTACTTAGAAGTGAACTCACCCCCATTATCGGATCTCAAAGTTTTGATCCACCGGCTAGTCTGGTTCTCCACCAATGCCTTGAACTTCGTGAAAGAGGCAAAACAATCAGACTTCTTTTTCAAGAAGTAAACCCACATTTTTTAGAATAATCATCCACCAGCAATAGAAAATAACGTGCACCATAGTGGGAGACTTCCACAATGGCTCATAGAGATCGGCATGAACAAGATCCAGGAGCCCCTTCGCACGCCAAACACCTTTAGTAGGAAAAGGTTTCCTCTTTTGCTTTCTTGCAAAACATCCAACACACATATCTTGCTTCTCCTGATACTAGGAAAACCAAGTACCATGTTTTCTCTACTTAGTTTGGCAAGATACTAAAGGTTGAGATGACCATATCTCTCATGCCACAAAATGTTGGTATTGCCTTCTACAACTAAGGCATGTAGGTTGACCATGGCAGGATCAACCAACTTGTACAAACCTCCATGCCCAACACCCAAGGCAACAACCTTATTTTGTTTTATATCGACACAATACATTGTTTTCCAGAGAAATTGACAGCAATATTAGGATTTTCCGTTAATTGACTTATAGACAACAAATTTTTGTTCATGTTAGGTACATATCTAACATTTTTAACCATGAGTTTGGTTTTATCATTCAACTGAATACGGACATCCCCAATCCCTTCTACAGCATGTGATCTCCCATCCCCTAAAGTAATTGAATCAAAAGAACATAAATTAGCATGAAAGTTGACATACCAATCTTTTTGACATGTGAAGTGCCGAGATGCTCTGGAATCAAAGAACCAACACCGAGTAGGGTTGTCATCCAAGCAAGATGCCATGAGGGCATATTCATCTTCGACTCGTGTTCAACTACTGCCACATGTGCTTGCCCTTTCTACTTCTTCAGGGCATTTTGTCATTTGTGACAATCCTTCTTCACATGACCAAACTTGTGACAATAGTAACACTTCACTTGAAATTTAGGAGAGGAAGTAGATGTACTGTTAGCCTGTCAATTCCACTTCCCTTTGGATTGAGCGGCAAAAGCGCTCTCGATTGTCCACAATTGGACTCGTGATTTTGTGTTTGTCTCCACTCTTTTTCGAACAAGAGCTCACCTTATCACACGTGAGAGTCGACTTTCGGCCATGAAGATAATTGGTCTCGGAGGTCTTTCATCCAAAGTAGGTGCTCAAACGGTGATCCAACTTCTTGTAACTTCAAACAAAAAGCATATTCTTCAAGTATAACACCCGACTCTTCTCCAATGTTTGATATTTATCCTTCAAACTAGTCCACAACACATTAGCCACAATGGCATTCCGAACCTCAGGTATCAATTATCTGAAACGGATAATTTTAAAAGTAAGAGAGCCTCCTAATGACGTTTGTCATAATCTGTGAAGTTTGTAACAGATTTTCCTTTATTACCCGTGATTATCTTATCAAAATCACGAAATTATGCAAGTGTCAGAATTTTGTGGCTCCATGCATAAAAATTTGTGTCAACTTTTGTGTGTCCGAAAAAATGAGGTTAGAGATATTCACCATTTATTACTTGTTGGCGAGAAAATTTGTCAAGGGACAAATTTGTGGGTTTCTTGCCAACGCTCTGGAATCTAAGTCCCTCTACTTAAACGGTGCAGCTTTTGTATATGCATGCGCGAGTAAGGTGAGTTTTATTCGGGTTGGCCTTGCGTCGGGGATCCAATAAGGGCACTCCACTGACCTTGCGGCAAAAGCTTGCAGATATCTACAAGGGAGGAATTTGCTAGGAGAGCGGGAAAGGGAGTGAGAATGTTAGATAAGAGAACTAATGTTGCAAGTAGAAAATCAGAGTCTTGCATACATCAGTTAGAAGTTTCATCACATGCATTAAAATTAGGAAGAAACAACCCTGCAAATGGCAACAAGACGAGTTAAGATTGAGAACTCAAAGTTTCTAAAATCTCCTCATCAAAAAAGGCATGAAACTCCTTGTATTGATGCTCAAACAAAAGTTGTACATAGTATGGAAATGGAAGAAATTTGAGTGGGGGAAAATGGAAGAAAATGGCTATCTCCTTTGTTCTCTCTAAGTACAATGCACTCTTGAGTTTACAAAATCAATCACCAACCCTTTGAAATGGGAATGGCTTTACAATTTATAGGAAGAGAAAAGACTCTTCATATAACCCCAATAACTCTTCGTATGTCTCGACATGACTTAAGACTCTTCGCCTTCTTAGGAAAACATTAAGTCCCTTTTTATAACATAAAGGTGACTTATTACATTAGGAACATTAAGACATACGAAAAAGTGCAACCCCAATGCAAAATTAGAACATTGAGAAGAGAGAGAAAGTTGGGGAGAGAAGAGAGAGAGAGAGAGCGAGAGCCAAAAGAAGGAAGAACAATGTTGACAAAGAACCTGCCTCCGACAAAGTTCGTTGATCCTTCCAGATGACTCGATGGAATGCTCCGATGTGATGAACTCTGAATCCCTGAACTCTTTCCACCCTAAGAAACTCCTTCAGATGACTTACGGACACCTTGGGTTAAGTGTTTAAGAACATTGTTGAATGACATCATGATGACCACAAACACGACTCACGAAGATCCCTTCCGAAGAGATAGGAGTTCAAAACCGATATTGCCAAGTTGAATGAATTGTTTCACGATGACCACAACTTCCACCCGGCACATGATACTCCTACAACTTGAGCCATGAAGTGAGTGTCGAGAGACACTGTCAAGTTCCCTAAGATGGATCTCGAATGCCCTGTGAGAAATGCCCATGGATGATCCCGAATGATGATGTTGACCTGAGTAATCATCCCTCTATGTCCCTTTGTGCCAAAACTCCCTTTGAGTGTGATTTACCATTAATAGCAGGTGTCCAGATGGGAGACTTACTATTTTTAGTAAGAGGTGATTTTTGCCTCTTCTTGACCATCCCGATGAGATGAACTTCTTCATTCACTCCTGTGCACATTGCCTTCACCCGCCACTTCTTGGGGTGACTTACTATTTTTAGTAAGTACCCATATAGGGAACTTACTATTTTTAGTAAGTGTCATTTTCATTGTTTTCTGCTTTCTCTGAACACTCATTCTGATTTCTGGTGACCTTGGTGCACATTATCTTTATTGCAGTCACTTTTGATGAAGACTTACCAAAGATAGCAAGCCTGTGTAGGAAAGCTTACTATTTTTGGAAAGTGGATTTTTGGTGCTCGGTTTGCGATGAAACATATTTTTTCGGACTCGGATCATCGTCGCGGTCACGTCCTCCAAATTTCACTTGATTTCGCCCACTAGAATGCTTGGAAATAAAATTTAAAATTTTTACCTGGCAGTGGCTTCGGGCACGGAGCTGCCATGGCGGCCATTAATGGAGCTTGAAATTTGCAAGTCTGGTTTTTGTCTCCGATCGTGCTGAAATCAACTCCGTTGCGATAGGTTTTTCATTTGGAGTCCATGTGCAAGTTTTTAGCTCATTTCCATCATTGGATTGATGGGAAATCCGACGAATGTGAGCTAGGGCACGAAATGGATTTTTGTTGGAACAAATGATTCAGGGCACCATTCGACCTCTCGTTTGTTACATCTTGATTGTCTTGAAAAATGAGGAAGTCTGCAAAAGACGGCATCTCAATCCGACTTGTATTTTGAAAGTTATGAAGATTTTTCTATTGGAAGACTTCGTGGTTATCTGGCAAAAAATCTTCATTTCTCTGCCGTTTTAATCCATTCTTTTTATTATTTTCAATGTTTTTGGATGGAGAGGAATTTCATGGAGCTGGTTGGGTGCAGCAATGGAGGTTTGCAAGTTCTCTGCAACTTTCTTCCTGCAGTGAGTTTCACGAGCAACAATGGAGAAGCAACACGACAGTTAGTTTTTTGCAATTTTTGGATTTCCAAAGCTTCATGGAGTTGGGTGCAATTTTGTGTCCCCTATGTCCCTTTGCTAAAGGGACGAAAGGGACATCAAATTGCACATCGCGCCTAATCGCGACACTTGCAACGATGATATCTTGAGCTCAGGATGAGTTTCAAGGTGAAATTTTATATGGATTTGATTACAAAAAGGCCTTCTAAATCCAATGGTGGGGATCTCAACTCTTAATTCCTCCATTTAAGCCCTAAAAGTGGATTTTTGTTCGGCTCCCTAGCTGAGCATGGAAAAAACCAGATATAAACCTATTGCACCAAAGTGTTGTGAAAAATCTGATTTCACCATCTTGTAGAGCTTTGAATTCCCTTTCCGACGATGTCTTGTTTAGCTCCTAACTCCATCCAGAGCTCCTAATCACTTCCCGAAGCTTAGTATCTCTTTTGGCCTTGTGCACTTTGCTTGGGCATGTGAACCTTGTTTTTATGAATCTACCCCAACTCCTCTGAATCTTTCCTGAATCTTCAAAAATAAATTCCATGATGTTATTAGACCTTCAATTCATCCACATGTTGGATTTGGCTCCTTTGTTCCGCTCCGGGGGTTGCACCTGTCTTGGGAAGGCCAGTGGTAGCCCTTCCCAACACTGTCCAAAATTAGCATTCTTCAAGAACTCCTAAAATCACCTAGGGGTTGACTTGACTTTCCTAATTCACCTAGGGGACTGAGTTAACATCCACTGGGAGGTCATTGGACTGACTAGGTAAGGTCGGTATTGAGGATGGGTAGACCTGGGGTGTCTTGGAAAGGTAAAACTTGAAAATTTTGACACAGGGGTATCGTTGTCATGCTCGAAAATCGTAAATTTTCCCGTTGCACATTTGCTTGAGAATATTACTCCAAAATAATGGAAATAATAAAAAAATGTTTTGCCCGCTCATACAAATAGCATGAGTTTATGACACAAATGTGTTACACATGTAACGAACAATGGAGACTAATATGCCCTCTCGAAATGACAAGCATTATAAGCATAAAACAAGCTTTATACTCTTTGTGAACATTAACATCACCTTTCTTTATTGTAAAAAAATATTGTCCAAAGAATCGTAAAAAACATCCAATCCAGAAAATGCTCTCACGAATGCTCCTCATGCATTGTAGAAAAAAGTAAAGTGACTAAACCAATTTGTAAATGCCCTTAGAACAAGAAGACAAGTAAATGACATAGATTTGAAACATTTCTTTTCAAATCCACAATCGTAGGGTTGCTTTCAAATTCGTGACTATATAAATGAAAACCTTTGCCCTCAAAATGGCAATAAAATGATAAAATGCCCTTCACATTTTTCAGAAATACGCATTAAACTTCCCCAACGCGATTATATTTATGCTTGCATTGTGTTTTTCTTCAAATCCCCTTCACGCATCTTCAAATTTGTGCCTGTTAGGGCTTCCTCGAGCTTCCAATTCATGCCTCTTGGAGGCTTCCTCAAATCGCAACCTTGAACGACCTTAAACGCTCTAATACCAATGTTATCGAGATGAATGAAGAAGAAAAACGAGTTATGTGTTGAAAGCACTATCCGAATAGATGTAGCAAAGTATATTAATTAAAGAGAGGTGGTTACATTAAGTTTTCAGTTTACATTCGATTAGAGGCGGTTCAAACTGCATAATTGATGGCTTTCAATATAAATATTCAACAAGAGGGACATCAAATGGTAAATTTGTTATGTTTTTATATCCTATAACAAATTTCTCTAGTAAAACTATATGGTAAAATAGTCTACATTGTCCCAGACGATGATATGACATATCTTGGCATAGCGTGTATACAATTAAAATATAATTATTATTATTATTTGATTTATTGTTTCCTCCTTACAATAGAGTTGGAACACAAGAATATGTGCCCTCGTTTGATTCATCACTTTTGTATCATTGTATGCTGCTCAACAAAGAGCTCGTTTCTCCATAATCATCGAGAGTAGATGCCATCATGACAAGTACGACAGGTTTATAAGTAATTTCCCAAATGATGTTCTTCCAATTTCTATTCACAATTCTTATGCCCTTTGAGGATCATCGGTCAAAAGGGAGGAACATTATAGGCATTCATTTGAAAAAATAAAAACTTTTCCAAAATGTTTTCTATTTAGTCAAAAACTTTTTCCTTTCGAATAAAATTGTGTCACAAATTTTAAATTATTTATTTAAGGTATGCCACTAATCCATGCTCACATTCCTTTATCTTGACAACGGATTAGGGGTGTTATCCCGAAGGTTTCATACTTCCTTTCTTTTATATTGACCATGGATTATGGGAGTTATTAATAACTTTTTCACCCTTAGTAATTCAAAATTTCCAACACAATTTTTTATCTAAAAACTTCTTATAATGTTATGGACTTAGTCCCCGAGAGTTAGCTCAAGTGGATGAGATCAACGATTTAGGTCACCCAAGTCTCAAGTTTGATCCTCAATATACCTGCACCATGTGTGGCGGTATATTTAAACATCGCTAGTGGTTATAAGGGTTCACTTACTAAGCCCATCGAGTTCAAAAATTAGAATAGTGAATTGTAATAAGGAAACAATTCTTGATCTAGGTCACCAAAAAGGTTGTGTCAAATCGTTGGGTAATGGATTCCACCAATTGACAAAAATGTTATAGATTCTAAGCCTCCCCTTGTTAATAGGTCAAGGGTATTAATTCTTCATCAAAACAAATTGCGCTTAGTTTGAACTCTCAATGAACTCCCCGATGCCGAGGATTCTTTAAGTTGAACTTTGATGGAGCCTCGCAGGGAATCCAAGGGTTTCAGGACCAGTTGTGCAATTTTTATTGTCATGGGTCTTTGATTTGGGTAGCTTAAAAAAACAGCTAAACTTTATATTAGATGGAAATCAATAAATACATATTTGATTGTGCCAAGCTTGAAAACTATTAGTCCAAGCTTGAGCATTATACACAAGTAAATCCGAAGAAATAATCATAACGAAGAATCAAGATTAAAAATATATCTGATGTCTTCTTGAATCTTGTTGGACCACCATGTAGGAGGCAAGCCATGGCATTGAAGATTTGTATTATCCAGGTCCCTAAGCCAAGCCATCTACAACTTTATTCCTTTTACAAGGAATGTAATTGAAATGAACTTCCTAAAATTTATCCCGCAAGATTTTTATATTTCAAACCATAGTAGGAAAACTTGCCAAATCCAAATACTCACCAGACCCCAAAAAAAAAAACTCGGCAAAAACTCGCCAATACTCGACAACTTAAAAATACTCAAATTTCTTTAAAAAACATAAATTTTAAGCAACACATAGCTACAAAATGTATCAAATGAGCCCATAAAATGTTGGAGAAGTGTTTTCTATTAGATTTGAATACAAATACAATACAAAATCGCATCATCATGCGAATACAACAACCGGCTGATAAGTAATATGAATTTATGATGATTGACATTGAAAAATATCATCATAAATTTCATATCTATGCAAGTTACAATATACAATAAATTACATTTTCCTCTTCCCCAATCTAGAGAAATATTGGGGAGAGGGTCTAGTGCCTCTACTAGTCCCCACACTCGGTTGCGTCTCCACGCTCCTCCTAGAAGGCTGTGAATCTAGCTCGATCCACTCACTGTATGGATCTATCTCATCCAAATCAATGAGCTCCTCTGATGTGGCCTCAACTTTTTTTGTGCGAAGCCGGAGATTGTATTGCACAAAAACCAAGTCGTTGAGCCTTTTTTGAGTCAATTTGTTGCGCTTCTTCGTGTGATTATCATTGAACAAAAAAACTCTTAAAATAGCAAAAAAAAAAACCTACGCATCTGTTGATATGTGAAGTCAACATTTGAATAAGCAGGTTGCGACCAAGCTGGCAGGTGGGACGATTAGTCCGAGCACGGGAGAATACTCGTCGAGTTTTGGCGAGTACTCGCCGAGTTTTGGAAAGCTATCCAGTATTTTTAATAGGCGATCAAAGCTCATGATTCTTTCAGAAGATTGCAAGAAGTTGCTTGGTCCAAAAAGGTGCAAAAATGGATTTTATGAAAATAAGAAAATATTGCCATCAATGCGTAGAGCTCGAGAAAATATGCACTTCTAGAGAAAACAACACTTGAAACGGAGCCACATAATGAAAGTTATGGCACATGCAAGTTTTAGTCATGCTACATCTTCCTGGACCTTTTGTCCAAAAATGGCAAATTTTGTTCTCAGGCTCGTCTTTTCTTCACCAAAAATCCAAAAAAGGAAAAAAATGCCAAAAAAGGAAAGAAATGTTGTCTTTGGCGAGTTTTCCAACTATGCTCGGCGAGTTTTCCAACTATAACTCGGCGAGTTTTCCAACTATAACTCGACGAGTTTTGGCGAGTATTCCAACTATGCTCGGCGAGTTTTTTTTTGCCTATTTTGGCGAGTCTTTCAGCGGTTTACTCGTTTTGCTTGTTTTTTGGCGAGTTTTTCAAAACTCAGCAAGTTTTTGGCGAGTTTTCCTACTATGTTTCAAACCTCTTTAGCAATTCGCCAATTGGGAGAAGAGCCAATACTATTTTCAGATAGCATCTTCATAATGATTTGAGAGTCTGCTTCAATTTGAATTTTCTACCACCCAATTTTTAAAGCCTCTTGCATGCCTTTATAAACCGCTTTCACCTCCGCAAGATTATTGGTAGTAATACCCAGATTTTCTACAAAAAGGAACTGCACATCACCTTCCTTGTTTCTACCAATGCCTCTTATAGCCGCTCTTCCTAGATTTCCTTTAGAAGCGCCATCTGTATTCAGTTTTCCATAACCCAAAGTAGGGTCTTTCAATTGACATTCTCTTACGATTTTCTTATTAATATGAAAACGGGGCATAGAGGCATCCCTAGGATCCAGAGATACCGATTGCATGTGTTGCCATTCGGAGAAAGAGTATGGGGCAAAGAAATTTTGTTTTTAGACTTTCGAGATATATTGATTTTAATTTTTCCCATACATAAGATATGTCTTTGTTGATTTGTTGAAAAATTCTACAATTTCTTTCTTTCCAAATATTCCATAAGAGCAAAGAGATGCCACTCCATAACACCGGGAGAAGATTTTGACCTTTAGGGAGAAGTCTCTGCCATTCTTTGAAAAACTGCTCTAGTTATAACGTTGGATTCCTTCATGTCTTCAATGTTAGAACATTTAATATTAAGTGTTCTAGTTATAAACTATAGTTTATAATTAAATAAATTAGAAAAATATATAACTAATTTATTTAATATAAACTATATGTTTATAGGTTAATTGGTTTGTTATAAATCAATTATTTAATGAGGTGCTTTGCGAGAAGTCACACCCGATCAATTTATTTATATTGACACGTGGGGTCAGGTAAATTATATTGTGTGGAATTCACGTGGTGAATTACCGAGGTGGAGAGAAGTGAGGTGAATGGAGTGTTTTAACTGACTATAAAATGTTTCTCTATAATGGAAAATCTGTTTCACCATGGTTTTTCACCCTTCGGGGTTTTCCACGTTAATTCTTGTGTGTGTTATTAAATTTCATTGCAATATAGTTGTAATGTGGTTATTTAATTATTTCTTATAATGTTTTTATTTAGTTAATTTATGGTTCGGACCTCACATGGTACTAGAGCGGTTTCAAATGTTTTAATTAATTTAATTAAACGTTCGTGTGGTTGGTTGGTGAAAATAAATACCCCCATTTCGAACACCCCCTCAAGACTCACATTTTCTGCTCGCGTGAAAAAAGGTTTGCAAGGTTACTTTGCTGGAAATTTACTCTTTGGGGCCCTCTTCATACACAGGTATGGGTTATAATTTGCAAATATTTTAACATTTATTTCCTATGTTATAATGTGCAGGAAAAATTAATATTCGAAGGTAAAGTGGAAGGTCTCCCAGGATGGAGACAACCCTCCACAAAAAAAGCACTTCGAATTTTGTGATTGGCCGGGATGAAGACCCATTGGAAGGGGACCTTTGTGGTGAAATAAATTGTTTAATCCTAAACTATATAAAACTTTATATTATAAACCCGTGTCTAACCTATGAGCCCCCTCCTATTTGTTAAGTTGGGACATTTTATAAACTTTAAATAAAATCTTAGTCGTTATAACCTAACGTATACATTTTTCATAGCATTTTATAAACATGAAACTTATGTTATATAACCTAATCGCATATTATATAATCATGTCTTTTAAATGTTTTAACATATGTGCCTTAACTAGGTATGCACGACCCCTTCTATATTTCTATTAAACTTTATATTATTTAAAAATTGTCCCCCACTCCCTAAGCGCTCCACGTGGACTTGATCGCTAGAGTCAAGGACCACTTGGAATATTCAAGGTGGGCGCTTAACACTTATCAACTAAACACTATTTAAAACCTAACTTATCCTTCCCTCCCTCTCTCGTTGAGTGCTCCACCGGCCACTTTGGGTTGAATGGTAAAAAGGGTGTTTAAATGTTTTATTAAATTATAAAAATACTTGATCGTCGTGCTTTGACCCATTTGACTAGTGAATAGGGTTTAATCCCACATTGGGGTTGCGAATGAAGATATATAAGACTTTAAAAAGTCTTTGCCTCAGGTGGTAGGTTGTGGCTTGGCGACACCATTGTTTGTGTTTTGTCGGCTAAGCCAACACGTAGCCGTTAACTTGGTTGTGTAATATCGTGAGCTCGCCACTTACATTGGCAAATAACTTAAGAAATGGGCGAGCCCGCCCGGCTCAACCCGACCACCTTCCTCACAAAAACATGTAACTCGGCCATCTCAACAAATTCGGTTGTGAGCTTGGAGCTTAGACTCCTTAAAACCAAATATTTTATATATATAATTTTTTTCCATAGAATTTTTAGGGAAAATTAAAATTAATTTTTTAGATATTTAAGAATTCTTTTTGACGGAATCTAAAAATTGTATTTTTATTTTTGTGATTTTCAAATAGGGAAGTTATTGACTACAGTTAAGTATGTCATAAAACTAAAAAAATCGCTTACAATTCATTTTGAATTTGTCAATTTTATCATCAAATTAATATATTCTTTGTAAGAATTTCTGACAGGTCAATTTCGGTGTGGAAGAGGTCAAAACACCGAAATTTGACACATGTTTTTCACTTGAAAACAACAGGGGACTTCCTAAAATTCTTTGTAATTTTTTACCTTCATAAGAACCTAATTGTTGAAAAGTGAAAATAAATGTTCTAAAACGCATAATTGTCATAATAAACGTATTTTGTGCTCTTCATTTTAACTTTTGAAAGCTTAAAAATGGGGTCTAATCACTTTAACATTGACAAGACGCAGATGTTGAACGGGACAAACTACAACATCTAGAAAATCGACTGAAGGTGGAATTCATGGCATGCAAGCTCTGGACTGTCGTAAATGGTACGGAGAAGGCACCGATGGAAAAAGCAAAGAGACAAATAGACAACGTATCACGCTTTCAACAAAAAGTGATGTCTATCTTATTGTGAAGTGTGTAGTATGACTTCCTACTTCACATTGGAAATCAAGAAAGTTTGAGTGAAGCTTGGACACTTTAGAATCAATGCATGAAGGTACACGTTTGTCGAAAATTATAAAATTGATTCTTGAGTTAATGACAACTCCCATGAAGGGAGAGAAAAAGTAGTTAATTTTTTAACAAAAATTAAAAATATTAAATCTCAACTAGATGGGTGTAATTGTAATTTGATTCATGATAAATTGTTGTATTTTATTATTCAAATGAACATCCATGAGAGATTTAGGAACTTCATTTCTATTCTAAATTCAAAATATCAAATTGAACAAGACATCCTTGACCTTTCTACTCTGAGTGCTCTCCTGATTCAAGAAGAGCAAGTCATGTTCAACTTTGATTCGAAGGAGAATGTCACTCAGGCACTTCCCACACAAAAACCTAAGAACTTTTCTAGGTTCAACAAGAATCAAAAATCAAACTTTAAACCCATAGCAAGGAAAAGAAATTGGGGAATTTAAGAGTCAGTTTTGATGGAAAATGTCACAATTGTGGGAAATTTGGTCACAAAAAGGAAGACTATAGAGTAAAAAAAAAAAAGCCAAATTTCAAAAATCAAAAGGGAATAAACCAAATCAGAATCAAAACAAGAATCAAAAAAATAATCAAAAACCTAATGTTGTTGCTTTGTATGTTGCACTAGTCACTGCAAAAGAAAATGAATGGATATTAGACAATGGTGCATCTAGGCACATGACATATAGGTTTGATATTCTTATCGAGAGAATGTAATGATCAAATCTATTTAGGTGATCATTCCATTCTCGATGTTCGAGTTAAGGAAAAGCAAAAGTTTTTAATGGTTTTATAAACAATGTTTTGTGTGTTCCTAAATTAAAAATGAATTTGCTTTCTTGTTCACAACTAACTCAAAACAATTATAGTGTAATTTTATTAAAAGATAAATGGTTTATAAAGAATGAGTTAGATGTTACTATAGTTGAAGGCATATAAAAGAATGGATTATATGTTTTTAAAGGTTTTGCTTCGCTTCATGTTTGTCTACTCAAAATAGGAATGATGTTCAGTTGTGGCATGAAAGACTAGGTCATGTTAATTTTAGGAGCATGTATGACATGTCTCGACTTAACCTAGTTATTGGTTTGCCACCTATCTCTCATGCTCATGAAACATGTGAAGGATGCTTACGTGGTAAGCAATCAGCAAACCCCTTTCATAGTCATCATGATGCTAACTCCTTAGAGCCTCTAGAACTGGTCCACAAGTGATGTTAGAGGACCTTTAGAAGTTCCTTCCCTAAACGGTTCCTTGTATGTTGTCACTTTTATTGATGATTATTCTCGTATGATTTGGTCTTTTTTATTATCAAAAATAAATCAGATGTCTTATCAAAATTTAAAGAATTCAAAGCTTTAGTTGAGAATAGTTCTAGTCGTAAAATCAAAAGACTTAGAACAGATAACGGAGGAGAATATATTAGTAAAGCATTTGATTCATTTTGTATCGAATGTGGAATACAAAGGGAACTAACTACTCCCTACTCTCCTCAAAGAAAATGGTATTGCATGGAAAGAAAAACTGCACCATTCTTGAAATGGCTAGAACCATGTTGCACTCAACTCAAGTTCCTAAGTTTCTATGGGCTAAAGTGAATACCATTGTTCATATTCTAAACAAAGTTCCTACTAAAGCCCTGTTTCAATCTACTCCCTTAGAAAAATGGTCTAATAAGAAACCTAGTATATCCCATATGAGAATTTTACGTATATCCCATCTCGAGAATTTTTGGTATATACTATCTCGAGAATGTTTGAAAGCCCCGCTCTATCTTCATTCCTAAAGCAAAAAGGAAGAAGTTAGATCAACCTCCTATCCGTGCATTTTTGTAGGCTATGGAGGTAAAACTAAAGGTCTTAGGATCTATGATCCTGCAAAATGTGAAGTTATTAAGAACATGAATGTTAAAATCTTAGAAAAACCTTTTTGTTCTTCTTCATCTTCTTTTGTTTCTATTGTCCATGATGAACCTAATGAATTAGAAAACAATAATCTTGATAATGATGATTGTGATGATCAAATAGATGTTAATAATGAGTCTATAGTTAAAAAGAGTCTCTTCATGTTTCCTCTATAACTAAAAGACCTAAATGGGCTCAATCTCTTCTTCAAAACTCTAATCCTAATAACCTTAGTAAAATGAATAGAAGTCATCATACCTATCATGCCTTAATGACTATGTATGAGCTGGAACCCCAATCTTTTGAAGAAGCATCTCACGATAAAAGATGGGTAGAAGCTATGAAAGTTGAATATTCTGCCTTAATTAAAAATTAGACTTGGGATCTTGTCCCTCCTCTAGAAAAACGTAGTATTGTTGGCTCTAGATGGCTTTACAAAATCAAATATAAAGCCGATGGCAATGTTGATAAGCTCGAAGTCGCCGGTGGTAGCTCGAGGGTTTACTTAAAAACCCGGTATCAACTACGTAGAAACCTTTGCACCCGTTGCAAAAATGAGCACAATTAGGATTCTTATTGCCTTAACTACTCAATATGGTTGGGAAATCCACCAGATGGATGTTAAGAATGTTAGGAATACATTAGTGCTCTCGTTAATATATTGTTAGTGAAGGGATTATTGTTGTATAGTACAACAATAATATAAATGTTTGTTATACCCATGTTTATTCCGAGTTCTTTGTTACACCTACTTCCTATTTATTAGAAAGTGTGTTTGTTGTCCTTATGGCTATATAATAGCCCATGTAGCATTCTCGATTATATAATATCGAAATATATTATTATTGTGTAAATGTGTTAGTATTCTTTCAGTGGTACCAGAGCATTGATCCTGTTCTGATGGAGAAATAGTTTGTGAAGAGGCAACGCCATTTAAATCGTTGTCTCAAATCATGAGTTCAATTTTCTGATAAGAATGCTTATAGAATAATTTTATTAGCATTATCAAAATAGTTTTCTATGACCATTATCTGCATCGATTGAATTTTGATTTGTATTGCATCTCTTGTAATATCCCCTTGTGGGATATTAATTAATTATTATTAATCTACTTGCAAAGAAGCAAACTTATAAGAGAAACCCTTCTAGGTTCACCTCAACTAACCCAATGTCGGCTTCAATACAACCCAAATGGGGTTGGAGTGAGCCAAGGTAAGGGTTCAGATGGGCTATCTAGTTGGAATTTGCACTCCTTTAACCAATAAACTTGCAGAAGTAGAAAAATAAATTAATATGCCTAGAAATAGCTGAAAATGACTGCAAACTTTAAAAATTAATCTCCCTCAATCTTTATCCATTTTGAATGAAATAAATTGCAGAAGGATGATAAAATTATGCACTTTCCAATGAACTAACAATCTGAATTTTCTGATCACAAAAACCCACTCAAAACAACCCCCGAAACTGCAGTTCAAGTCGCTAGGGTTAGGGAAAATTATAAAATTGATTCCAGCTCAAACATACACCTCTCCACACTCAAAATTATCACTTTCAGATCTGCATTAATAGATCTGTAACAGCAGATTGAAAAAAGACTTCAAACCCTTCCAAAATATGATAGAAAATCACATAACCTAGTCGATTTATTTATCATAAATTCCAGCAAGGTTAGCAACTCCAAATATCATGAAACAAGTGCATTAGCAATAGAGTAATAGGCAAGAACAGTTCAGATTTTATCCTTGCAAAATACCACTAAGAAACACCATAAATCTCCCTCCACAAGTCGATTTATATAATGACAAAACCAACAGCAATTTCCAGAATTTATTGACCAAGTAGTGGCCCAAACACTCTCCAAATAAACTCACAAGCTCTCACAATAATGGCGACTTTACTTGGATTGAATAGACATGCAAATAACTTATCAACTCAAGCTCAAAGGGCATACACACTTCACTCAAAGGTGGTGTTGAAGAACACCTTTTGTTTTAGATCATTAGTGGGCATACATCCCTTCAAGCATGAAGATAAGTTTCATAAACCGTCAACATGCGAAAAAGAGTACCCACATCTTCTTTTATATCTTTTGCCTTGCACATCCTCCAAAGTTCTCTCTCCATCTTTGGCGCCAAAAGCTAGGAGGGAATATCATTTTAAAAAGTGTTTGGAGATCACACTCAAAGAAAATATTAAATGCATACGAAAATTAAATCAAATGGGGCCCAAATGGATCGACCCATGCCTAGAAGAAATTGATTTATTTCAAATACCAAATATTAAATAATTCCCAGAAAAATGTGACTTGCTTAGTCACTTAATTCACCTTAAAAATAAGTAATTATAATCCCAAGGTGAAATTGAATTTCTCTTTTATTTTTTATTTGCACAATAAAATATATTTTATTTTTTAAAAATTTACATGTGCAAATCGATTTTCTCTTTTTTTTAATTTTTAATTTTTAATTAAAAAGGGGGACATTACAAATATGCAACTCGCATTAAACTATTGATTATTTGTCTCGATCTGATTTGGCGAACTCAAATTTTTCCTACTCGGATTCACATTGAATAGCTTAAGATCTACGCCCCGATGCATTAAATGCTACATTCAGTTTCTGATTTCTGCGGACATTCTATTTCAATTAACGGTTGCACTCAAACAGCATTCCATCAGCTCTGGTTTACATAGATTCAGCATCGTTAAGCTTCTATTAGATGTTTGCTTCATGGATTCATAGAACCAGAAAAAAATTTTCTTTGTATATTGATGCTGATTTCATAGATAAATAAATCTTTGCGCAGATTTTCGTCTCAGATTTTACCGTGTGGCTGCTCTCTACCTTCTCCATCACTGTAGTTTAGATTTTTCATCGATTTGCACCGATATTGTCTACGGCGTTTCGATCCACTCTAGCTCGTCTACAACGACCCCGAACTGCATCGATCGTATGTTTTATATGCCCAAGCGTAGCATTTTAATGGAGAAGCACCGGTCCAAAGAATTTCTTTTGAACACAATTCATACGTGTATCAACATGATGTGAGGATCCATCAAATTTTAACATTGAAGTTGTTCGTAGTTCACCATTTCATACATGTCACGAATCTCCTGACAACTGTCAGATGTTGCATGCGAAGACACTTCTCCTGACATGCTCTTGGCGTTTGGAAATTTTAGACTTGGAATTCGAATCTTTCATTTAACACCAGTCAAGTCAGCTTGTGTTATGTGTTGGTCAAAAAGTAATCCTTCATTTATATTTGTACTTTGTTAGTGGTTAAGGATTTATTGTCTTACGTATAGTTTGCAGATTATTTATTTAATCTTAGGTATAGGTTCTAGTGTGAAAAGTTTATTTATGATAAATGATTGGAGTCAAGAGTGAGAATATTAGTCTTATCATCATTTTGTCATTCTATTGAGTCATTTTTTTAATAATACGGTCTGTTTAATCAACTTAGAGTATTAGGTGTCATAATAGTGTTAATTGTTTATTCATTATATCTACTCATCATGGTTAAAGTGATTATTATTGTCAATGTCAATGTTTTTTCGTCAAGGTCTTTTAGTGTCAAATTTTGTGAGTTATCAAAAGTTGTAAAAATAAAAAATTTGCCTTACGAGACACATTTTTGGTGTTACCCGACGTCCGAGTTATATTTGAGCTCCATGATCAAATCCGGCTGAGTTAGCAACATGTTACAGGAGGATGGAGGACAATCAGCGTCCTCTTGTCAGTGGCCAACGATAGGGTCGCTTGACTACTATGGTGACGTGTGTGTGTGTGGTGTTTTCAGATAAATGTGTTATGGAAACTTCACATTGTGGGGGAAATGACACAATGCTTCAGTTTGTATGTGTGGAATGATATGTTTGCACTATGATGGATTCTAATATATAATCTCCTGAAGAACGACTATGATGAGAGCCGAAGGATGCACTGGCACATCGCGATATGGTTGTAGGTAAACCATTTGAAAACCTTCACCCCTTTGTGGTTTGTGGTCAACCAATGGAAAACCACCTTACTCTCGGTTTTTGGTTAACCGATGGAAAACCAACTTTTGGTTTGTGATCATCCAAAGGAAAATCACATGATCGCGAAATCAGGTGCAGTGTAGTATGGAGGTTTTCCCCATGTTTGCACTAAGGGGGAATGTTAGGAATACATTAGTGCTCTCGTTAATATATTTTTAGTGAAGGGATTATTACAACAATAATATAAATGTTTGTTGTATAGTACAACAATAATATAAATGTTTGTTATACCCGTGTTTATTCCGGGTTCTTTGTTGTACCTACTTCCTATTTATTAGGAAGTGAGTTTGTTGTCCTTATGGCTATATAATAGCCCATGTAGCATTCGATTATATAATATTGAAATATATTATTATTGTGTAAATGTGTTAGTATTCTTTCAAAGAATGCATTCCTGAATGGTGATTTAAAAGAAGAAATTTACATGACTCAACCTAAAGGTTTTGAGGAACCTAGAAAAGAATTGTATGTGTGTAAACTGAAAAATCTCTATATGGTTTAAAACAAGCTCCTAGAGCTTGGTATGCAAAAATAAATAGTTTTTTCAAAGATGTTGGTTTCACTAATTGTTCTTCTGATAATGATCTTTTTGTTAAAATTGAAAATAATCAGATTATTCTTATTGTATTGTATGTTGATGATTTGCTTATTACTAGCAATTCTAATAGTTTAATTTTCAAAATTAAAGCTAAATTGAAACAATACTTTGAAATGATTGATTTAGGACTATTGCATCATTTCTTAGGCATGGCAATTTTTCAAGAAAAATAATTGTTGTATCTCAGTCACAATATGCTACTAACTTGCTTAAAAGAAACCAATTATTCTTATTAGAAGTTGGTTGTAAACTTGATCCTAAACCTGCATGTGAAAAAAACTAATCCTACCCTTTATAGGCAACTTGTAGGTAGTTTGATTTATTTTACTATTATTAGACTTGACATTG
The DNA here is from genome assembly GCA_018340775.1 of Taxus wallichiana var. yunnanensis. Taxonomy (NCBI): domain Eukaryota; kingdom Viridiplantae; phylum Streptophyta; class Pinopsida; order Cupressales; family Taxaceae; genus Taxus; species Taxus wallichiana. The sequence continues at coordinate 583,734,742 of CM031243.1, forward strand.
CATATGCAGTAGGTATTGCATCCAGATTTATGCAAGAACCATATCAAGATCATTGGAAGATTAGCGAAAAGAATATTGAGATATATTAAAGGAATAATTAATTTTGGTTTACATTATACTTCTTATAATGCATGTTTATATGGATATTGTGATTTTGACCATGTTGGTGATGTGATAGATAGAAAATCTACAACTGGATGTGTTCAAGTTTGGTACAAGTGTCATTACTTGGAGCAGTAAAAAGCATGACAAACCTCCATCTCTTCTACTGAGGCAAAATATAGAAGTGTGATGGAAGCAAAAAAGAAGCCATGTGGCTAAAGCAATTTGTTGGAAGAGATTCACATGGAAGTTAAAGGAAGTACTCATCTTCGTGTGATGGTCAAAGTTGTATAGCTCTTCTAATAATCCATTCAAAGATCACGAACGAAGCATATAGAGATTCATATGCATTTCATCCAAGAGAAGGTGCTTTGCGGTGATATAAATCTCCAGTACTACCCGAATGAAAATCAAGTTGCAAATATGTTTATGAAGCCATTGTGTGTTGTAAAGTTCTACAAGTTTTGTGCAATGCTTAGCCTTTCATGAGTTGCCATTGAGGGGGAGTGTGCATGACAATGCCACCTCCTAACGGTTGGCCTTGTGTTTTCTCCTTCACCTCTATACTTATGCTCCAAATTAAAGCATTGTAAAAGATCTTTTTATGATCTTAGTAAACTTATAACTCTAAGTTTACTGTGTAGTCCAATTATGTTGCATCATTTGTAAAGGAGGTCCTTATTTTATAAAATGCTCCTAGAGATGCTTTGGTATAGATTTTTCCATGAGAAACTATGAGATGTAGTCTCACAAATCATGCTTAGCCTAAATCATAACTTTTGATTTATGGATTCCAAATCTTTTTGTACCAAAAGGTAAGTTTAGCATGATGAAGGTGTATAAATCCTTCAAATGTGATATGCTAGCCTAAACCTTAACTATGGTTTAAGGATTGTAAATCTTGTTGTATAAACAGGTAACATTGGCATATGATCCCCACTTAATATTAAGGGGAGTGTTAGAACATTTAATATTAAGTGTTCTAGTTAATAACTATAGTTTATAATTAAATAAATTAGAATATTATATATTTTAAATTATTTAATATAAACTATATGTTTATAGTTTAATTGGTTTGTTATAAATCAATTATTTAATTGGGGTGCTTCGCGAGAAGTCACACCCGATCAATTTATTTATATTGACCCGTGGGGTCAGAGTAAATTGTATTGTGTGGAATCCACGTGGTGAATTACTAAGATGGAGAGAAGTGAGGTGAATGGAGTGTTTTAACTAGATTGTAAAATGTTTCTCAAGTAAATGGAAAATTTGTTTCACTGTGGTTTTCACCCTTCGGGGTTTTCCACGTTAATTATGGTGTTTGTGTTATTTAATTTCATTGCTTGATATAATTATAATGTGATTTATTTAAGTATTTCCTATAATGGTTTTAATTAGTTAATTTATGGCTCAAACCTCACATTCAAAGTGTTACACTTCTTTTAAAATACGCATTCTCTATCGTGAGTTCATCAATGTCAACATCCGATGCATTTTTAACACTATTTGATTTGTCTGTCTTGGAATTTTCCCTTCATCTTTTTTTTTATGATCTTATCCGTCTCGTGAAAAATATTTCGCTCAATAACTTGATAATTCTTTATCATTGGCTCCAAGAGTAACACAATCCATTCATTCACGTGCCCTTGATATTTAAAACAAATGTAACAAAAAAATGTGCCTAGGAAACTCACGATTGTGAGTTTGTACTCCTTTCGAGACTCGATATTCAGGTGATATATTTGGTACAGATTTAATTCTGGAAATAATAAAATAGAATACCAAAAATAAACACAAATAATATACTTCAAATTTTATTCATACGGGATTACAATTACATTGATGGAGAATACATTTTATAATGTTTGAGCTCCTACAAAGGTGGAGTCAAACTTCATCTTCAATCCTATCTCCTAGTATCTCTCTCATCCCTCAAATTGCTCCAACAATCCCCAAGATATCTCACACTCCTAAATAGCTACATGAGTTGTGCATTACAACTATTTGCACACTCATGTATTATTTAAATATTAAATAATACTAATATTCTAATACACTAATGTTCACACTATGAACATAATTTTCCTAACATTCACCCCCTTAGTGTGAACATGGGTGAGTTTTGTCTAGTACCTGCTCATGTTCTACAAAACAATGGTTTTCAAAGAGTACCATCAACTCTAACAAGTCTTCTAGTGGAACCATTAACCACTCTGTATGTGATTTTCAAGAGATTCACAAACTCTCAAATTGGTTTTCTAGTGGACCACCAACCACTCCATAGTAGCGTACATGTTTCCCCACTCACATTTTACAAAAGAGAACAAAATATAGGAAAATATGTTCCTAACTATGAACAAGAATTATCCTTCTGTTCTTTATTTACTACCACACATGTTGAAATTAAACACACCGAACACAACTGAAAAAACATGGCCACCAAAGCAATATTATGGCCTCATCAATGGTGCCTGACGAGAGGTCGCTAAAACGCCTCCTTCCTCTGTTGCCTCCAACCTCCATCTGTCTATTGCTAACTCAACTGGATTTGATCATGAGGCTCAATTTACATTCATGGTTGTCGGTTACCACCGAAAATGCGTCCCTAAGGCAATTTTTTTAATTTTATGGACTTTTAACTCATATAGTTTGACTAACTTTGTGATGACTAGACAATACAATGGCATAATTTGACTAAAAAAGATTTGACTCAACTTTAAACAAACGAAGACAAACAATACAATAATATTGTGACAAAAATGATGATATAGATAAATGACTCTTTTGACAACATTTGTCGACTAAATGAGATTACATATATAAGATTGACTCCCAATTACAAATATTTAAAAAATAAATCACTAATACTAAATACACTACAAGACTTAAAATAATTTATTTTAAAAGATTTTAAATGCTATAACTGAAGTGGTAAAAAGACACTTTAACATAATTCATAGACTTCCACGAACTCACTTTAAAAACCAAAAAGACAAAACCTAAAAAGACTAAATGACAAATATGAAAAATTAATTACAAAGACTTTGACAATAATAAAAATATCATATGACACTTTTTGATTTAACACCCAATTGAAGACTCTAATTTACTTGACAATATAACTACACACGTCTGTTACTAACTCAAGACACTTCACCCACTTCAAAGTGTAGCCACAAAATAAATAATAAAGACAAAAGACTACCTTTGATCAAGTTAACACAGAGATGGGACGTTCTGGTGAGCTACTCAGATCAAAGGCAATGCCTTTAAAAGACTCCAAAGCCGAATTTGATGTCTTCACTTTAAAAACGTCTTTTTGCAGATTTTCTAAACCAATTACCACGTGGCTGCTCAGGTCGTGTGGGCAGATCGTGATACGTGTAGGAGCAGCAATGGTCGAAGCTTGGACCAAACAATTCTGAAGTCGCCTCCAATATTTAACATCAGAGATATAATGACAAATATCAAGCAAAATCTGCACAGTTTGGTAGAACTGGATGGTTTTGATTATCTTCAGGCCGTAAGAATTAAGCTTGAGCTCGTAGATCTGAAATCTGCGCCAAGATAGACAGGACCTAACTCGCAAATACAAACTGTGATCTGATGCAGAGCTAAGAGAAAAACAACAAATCTCCATATACCAATGTAAATCAAGTAATGAATACAAAGATGTGAAAGAACAGAAACTAGTCCATAAAGTTGTATTTTACAATACTGATTCTCTTGCAAATAATTCCTCTCCTTCAAGGGGACGGAGCACAATATCACTGCCCCCGTTATACTCATTACCGCATTAACGAAGTGGATCTACCTGCTCTGATACCAGATGATATATTTGGTACAGATTTAATTCTGGAAATAATAAAATAGCACAAAATAAACACAAATAATATACTTCAAATTTTATTCATAAGGGATTACAATTACATTGATGGAGAATACATTTTATAATGTTTGAGCTCCTACAAAGGTGGAGTCAAACTTCATCTTTAATCCTATCTCCTAGTATCTCTCTCATCCCTCATATTGCTTTAGCAATCCCCAAGATATCTCACACTCCTAAATAGCTACGTGAGTTGTGCATTACAACTATTTGCACACTCATGTATTATTTAAATAATACTAATATCCTAATACACTAATGTTCACACTATGAACATAATTTTCCTAACATTCAGAAATTTCACTCTTTCCCTTTGGCGAATTGATTTGCAGAAGAGAATATGGACGTGACTCGCGATTTAGAGTCAGGTTTTCATGCCCAAAATAAATGTTTTCACAACTTTAAATGATTGTGGTAATAATGGCGGAAATCGAGTTTTTTTCCTTCCTTCACGACTGGATGTGACGACCTCCGGAAATGGAGTTCCAGGCCCTTGATTTTTGCTCCAAACTGACCCCAAATATTTGCGTTGGGTACTTTCGCAACTGTGTGCCATGACTGTATCTCCACAAACAACTTTGTGCCCTTGAACATTGGGTACTACCATGACTAGTTACTTATTATGCCCTCGAAACTCTGTTCATAATTTAGTCTCAGCGCTTCATTGACCACTTTTCAGTCTTCCACTTATTATGCCCTCAAAACTCAGTTCATGATTTAGTCTCTGCGCTTCATTGATCTCGTTTCAGTCTTCTCAGACCTCACAAGTTGCAGGCCCTTGTGATGACTGTAAACTCGAACTGTGCAAACTTGAACTGTGCCCTAACAGGACTATCACGAAAAATGTCTTTCTTCTCTTCTCTCTTTCTCCTCAATTTTTAGCGCTCTGATACCAATGTTAGAATATGCGGAGAGAGAAAGAATAAAGAAAGATTAGAATGTACAAAGAACGGATGAAGAGAAACTGGAATGCACACATTATTCATTGTGTGTCCGTCATTTTATTATGTGAAAGATGGTTACAAAGTGGTTGAAGTAGTTTCAACCGTTTATTAGTTAATACTTAACTAATATTAAACTAACACTAATAAATAAGCCTTATATTAAGCCTTATATTTTAATAGTATTTCGGTCACCTTACAAGAACTTTAGAGGGAATAGAATAGAAATGTGTATACATGCTTGGGGAGTAAACAACTTGAAACACCCACAGTTTGTTCTATGACGATTTGTCTTATGTTCTAAACTCTGTCAAGAATCTCATTATCCTGTCTTAGAACTTGATGGCAGACCAGAACATTCTAAGACTCCATCACCCGAGTAAGAGTCAAAATTTTGGACTGTCGAGCAATCTCCAAAAGCAAGGTTTTGAACTACTGGTGATATATCTAGATATGTTTATATTTATGGTAAATTAATAAACACTTGCACTTATTATTTTATTCAATGCAGAAGGAGAAGGATCTATCAAGCTTAAAATATTGTTTGGCTTTTAAACCACATCTGAGAAGTGTCTATTTAGTCAAAGTTGACTTGAAACTTGCATGTGACATGCAATATTGTGGTTGTAATAACACGAAGCACACCTAGCAAGGCTTCAATTCAGGCCATCATAATGGCAATTGTTTGACCTCGTCACTGTACCGTGGCCCACCAAAGTATGTGTGCAGCTGCAAATGTATATGTATGTATTCCTAATTTCTAAACAAGTGAATGCAAGTTTGCAAGCCCTCTTATACCATAGAAGTGAAGGGTTATTTGGTAAGGGTTTAAATGCTTTAATTATTTTTGTTATTTAAATTCAGATTCAGTACTTTGTTTTACATAGATAATTTACTATTTAGTGTTACTATTAGTACACCTACAAGCATAGTTACCAGGTTCGGCCAGATCTGGTCCAGATACAGCTCAAACCAGATTTTTAGAGTGTCCGGAAAACAAAAAATCCTAAAATATTGCAAATTGCAAGTAAAAACACAAAAACACATTGGTTTGAGATGAGCATTCCTTCACAATTGAAGCAGATGTCTTCAAAGAGGCATTTCAGGAAGTTGCAGAGGTCGCAGGAAGGCCATAATCCTATTTCTTGCAGCCGCAGCTCTGACCAGTGACCATTGGCACACTAGATGAAATATTTTAGTGTAAGGCTTCCCTAATCGACCATTCTCTGGCCAGTGACAGTCCTCCATTCTTTGCGGGGCTGAGTTTGAAGTGGAAGCTCCAGTGTTTCAGAGGCACAAGAGCTCAGCAAGGAGTTCGGCGGCGGTAGAGGTCTCAACTAATGTAAAAATTCCTTATGTTTTACTTTTTAATGTATTCATTTTAGTTTTACTTTTACATGCTTTTGAGTTTTAGCTATTAGGGTTTTTTAATTTATATTGATTATTATTTATTTTATTGTGTTTCATTTGTTTATTTTTTTAAATATTAACACTAAGTAACTTTGAGTTTTAAGTTTTAATTTAAAAATTAGGGTTATTAAAATTTATAATGATTTTTATTAATTTTATTGTTTTTAATTTGCTTATTTTTTATAATATTAAAATAGTTAGTAATATGTATTATTTTCTTCTATGTTTAATTATTGATAGTATTACGTTTTAACCATTAATAACTACATAAAAACACCTAGTTATTAACGTTATAAAAATAGTGTTAATAACTACATACTATCATTTAGTTATCCATTTACATAATTTTTTGTATTTTTTATTTTATTACACATTACAAATTTACAAATAAATAATCATGTTATGTGTGTATTTGTCAGTATATATAATATATATAATATATATATATATATATATATATCAAACCGAATTTTCCGAATTTTTCGGGAACTCGGGATTTTCGGATTTTTACCCTTCCGAAACTGGTAACTATGCATATAAGGGAATGAGAACTTGTATACATGTGGATGAGATTATCTTATGACCACTTACTACACCCTATTAATAATCAAAATTTTGGTAAAAGACTAAGGGACGGACCAACAACACCGGTACCTGCCATGTCTTAAACTAGTATTAAGAAGTCACATGTAAAATCCTATTTTCATTAGATAAAAATGGTCACATAAATTATTACATTTATATATTTACATAATTTACCACTCAACGTTATCTTGAGTTCATCTATGACGGATTAGATAACAGAATAAAATCCACATACATGTGGATGAGACCATCTTATATGTGTGAAAAGAATTGGTATAAACCCCACATATTACATCCAACTAGTACTCGAAACTTTGATAAAAACAAAACTACAGTTCACCAAGCCTGCCTACCTGCAATGTTTTATGTCAATTTCAAGCAGTCAGATGTAAAAACCTTTTTATTAGATAACAATGGCTGCTTACAATTAAAATTTAAAACTCATTACCACGGCCATCACTATTGGAATATAGCACAAAATCCATTGTGAAAATTATACCAGGAAATAGATTCTACAAGTACTGTGAAATTAATTTTCATATATGGGGGTCTGACCACTTTATACGCACCCAGACTTCAATTTCCGGCAATCCCTCTAAAAATGCCACCAAGACTTAATAAAATTTAAATAAAGATTGTATTGGGTTAGCCGATGTAAATCAAACCTACCCAATGCTTTGGATCTCCATATAGAACAGATATATGTAATGCTTATGCCATTTGTGTCCATGCTAAATAACTAATTTCTCTTAAACCTCTCTTTATGAATCAGACTGATATTCTAGAAACATTTTTCTTCATATACACTATTGATTCATTTCTGAAAATGACCATTAGTGCAGAAATCTAAAAATCAAGCTTGCAGTTTCAAAAGGTCCTGAAATGTCCGTTACTCCCAGCAGAAAATTCATACATAACAAACCGACCCAACCCGTTACAGTTAAATGGACAAACAACTGTTTAACCTCAGCATAAGATTAAGATTAAGAGACAAATTTAGAGTATGTAGAGTTTAAAAAGGTTTTGTATGCCATAAAATCCATCAGATTTGCTTTTTAAGATACTAGCTTGGATACAAAAAAACCTCTATGTTTTCATGGTACTAAATAAAAACAGAATATGCATACCTTAGATTTTGAATGCGTATACATAGCTGCTGTGGAGATGAAACTTTACGTTTCTTTGCCACAAGCGACAAGAAATCTCCAACCAGTACTTCTTTATCATGGTATGTGTATAAGTAATCAGAAAGATAGGATACAATATTCTCCGTTTTTATTTTGAAAGTCGTGACTGTATCTCCTGAAGGTTCAAAGTAATGCACAATCAAGGGATGTCGAACAAGTGGTCCCAGTCCTAATCTTTCAAAATCCTCCACTCTTTCATGTCTACAAATATCGTCACTTAGGTCATAGAGAGTTGCAATCCCCTTACTGCTACATAGCAATGAACAAAGGCATTTATCTGCCAAAGTTTACCGGAAACAAATGATTAAGCAACGAACCAGGACATTGTTTGTTGCCTTGCTTCTATTGTGGCATAAAAAAGTCGTCCAATATATTTGTTTAAATGCAGAACAAGAAAGAAAGAATACTGGAAATGTCCCAATATTGTATTCAAAGCGACATATGCGACATATAGTTACAATCCTGAAATGATAGAGAAGCCAAAACTACTAATAGTCAACAACATTTGGCTTGAAAAGTTAAACGACCAAAGATACTCCTGTTTTGGTTATATTTCAGTGTACCATGAAGGCAAAGAATGTCATACATAAGACTCGGTAGAGTAGTATTTCATCAGAAATCTGAAATACATAACAAGTGTTACAAGATGATCAGAGAAATCTCGTATCGAGGCAAACAAATTTAACACTTTATTATGACATGCCTATAAATGCCAACACAAGAAGAATGAGGAGTGTAAAGCACCAGACACAAATAACTGGGAGTGCCTAGAAAAGAAACATATGACAACCAACTTTAGCTTCAGAGTATAAAGCAAAGAGAGGCTGCATACTGATAACATCACTAGAAAGAAAGAAAGAAAGAGATCACATTAATGTCCATAGATAACCAAAATAGGTTAATGGGAGTTTAAACTACAACCAGTAAAAGGTCCTGTAATTACCAATGAAGAAGGAAAGACCATGCTAATACCTATAACTTGACCAACTAGCAGTAAATGAAAATACAAATCACATATTTGTTCCAAATATTCAAGAAACTTCCTTTAGTATCCTAATCAAATAATAGAAAAATAAGCAAGATAAGATAAGATAAGATAAATATATTAATGTCCAACAAATGACCACAAAAGTAGGTCAAAGGGACTGCAGAAAACAGTGAGCACCGATACAAGGCGGAAAACCAAAGAGTTCCCAAAAGGGGGAATACAAAAGCCAAAAGAGGTGGCCAACAGGAAGAAGAAATCACATGCACCCAAAATGGGGGTGGAAAAACAAGTGAGAGGAAGAAAGGGGGAAAGATGACTAAGGAGAAGAAAAGAGGAAAGCCCATCGGGGATGGAAGATCCAACTCTCCTAACATCCAAGAGAAAATACATAATATCTCATGGTTAGGAAAACAAAAAATTAATGTCACAAAGGTTAGAACAATAGGCTTGCAAAGGCAAAATTGCAGCATCGTTTACCAATCACAAGAGAACATCCATCTAAGGTTTGAGAAAGAATATGTTTCTTCACATGCATCATATCACCATCATCTACTCCAGTATAATTCATGTCTTTACTCTCTTTACATGAGAAGTGATGTACCTTCACATGACAAAGGGGTACTTGATTAACTCTTTCTTGATTCATTTTCTCTTAAATACTTCAGTTATCTACTAAGTTGCACGGATACTCCAAAACCCCCGAATCCCTACGATCCGTATCGATACGGGCGGATACGTGGCGGATCGTCCACGATACGTGCGAGAGTGCGTCGGGGTACATCACGGATACGCGTATGCACGTATCCGTGACATACCCCGTGCGTATCGAGTGCACGTATCCAGCATTATATACGGTTTTTTTAGTTCTATTTCATTTTTTTAATGTTTGACTTTTCTATTACGATTCAACATGCCATTCAAGTTTTGTATTACTATTTCAGTTTTTATGGACTAAAAATGAGTAAAATGAGTAGATGTACATACATATATATATATATATATATATATATATATATATATATATATATATATATATATATGTACGGACGTATCCAAGGGTTTTTAAAATTGACGTATCTGCGTATCGTATCCGTATCCCTGGCAACGTAGGTTATCTATCAACCACAAAAAGAGACCAATTTAAGGTTTGAGAAACAATAATTGTTTTTTCATATGCATCATACCACCATCTTCTAGCCCAGTGATCCATGTCTTTACTTGATTAACTCTTATTTCTTGATTCATTTTCTCTTAAATATTTAATAATACATGAATTATCTATCAACCACAAAAGGATACCAATCGAAGGTTTGAGAAACAATAATTGTTTCTTCATATGCATCATGTAGTGCCTTGCTTTGTCATACCCGGTTGGTGAACTTAATTCGAAGGTTGTCAACCTTGTAATAAAAGCTTTACTGAGATGTTTTTCTGCAGATTAACCAACTAAACCCCTATGGAGCGTTGTCGCGAACCCGATTTGGTGCGTTAGTGAGGTTTTACCCTTACAAGTTATTTCGACCCAAGACCAAACTCCGATTGTAAGTCGCATGTTTACACGAAGCACGTCTTAACATTGTTTGAGAAGGGGTATCGTAAGTCAAGTTATTGCACTTGGGCGAATTTTTGTTTTAGGAATTTGGGTGAATGTGGTGCGTAAATTTGAATCACTATCGTGATGGACTAATGAGTGTGAAATTATAAACTACTAGTAATAGAATTTAAAAATTAAATTTAAAATAATTAAAAAATTAAATAAAAATATTTTTAAGAAAATAGATGTCAAAATTTACAATTTAAAATGATAATATAAATAAAGTGAGATAAATAAACAAATAAAACAAAAGAAGACATGAAGGGTGGCAAGTTAAGAGTTACGGAGGTTGGTGGAGTTAAGGCGGTAAATAGAAGAAAGCGCGGTCGTTGCGAGGCGCGACATTTTGCTTGCTCATGCGCAATCCCCATAGTTGCACCAACATGACTGTTTAGTCCTTCCTTGCTTCTCCAATGCATGCCAACGTAAGAGATTGGAAAGAAATGGGGTTTTGGCAAAGCTTATTTTTGTCATATGTGGGAATTACTGAAACTAAGCGAGAGCCGTGAGGGCATGGGAGCGGTGAGAGGGGATGTGGTAGCGTCTGCGAGGTGATTGGAGCGATGGGATGGCGGTATGTTGTTTAACAATCCAAACACATTTGCCAACGTCTCACTATAGTGGCAAAGAAATAATTCTCTCCTCCATCTCATTGATAAATGTCTTGAATCAAGGATATACTCTATTAGGAATACAAGATCTCGGTGGTGGTCTGCACCGATGAGTCTACCAGGTACATGTGGATTCATATTCGTGGGGTTGCTTTCGATTCTCTAGGGATTTCTATATAGCGATTTGCTACTTTCCACTTTGGCATCTTCTCCTTACGCCATTCACATTGGCTCGGATGGTGATTGATCTATGACTTATACAACAATATTAGTCGAGACTCTGCGCAGAGAGGTCATCATTTTGGGTGATTTTAATGCTCGTACCAAGCACTTACAGGTTCCTCTCCATGACAGATCAGAGGATACGTTCTGCACCGAGGATCGACCTAGAGTCAGTTGGTCTGCATAGGATTTTTGAGGATACAGATGGCCCTTTCACAGCTTATGGACGGTTCCTCCTCCAGCTCGGGAATCACAGGGGATGGTGATCCTTAACGGGATCGAGCACTTCCCGGATTCATGTTTCTTCACTTGTTGTCCCCATGGCGGTGGCACCAGTGTGGTAGACTATGTCCTTGCCAACCCAAATATCTCACCTCTTTTCTACTCCTCCATTTCCCCCATTCCCCTTGCCGACCATGCAGTCCTATCTTTCTCTCTGGTCACCAATCCTCCTCCCACCACCACCCCTCCTCCCCACTACCCCCTCGCATTTCCTTCCAGTTTGATAATGGGGATTACAAAACTTACTCATCTCACATCCGCGACCTTCTCCCCTTTGAGCCTCAATTCTCCAACCTTGCCTAGTGCGGAGGCCAAGTATACATGCCTATCCTCTGCCATGTGGGAGGCCACCCTGAGATCCTTTCCCAGCTCCACCACCCATCCTTCGGCCACTAATACTACTAAATCTTGCCCAATGAACCAATGGTATGATGTAGAGTGCAAATCCCTCCACCGTCGCCTATGTCATGCCTTTACCCATGCCCTCCCCTCCTTCCCCACTCTTAAGGCAACCTACCAATGCCTTCTCACCGTAAGAAGCGATCCCTCATTTCCCACCGCAGATATATTCTTTCCACCTACCTTAGGACTAATCCTCGGTCCTTTTGGCATACTATCTTTCCCCGCCACTCCCCCTCCTTCACGGTGATCGATCCTATCTCCATTTTTTCCCACACCTCTACCCTTTATGATATTCCTGGCAGCAGCGGTCTATCCAGATTGGCATTCCACCACACAGTAATCCCTTCACTTACAGTAATATCAAAGAGGCAATAAGGTTCTTGAACAGTAGCAACGTAGCTAATGTGGAAGGTTTCGGGCCGAGTTCTTGACGGGTTTTCAAGGCCTTTGGTAACTATTTGTGAGATCTCTTTTCAATCGGTGGTTCGCATGGGTTTCCCTCCCACGTTGTCTCCTCATATCATTTGCCCAATCCCCAAAGCTAGGTCCATTTCTAATCCGAACAATTACAGGACTATCATGGTGGGCCACTCTTTCTCCAAACTCTATGCTATGGTTCTCCACAGGTTGTTGTCCGATGTGTTGAAGTAGTGGCGGCTCAGAGCCGAGGTCAAGCCGGTTTCGCCTGGTTACCACACCATCCACCACATCTTCACCCTTCGGGCTATTATTGAGGAGGCCCGTCACCGCTCTTCGAAAGTTTATTGTTGTTTTGTAGACTTTCGAAAAGCTTTTGACTTCGTACCTCGCATGGCCCTCTTTCAAAGACTTAGAGACATCGGTATTTCTAAGATTCTTATTATTGTCATCATGCATCTCTATAAGTTTGGCCTTGGTCGTCTTCATCTTGCACACGGAATGTTTGATTTCATTAGAAGCACCATTGAGGTCAAACAAGGCTGCCCCCTGTCTCCTACTCTCTTTAGTATTTACATTGATAAGTAGGAATCTTTTCTTCAGGATCACATTCGGTGCCTTTTTCCCAGCGTCTTGATTTCTATTCTCCTATTTGTCGATGATATTGTTTTACTCGTCTCTTCTCCTGAGAGGCTTTAGAAACACTTGATGCACTTGCTTTATTTTGTGATCTTTGGCATTTGACTGTCAATTTGGGCAAGACCAAGGTCATGGTCTTCAACGGGTTAAAGACATCACACCTCCATTTCTTTTTCAGGGGGCAGGAGGTTGAAATCACTAATACATACACCTATCTGGGAGTCCAGTTCTCAAGGCCTAGATTCAGTATGAGGCATGCTCTTGGTAGAGGTGAATAAAGGGTATGGGTCTCTAGCCATTCTCGAGAGACAATGCTTTCGGCACCACTTTCAAGACATCTCCAAGATGTCTCTTATGAACTCCCTCATCCGGCCCACTGTTCTCTATGGGTCAGTTGTCAGGGACCCTCCCTCTTAGATACAGATTGGGCTTCTGCCGAGAGGATTCAAACTCTCCTCCTTCACCGCTTCATCAGATGCAAGCAAACGGTTCCCCAGCATATTATTTTGGCAGACTTCGGGGCCGACCTTTACCATGCTCTGAGACCATATTTGACATATCGGCCTTTCTTCACGATGTCTAAAGGTTTGGTGATTTCTCTGATGAGCGTGACAGGTACCGTATCTCGCTTATTGTTCCTCTGTGAGTATTGCCCAAGCTATGGGCCGCTAGTTTTCCAGGACTTCTGCTTTATTGGATTCGGTTGGTATCCAAATTGATCGTCTCCCCCCTTTTCAGTATTCCTGAATGCTCCCAGTCATCTCTTGCCCACCAAGCAAGTGTTGAACAGGTCCATCCAGGAGGATATCTACAGTGTTTTATTCAGACTACTTGGGTGAATCCTCATGGGGGTTTGCACCCTAAGATGTCCTTTTATGTAGAGCATTTTCTTGAGATCAGAGATGGACTCATCATCCGCCCTCAGTACACCTTTCGTCACTGGATGCATGCCCTCCGCATACCTTTGGGTCAGTTTTGGGTTGGCTCCCACAGACTTCAATGCGAGACCGATCACCACATTGACAGAGATGACAGACTTTATAGGCTCAATAGCCTTCAGGAGGTGGAGACCGAGACTCATTTCAAGTTCCGTTGCCCCATATACTATGAGATCAGGGGACGATTTCATTGCCTCTTCAGAGGGGTTCAAACCCTCCCGATTTTCTTCAAATATATTGACCAGCGGTGTCTTGCCCTCTACATTCGTGAGTCTCTGTTGCTCCGAGACCAAATTCTTCATCCCCCTCGAGAGTCATTTCCACGAGACGGATTACAGCCTTCTTTTCAGTTCGAACTGCAAGTGGAGGAACTAAACGGCAAAGCCATTCTGACCCAATTACAGTGCATAGATCAGTTTGTCCCGGTTGGACCTTCACATCTCCCCTGTCACCACCAACAAGCTCGGCCACACACTCGTACTAGAGGGCAGCCCAGCTCCACCCGTCTCCCTGGCCGTCGTTTTAGTCTCAGATCTCAGCAGGGGAGGGGGCCTCGCCCCCCTCTTGGATTGTCATTCCATCGGGAGCTTCTTTTTGTCGGCCTCGAATGTTAGGAGGGATGTAACTACCATTTCTACGTAGACTATTGGTCCTTGTTCACCCCCTCCTTCATTACCTTCTCTGCTTCTCCGTTCTTTCTCCCCCATTTGTTTCATTGCCCCCGCCTATGGGGGTTTGGCTTCGAGTTTCTTGTTTGTTTTGGTTCTTTTCCTTTCTTCTGTTTTTGGGAACTCGTTTTGAGTTTTCCTGCCGCACTTCTTCGTATATTGTTTGGGTTGTAGTCCCATTGACCTACTTTTGTGGTCATTCGTTGGACATTAATATATTTATCTTATCTTATCTACCGCATTCATTTCCTAAGACAATTTCTCCAACTTTGCATAGATCTCGTGTACATGGTGTGATTTATCTTTTACACAAACGTAGGCTATACGAGTGGTACACATACTGCTAGAGCCCCTCCCCACGCAGACCATCATACTCTTAACGCTTGGTCGTTATTATGACTGTGGTCACAACAAATCCATAGAATGTGGAGCATATACAACATTTCATTGAACATGGGGGCACAAGTGCGGTCATTCTTGAGTAGCTCGGTCATCTGCATTCAATATTGATGAATACAATCCCTTTGCTTGCCTTTGTGGATATGGCATCCTAGTTTCTTCCTCCCGATTCCTAAATCCTCAAATGGGTACCTCATCTACTAAAACTTTGAATCAAAACCTATCATTAAGATCGCTACCCTACAAAATAGGAATGTTTTTATACTATCAAGTGCATTAATGCTTACACGACTTGCTAGTAAATCCACAACAATGAATAAGAATGCAAGTCTTGGGTTTCACCTTCTCGAAAGGTTGTGAGTTTGATATTGGAATAAGAAGGCATTAACATTGTATCCTTGACCTTGAAACATTGCTCGCATAAGATAAGATAAGATAAGATAAATATATTAATGTCCAACGAATGACCACAAAAGTAGGGCAATGGGGCTGCAGGACAAACAATATACAAAGTGCGAGCGGGGACAACTCAAAACGAGTTCCCAAAAACAAAAAAAAGAAGAGAAAAGACAGCAAAAAGGAAACCCGAAGCCAATACCCCCACAGGCGGGGGCAATGGAGCAAGCGGGGAGAAAAACGAGGGAAGCAAAGCAGGGAATGAAGGGGGGCAAACGAGGACCAATGGTCTAATCAGGAATGGTAGCCACACCCCTCCTAACATTAGAGGCCGACGAAAAGAAGCTCCTAATGGACTGACAACCCAAAGAGGGGGCAAAACCTCCTTCCCTCGCCGAGATCTCGAGATCGACACGACGGCCGGGGACGAATAGAGCTAGACTGCCCTCTGGTACGTGTGTGTGCATCCGATTCTGTTGGCGGTGATCGAGGGAAGTGTGAAGGTCCAACCGGGGACGAACTGATCTATGCATTGTATCTGGGTCAGAAAGGCTCTGTCGTTTAGTTCCTCCACCAGTGGGTAGAACTGGAAAGAAGGTTGTAATTCGTCTCGTGGGGATGACTCTTGAAGGGGGATGAAGAATCTGGTCTCGGAAGTAAAGACTCATGGATGTAGAGGGCAAGACACTCGTTGGTCGATATATCTGAAGAAGACCGAGAGAGTCTGAATCCCTCTGAAGAGACAGTGAAATCGTCCTCTGATCTCATAGTATATGGGGCAGCGGAAGATGAAATGAGTCTCTGTCTCCACCTCATGAAGGCTACAGAGCCTACAAAGTCTATCCTCCCGATCAATGTGGTGATCAGTCTCGCACCAAAGTCTGTGGGAGCCGACTCGAAACTGACCCAAAGGTATACGGAGGGCATGCACCCAGTGACGAGAGGTGTACTGAGGGCGGATGATGAGTCCATCTCTGATTTCAAGAAAGTGCTCTGCATAAAAGGACATCTTAGGGCGCAAACCCCCAAGGGGTTCACCCAAGTAGTCTGAATGAAGCTCCTGTAGATATCCTCCCGAGATGGACCTGTTCAACACTTGCTTGGTGGGCAAGAGATGACTGGGAGCATTCAGAGAAGACTGGGAGGGAGGGAGACGATCAATCTGGATACCAACTGAGTCCAACAAGGTAGAAGTCTCAAAACCAACAACGGCCCACAGCCTGGGCAATACTCACAGAGGAACAATAGGCGAGATATGGATACTTGTCCTGCTCACCGGAGAGATCACCAAACCTCCTGATACGGTGAAGAAAGGATGATATGTCAAATATAGTCTCCAGACAGAAAGGTCGAGCTCCAAACTCTGCCAAAATAATATGTTGGGGGACCGTCTGTTTGCATCTGATGAAACGGCGAAGGAGGAGAGTCTGAATCCTCTCAACGGAAGCCCAATCCATGTCCAAAAGGGAGGGCCCCCAGACAACAGACCCATAGAGAACAGTGGGGCGGATGAGGGAGTTCATAAGAAACATCTTGGAGGAGACGTCTTAGAAGTGGTGCCGAAAACATTGTCTCTCGAGAATGGCAAGAGACCCATACCCTTTATTCACCCTCGGCTGAAGAGCATGCCTCATACTTGAATCTAGGCCCTGAGAACTGGACTCCCAGGTAGGTGTATGTATTAGTAATTTCAACCTCTTGCCCCTTGAAGAAGAAATGGAGGTGTGATGTCCTCAACCCGTTGAAGACCATGACCTTGGTCTTACCCAAATTGATCGTCAAATGCCGAAGATCACAGAATAAAGCAAGTGCATCAAGTTGTCTCTGAAGGCCCTCAGGAGAAAAGGCAAGTAAAACAATATCGTCGGCAAATAGGAGAATAGAAATCAAGACGTGGTGAAGAAGGCAACCATCCCCTTCCTGAATGTGATCCCGAAGAAAAGATTCCAGCTCATCAATGTAAATGCCAAAGAGGGTAGGAGACAAGGGGCACCCCTGTTTAACCCCAATGGTGCTCCTGATGAGATCGAGCATAACCGGTGTGCGATTTAAGACGACCAAGGATGGACTCATAGAGGCGCATGATGGCAATAATAAGAATCTCAGAAATACCAATGTCTCGGAGTCGCTGGAAGAGGGCCATGCGAGGTACGGAGTCAAAAGCTTTTCGAAAGTCTACAAAACAACAATAGACTTTCGAAGAGCGGTGACGAGCCTCCTCAATAATAGCCCGAAGGGTGAAGATGTGGTTGATGGTGTGGTAACCAGGGCGAAAACCAACCTGACCTCTGGCTCTGAGCTGCTTCTGCTCCAAAATCTCGGACAACCTGTGGAGGACTGTAGCATAGAGTTTGGAGAAAGGACATAGTTGTGCCAAAATGTGAGCTTTGTGTTAGGGTTTGTAATATCAAGCGGTAAACAACTTAATTAAAAACCCGCCAAAGACTAAGAACTTGGCTTATAACTTATGTTTAAAACATAAGGTGGCGAGATCCTCGTGCACCGTGTCGATGGATGTTTAAATTAAGAGTGATCCATACAATGGGCCACCCACCTTGTATAAAACAAGGTGATCTCACTTGAGATCGATGTGACACACATTATAATGGATGATGCAACTTATATGCGAGCGTAAATCAAGAAACATGAATGTGAAATATGCGAGCTAGTACTCTGCATTGAGCGAACGTTGTTTACAGTTTGTAATAGTTTTGATATGGTGTAATTGTTAGAGATCTCGTGGAAATAGTGGGAGTGTTGGGTAAAATTCAATTCTCAATAAAGATAAGTGATATTTTCAGTGGGTTTTTTACCGAAAGGTTTTCCCACTTAAATCTTGTGTTGTTCATTATTATGTGTTATGGGCTATTTACTTTCACTATTATTCATGCAATCTATGGTTTAATTCATTATAATTTGTTGTACAATCATAAATTATAATCCTTGGCAAATTTATGGTGGATATCTAATCTGTGTTTATTATTTATCCCCATTTTCATAACATGGTATCGTAGCCGGGAGTTTGTGGTCAGTGCGGGATAATTCTGTTTTGTAGGGGCAAATTCATCTGTAGATCGGTAGGAAGAAGATTGCTTGAAAGATTTCAAAATCCGCGAAACCATGTTTTTGCTTCATGGCTTTTTCAAGGTCTACAGGTGCAAAACTCCAATTCTCTATGAAATAAATTGAATTTGGAAGTTTTGTAAGTTTTAAATAATTATGGAAGATCAAAATCAAGTTTGTGGTTTGTTCCTATCTTTCGCAGCCTTCTGAATAATTAGAATTGTGTTTTTAGTCATCTGCAGCATTCCTCATTATTTTCCAGTCTTGCGCAACTTTTTGCTTGTTGTGCGATTTTTGTGTGTTGCCCGAATTTTCCTTTGCTCTGCGAAATTTTGTCCTTGTTTCACAACTTTTTTCTGCATTCCTTTGCTCCACGGCTTTTACCTTAAATTTCCACGGTACACTAAAAGTTTAAAAACCCACAAAACATTGTTTCTTTGTTCTCGTGGCTTTCAAACTTGAAAAAGTTTTTCTCGCCTCTTGCTTCACGACTTCTCGCAACTTGTTCTTTGTGTTTCGTGGCCTCCCTTCTTGATTCTAATACTTGTTTGAGAGTGTTTATTGAATTGCAAGTAATACCCTTTGTTTCAACTCTGCGCAGAAGATTGTTTTCCTTGTCATACTGGAATTCTCTCGCAACCGTCTTTAAAACCCGCATAACACTTTTTTTCAAGAATGGATAATTCATCTAATTTCTCCATGTATAAATCTTAACTGTTAAATGGAACTAATTATAGTATTTGGAGAGTTAGGCTGAAAGCCATCTTTATGGCAAGAAAGCTATGGGATTTTGTTAGTGGCGTTGAAAAACAACCCATTGCGAGACAAGCTAAACCTGAAAGCTTGAGTTCCTTCTCCCAAAAATCTCAAGAAGTCGTGTCAATCTTATTGCAAAGCATTAAAGATGAATTCTTGTTGCACATAGCACACATGGAGTCTCTAGTTGATGCATGGACTCAATTGTAAATTATGCATGATCTCCAATTGATGCATGGACTCAATTGTAAATTATAAATGAAGGCAGTCGCCTTTCTAAAATAATTAAGCTTATCATGGAATTGTTTACAACTCCAATGAAAGGAGATGAGAAGATAGTCAATTACTTAGCTAAAATTAAGAATATTAAGGCTTAGTTAGATGGTTGTAACTATGAATTATTTCAAGATAAATTACTATATTTTATCATTCAAATTAACATTCATGAAAAAATCATAAATTATATCTCAATTTTGAACTCTAAATATCAAAATGAATTTGATTTACCTAATTTGGATACTCTTATCTTCTCCTCTAATTCAAGAAGAAAAGTAACGGAGAATTTTGATTCAAAAGAGAATGCATCTTAGGCATTGTTCTCTCAAAATTAGAATTTTGTTAAAAATCATAATAACAACAATGCTAATCAAAAATCTAAGTTTAGAACTAATCAATAATCAAAAGTTTAAAGTTGAGCTTGATGGCTCTTGTTCTAAGTGTGGTAAATTTGGTCATAAACCAACCGATTGTTATTCTAATTCAAATAAGTTTAATAAAAATGCTAAAGGGATGAATTTTGTTGGGATAAATATTAAGCTCTAATTAGTATTTAATAAGGGTGCACATTCTATTTTGTCTTTTGTGTCATAACTCATGATGAGTTGCACTTTCTTCCACTTTCTAGAATTCTCTCTAGAAATTTCTTCTCTAGGTTTCTCTAGAAACCTCCTCTTCTAGAGTCTTCCCTAGAAGGTTCTTCTCTCCTCTCACTAGCCTATTTATTGGCATGAACCAAGCATTGAGGGTTGTATGTGAGAGAACTTTTGATTAATAATATTCTCTTTTCTGCAGATTTGTATTCTTCGCTTCTTTGTTGGAGATGTCTTTGACTAGATCTTCGTTGTGTTCTTTTTCTTTCATGGTATCAGAGCAATGTAGGCTTTTTGGAAGGCTCCTTCACTCTTTTAGCGAAAAGTTTTGCAACAAATTTCACGTGGGGCGGAGGCTGTGAAGATCTTTTCTTCTGTTGTGAAGATTTGTTCTTTTGCGGTAAGCTCCTCTTCTTTTGCACAAGGAGAATAAAAATACCATTCTCCATATTGGATCTGGAATTTTCTGGTCTTGGTGTGATTCTGCACCCTCTTGTTTTACTTTTCTTCTATTTTTGTTATTGAAAATTTGCAGCCTGGTAGTCAGCACGAAGTTTTTTATAAAAACCCAAACAGTCTCTTTTCTGCAAATTTGAGTGGGCAGATCTGCGGATGAGTCTTTTGGTTTGAATGGCGGTGTGTGGACGCTCAATGGCAAGGGCAGCATGATTGTAGATGAGACGTGAAAAATCAGATCCAAAAGAGAATAGCAACCATTCAAAAAAATAAAAATAAACCCAGATCTGTGCATATAAAGAACAAATAATTTTGTTTTCCAGTTTAGTGGGCCAATGGTGTGAAGAAATACATCTAAATCTTCAACATCGTGAGTATTCTTCACCCTAAAATCTGCACACAAACAGCCCGCTTTCATTGGCTGATTTATTTTAATTTTTCATTAGACTATAGTTTTATTTTTCTATAGTTTGTGAAAAATAATTGCCTTTTGGGGGTCATTTTTTATTTTTTGGCCAAATTAATATTTTTTGTGCCAGTTCTCAAATTCAACACCATTTTTGGAATCTACTTTCTCTCCGGTTCTAACGAGTGGTCACACAACCACTTTCCCTCCGTCTTGACTGATTTTTTAATCGTTGAGACAAATTTAATTAATTTAGGCCTTTTTTACGGAAATTGATCTGTTAATAACTTTTGCATAGTAGCTCAGATTTGAGTGTCGTTTTTTTTCAAAAGTGACTTATTTTTCATTCTCATTCTATTGGTTCAATTTTTATTGCAATCTGAGGGGGTTTTTTTTGACTTTTTGGGAGGGTCCTCTTGTCGTGCCTTGGGACACATTTTCGGTGGTACCGACATCCATCCGTGATCTTTTTCCATTCATGGAGCCAAGATTATTTGAGCACTTAATACTTCTAATTATAATGTCTAGAAACCAAAGATGCAACAATTATTACAATCGAAGGGCTTGTGGCGCGTGGTGCTTGGATAATGGTCCAACCTTCACTTCTGAAAAAGACCACTACTTGATTGAGTGCAAGAAGGATGAGGCTCTTGGTTTGATCGGGTTGAACGTTTTTGACAACTTGATGTTCCACCTTTCCATCCTTAGCACACCTAAGGAAGCATGGGACAAGTTTTCCGAACTCTTTGGTAAGGTGAATGAATTCAGATTGTTGCAACTAGATGCAAAATTATCTTCCCTTTTGCCATCTGATTTTGCCACTATAGAAGAATTTTTGTCCAAGTTTAAGTCTATTCGCTCAGAATTACAAGCAGGAGGAAAAACTAAAACTGATAAAGAAGTTATATTTCTTATCCTCTCTAAGTTGAAGGGTCCTTTTAGTGTCTTTGCCTCTACCTTTTATTCGGCTATGGATGCCCTTGGTGACCAATTCAAATGGCCTACTTTTGAGCTCTTTTGTGATCGCCTTACTAGGGAGCAAACCAAATTAATGTCCCTAGATGCCCTTCCTAGTAGCTCTCACGCTCTTGTTGCTAGCTCTTCCAAAGGCAAACCCAAGTCTAAAACAAAGACCTTGCCCTCCACCAAATTAGTAAATAGAACTCCTTCTCAATATTTTGAGCCTAATCCATCTTCTGAGTCCACTAAGTCTTTCAACAATCCTAATCCTAAAGGACAATCCAAATAGAAGAAGACCCATGGACCTTGCACCTTTTGTGGTGGCACAAATCATTCAGAGAATAGATGTTTCAAGAAGATGAAATCCTTGGAGGAAGCAGTTAAGCAACATAAGATTTTTGTTACTCCCACTTCTTCATCAGAAAAGGAAACTTCTTTCTGCTCGAGCTATATCTACATCTCATGATAATTGGATCATTGATTCGGGGCTTCTCATCACCTCACACATTCTCGAGATCTTCTATCTTCAATTTTTGATTGCAACACTTCCCATATTGAAGTTGGTAACTCTTCTCGAGTTGATGTTTTGGGGAAAGGAAATGTTCAGATACAAGATGGTTGTATTACTGATGTACTCTCTTGTTCCCAAAATTACTTCTAATTTGTTGTCTGTCTATCAAATTTGTAATTCAGGACTAGAAAAAACTGTGGAATTTACTCCACATAAAGTTGTAATCAAAGAAATAAAAGATCCTCAAGATGTAGTGGCTATAGGTGTTGTTGATCATAGTGCTCATCTCTATCATTTTGAGAGATTTGAGCCCTCTACAGGTTCTTCATTGATTGCTCATGTTGATTCAATGAGCAAATTGTGGCATGAGAGATTTGGCCACTTGAATTACAAATACTTACAAAAGATGAGTACAAAGCAGCTAGTTCTTGGTCTTCCAAAGATTTCTTGATGGAGTATGTCCTAGATGTATGCTTTGAAAAACAACATCAAGACCTTTTCCAAAGGGCAAGGCCACTAGAGCACGAGCTCCTCTCGAGTTGGTACATAGTGATCTTCTCACCTTTCCCACTCGTTCTTATTCTAGAGCCAAATATGTACTCACTTTTATTGATGACTTCTCTCGCCGAGACTTGGGTATATTTTCTTTAAGTACAAAAGTGATGTTTTTGAAAATTTCAAAGCTTTAAGGCTCTTGTAGAGAAGCAATCATCTCTTCCACTCAAGATGATACGCACCGATAATGGGGGAATATGTTAGCAATGCATTCAAGGATTTTTGTATTGAGCATGGGATTGTGCATCAGTTTAATCGTGCCCTATACTCCTCAACAGAATGGTGTGGCTGAGAGGAAGAATCGTACTTTAAAGGAGATGGCCAATTGCATGATTCATTCCAAGGAGATGGATCCTCGATATTGGGTTGAGGCAATTAATTGTGCAAACTACATTCAGAACTAGGATCATACATAAGGCTTTGCGGAATAAGACTCCTACACAAGTTTGGTCTAGAGAAAAACTTGATGTTTTTTATTTTCATGTATTTGGAAGTAAGGCATGGGCATTTGTTCCTGATGACAAACGCAAAGTCTATGGAGAAGAAAATCCAATCACTTATTTTTGTTGGCTATTGTGAGACTATTAAGGCTTATCGCCTTCATGACCCATCACTAATGATGTTTTATTTCGGCGGGATGTTCATTTTGATGAGAGTGATTCTTATGTGGAGACTTCATCTTCTCACTCCATCCTTTGTTGCTCATACTTCTCCTTCAAATGCTTTCAGATGTTGATGATGAGGACCTAATCAATGCACGTGTACAAACTCCTCCACACCAAGCTTCTAACACTATGCCCAAATGGGCCAAATCCACTTTCAATTTAGTTGGCCGTTTGGTTGGTGATCCTTCATTACCTCGTCGCCGACTCACTCACAAATTCCTTGTACGGCTCTTCTTAGTCATCTTTCATTTTGATGAGAGTGATTCTTCTGTGGAGACTTCATCTTCTAGGCACTCCATCCTTTGTTGCTCATACTTCTCCTTCTGATATGCTTTCAGATGTTGATGATGAGGACCTAGTCAATGCACATGTACAACCTCCTCCTCCACCACCAAATGCTTCTCACACTATGCCCAAATGGGCCAAATCCACTTTGGATTCAGCTGGTCCTATGGTTGGTGATCCTTCATTACCTCGTCAGACTCGCTCACAAATTTCTGGTACGACTCTTCTTAGTCATGTTATTTCAAGATGATCCAGTTCACTTTTCTGAGGCTATTACCAAACCAGAGTGGGAGATTGTTATGCATGAGGAGTATTCTTCACTTTTGAAGAATCACACTTGGGACTTAGTACCTCTTCCTAAGGGAAGAAAACTTGTGCGATGTAAATGGGTCTATAAGACCAAGTATGTAGCAGATGGTTCTATTGATAGGTACAAGGCTCGCTTAGTTGCAAAGGGTTTTTCACAAGTTGAGGGGATTGATTACTCTAAGACTTTTCCCCGTAGCTAAGATGGATTATGTTTGAGTTGTACTCTCCCTTACTGCAGCTAATCATTGGCCCGTATACCAGATGGATGTGAAGAGTGCCTTTTTGCATGGTGATCTTCATGAGGAGATCTATATGGAGCAACCTCTAGGTTTTGTGCAAGACCCTTCACTAGTATGCAAACTCCATCATTCTCTATGGCCTCAAACAAGCTCCACGTGCTTGGTATGAGAAGATGGATTCTTTTTTCTTTTAGATTTCTTCGGTGTCACTCAGACCTAATGTCTACATTCAATGAAATGGGGATACTCTTCTAATACTAGTCTTGTATGTTGATGATCTCATCCTCACTAAAATTTAGATTCCCTCATTCGAGACATTTAGCACAAGTTGATGGAGCATTTTGACATGACCGATATGGGACTTCTACATTATTTTCTTGGTTTGCAGGTTCATTAGACTTCTAAGGAATTTCTATTGACAACAAAAGTATGCTCATGATTTACTTCATCGGTTTCATATGGCTAATTGTAAGCCTGCTCCTAATCCATTTCAGTCAGTGTTGTTTTATCTGCTGATTGTAAGACTCCTCTAGTTGATCCCACATATACCAACAACTTGTAGGAAGTCTTCTCTACTTGACACACACTCGCCCCGACATCACATTTGATGTTAACCTTGTCTCTCGCTTTGCACATGAGCCTCATGAGAGTCATTAGAAAGCGGCTAAGCATATTTTGCACTATCTTCGGGGCACTTTGCACTATGGCATACAATACACACCACAGTTCTTCACAACTCATTGGATATACCAACTCAAATTGGGCAGGTGATGTTGACACTCGTAAATCTACCTCTGGATTTGTTTATCATCTTGGTTTTGGTCCAGTTTCTTGGGGATGTAAGAAGCAGACTATTATTGCATTATCTTTTACTAAGGCTAATATCGAGGTGTAGTTTGAGCTAGTCAGGAGGCTATTTGGCTTCAACAATTGCTTGATGAGTTTGGTCTTCCACAGTTTGTTCTACTACTCTTTGGTGTGATAACCAAAGTGTCATTGTTATTTCTCAATCTAGTCGAGCATCAACGTATGAAACATATTGAGATACACATGCACTTCATTCGAAATTGATACAGGATGGAGTCCTTTCACTTGAGTTTGTGCCTACTGTTGACTAGGTTGCCGACATCTTCACTAAACCTCTAACAACTCCTCATTATCTTCATTTGCGAGACTTGTTTGGGGTGAAGGAAGTTGTCCTCGGGGGATTTCACCATGAAGTCTTCCTTCCTTCTTTTGTTATGTACATGGGTACCTAATATGGCCTAGTAGCAGACCCATCTTTGTTCCACCTTCCTAATTCTTCACTTAAAGGAGGGTGTTAGGATAAATATTAAGCTCTAATTAGTATTTAATAATTAATTAGGGTGCACATTCTATTTTGTCTTTTGTTTTCACTGAGTTTTTTTTCCACTTCTAGAATTCTCTTCTAGGTTTCTCTAGAAACCTCCTCTTCTAGAATCTTCCTAGAAAAGTTCTTCTCTCCTCTCACTAGCCTATTTATTGGCATGAACCAAGCATTGAGGGTCAGTATGTGAGAGAACTTCTAATTAATAATAATCTGACTTATATTCATGAAATTTTTTCAAATGTTGTGGAATGTCATGAAAATATATATCTAGGAGATAATTCTGTCATCAGGTCTGAAAGTTGTGGAAATGTTAAATTAGAAAATGGAACTATTAGAAATGTTTTATTTGTTCCTAACTTAAAGAAGAACATTTTATCTTGTTCACAATTAACTAGATAAAACTGTAAAGTTGTGTTATTGAAAGATAAATGGTATGTGACGAATAAGCTTGGTAAAGTTATTGATATTGGTATACAGAAAAAATGGTTTGTATATCTTTGATAGTTGAAACCTGTTTTTCTTCTTCTTACAATATTGTCCAACTTTGGCATGAAAGGCTTCATGCATGTGAACTTTAAGAGTTTGTATGAAATATATTGCCTTAACCTTGTGATAGGTCTCCCTAAAATAAAATCAGACCATGGATCTTGTGAAAGTTGCTTGCGTGGTAAGTAGCATGTTGAACCATTTCATAAACATCATGAATCTAATTCTTCTCACTTGCTTGAGTTAATCCATAGTGATGTAAAGGTATATTGAAAGTTCCCTCTCTTGGTTGAGTCTTTTATGTTGTAAGTTTCATTGATGACTTTTCTAGAATGACTTGGTCATACTACATTAAGAGAGAGTCTGATGTTCTGTCTAAATTTCAAGAGTTTAAAGTCCTAGTTGAGAACATGACTAATCGAAAAATTAAAAGAATAAGAACTGATAATGGAGGTGAGTATGTGAATAAGAAGTTTGATGAGTTTTGTGTGTCTTGTAGAATACAGGCAATTAACAACTCCATATTCCCCACAAAAAACAACATAGTTGAAAGGAAGAATAGAACCATAATAGAAATGGCTAGGACCATGCTTCATGTTTCTAATATGCCTAAGTTTCTATGGGCTAAAGTTATAAACATTGTTGTCCACATTTTAAATAGGGTTCCTACTAAAGTCTTACATCAAACTACACCTCATGAAATATAGACCAAACAGAAACCTGATATCTCCATTTTTAAGATATTTTGTAGTTTTGCTTCTCTTCTCATTCCAAAAGCTAAAAGACAAAAACTTGATCCTACCTCCTACTCTTGCACATTTGATGGGTATGGCGGTCGCGCAAAAGAATTAAGAATATATGATCCATCAAAACATAAGATCATAGAAAATAGGGATGTTCATGTTTTTGAGAAATTGGTTTGTGAAACTTCCTCTCTTCCCTCCTCTATTTCCCATCACCTAAAACCCCTAACCCTTCTCTAGGCAATATGGAAACAGAATTCCAAGAGAATAAGCATCCTTCTTCAAATATGATGGATGTGGCTATTGAGGAGGAGTCATCACAATCGTGTGTCTTAGTCTGAAATTCCTAAATGAGCTCAAAATTTGGTTTCTAATTCTCGGTCTAATAATCTTATAAAGATGGCTGCAATAAAGATACTTATCATGCCTTGTCAACTTTGTAGAGGTCAACCTTAATTTTTCAAGAAGTCCGTCTAGATGAAAGATGGATTGATGCTTATGGAAGTTGAATACAATGCTTTAATCAAGAATAAAACTTAGGAACTAGTCCCTCTTCCTCCTAAAAGAAATATTGTAGGATCCCGATGGCTTTATAAAATCAAGTATAACTTTATTGGTAATATAAACAAGTTCAAGGCAAGATTAGTAGCTAGAGGGTTTACTCATAAACCTAGTTTAGACTACGTTGAAACCTTTGCTCCTGTAGCCAAAATGAGTACTATTAGAATTCTTTTAGCTCTAGCTGCTCAACATGAATGGGAGATTCACCAAATGGATGTTAAAAATGATTTTCTAAATGGTGACCTAAAAGAAGAAATCTACATGCGTCAACCTAAAGGTTTTGAAGAACTTGTAAGGAATTATATGTTAGTAAGCTTTAAAAAAAATTGTATGGTCTTGAATAAGCTCCTGAGCCTGGTATGCTAAGATAAATAGCTTCTTTCAAGATCTTGGATTCAAATTTTGTTTTGTTGATAATGATTTATTTGTAAAATCTAAAAATGCATATATCATCATCGATGTATTATATGTTGATGATCTCTTAATTATTAGCAATGATAAGAATCTAATTCTTAAAATCAAAGAGAAATTAAGACAATGTTTTGAAATGACTGATTTAGGTATACTAAATCATTTTTTGGGGTATGATTATTTGTTAAAATCATAAATCTATTGTTGCTTCTAACCTTCTTAAAAAATTAACATGATTGATTGTAAACTGTTACCATTTCTATAAAAGTTGGTGTTAAATTAGATCCAACACCCGCATGTAATAAATTTAATCCTACTCTATATAGACAACTTGTTGGAAGTTTGATTTATTTCACTATCACTAGGCCTAATATATCCTATGCAATAGGAGTTGTGTCCTGATTCATGCAAGATCCTTATGATGACAATTTGAAAATGACAAAAAGGATTTTAAGGTATATTAAAGTTACAATCAATTATAGTTTGTATTATTCTTCTAGTAATAATACAAATTTATTTAGTTATTGTGATTCTCGACAATGTTGGTGATATTTTGGAAAAAAATCTACCTCTTCGAATATGTTTTCAAGTTGGGTGCAGGTGCAATAACTTGGAGTGGTAAGAAAGAACCAACAATATCTATCTCTTCTACTGAAGCAAATTATAGTGTTATGGAAGCAACAAAGGAAGCTATGTGGCTAAAAAAATTGTTGGATGAACTTCATATGGTCGTCAAATGAAGCATTTTGTTTCTATGTGACAGCCAAAGTTGCATTGTTATTGCAAACAATCCAATTCATCATCAAAGAACAAAGCATATTGAAATACATATGCACTTCATTCGGGAGAAAGTTTTAAATGGTGACATTGATCTCGAGGTTTTGTTCCACTGAAGATCAAGTAGCAGATATTTTTACAAAGCCATTATGTGCTGCAAAGTTCTGCAAATTTCATGCCATGTTAGGCCTTTCAAAATTTGGCTCAAATGATCATGTGGATGACTTTGATCTCCACCTTTGAATCAGATGAGCATATGGCCTTTCGAGTTGCCCTTGAGGAGGGAATGAGCATGTCAATGCCACCTCTTAATAGCTTGTTGTAAACTCTCAATACTATTTCCATTTTGTTTAAGTAAATAATCACATCATGTGAGTTTACTTGTAATACCCAACAAAGCATTAGATATGAGAGATTCTTGTTTTATAAAAGACTCCATAATCTTATGTAAGACTTCATACTTTATCACTTTATCTTGAGAATTTTGTTTTGTTCTTGTGTACCGCAAAGTTTCTGTTTTTTCAAAACCCGCGAACACTATGCAATGTACTACAACTTTTCCAAAATCCACGAAGCACTAAAGTTTTGTAGAACGGCATTTTTTTTCAAAACCCACAGGAACTAAGCTTTGTCCGAGGCTTTTTTAAAATCCGCAGAACACTAAGCCTCGTACCACAAATTTTGCAAAATCTGCGAAACTCTAAAGCTTTGTACTACGGCATGTTTTTCTCAAAACCCGCAAAACACTAAAGTTGTGTATTGCAGCTTTTTAAAACCCGCAAAACAAAGAGCTTTGTCTGCATGCTAGCCTAAATCACTTTGATGATTTATGGATTGTAATTCCTTTTGTATAAAAAAGTGACTTAGCATGTATGATTTGGGAATAATGTTTATGTGTTTGCATGCTAGCCTAAATCTTCATTTGATGATTTATGGATTGTAAGTCCTTTTGTATAAAAAGATAATTTTGCATGTTTCCCTACTTAATATTAAGGGGAGTGTTGGGGTTTGTAATATTAAGCGAGAAACCACTTAATTAAAAACCCGCCAAAGACTAAGAACTTTGGCTTATAACTTATGTTTAAAACATAAGGTGGTGGATCCCCATACCGCGTCAGAGAATGTTTAAATTTAAAAGTGGCCCATACAACGGGCCACCCACCATGTATAAAACAAGGTGATCTCATTTGAGATTGGTGTGACACACACACATTATGATGGATGATGCGAGCTATATGCGAGCAAAATCAAAAACATGAAAGTGAAATAGTGAGCTAGTACTCTGCATTGAGCGAATATTGTTTACAATTTGTAATACCTTTAATAAGGTGTAACTGTTGGGGATCTTGTGGAAATAGTGGGAGTGTTGGGTGAAATTCAATTCTCAATAAAGATAAGTGATATTTTCAATGAGTTTTTTACCGAAAGGTTTTCCCACTTAAATCATGTGTTATGTGTTCATTATTATGTGTTATGGGCTATTTCTTTCATTTTTATTCATGCAATCTATGGTTTAATTCATTAGAATTTGTTGTATAGTCATAAACTATAATCCTTGGCAAATTTATGGTGGATGTCTAATTTGTGTTTATTGTTTATTATGATTTAAGGTTTCCCCACTTAAATCATGTGTTATCTGTTCATTATTGTGTTATGGGCTATTTACTTTCATTTTTATTCATGCAATCTATGGTTTAATTCATTAGAATTTGTTGTATACTCATAAGCTATAATCCTTGGCAAATTTATGGTGGATGTCTAATTTGTGTTTATTATTAATCCTCGCTTTCATAACACTTTGGAGCAGTAGTATGGACATTCATCAAGCATAAAGGAAAAAGGGATTTTGAGATGTGTGCTTGCAAATACTTTGATGGAAAGGTATGGGGTATGCGGGAGATTTCGAAGGCACGAGAAATGTTTGATGAAATGTCATTAGTCAGGAACAACCCGTGAACCCTTCATCCAACACCTCTCTTGCACCTTTCATTCGATTCGTGCATGGACCTTCTTCCCCTCTCTCTACTCATTTGCAAAATCTCGTACTCTAATTTAACGGGAGAAAAAAATGTTAATGTAGATCAAAACATATGATTATCCCATTGATATTAAATTTGACCTTTATATCCCTTACAAAAACTATTGTGCTTTGAGTTAAACCAATCATGAAAATAGCTAGTTGTGGGTGGTACGACAAAACATGTGATTATGAACTCTCCTAAACAAACCGTAAATGTGTTCACCATTGTTTATAGTCAGTGGGTAGTCAAATTGGAATGATAAACATGTTCAAAAGGTTGAAATCTTGCAATGATAAACAACCCCTCAATCATGTTAAATGTCTTTCGAAATCAACACGCAAAAGCGTCTCTCAATCCTTTTTCATTTTCCAATCTTTGAACCCATTCCTTGTTATACAAGAACCTTTGTGCAAGCAGTAGACCTTGATAAAACATTTTTTTTCGATGATTTTCAAAGTGAATTTCTAGACCACTTTAAAGAATTGGTTGCTTGAGGCAACCGCTCAACGCTACATAACCCCTCCGAAATCATCCTGTTTTTCGTGCCTATAGACTCCAGAAATTTATTCTACCACTAAAAACTCCTTTGTCATATAGGTAATAGTTTTCCATATTTGGTTTTGCTCGTACTCAACCGAAATGCATTTTTTCCGCATTTGTTTGAGCTGATTTGGCTTAGGTTGTTGAAGAGCAACAGCAAAATTCAGCCAACTAATCCGAGAAATTTGTTCCTAGTTTGAGCTCTCATTATCGATTTTGAGTTCGGTCCACCCTCGGGATTCTTTGTATATAGATAATAGGTTTTGAGTGTTAAACACTCCATTAGGATGTATGGTGCCCTTCTACGGAGAGCCATTCCATACCACTCGTGCTAGATTGTATAGCGGGCAACTAGGCACTGCAGACCCGCTTTGACTCCTTCGAGGTGTTTCTGAGAGGTTTAAAGAATGAGATGTTTGGAAATGCAAATCCTAACCATGAATACATTGGTTTGACTACATAAATAAATGATTGACTGAGAACCTTGATATGCGCAAAATACCACACGACACGCTGAGCCTTAACGACAATGAAAAAAACAAGACTATGTTGAAACCGAACAACTCTCCCAAACTTCAAAACATGACTAAACTCCAAAGGACACATGGAATAACTTTATCGTTCTCTCTCTCACCTCATCTTGTATTTGTGAATAATTGGATTGCTTATAAGAGGAAATGTATGATTACTCTCTCTCTCTCAAACCCGTGCAATGTGTAACTATGAATAGCTAATCAGGAAAATAGAAAGTTATTCTCTTTTTTCTTATATTAAATGCTTTTAAATCGATGTTGTGAAACAAATGAATTCATTTGTAAGTGAGATGTAAACCATGATAATTATGTACATTGTGGAACATGTTCTATCTTCTAGTTCTCGTTTGTGGTTATATCATTGTATTGTGTTTCATTTGTTTGAGCAAATGTGGCATTAATGTGAATCTTGTGTTATCATGATTGTGTGTAAGTTTCTTCATGTTGGGGTGAGATTGCATCATTGTTATTGGAGGAATAAGGTGTTGCTAGTGAAGGGAGGAATAAGGAGTATTGTGTGTTGTTGCTTTGGAGGAACCAAAGGAATTTCGTGGCTAGTCTTAGTGGACGAGATAAGTGTGTGTTTTCAATGGAGGGATAAGGAGGCCCGTTGAAGTTGATATAATGTATTCCATCTTGAGTAACAAAATGCTAGCCGATTCCTTAGTGGAGTGATAAGTGGTAGTTGCGAATGACGATTTCGCCGTTGCAAGCCTCGTAGGTAGGCTTGATAGTGTGATTCATGTTTTTTTATGAAATGAAATGTCTTTCTAACTCTGTCTCCTTTTAATGATATTTTATCGCACTTTGGTTGCTCATTGGAGCACACATCTTTTGTTGATGGTATTTTGTAATTGTGTGCATTAGTATGTTGTATATGCATGATTGTTGGGGATTTGCATTGCCATAGTGGAGGGATAAGTGTTATTATGGTGTATGGGTTTGCTTATTTTTGGGAGGAAACAAAGGTTGGAGAGACTAGCCTTAGTGGGGGATAAGTGTGGAGGGATAAGGGTGTTTTCATGCATGGTTGCATGATTATCTTGGAGGAACCAAATGCTAGTCTTCCTTCCTTAGTGGAGGGATAAGTGGAAGTAATGGCATCCTCTTCCCCTTGACAAACCATTGAATGGTTTGGTTGTATTATGTGTAGTGCATCTTTTATTATGTTGGCATCACCCTTTCATGTTACTCTTTGGCTAAGGTATTGTCATATGTTGTTATGTGGGCTCAAGTGATGTTGTAAAATAAGAAAAGAAAGAAGAAAAGAATTATCCCGGTTTATTTGGCTTGTGTTTTGGCCCTACATGTGTGGGCATTACACATCACACCACCATCATCTACCCCAATGTGATCCATGTCTTTACTTTCTCTACAAGAGAAATAATGTACCTTCCCATAACAAAGGAGTACTTTATTAACTCTTTCTTGATTCATTTTCTCTAAAATACATACCAATACTTGAACTATAGGCCCTCGGAGCATTCTTGATGCCACATCGTGCTTTCTTTTGTCAGCATTCTAAAATCTTTGAAGCCTTCTTCACGAGTGAATGGGGTTACTCCATACGAACTTATTCAAAAAATCCATTTGAGAGAATGTTTTGAGATCTTGAGAGAATGTTTTGAGATCCATTGGGTATACTGTCCACAAACCATGTAATCCATACACAATTCAAGTCTGATTATATTCACCTTTGCTACAAGTTGAAAGGCCACTTCTAAGTCTATGCCTTCGCTTTGTACCAAATAGTAGGCATTTTTCAATGTTGTACTTCATCCCATATACCCATTTACAACCAAAAAGAAATTACTTCCTTCACATAATCTGGGGAAGCCATGTATGGTTCTTCAATATTGCTTTGCCACATTATGGTTTTTCTTAAACTTCTACAGAAGTAATAACTTCATGCACCTCGTAGGGTGTGAGGCTAGTGGTGGGAAATAATGAGTTTCACACCACTGACCAAGGTCCCATTCCCACGGGCTCCAAGGCATGTTAATGTGGCCATGGGGACACCTAGAAGTAGGGGTTGAACTTCTCGTTGTGAGCCATATAAAACACACACTCTGAGATTATGGATCCAAGCCCATCTATATGTACACTTTGAGCTCACCTTGAAATTCATCCAAAATTTTAACTTTTCATGGCCCCCTTCAGCCATTGCATTTCAATGGTCACTTTCCCTCCCCTCTCCCTCGTCCCGCACTTATTTGTTTCGCGTAGTTGCATTGTCGTTTGGCGCTGCGTGACATGTGTCCTCTGGTGTGAACCATGCCTCTGGACTCTCTCTCTAGACAGTCTCCTATTGGTCTTCATGTGGGCTGCCTTTTTGTTGTGTCGGAGGGCTTTGTTGTGGATATGGCCCTTGCAGCTCCAAGTCCCCACCAATTTTCTTGGGTGCCTCCATGCTCCTGTCCCCTTCCTCTCTCTTTGGGCTGCTTTTTGGTGTTAGGTGTTGTGCATCTCCTCTCGGGTGATGCCTTGCCTCTTCAACCCTTCTTTCTCTAGACTTTTTATGTGATTTGTGTGCCCTTGTTTGGGATTGTTAATGCTTTTCTTGGTTCAAGCTGTAGTGGCATCTCTTACTTTTGAATATGATGGGGCACCGAGCTCAATTATTCACAGATCTGGTGGCTGTCTTTGCTTTGAGCCGCTCAAGCTGCCCCCACCACTAGCCACAACCCTATTTTCTCCTTTGGTGGGGTGAACTGAAGAGGAAGAAGCTGGATGCTACTGTTTTGGCTACAAGCTATTATGGTGATTTTTGTAGTAGTTTTTCTTGGACAATTTCTTGGATTCAGCCCTACTGGTCGGTCCTTTTCTTCTATAGTCTAGTATCTTCCTGTAGGTGTAACTTTAAAGGGCAAGCCTCTTTTCTTTCCCACTTTGTTGGGCTTTGTCTCTTGAAGAGCGATGGGCTGTGTTTGGAGGACTTCATAATGGCTAGAATCTTATCTTCTAGTGAGAATCTTCAAGGTTTTTGACCCTCTCTACTTGGCCTTTATTTCAATGGGCTGCCCTTTTCTTGTGAATGAAGCCGCAAAGGGAAGACTTGTATTTCTTCTCCTTTTCCCTTTGCTAGGCTTCGGCCGTGGAAGGACGTTGGGCTGTGTTTGAAGTGCCGCATCGAGGTCTTGATCCTCCCTTAGAGATAGGCCTTGGTGTTGGTTGCGCACAGGGCTGCACTTGCTTGAACCCTCTCGTGCTGTTTTCTTCTCTTCTAGATTAGGCTCCCAATTCCTCCTCTCATCTGGGTTTCTTCTCTTCTCTGATTACAGCTGTTAGCAGTTGTAGACCTTAATTCTACAGGAATTTGGCTGAAGAGGTTCCTGATTTAGAATTGTTTTAGTATCAAACTTGCACACCCCAGTTCTGAAACGGTCTTTTTCTTCTAGTTTTGATGTTGCTCATTCCGATGTGCATTTTTTCTTGGTATAGTACTTCATTGTTAAAATGTT
This sequence comes from Taxus wallichiana var. yunnanensis, assembly GCA_018340775.1. Taxonomy (NCBI): domain Eukaryota; kingdom Viridiplantae; phylum Streptophyta; class Pinopsida; order Cupressales; family Taxaceae; genus Taxus; species Taxus wallichiana. Next base: position 583,770,367 of record CM031243.1, read on the forward strand.
TGCAGGCCTGTTTATGCAGATTTCTTCTCTTTCCTGTATATGGGCTCTGGTACGGGTTCTCCCAGAGCCCTGTTGACCTTTTCATGGGTCTTGTGCTAAGTCATTGAGGGCATTACATTGGCATGTTAGTAGGCTGCATAATTCCTTCTCCCTTCCTCTCCTCTCCCCTCTTTCTCTTTTCTTGTTCCTAGCATTGTTCTTCCATGGTTTCTCCGAGGATGTACTATAATTTACCAATCAAAAGAAACCAAGACAATTTCATGTGAAAAATAATCAACATGTCAAAAACCTGAGTACTTCTCTTTATGTCTTTCAGCTTCATCCTTAATTTGCAATGGCCATCTCAACTTTAAGTCCTTCATAGCTTGTAAATATCATATCATATGTTTCTTCTCCGCTGCCTTTTCTCACCTCCAGAACAATTGCTATTTAGAAAAACCATACCTGTCACTTATCATGAAGTGCAGACTGTGATCTGCAATTTTATAAGTTCTCACTTGTTGGAAATTAAATGCAGGTTTGACAACATGGACAGCTGATACAACTTGGATTAAACTTCAAATAGCAGAGAATTAGAATGTAAATCATGTTAGTATAGTGTGAATTTGTTGCTGGAAATGAAACAAAAACAATTAACACCAGAAACAAACAAGAAAAACACCAAGAAGGAATTTTACTAAGGAAATCCCAGCATGGGAAAAAAACAGCTTGGAGCTATCAAGTAATTGCCACCCCTCCTTTCAACTTGGGCAAATTATAAAAAGCAAAAATTGTATGTTCTACACTTTTATCTCAATTTTCTACTACCTTTTATGCTTCCTCTGTTTACAAACAATTGAATTCACATGCTTCCTCCTACACTCATGTCGCCACTCAATGGGCCATGCCGCTTACTTATTTAAGTGTTGGGTGTGTCTTTTCATGCATTAAAGAATCCCCAACTATTGGGAATTTGAAGAAACAACTTTTTGCAGCCATCACTGATATGTGTTGTCGCATTCTTGCAGGATGCCAGACGGCCAATGACATTTATGAAGCTGCTGCTGACATTGACGCAACCACCAGTGACAATGGCCCAACTGCCCATAGCTGTGGGACCTACAATGACCATGATTACAGCACAATTGCCCATTTGCAGAGGACAACCAGGGCCAGTCATGTAATTACACACACATTTCCTCCTTCAACTTCGAAATTGTTAAATTGTTGGTTGTTTGCAAACTATATTTGTTTTCTGGTCCCATCTTGATCAGGTTGTCCTTTACAGGAGCATTATTAGAAGGTCAACTAACAAATGGCACCCAACTAGGTCATCAATAAGGGCATACATTGCAAAAATATTGCTTGCTAGAAGCCTAATATTAATGAAGACCCTCAAAGAGTAATTATGTTTTCAAACAGGCTTGTTTTAATAATTATTTTCGCAACCATACACGCACGCATTTATCATCCAATGTGCTTGTTTGCACTAATGAACTAGGGCCTTGCATAAAAAGCCGAAAATTGGTGCACAGCATCAGGATGGGGACAAGGATAACATTGAAGAAGTACTTCAGTGAGTACTTATGCGAGGCAGGCCACCTAAAAGGCTAAAACACATTGAAAGATATCACTTATTTTATGAAGGTTACAAATTGTGAAGATCGCTTTTCAAAAGGGACCCATCGCAAATCATTGGAAAGCAAGCTCGAAGTGATTGTTTAAATTAATCCTACGGACATATCAATTCAGTTTTTAAAGTGATCCAGTACAGATTGAGCAGGACACTCATTTCTTCATAAACAGATTTATATAGGGTGTTGCAATAATTTGTATTTTGCTTTACTTTCAACCAAAATGAATATGGATATTCAATTCCATGATAGCCATTTTTTTCCAACCATTGTCTTAATTCAATGCGGTCTTTATCTGTGTCTTTTAGATAGAACATGTGTGTGTCATAGGTACTTTGCCATGCTAAACTCACTATACTCACACTTTCTCCTTTAACTTCAAAATTGCAGAATTCTTGATTGTTTGCAAATTATATTTGTTTTCTGACCCCATATTGATCAGGATGTGCTTGACACGAGCATTATTAGACAATCTACTAACAAATGGCACCCAACTAGGTCATCAATGAGGGCATAAACATAAAAATGGTGCTGACTATAAGCTTAATATCGATGAAGACCATCATAGAATTGTGGGAGGCAAGCCACCCAATACACGTTGAGAGATATCAACTATATTACAAAGGTTACCAGTTGTTATGAAGATGTATTTTCAAAAGGGAACCGTCATCAATCATTGGAAAGCAAGCCCCAACTGATTGTGAATGAATCCTATGGAGATATTAATTCAGTTATTCAAGAGATGTCCATGTACAGATTAAGCAGGGCAATCATTTCTTCAGAGGACAAATTCATGTAGTGTCTTGTAATGATCAGCATTTTGCCTTAACATTCATTTATGCAACCAAAATGAATTTGGCTATTCAATTGCATTATATACAAAATTTTCTAATCATTGTATCTTACTTGAATGTGATCTTCATCTCTGTAGCTTTTAGATAGAACATAAGTGTATCTCGGTACTTTGCCACACCTCATAATACTTTTTAATCATTATTTCTGAGTATATGACTGAATATCTGTTGTTTTTAATGAAATTTTCCTTGTGCTGAGATAATAATATTGCAGAATTATAAGTACATAGAAAAACATAGCACAACAGAGCATAAAAGGATAACAGTTTAATTACATAAGGTAGTGTTCAATACAATTGCTTAGCATAGGGAGGACCTGTCCCGTCAGCAACCTTAGCCAAACATTCGTCATTCGTCATTCTATTTCTAAGACAAAAGACCCAATAATTGTCGGTTAAAACAACAATCATCAACAACAATCAAACATAACTAAAGAATAAGACACTACGTAAAGCCAACACGAGAATAATAACAACATAGCAAGTCAGTTACAAAAACAATGTGTTTATTAAATGTACGGAAGGTCCTACGCATAGTTTTGAGACTCTAGGAATCCCTAGAAAACTCAACGAGCCTTAAGCCAAGTGAGACCGAGCAAGTCCAGCTGATTTCACTCAAAAGATTCATTCAATACTAATAGTAAGACGCCTCCCAAAAAAATAGAGAAACTTAAAGTGATAACCTGCCCTTTTCCCTCATTGTAACATCTAAATTTCTTTTTCGCAACTTACCCACAAATTTATTTATTTTTAATAAAGGATTTGCAGCATGGAGGACTTGATTTTAGTCATTTTGGTCAATTTTTGAGTGGTTTTGATTGACTTAAAACAGATTTAAATTTATCAAATTTTTCCAAAGATTTTTAATTGGAAACAACCCATTTTCTGGACCACAAAGAAGAGAGTTGCAATAGTTTTTTTGGGTTTGGAGCAACCCATACTCCCACACCACAGATAAGAGAGTTACAATAGCTTTTTTGGGTTTGGAACAACCCATACTCCCACACCACAAAGAAGGGGAGTTACGTAGAGGCAGAGCAAGTTTTGATGGATTAAATTTAGCGATTTTGACCAGAGATTTTCTTGGCTGAAAATGGCCATACTCCAGACCACAAAGAAGACCAGTGCCTTGGTGGTAGAACACCCAGCACTTTTGACAGATTTAATTTATCGTGTATTGCCAGAGTTTTTTTTTGTTGGAAAATGCCCATGGTAGAACACGCAGCAGTTTTGATAGATTCAATTTATAGGTATTGCCAGTGTTTATTTTGAGTTGGCAACAACACACTTTTTGACCACAGAGAAGATATACAGCTCATTGGTAGACCAGCTAGCAGTATTGCTGGTCTATGGAAATTTAACATTTTTGCCGATTGTTTTGGCCTAGTCCAAGTCTTAAGGTGGGTCCGAATCTTAATCCCATGGTCCTACATTTAAGTCCTCGCCATACCATTCTAGGTCTATGTAGCCTACACGACATGGTTATTTGTAATGGCATGAAGACTTGGCCTAGATCCGGAAATATCACTTGCAAAACGTACAATGGTCAAAGTGTTGTGGACTATGTTATCTGCACTCAAAGTTCTATTTGTAGACTGCTCGAGTTCGAAATTGGAGATTCTCCTATTGAGCTCAAATCTGATCATAAACCTCTCTTAATCAAACTTGCCACCAGTACAAATCAGCAACAAGGAAAACAAGGCCATCACTTGCCAGAGACATATCCAAAACAAGGCAAAATCATTTTGAATAAAGAAAATCAGGAAATCTTTTTGGCTGCCCTTGAACAACAATTTCAGTCGGCAAAAATTGATTTAGAGTGCAATACGATCAAGGGGGCAAGGGGGTGTGTTGGCAGTAAACTAATGATACCTTTAATCCACAAGGCTTTAGGTGCTTGCAAAAGATCTAAGCCCAGAAAGGGAGCTGCAAATACTTTTCCCACTAATCCATGGTATGATGAGGATTGTAAGGCTGCCAAGAGAGCTATGAGGGAAAGTGGAGGGAATAAAATAAATAAAAAGAAATATAAGAGACTGGTTCAATACAAAAAAGAAACCTATGTGAAGAGAAGGAGGTCAAAATTAATTGCTCTCGGAAAACACAATCCCAAAGGTTTTTGGAGGGAGTTGCAGCAAAAGAAAACACACATAGAAAACAATATCACAGAAGCTCATTGGTTAGAATATGCGAAGCTTTTATATGAGCGGTCTCTTCAACAGGATAGCCCTCCCATGCTCCAGACCTCAATCGAGCTATTCTCAGAGGACGACATCAAATACGGCATTCAAGAATCTAGCAAATGGAAAAGCACAAGATGTTGATGGGTTACAAGCTGAATTTTTAAAGTGGGGGGTCGAGGTGCTTGCTCCGCATATCAGAACAATCTTCAATAATGTAAATCAAGTAGGGTTCCCACTAGAATGGACGACTAGTGTGGTTATTCCTCTATTTAAAAGTGGGGATATCAATAACCCTTCTAACTACCGCACCATTATGATCAATCCTCTGTTTGGTAAGTTGTTTGGGGGCATGATAGAGCGTAGAATCAGCAGTTGGGCAGAAAGAGAGGGTAAAAGAGCAAAAGGACAAGCAGGCTTCCGACCTAAACATTCAACCATTGATCATTGCATAACTCTTAGGCATTTGATTGAAAAGGTTTGGGATTCACAAGGTGAGGAAGCTTTTTGTTGTTTTGTTGACTTTAAGAAAGCGTTTGACACGGTCCCTCGTGACAAACTTTGGAACAAGATGGAAGAACTTGGGATTCCAGACGAGTTTAGAGCTGCAGTGCACAGACTTTATGAGCAGGTCAGAGCTAAAATCAGAACTAGAGAAGGCATGTCGGAATGTTTTGGTAGCGACATTGGTGTCAAACAAGGCTGCCCTCTTTCTCCCACTTTGTTTGGTTTATACCATAGTTACCAGGTTCGGCCGGATCTGTATGAAATCCGGTTCGAACCGTACTTTTTGAAGCAACCGAATAAATCCGGTTCGGTTCGGCCTTGTTTTTGCAGGAAAAAAAAAAATTTCCTTTTTTGGCATATTTTATTTTTTTGGTGAAAAAATCGCAAGTATGGAAAAAAATTTGCCATTTTTGGAAAGGGTCCGGGAAGATGTAGCAGCAAAAACTTGCATGTGCCATAACTTTCATTCTGTGGCTCCGTTTTAGGTGTCGTCTTCTCTAAAAGTATATATTTTCTCGAGCTCTACGCATTGATGGCAATATTTTTCTTATTTTCATAAAATCCATTTTTGTACCAGTGTTACGCGGGGACGCGTCCCCCCCCTTTTCAACACGTCCGGGACGTCCCGGACGCGGGGACGTGGGGGAAACGTTTCCCCCACGTTTCCTTTTTTGGCGGGAGAGGGCGAAACGCCCTGGGGACGGCGGGAGAGGGACAGAAACGTCCCGGGGACGTTGGGGACGGCTGGGGGACGGCGGGGACGTCTGGACGTCCCCGGAGGCCCCCACGGCTTCTACGTTTTTAAAAAAAAAAGACTTTTAATAGATTAAAACACTTTTTTTTTTTATTGTATATGTCTAATAACATAAAAGTAACATTCCTAACCTAACCCTAACCCTAAAAGTGCTATTTTATGTTATAAATTTACAATATGGGCTCATTTCATATTCACACCAAGCAAGAGCAAGAGCAAGAGTGAGAGCAAGAGCAAGAGCAAGAGGAAGAGCAAGAGTGAGAGCAAGGGCAAGAGGAAGAGCAAGAGGAAGAGCAAGAGCAAGAGCAAGAGCAAGCAAGAGGTATTTATAATTTTATTTGCTTACAATACATGTTAAAGTTTTTTTTTTTTAAATTTAGATTATATTTGCATTTGTTAGGGGCTGTTTTTTAGCATTTGCATCTACATTCACAATGTAATCATGCATATGCCATATAGTTTGTAGGATTTTTAAAAATGCATATTGCAATTGCATAGGGTTTGGTTATACAAACTACAATGTAAATGGTTACATTTTTTTTTTTAATTACATTTTTATTTCTAGTTTAAAATTTATATTATTTTTGCATTTTTTAGGGGTTGTTTTTTAGCATTTGCATCTACATTCATAATGCAATCATGCATATAGTTTGTGGGATTTAAAAAAATGCATCTTGCATAGGCCCTAGAGGCTAGGGTTTGGTTGTAAAATTTAAAATTTAAATGGCTACGTTTTTTTTAAATTAATTCATTACATAATCAATCAATCATATAGTTATGGTTGTTTTTAATTCATTGCAGCAATCATCACCATGAGTTCTTCTACTGAGACTGAGTATGAGTATGAATCAGAGCATGAATCAGAGCAGGAGAGGGTTGAACGGGAAGTTGAGATAGGTGGCCGTGGAAGAGTTGGTGATGCCACAATGGGGGAGAGTGAAGAAGGGGCACAAAATGTAGTGGCAACGGCAACTGGTAGTTCAGCTGGTAGTGCTACCAATTGCCCCTCTCAAATGTTGTCCAAATTTGCCATTGGACCATTTGATAAGAAGAAGCCATTGCAACAATTTGCCCAAATAATTGATAACCCCAAGTCTGGAGGGGGGAGCAAAGTATGGAAGTGCAACATATGTGCACTGACTTGGCATGGTAGTATCACTAGGACCAATGCACACTTGTTGCATCTTACAGGAAGGGGGGTTGGCACTTGTAAGGGTCTTTCACTAGAGCAGAGAGCTGAGATGGTGAGAATCTTCAATGGAAATACCACGGGCAATGTGCCAGAAGTTCGTGGTTCTACGGCTACTACTCCATTGAGCACTCATAGGACTGGCAAACTTACTAATACTCTGGCTGGTTCTAGTTTTGAAGTGTCAGAAGTGGAAAGCAGAGGGAAGAGAAAGGCCGTGGGGGCAGCCCCAAATTCAGTTATTGACATGTTTGATTCAAAGGCAAGGGAAGAGGCAGATGATGCTATTGGGAAATTTTTCTATGCTGCTGGGATTCCATTTAATGCTGCTCGCTCTCCTTATTACAAGGAGGCTATGGCTAAGGTTGCAAAAGCAGGTACAAGTTATGTGCCTCCTGGAGACACAAAACTCAGGACAACAATCTTGGATAGAAACTATTCCAAGGTTAATGTATTGATGGAGGAGATGAAGGTGACATGGGTGTCACATGGATGCAGCATTATCATGGATGGGTGGACGGATATTAGACACCGTCCTCTCATCAATATCATTGTCTCTTGCAAAAATGGACCGTACTTCTTGAGAGCAATTGATTGTTCTGGGAAGCGAAAAGATGTTGAGTTTCAATTTCAGATTTTGAAGGATGCCATTGAGGAGGTTGGACCTTCAAATGTTGTACAGTTATCACGAGATGCATGACTTATGTGTGCGGAAAGCGGCGAGCAAGCTAGTGGAGCGGGAATATAGGCATATTTATTGGACTCCATGTTGTGTGCATGCCATGAACAATGCACTGAAAGACATAGGGAAGATTCAGTGGGTTAATCAGATAGTGACTGATGCCAGAGATGTGCAGAAGTTCATATGCAATCACCACACATCATTGGCACTTTTTCGAAATTTTTCGAAGAAGGAATTTTTGAAACCAATTGACACCCGCTTTGCATCCTATTTTATTTTGTTGGAGAGGATGTCCGAGTTGCAGAGCCCTGCAAATTATGATTATGACACAGGATTGGACTAGGTGGCGTGAGTCCAAGACGGATCGAGGAAAAGAGTGAAGGAAGTGGTGTTGCATGGAAACATTTTGGGTTGATATGAAATACATCATATCAATTATAGCTCCGATTTTAGTGTCATCAAATATGGGGATTCTAATGTACCCCAATCTTGGTGAGATCTACGAGTGCATTGATAGCATGCTTGGGCAAATGAAGGCAGCTATTCGGGTGAGGGACCCCACTTTGGAGTTCTATAATGAACATATACAGCCCATTATTCAGCGGAGATGGGAGAAGTTGAACACTCCTCTTCATATGGCTGCGTATGCACTAAATCCCAAATGGTATGTGCAGAGGCCAGGCAGAGTTGTCCCATTGGATGATGATGAGGTGAAGAAGGGCCTTATGAAGGCTTTTAAAAAAATGTACACTCCACAAGAGGCTTCACAGATCAGAATGGAGTGGCTTGACTTCACTGAACTCGATGGGTACAAAACATCAGCAAAGACAGACAGGGTAGCATTAGCACAGGAGAAACCAGTGAGTTGGTGGCGACTGTATGGGCTTCCAGGATTGCTGCGACCACTTGCCATTCGCCTCCTTTCCCAGGTTTCTAGCTCCTCTGCCTCTGAGAGGAACTGGTCTACGTATGGTTGGATACACTCTGTTAAGAGGAATAGGCTTACCTCTGCGAGAGCGGAGAAGCTTGTAGCTGTACACAGTGCTTTGCGTCTTATAGATCGCAAGACACCTGAGTACAAACAGACTCCAGCATTACGGTGGGATGTAGATCCCGAGGAGCCGAGGCAGGTTGAAGAGGACAACACTGTGCAGCGAGGATTGATTGGGCTTACCTTTGAGGACGAGGATGCTAGTACCAGCGAGGAGGAGTTCATGGATATTGCTTCAGATGGAGATTCTGATTTTTAGGCTGATACTTGTAGTTGTCCTCTTTTTTTGTAATATTGACAATAGACAATTGTTGGTGTATTTGGCTATGAGATTAATGATATGAATATTAGCTATTGTCACTTGATCAATCGTATTTTAGAATGGTTTTACTTTTATATTTTGTAATATTAATATATTTGAAATTTCAAATTTCAGCTTGTCTCATATTCAAGAATCAAAATTCAAATATGTATTATGAATTTTCAATTTATGACATTAACATATTGATATTAGACTTTATAGTGTATTTGATGTTTATGAGTTCAAGTTTCACCTTATTTAAATCTCAAATGGTTTTATTTCAGCTTATTTATATAATTTAGTCACTATATCTTTTTATTTTAAATATTTATATATTTTTTAATCAGCCGTCCCCCCGCCGTCCCCAAAATTTAGAAATTTTTGCCGTCCTGAAACCCCCCCGTCCCCTGTCCCCCCCCGTGTAACACTGCTTTTTGTACCTTTTTGGACCAAGCAACTTCTTGCAATCTTTTGAAAGATTCATTATGATGATGATGATTATGGTAGATGGATGCTTTTTTGTATGATTTGTCTATATATAATGATATAAGTATACAATAATATAAATTTATAATAATACAAGTATATATATTCGAACCGGATTTTTCCGTATTTTTCTCGATTTTTCGAGAACTCCGAATTTTCGGATTTTTTGCCCTTCCGAATTTAATCGGATTTCGAACTGATAACTATGGTTTATACATTGACAAGCTTGAAGAATGGTTACATAATGCCGAGGGAGGGGGTGTTCAGTTGGCGGAGTATGTGGTGAAGTTGCTCTTATATGCTGATGACCTTATCTTAATATCAACAACAGCTCAAGGTTTGAGAGAGCATCTAAAAGCCTTAGAACTCTTTTGCCAGGAAGTCGGGATGCAAGTGAACATCGACAAAACAAAAGTCATGATTTTTTCTCTAAAAAGGAAAGGGACGCACACTAACTTTCTTTTTGAAGGGAGGCCATTGGAAATTGTTACAGAATATAAATATCTGGGGATTGATTTTCACCACAAAATGAGCTGGGAAACATGCAGAGCAAAAAGAATACAAGGAGGTTGGAAAGCATCATTCCTGCTCCAAAATAGATGTAGGAAAGCTGAGCTTTGGGACTGGAATACTAAGAAAACCCTCTTTGGTTTGTTGGTCATCCCGGTGGCCCTTTATGGGTGTGAAGTCTGGGGAAGTAATATGTCAAAGCATGGATGGAGACAATTAGAAAGAATCCAAAAACATTTAATCACAAGCACTCTCAAAGTTAAATCAACGGTCCCTTATGAGATTTTACTGGTTGAAGCGGGTATCTTACCAATGGAAGCTTCGGCAATCACTCGGCTAATAAGCTATTTGAAAAAAGTAGAAAGCATGGACAATCATCGTTGGCCCAAAATGGTTATAGAGGATAATCTAGAGCGCAGAAAGAAAACTTGGATGAAGCAGAACACCAAATGGATGGAGAAGTGGGGCATCCACTTCCAGGAGTGTCCTAACAGCAATAGGGAAATAAAAAATTATGTGACGGAGAAGTTTAGGAACACCATGTGGACAGAGAATATTGGTCGTAAGAAAACGCACTATATCAAATATTTTAACCCCACTTGGGATCACGATGACAAAGCTTACTTAAGGGCAGATATCAAAGGTAAGGCTAGGATTATTTTGGCTCAGTTGAGGACCGGGTCGCATCATCTTCGTTGTGAAACTGGTAGATGGACTATTCCCAAAGAAGAGTGGGAAAGGAGAACTTGTCTTTTCTGCAGTACGGGGGTTGTTGAAACAGAATGGCACTTCATCATGGAATGCTCAGCCTATGATGACATCCGCTTCCAGTACGAAAATGAGTTACACGTGGACAACCTAAATGAGTTATTTGAGGAAGCTAAGCTTCAAAGGATTGCTGGTTTTGTGCTCAAGATTCACAGTAGGCGAGCGGATTTGGCAAAGAACTTGGTTTCAGCTTAGTGTATTTTCTTTTTGGTCCCTTTGACTCTTCAGTCACGTGGACGTCATTAAAATCTTTCATTCATTCATTCATTCATTCATTCATAACATAAAATTGACTACTTGGAATGCAAAGGCCAAAATGAAGGTAAGAAATGCACTCACCCTTCCTCCAATTTGACGATATTGTACAGGTAAGGTATTTCCTGAATCCGCAGACCCAACGAATCCAGTGAATCCACTTTTAGCATCGAAAGCATCGATTCGACAATTTTCCAAACAGTAAGACTCTCCCCAGTTGATAAAAGTTCCTTGTGTGCATCAGTGGCCGCCTGCTCTGCTCGTGCAATAATCTCCTTGTGCGTTCCATGGTTATTCTGAACGTCCTCCTTGTGCCTTCCATGGCTATCCTTAACCTCGGGTGATGATAAATGGTTAAGAGGAAGAGACGGAAGGGGACTTGTAAAGCCGAAGGCATGTTGTTGTTGCTGCTGCTGCTGCCATTGCCATAGTAGTTGGGGGTAGCCCGTAAAACCTCCAGGTAACTGATTGTTGCCCTGAAGAATAACATTCTGAGAGAAATTTAGTGGTTGATTGTAGGCTTGAACACATGTGGGCAGTCCTGGAGGAGACAGTTCGATAGGCAACTGACTGATGCCCTGAAGATTGGCATTCTGCGAGAAATTCGCTGGCTGATTGTAGGCCTGAGCATAAACGGCTAGTCCTGGAGGAGGAGGTACATGCCCGTTTGCAAAGGGATTCGCCATTTTTACTGTTGCGGAAGGATTTTGCGATAGGATCAGAGAATCTTCGCTACAGCCTAAAACCCTGGCCCCATACTACTGAGCTCAATGGAAAAATTATTTTATGGGCTTCTTTTGGTGCCATAGCCGTTTAACTCAGCTGAAGTTCATTATCGTTCATGTGCCCTAAACCTAAGTTTCCCAAGTTTCCCAATATTCTTTTTCAGCGATTTGTGGCCCACCTAGAATTAGAGGTAATTAAGATGTATGATATTTGTGGAAGGTTATGGGGATGTTTTCTTATAAAATCACCATTTTTTGATGTGCTTGACCCAATAGTTATATATAAAATACCATATTTATATAATTTAAATATCATATTCATATATATATATATATATAGCTTATGAAAATGTAAGAAGTCATACATTGAAAATATTTAAAGGTCTTAAATGTTATAACCAACGTGTTTAATGTAGTTACCACCACCAATTGTCTACATTTAATTAACAATAATTTTGATGTGAGTGTTGAACACATCATTTCACTACTAGATCACTTTCTCCTTATGTGTCCACCGACTTTCATTTCATTCGTACTTGACGTTGGTTCATTCTAAAGGCTCTACGGGTACATTTTGGAGATGTTGTTGGTGGTGCTAAGTGAAGAATCCCAGTAATTCAGTGTGTTTTCACACCATCACTGTGTTTAGATGTTTTGTTTTACATCCGAGTGTTCTTTGTTTGTTTGTTTTGATTGTTTTCATGGGAATTCATTTCTTTACTAGCTCACATATTTGCTTAGGGTTATTATTGTCTTTATTCGGTTTTCTGGAATAATGGGGGCATATTTGAATTGCATGGTTGGAATATAATGTTTGAAATAGGGTTTTTGTCTCGAGGATAAAACCCGCAAATTTGAATTGTGTGGTTTGAATATAATGTTTGAAATGAGGTTTGTTGTCTCGAGGATAAAACCCGCAAATTGTGAAGCAAGTAAATTGTCCTTATATTTCAGTATTGCTTTCCTTTTTTATTTGTACCCACTTTGTTTTCATTTTGGAGTTGTTGGTTCGCACTAATTACAATCTTTGAATATGTTATATTAACTTGAATCTTGCAACTCTTTCCACTTTACTAGTTTTTGCTTGTAGATCTCAAAGGTCAAATGATGTTTTTATGCATGTTATAATTGAGGAGAAATAGTTATTTGCATATCTTGTTTGTGAACTTAAACATTGCATAAACTTTGAAGTAAACAATCTTGAATAACTTTTCTTTTTTATACATTGCATTAACTTTGAAGTGTGCACATTATGTTAAGCATAACTTAATTAAAAACCTAGATATCATGTTTCTTTGTTGGGTTATTGCATTTTTCGATTTTCTAGAATAATGGAGCATGTTGTATGCTTGAAATAAAAAGTTTGAAATGAAGTATGTATTTCAAGGATAAAATCCATAATCGCCCACCTACCTTCACCAATAATTTTGAAGTGGTCATCAACACATCATTTCGAAAGATTTTTACCTCTTCCTTTGAAATGTTAATGTTGATTTCTTTTCATTTTTATCGGATGTCGGTTCATTCTAAAGGTGTTCTTTGGTTATTTTGAGTCACATTGTTGTGATTTAATGTAAATTAAATTAAACCTTTATTTCGAGTAACTATTGTAATAAATGATGTACAAGTGCTAATATACGGTGAGATGCAATCGATAAAGCATGTACAATATAAAACCTTATGCAAAAGAGGGAGATAAGAAGACTTAGCTGATATCCAAGTAATTTGGGCAAGTAAAATGTTGAAACAAACCGTAAACATCGTCAATGTTAATGCTTACTAGAAATCCTGGAACTCAAAAACTGCGGGACAAGGGCGCATGGGTGTTGGTGACTAGATTTGGGCGTCGGTGACCATGCAAATGCTCAGAATTGATTCTTCTATGTTGGAAGAGATTCGTTGTTGGTTCATGTTTGTCACTTTAGATTCGTTCCTTGATCACCGAAGCTTCCTATAACCTTGTTGGCAGAAAAAAAAATTGTGTGGAAAAATCGATGGACTTCTTGCCAATGCTCTGTGAATATAAGTCCCTCTACTTGAGCGGTGCAACTTTGTGTTTACATGCACATGCAAAGTAGTTTTTTGTGGTGCCCTAGCGGTCGGGGATCTAACAGGGGCAATCTATCGACCCTACGGCAAAAGCTATTAATTGCTTGCTTTAGAGAGGACTCTGCAAGAGATAAAAGTAAGAGGGATTAATATCATTGTAGGTAGAAAATCAGAGTCCTACACCCATTAATCATAAACTTCAACACGCGTAATATAAGAAGAAACAATTTAGCCATTTGCAAAAAGACCAATTAAGATTTAATGAGCACAAAGTTTCAATTAAACCTCCTAGTCAAAAAGGGAAACTCCTCTTTTATTGAAGCTTGAGCAAAATTGTACATGCAAGAGTGGGAAGAATGTAGAAAAATGAGAAGTGGAAGAAATTGCTATCTCTTTGCTCCTTCACAAGAATCACTCTCTCATGAGCTTACAAAAATGACAACCCTTTGGAAAGGGAATGCCTTTACAATTTATAGGAAGAGAAGAGACTCTTTGCCTACCCCCTCCCAATGCCTTTTCATATGCATTTTCACGACTTATAACTTGTTGCATCCTTAGGAAAAGATTAAGTCCCCGTTTATGACTTAAGGGTGACTTATTACACAAAGTCATTTTTAATTAATTAAAAGCATTATGACAAGTACAACCCTAGCGAAGAATTAGAAAAAGGAAAGAGAAAGTGGGGGGAAGAGAAGAGAGAGAACTCGAGAAGGAGTATCGATGAAGTCCACTAATCCTTACAAGATGATTTGATGAAATGCTCTAACGTAGTGAACTCCGAATCCTTGAATGCTTCACACCACGAGAAAACATCTTTTGGATGATGCATGGACACCCCAAACTAAGTGTTTAGAAACATTGTTAAATGATTCCTTTGGTGACCATGATCATTGCTCATGAAGATCCCTTCAAAGAGATTGAAGCTTGGAACCTATCCTGCCATGACTCTCTGCAAGATCAAGTTATGTTGATCAAAATATTCCAACGACGCACACTATGGACAATCTAAACCATTAAACGAGTGTCAAAAGACACTATCGAGGCCTCATGAGATGATGCATTTACCACCATTAAGTGTCATCATTCGTTTGTTCTTCTGGTTACATACTTGGATGAGAAATTGTAACCATTACTCGTAGCATTATAACCACGATGATATTATTTTTTATTAACAAAAATAAGATCCTAAATGGGGTATTTAGGGTTTTAGTGTTAATCTAAATAGGATGACTAAAACATTGTAAATGAACTAAAGCAATATGAAATAAATGTAAATAAACTATTATAAGTGAAATCAAACCCTAATATGCATAGAGAAAAGGAAATGACTTAGGCGATTGGTGGTATCGACTCATGCAGTTGTCGTAGATCTAGAACTAGAACTCGGCACTGCAAACGAACACTCAGGGGCTCTGCAAAGGGAAGATCTGGGTTGTCTGAGATGACACAGGTGCTTAAGAGTGTATTGGGGTGCCCCAAGGCACCTTGGTATGCAGTCTGGACACTTAGAATAGTGTAAATACTCAAAAACCTAATTTGGTACAGTCGTTAAGTATCTCTTATATACTCTCTATCTATCGCGATGGATTCATCAAATGAGCTAGATGACGCCCTGCACAAGAAGAAGAAGAATGGGTCAGACTGACCTCAGCCACCAAACCAATGGACTTATTGTTTAGCATTGCACTACAATACAAACCTTGATGTAGTTCTAGTGAGTGTGTGTATGTCGTGCCCTAGGTGCTCTCATGTCGGTTGTACTCAGTGAAATAGCGAGCTATAATAGCTCTAAAAGGTGTAGATAGTGGAATAGAATGAATAGAAACCCTCCTCCTCTAAGAATGTGTGTGATGCAAACTTCCTAGCTTGAATGTATGGTATTATGTGGATGTAAGTGATGTAATAAATGTAGCCCTAAATGGAGTGATAGTAGTGATAGGATGCAAAGACCTAGGACCCTTATTATAGTCTTATAGCTTTATATTTATAGGGCTCTCGAGCTTAATTTCATAATTAATCTCGACAAGGTTGACTGAGAAGAAGGTAAGAATGACCAACAACTAGAAGTGACCCAAAAAGAAGTGGAAGAGGTTGTACATAGACCGGGGCACTGAAATGGAACCACGACGCCTCGAAGTGCCCTAAGATAGCGGAGCACCACGATTTCAAGCTAGAATGTCGAAACAGATCATGAAAAGGGATGATAGGTATCGGAAATATGTGGGAAAGATGAAATAAAAGATAAGAAAAGGTTGCCAAAAGGTGGGATTAATTAGTAATTTGTACACTTGAGAACCTTTTAAATAGTAGTATAAGACCCATTAAATATTGTCTAATGTGTAATTGCCCCCCACTTTATGTTGGTGAGCAATAAGCTCAGTAACATAAAGTGGATAGAGATGCATACTTGATAACCATGTAAAGTGTAGAAGAAAATGTGTCGATGGACTAGACTCAGCGTGGAATGACTAAAAGAAAGATGTGGAGGAGCGTGGATTCTAAAGATGAAAAAAATGTGAATGAAAGTGATGAGAGTGAACCTAGGGTGGAACGTGTGTGTAGTTGTTGCGAAGTGTGTAGTGTACTGCATAGTTAGTATGGCAAGTATAGTCACGGTGTGTTATTATCGTCGTCATTGTTGTTGCCCCCAATTTGATGTTTGTTTCTCGGGCAGCGGACTGCGAGGAGAAAATGATCAAGTAGTCAAATATGTATGTACGTAAAAACATTGTGTAAAATACACTAGAATAGAACGTGTAAATAGAAAAATGGAACATGTGCACTTTGATTCATGTAGATAAAAAAGATGTAAAGGATATCTTGTCTTGTCATGAGTTTTTTGGGCAATCTCACGCCACCCTAGTTGAAGAAGTGTAGGGAGGAAATGTTTTGTGTCCTCCAACTCTAACTCGCTTTTGCTAAATTTTTTTGAAGAGATATTTGTACTATGTTGGTTTTTTGGGTGATCTTACGCCACTGGATGGAGAAGTGTAGAGAGGCCACCCACTTTGTAACCTCTCGAGTCTGTAATTACTTTGCATAATTGTCGAAGGACACCACGTCTGTTAAGGCCACTTTGTGTATGGAGTTTGTAGACCGGTCTAAACTCGTTTTTGTGTGTGAACCGGTGTAGATATGATGTGTTAGTAGAAATCCTCAATGATGCCCCCTCTTTGGGGGCACATGCGATGACCTTGGAAGGAGAATACGGCCCCAAAAGAGGACCAACCGCACTCGACCTATAAAACTTTGCCTGCAGAGAGGAAAAGGAAAGTGCTTGGTACATACCATGGTGCGCACAAAAGGGGATGGCTAGCCAATACAAGTGTTAGTCTGAACACATGCATGTAAATAAGTGTAAAAGATGTAGACAATGTAGAAAAAATACCAAAACGGAGTGTAAACACGCAAGAAAACAAGGAGAGCTGCATAAAGCGGGTTTTAAACATGGGACATCACTTACGATGTCGCAAGACACACAAGATCATCACGGCCGCAAACAACATCAAGTGTACACACAAAAAAAGGGCAAAGCCCACAAACAATGGCAAACAACGCAGACAAAAGCAAAAATAAACATGTATCATAGAAACCAAGTGTTGCACATGGAACACCGTTAGCATGTTAGAGTGAAAACCGATATGTCAAAGCATGTAAAGGCAAGTAGTAAAATATGCTAAGTATAAAATGAAACAATAACACCAGATGAGACGAATGTGGATGCCCCAAATGACCAATATAGTAAGGGTAGAAGGCGAGCATCCATGTCATGTGTAAATATCCGTGTGTCTCGTGATCACACTAGATAAAGGCGTGAATGCGCATGTGTGTATGATATTGACATATAAGAAATCAAGCTAACATGTGTAATAAAGTGAGCATGCAAAGCACTAGTAAGCAAAGGTAAATGCCCCCAAGACAATGCACTATGTTGTGGATGAATGAAATGGAATGCAAGATGGAATGATAAGAGCAACGTGCTCCACGAGTGGATGGTGTGTATGTAGTGAGGTTCGTTTTGTTTGCCCCCTCGCAATCAAGAATGAACCATAAATGAGAGTGCATCGTCGAGAAATGGTCGAATAGTGTAGGTTGCATCTAGCGCATTGTGATGAGTGTGTATGTGTAGTTGTGATGAAATGTGACATGTGGAGAGATGTGCATGAACCCTATAGCCGAAGCGTATATCATGATTTGTTGAATAAAGAGTGATAATTTAGCCCTAAGCATATATCATGATAAGATGAGTGGATGGAGATGAAATATATGGAAATATGTGCGTGGACCCTATAGCCTAAGTGTATACCACGACATGTTTGAATGGAAGAGTGATGATTTAGCCCTAAGCGTATATCACTATAAGATGAATGGATGGGAATGTGTCCTATAGAAAGGTGTGTGTGGACCCTATAGTGTAAGCGTATACCACGATGTGTGGGAGGTGTGAGTGATGATTTAGCCCTAAGCGTATATCACTACATGATGGAAGAAGAAGGTGACAATGTAGCCTATAACGTATGTCACTACAAGATGGGTGATGAAGTTGGATGGAGCGTAAATGAGTTTGTAGTGGATAATGACAGTGGTGGTTTAAAGCACTACCACTATGTGATGAATAAGAACAAGCGGTGATTTAGCCTAAAGCATATACCACTAAGTGATGAGTAGGATAAATGATGATGTAATATAATGACATATAATAGGATAATAGAATGTGTGATGATAGGATGCAAGAGGATAAAGTAGAATGGATGAAGGGAGTGGTGATTTAACCTAAGGTGTATACCACTACAGGATGATGAAAGGTGTGATAATGTAATGGAATAATTTGGAATTGAGAAAATGTAATAGGAGGAGATAATAGCATATGATAGGACATAATAGGATGATGTAGGAGTGATGAAAAGAGTGGTGATTTAACCTAAGGTGTATACCACTATAGTATGTGATGATGAGTATGGGTGATAATATAGCCTAGAGCGTAGGTCACTAGTTTGATGAATGTGGTATGATGACATGTCACATGTAGGTAAGGTCCATTTGATTGGTAAACCCTCGGCAGTCGAGTATGGACCGAGGAACTAGAGTACATCATAGGGTGGTGAGTACAATGTGTAGAAAAATGTAGTGTAGACGACCAAGGTATGTGAATGTATGGTGTAGAATGTGCAAAGTGTAATGTTGGGTATGGAATGTAATGTAATAAATGTGTAGGTAGAAGTAGAATGTGTAATGATAATAGATAAAACTAGACCCAAGTATAAGGAAATATAGTGTAGCATGTAGAATAGGTAAGATGTATGAATGCAATGTGGGTGTGTAGTATGTATATGTAGTGTGGAAGATACGATGATAGGTGTAGGTAGAATATGTGATGGTAAAATCTAGACTCATATACAACGTGACCTAGCGTAAATGTAGAATGAGAGGATGGAATGCAAAACTAGGCTCATATACAATGATGACTAGTGTAGTGTATGCTATGGATATATAATGTAGGATGATGGAATGTAAATGTATAGGTCCTATAGTGTAGTGTGTGGGGTTCAATGTAATGGTAATCCCTCAATAGTCTAATGTGAACCGAAGCACTAGGGTGCGTCGTCGGTGCCAAGGGTGTGATAATATGTGATAAAGATGTTGATATGCAAAGAAATGAAAATGTATGGATGCGAGAGGTATCGATGCGAGAGTGTGGGAGGAGGGGGAGTGTCTAATGGCTAGGCCCCCTCAACTAGGTAGGAAAAAGGAATCAACTAATAAGGGCGAGGACAGATGTCCATTGACTCGTACATGAGAGGACGACGTATATGGATGCTCTAATAATGGCGGTATAGGAGATGAGCATTATGTGGGGAGTGAAGCGGATAGGCATGTGATGGGTATACGTAAAACCAAGATCGAGGTGTAGTAAAGTGTGTAGGTGATGGAAAACGAGGTGATATTGTACATGTGAAAGTAAACGAGTCATGTGGAATGAAGCGAGGCGACGCACCGTTGACAGAGGAGCGTAGTAGTCCTGGGAATAGCCCGATGGCAATGTGTAGGACTAATAGAATGGGGTGAGTGCATAGGGATGGATTGAGATGGTGGGTGGGAAGAAGAAGTAGTGTTGGTGATGTTAGAGGAGGCTGTGTGAGGGAGAAGAGGAGGTGCAAGAGAAGCGAGACAAAAATGTGAGGATACTTTGGAGGTGAATGAGGGATGCCATCAATGGAGATAACTTGGTTGTCGTAGATGAACTTAAGGCGTAAGTGGTTGATGGAAACGTCGGGTTCACCAAAATGATTAACAAAAATAAGGACCTAAATGGGGTATTTAGGGTTTTAGTGTTAATCTAAATAGGAGGACTAAAACATTGTAAATGAACTAAAGTAGTATGAAATAAATGTAAATAAACTATTCTAAGTGAAATCAAACCCTAATATGCAAGAGGAAGAAAGGAAATGACTTAGTTGATTGATGGTGATTGTCGCAGGTTGTCGCAGATCTGGAATTGGAACTCGACAGTGCAGATGAACACTCAGGGGCCCTATGAAGGGAAAATCTAGGCTTTTAAAGATGACACAGGCACCTGGGAGTGTACTAGGGCACCCAGGGATATCTTGGTCTAGTTTAGGTGCTTGATAACAACATAAATGCTCAAAACCTAATCAGTATGGTCGCTAAGTGTCTCTGAATACTCTTTGTCTATTGCGTTGGATTCGTTAAATGAACTAGATGACGCCCGCACACTGAAAGAAGAAGAATGGGTTAGGCCGACCTCATCTGCCAAACTGGTGGACTTATCATTGAGTGTTGCACTACATTACAGACCTTGATGTAGTTCTCATGAGTGTGTGTGTATGTCGTGCCCAGTGTTCTCGTGCCAGATGCACTTTGTGAAATAGCGAGCTATAGTGGATATAGAAGATGTAGATAGTAGAATAAAATGAATAAAATCCCTCCTCCTCTAAGAATGTGTGTGATGTAGACTTCCTAGCTCTAATGTATGGTACTATGTGGATGCAATAGATGTAACCCTAGATGGAGTGATAGTAGTGATATGATGCAAAGACCTAGGACCCTTATTATGGTCTTATAGCTTTATATTTATAGGGCTCTCAAGCTTAATTTCGTAATTAATCCCGACAAGGCCAACTAAGAAGAAGATAAGGATGACCAATAACTAGAAGTGACCCAAAAGAAGTGGAAGAGGTTGTGTATAGACTAAGGCACCTGGAATGGGCTGATAGGTATCGGGAAATACGCGGGAAAGATGAAATAAAAGATAATAAAAAGGTGGACAAAAGGTGGGATTAATTAGTACTTTGTACACTTGAGAACCTTTTAAATAGTAGTATAAGACCGGGCTAAATACTCTCTAATGTGCAATATTTGTGTCTAGAGTTTCCTTGAACACACTAATTACTAAAGTTGAGACTAATTTGACCCTTGCAAACTTGAACTTCATGCTTTCTGAACACTTTCACTCTTAAAAAGGAGACTTACTATTTTTAGTAAGTGTCAAATTTCACACCATTTTTGACTTCGACCGGTGGAGTTAGCTCTTCTAGATTGCCCTTGTGCACATCTCTTCCACCGAAATTGTTGTTTGAGATGACTTATTAACTATAACAAATGCCCATAGAGGGAACTTACTAATTTTAGTAAGTGACAATTTTTGAATTTTTTCAAGCTTTGCCCACTGAGATTGTTCCTCTAGACCACTTTCGTACACTTTGCTTTTATCAAAAACGCTTTCTCGCATAAGCTTGCCAAAAATAGTAGGTACTTATGTAAGAGGCTTACTATTTTTGGAAAGTGGGGTTGTAGACCTTGGTTTTGACAAAACAAACTTTTTCGATATGGGTTTTTTCTCTTTAGCACACCTCTGAAATTTCAAGTCTACACGATGTTTATAAATGGAGATTTTAATTTTTAAAGTTTTGTTGCATGAAACAAGGGTTTCATCACTACAAAAAATTAGGAGCGTGTATATGAAATATTTCACTTGGATTCTCATGGCCTAAAAAAATAGAATATTGCAAAAACAATGTGTTGATCTCGTACTTTGGTTTTTTAGATATGAGGATTTTCTCTTTTAGGGCTACGAAGTTCTTCAGTGAGAAATCTCTTTTACTTGTCTTCAAAAATCTGGATTTTTTCATGTTTTTCTCTTTTTTAGATCATGGAGATATGGAAGCAATAGATTGAGCAAGAAAATGGTGGAGGAAGATTTGAGCAAAAAAAGCGCAGAGTTTTGGGAGCAGATGGAGAGATGTGAGAGAATGAAGGCAAAAATGGCTATCTTTTGAATTTTCAAGCTTGGAATGTGAAGGGAGAGGGGGTGCATTTTTTAGCACCTCATGTCCCCTTGTTTTGGTGTAATAGGGACATAAAAATGTGCCTTTCCCCTAGCACGACAAGTGACGAGTGTTGATTCGATGAGAGAAGTGAAGGGGAAGCCACATTTAAGCACCTGGCCGAAAAATGGTCGTATGAGGGACCTGGAGGCTAAAAGGGGGTGGGGCACATTTTATTGTCCCTATTGTCCCCTTTTAAAGGTGAAAAAGGTGCTAAAAATGTTCCCTAGCCTCACAGTGACAAGTGGCATGCATGCGGGAGTTGGTGGAGGAGTTGGTCAAACTAGTCAAAGGGGCTTAACATGAGTCGTCGAGGTCATATGGGTGTCCAGGAGGCTAAATGGGGGTGGGATGCAATTTTTACAGCTCATTTCCCTTTTAAAAGGTGCAATGGGGACATTAAAATTTTCCCTAACCTCAAGTTGACATGTGTCCCTTAGGAAAGTTGGTTAAGTATCAAAGAGCGTACCTTGAGAGCCGACTTGTGAAGGTCATATCTTGAGCTCCGGATGAGTTTTCGGGCGTTTCCTTATATGATTTTGCATTAAAAAAACCTCTTGAGAATAATGGTGAGGGTATAAATTCTTTAATCTGACTGAAAAACCTCCAAATTTCTCCTTTTTCTCGGGACCACTAGTTGTGCGCTAAAAGAATGAGTTTCCTAGAGAAATGCATGGGGTTTCAAGATGTCTTGTATTTTCCACCATGTAGAGTATTGAAAATTATTTCCATAGGTACTTTTTGGGCTTGTAACTTATTTTGGAACTCCAAAGATCTTGATTTGAAGTTCAGGTCCTCTTTCACAGTGTAGGCTCCTTTAGGCCCAAAACCTATTTTCGCTGAATTGGCTCCAAAACCTCTGAAACTTCCCAAAATATTCCAAAATAAGTTCCACAAAAATTTAGCTCTTGAATACTCCTCCATGATGGTTTTTATCCTTTATATCCACTCTGGGGGGGATGATGCACTAGTCATAGGAAGGCTGATGATAGCCCTTCCCAAAATGGCTCAAAACTCCATTGTTGAACACTTTGCTCCAGAAGTTCCTTGAATGATTTTTGCTTCCTAAATCACCTAGGGGATACATGAAAATCACTTAGGGGTCACTTTGATGATAGGATAGGGCTGGTACTATGGATGAACTAACTTGGGGGTGTCTTGGGAAGGTATGAATTTCAAAATTTTCGACATTGTGGTATAGTTGTCATGTTTTCTAGTGAATTTTTCCCCTAAAAAAACATAGGAAAACAAACATATAAGAAAGAAGTCCACTGCACATACCCAAAACCACATCAAACATAAAAAGGAAAATTCGAATGGGAAGTCGATTGACCTTGACGGTCACCCGAAGAGTGAACTCACAACCGAGCGTTACACTATGTCTCGGACTTAATGTAGTTCTTATGTGTGTGTGTTTGTAGAAATGATGCCCTAGAATCCCCAGGATGTCCTTGTGCAAGTTCCGTAGTGATAGCGGGCTAGATCTAGAATGTAGCAAATGTATAGAATGTGTGGGATGAAATAAAATAAAATTCCCCTCCTATATTGTGTATGCAGAAGTGATACAACCCTTGTCCCTTGTATAAGTGTTAGATGGATGCCTTTGATGCTCTTTGTGCCTCAAAATTAGGTGATAGTATGTAATGCTTAGTGTTTGGTCCCTTATTTTGAAAACATAATTATGTATTTATATGATTCACTTGTTTGAATTTCATAATTGACAACCTGAAAGGTGACCCAAAGTAGTAAAAAGTAATTAAGAAGCGAAAGGGGTCCAAAAGGGAAAGAAAAATGTAAAGAGTGACAGGAGCACCCAAGAGAACATTAGCGCCTGGTGCTTGTGTCCTAGTCAGCGCTAGTGTCTAAGGCCATAGAAAGATAAAACAATCAAATGTCGACAAGAGTGCAAGATGTATAAAGCCAATAAAAGTATAGAAGACAAAGCAAAAGGATAAAAGGAGTTGTCAATTACTAGTTTTCTTGCTTAGGAATCATGTAAATGCTAACATGCTTTTAGGACCTAGAAATGTACCCAAGTGAATAGATTTTGTGTCTACAAATTGAATTGAAATATTATAAATGAGGTTTTTATCTTAGGGATGAAACTCGTGAGTGCCAACAACGTTAACAAGTCAATCCCTAAATCCTTTATGCAGTTGGAAGTGCGAGTCCCTATATCACGACATCAAGACATACAATAGGTTGTAGTCTAGGGTAAATCCACGTTCTTCCAAGTAAATATTGCACAAAGGATATGACACGACTTAATCCTCTATTGCACAATAATTACATAATTGAAATAATTCAAGGAATATAAAAATAGTGAACATGAAAATAAACAAAAACCGAATACTTATTACTTATTCATAACTCATACATAACTCAAAATGGAACTTAAGGATTCAAGATTAATTCCAAATCAAGATCAATATTCTATGTAGCGTGTATACACCATTTTTTTACACTTGCTAACCATGTTTTTTGTGAAAGAGATGTTGATGCATTCTACTCCTAAACAGGGGGCCTTAAGGGGCATGATAGGATCGGGGTGTGATTAGAATTGGTCATGTGGGCTAGACCACAACATTTGATAGATGTCACTATTAGCCTTAGTCACACTATACTTTTCTTGTTTTTCCTCTTTATTCACACATACACTCGTCATGTCCTGTTTGTCCAATTATGTCTACCAATTTATTCTTATTGTGCTCAATTATCCCCGATTTCACCACTTTGTGGACCTTCGTCATTT
This sequence comes from Taxus wallichiana var. yunnanensis, assembly GCA_018340775.1. Taxonomy (NCBI): domain Eukaryota; kingdom Viridiplantae; phylum Streptophyta; class Pinopsida; order Cupressales; family Taxaceae; genus Taxus; species Taxus wallichiana. The sequence goes on from CM031243.1 coordinate 583,795,327, forward strand.
ACCATCACTTATCTCTTGACAAACATTCCTCATGTGTTTACACCTTGTGACCTTAGGGTTTCCCATAAGGCCCACCCATCACCCATGGGGATGACATTTGTTTTAGTTTTGCCATATCGATACCATTGCCCATGGGCAATGACGTCAATATATATGCCCCTATGCTTTATTTTCATTTTCACCAACCACTTGCAATTAATGCAATGGTTTACTATCACTTGTTTACACTCGCATTTATCTTGTTCACACTATTTCGCACCTTATTGGTTGACTTTGGAGTCTTAGAGCTTACCTCTTGTGCATTTATTTTTCCATAGTGAGTTAAGATTGGAAATATTCTTGTTGAGATTCCCCTTCTCCACTCATAGTGATTATCTCTTGGCATCGTTACCTCTAGGGAGGATTATACATCAACAATCATACACACGCTACATGTAAGTAACTCTAACCCTCTTTAATCTCTTAATTTTATGTTGGTCATTCATTGTTATAAACTATTGTAGATGTATGTTTGTTTTTATCTATTGCTTTGTCGTATTACTATTATGCCCTTTGGCTTTATCCACCTCTTGATTACTATTGTAAAAAATGTGCACCGTGTTTCATTTTTGAGACACTTGGTCAAAAAAAAAGATTTGGATGCTTTAATCACGGTTTTCTAGGTTATTCGAGCACTTTGATGTCTTTAAAATCATCAAATTTTCTTACATATATCATCTTTGGGTTTATGCGGGTGAAAAGAGGGGTAAATATGTGAAAATCATGTATTTAGGATCAATAAAGGCAAGTAATGTCTAAACCATTTCATATCCTTAAGGGTCTATACCATTAATTTTAATTGGGTCACAAAAGGACACTTGGTGGCCTCACTCTATTTTTTTTTCACTTTGAAATCAATCCCATATTCATTATGGGAAGGATCGAGATCATCTTTATAAATAATGTGGTCACCATAATTAGAGTGGAGATAAGGCTCCACAATTCACATTTTCCCAAGCTCGAAATAATGAAGGCACGAGGCAAGTAGAGGCTAAGTTGATTGGGCCAAGGTGGATGTCAGTGAGGCACAAGTTTTTGTCACTAAGGTTGTTAAGAACCGAATGCAACCTAATCTAAGTAAAGTATTTGTAGCCCCATAAACATGGTTTTTGTCATTGGTCCACATGTACCAATGGCATCCACCCCTAAAACTTGGATCTTGGTGAAGTTTGGATAAAAAGGCTAGGGAACTTAGGTTCTTAGGTTACGAAAAATTGAACATGTGAATGATTTGATCGAGGTCCAAGAAATGCCACGAACATGATCTTACAAAATGCCATGATTTGTCCATGTGGACCAATGACAACAATTTGTTGTCTTATGGTTTCAATATATCGAGAAAAAGTGATACAGTAATGAGGCTCGAGATCTAGACACTTTGAGAGTCTCAAGAACATGAGGAAAACCCATAAATTTTGGAATTAGTGATTATTCCATGCGGACCAATCACAAGTCTCCATGAATCAACTCCCAAATGAAGTGCATGTGTATCTCAATCTTCGTTGAACTCGGATTTCTACATATTGAGATAGTGCTAAGGTTGTCACAATAGATGATGTTAGGCTACTAAAATTGAATGCCAAACTCTATCAGAATCCCTCGCAAAACAAATAGCTTCAATGGTAGTGTTGATTGTTCCCCTCTATTTTTCCTTTGTAGAATAAATACCAATCACATTCTACTTCTTACTAACTGGTAGGAACCGAACTAAGAGAAAAGTTATATCCGGAGGTAGACTTCCAATGATTAAGATCAACATCCCAAATAAAATTTGTATCCAACTAAAGCAATATTTGTCCCTCTAAGTACTAAATGTCATCGGTGTATGTGCCTCTAACACAGTGAAGGATCTGGTTCATTGTTTTCCAATGTAGCTCATGAGGCTCCTACATGAATCTAGCCACGACACCAACAATAAATGAAAGATCTGGCTTGGTATGAGTTAGGTAGATCAAGATCCCCACCAATTGGAGATAAAGGGTACCATCGACTAAGGGAGTGGAGCAATTGGCTACTAACTTGATTCATAGAGGAAAAAAGTGGTAGATGGCTTACAATCACCATGTTAAACCTAGTGAGTAAATAAAGGGCATACTTCGATTGATTAATGATGATACCTAAGTTAGATTAGGTAATTTGAATCCCGTGGAAATAATGAAGTAAACCCAAGTCATTCATGGAGAACTTGTTGGCTAAGGTAGTCTTAACAAAATCAATGATCGAGGAAGAGATTTCTATAATCAACAAGTCCTCGACATACATAACTAAGATAAACATGGACTCATCTTATCACAAAATTTAAACCTTTGGGTCAGAGTGACACCTAGTGAACCTGGAAGCAAGAAGAAAGGAGTCCATCTTGGCATATTAAGCCCGATGGGCTTATTTGAGCCCATAGATAGACTTCTTAATTCTATAAACAAAGGAGGAATCTTCAACATAACTTAGTGGTTATTCCATACGATTTATTCTTCTTGGTTAGCGTGAAGGAAGGCACTCTTAACGTCCATTTGGTGGACATCCCATTTGGTAGAGGCGATTATGGCTAGGGTCAACCGAATAAAAGTTATCTTGGTGACGAGAGAAAAGGTATCTAAATAATCAACCCCAAAACCTAGGAGAAACCTTTAGCTACAAATCGTGCCTTGTACTTTTAATGTTCCCATCGGCGCCATACTTGGTTCGATATATCCGCCTACACCGAACCATCTTTCTTCCCTTAGGGAAAGGGGTGAGATCCCAAGTATGATTTTTCATGAGAGAGGAATATTCCTCTTCTATAACGAATCCCACTCAGTAATCCCATTAGCCTCCCAAAAAGACTACGGGATGGAAGTGGAGGTGAGGAAGGCATAAGGCCCAACTAACTCACGAAGGATCCCCTATTCAATCTCTAGCACTCTGCAAGGTCTCCTTAGCCCAATGAGGACCAAGAGGAGAGTCGGGCTCGAATATGTCGAATCATCACTTGAGTGATAAAGGACATAATTCTCATCATCACTATTGCTGAATTTTGTAGATGACAGAGTAGGAGGAGCGGGAGTAGTAGAAGGATCGGGAGCATGAGGCTCAACAAAATCATAAGAAGAGTCCGGATCATGGTCAGAGAGTGGCGAGAGTGACCTCTGCAGTGGAGAAGTGGAATTAGAAGATGACTTTTGGAATTTCACATTTTCACGATATAGAGATGACAAGTGGTTGGCTTTCAAAAGCCTATAACCCTTCACGCCTTTGGGATACAGACGAAGATACACGGTTTGCATTGTGGTTTCAAGGCCTTGCATTTCTTCTTACAAATCGAGCCATGGTAGTTGAACCGAACAGACACGAAAGTGCTCAACATCGATTTGCGTCCACACCAAGCCTTAAAGGGTGTCATCCCTTTTACTACTCTATCGAAATGAATTTTTGAATTTAACAAGCACATTTCACGGCTTCACCAATACTATAGAGGAAGGGATTTGGAATGAATCATGCAAGTGGCCATCTCCTTAAGATTTTGTTCTTTCTTTCTATAACTCCATTTTGCGAAGGGATGTAAGAAAATGTACACTGCAGAGCAATCTCTTCGGAAGTGTAAAAATCATTGAACCTATTACTCAAATACTCACCTCCATTATCGCTTTTGATAACCTTGATAAAACTTTCAAATTATTTCTCAACGAGATCCTTGAAGTCCCGAAAGTGATCTAAGACTTCATCTTTATGTTTGACAAATTAAACCCGTGTATAACATGAAAAGTTATCAATGAAGGTAAGTTTATAGAGAGCACTTATGAATGAAGGGGGCGCAAAGGGGCTCAAATCTCACTATGAACAAGATCTGAGGATCAAAGGCTCTCCGTGTTTTCCTTTACAAAATTTTCTTCATGGTGCTTCTCAAGGCATAACCCGCACAAAGACCCTTCAAAAATTGACTTAAGGTAGCCCATTGACCATCTCATGTTGGCTCAATTATTCAAGGTAATGATAGTTTAAATGGCCAAAACGTTAGTGCCATAACTTACTAACCTCGTTTGTATGAGTAAGAAAGGTAGTGGGAGAAGAGTCAAGAGCAAAGTGGGAAAAGGTGTATAACCAAGCACCGGTGATACACCTTTCCCTCAGCAAATTATAGTCTCATTGTGAAGCTCTCTAATGATTATTAAGTTAGGGTTAATTTCACTCACATCCCTCGACCAATATGGGTGACTCGGTATATTTATAATATATTAGGAACACGTAGAACATTGTTAAAGGTTCCTGTTGGAGCTCAAATGTGCACCTACCCTGAATCATAAACAACTCGGGATTTGAGACAACATGGGGCTGGACCTGTCTCTAAGTTGTCGACTTGAACCGAGACAGACCTCAAAGAAGTTTGGTTCTTCTACCTAATCTAATGCAAACACTACTCCTAAAACTGAAAGCAAATCCTAACCTAAACGTGCCAAGGAACCAGGGATAGAAGGAGATGCAGAAAAGGGAAAATCCTAAGCTAAGGGTAGTGATAACACCAGAAAAAGGGGTGGTTGTGTTAGACTAGGTATTTACCTTAGCTCATGTTCACCTAGGTACATTATTTACCTTTATTATATTTATCCTCACCCACTTATGTGTGTGGATATTTCTTTTTATTTATTTAGATATTAGGAGATATTATCTAGTTGTTAGGTATAGTTCTTTCCTTGATATATGGTATTGACTAGTTCTTTCCTATATCTATGGTATTGACTAGATCCTTGATGTCTAGTTCTCTCATAAATCTATGGACTTGACCGGGTCTTTGATGACTAGTTCTTTCCATGATTTATGGCTTGATCTACGACCTTGACTGGTTCTTAGATTGTTATTCCTTGCCTATATAAGCAGGTCCATTCTCATTGTATTTCATTGAGTTCCATAATAATATATGATATTCTCTGCTCATTTGTTTGCAAAGGTTTATGTAAAGTTATTTTGGCGAATTGCTTTCATCTTATTGATCGTGATGTTTGATTAGCATCTGTGTTCTTGGCTTGGCACGATCTGGTTATTGTTCCTTTTATGGTAACAAAGCTACACAACTCAAGTCCAAACCAAAATCTCGAATCGACGGTGGAGAGGGATCTCATCATGTTAATTAGTTGCTAGGCCAATACCCTCCCACACGATGGAGCCAGGTATACACCCAATCAGGCCCAACAACATTAGGAGGAAGTGACACCGGGAATTTCCCGGAGGTCACCCATCCCAAAACTACTTTGGGGCTAGCACGCTTAACTACCTGGCTTTGATACCAAATGATTTGCCATCACACCAAAAGCTCGAACTAATGGCAGAGAGGGATATCATCGTGTTATAGATGCCATTGAGGATCTTATTCCCACCGATGTTGTCCTTTATGCCTAAGTGGGCTCAAATCTTATAGTTTCGAGGCAACACCTTTCATAGAAGATCTTCCACCCACTAGGTATCATCATGCACATTTTACAGGTTCTAGACTTTTGTGTCAGGTAGTTTATGAGGATCCACAGTCTTTTTCAAAGGCTCATGGGATACCGGAGTGGGATGATGCGATGACAGCTGAGTATTCTTCTTTGATGCAGAATCATACTTGGGATTTGGTATCTCTTCCTAAAGGAAGAAAGATGGTTAGGTGTAAGTGGGTATATCAAACCAAATACGTAGCTGATGGGTCCATTGACAAGTATAAGGCTCATCGTGTTGCAAAGGGTTTTCACAAGTTGAAGGTATTGATTACTCTGACACTTTTGCACCCGTTGCCAAGATGGATTCAGTATGCCTTGTACTTGTTATTCTTTGCATCACGGGGGTGGCTTGTATACCAGATGGATGTGAAGAGTGCCTTCTTACATGGAGATCTACAAGAGGAAATATATATGGAGCATCCGACTGGATTTGTTCAGGATTCTTCTCTTGTTTGTCGGCTCCGAAGGTCTCTTTACGGTCTCAAACAAGCCCCTCGGGCTTGGTATGACAAGATGGATTCTTTTCTTCTATCTCTTTGGTTTTGTTCGGTTGCCACTTCGATCATACAAAGGTGTATCTCCGATGTCGGTGAAGATATTGTGATACTTGTCTTATATGTTGATGATTTGTTACTTCTTGGCGCTCTTCTTCCCATATTCGAGTATTCGAGAGGGCTCTTTCTACACAATTTGATATGACAAATCTTGGGCTATTGCATTATTTCCTTGGTTTGCAGATTTCTTAGGCAGTTCGAGGATTCATTTGAATTAGCAAAAGTACACCCATGATCTTCTTAGGCACTTTGATATGGTTGATTGCAAGCCAAGTCCATCTCCTTTTCGATCTGAGTTACTCTTACATCCACATGTACCACACCACTTTGTGATCCTACATTGTATAGGCAATTGGTTTGGAGTCTCATCTACTTGACCCATACTCGCCCTGATATTTCATTTGTAGTAGGGATTTTATCTCGGTTTGCACATTCTCTTCATAGTAGTCATTGGCAAAAAGTTTCTTAAAAGGATTTTCAAGCTATTTGCATGGCACTTCCGACTTTGGCCTACACTACACTAGGGGCTCTACTCGGTTGGTTGGGTATACATATTCGATTGGGTAGGTTCTATTGATGACAGATGTTCCACTTCGGCTATATTTTCTGTCTTGGTTCTTCTCCGATTATTTGGGCGTGCAAAAATGTGCTGTGCACTTTCATCTTGAGGTAGAGTACAGGGCAACGATTCTGACATTCTGAGCCGATGAGATTCTTTAGCTTCGCCGATTATTGTGAGTTTGGATTCCCATAGGATTCAGACTGTACTTTGGTGTGACAACCAAAGTGTAATTCACATTTCTTGCAACCTATTTGAGCACTAGCGGACCAAGCATATTGAGATACACATCCACTTCATTCGTCAGCACATTCAGGATGGAGTTCTTTACTTAGAGTACATTCTGACTCAGCAGTAAGTTGCAGACATCTTTACGAAGCCTTTTACATCACCTCGCTACCTTGAGTTATGTGGAATGCTTGGGGTTTCGAAGTTGTTCTTGGGGGTGTTCGTGAGAACATCTTCCTTCTTCTTCTTCTTCTTTCTCTTTCCTTCTAGCAAGATTCTTTCCTTCTTTTGGTTCGAGATTTCTTCATGGATATATTGTACATGAGTACCTCATCAGGCCTAGTTGTCGGGACTCATACTGTGGACATGACACTTCTATTTTGGCCCCGAGCTTCACTTGAGGGGGGGTGTTAGAGTAGGTATTTACCTTAGCTCATGTTCACCTATGTACATTATTTACCTTTATTGTATTTATCCTCACCCACTTATGTGTGTGGATATTTCTTTTATTTATTTAGATATTAGGAGATATTATCTAGTTGTTAGGTATAGTTCTTTCCTAGATCTATGGTATTGACTAGATCCTTGATGTCTAGTTCTCTCATAAATCTATGGACTTGACTAGTTCTTTGATGACTAGTTCTTTCCATGATTTATGGCTTGATCTATGACCTTGACTAGTTCTTAGATTGTTATTCCTTTCCTATATAAGCAAGGCCCATTCTCATTGTATTTCATTGAGTTCCATAATAATATATGATATTATTGCTCATTTGTTTGCAAAGGTTTATGTAAAGTTATTATGGTGAATTGCTTTCATCTTATTGATCGTGATGTTTGATTAGCATTTGTGTTCTTGGCTTGCACGATCGATCGGTTATCGTTCCTTTTAGGTTGAGCTCTCTCCATGAGGGGAAGGGAAGAGAAGAAAGAAATGGAGAGAGCACGGATAGAATGTGCCATAGATCAAGAACCCAACGTCCTCCACTTGCCCACGCATTGACAACACTACAAAATGGAACCTACAAGTAGGAAATGCACAAACATGCCAAAAAAGAATGGAAAGGCAAGGCTACAAAATAAAATTAGCTAGGGCAGACAAAGTGCCACAAAACACACTTTAAATTGCTTAAAATATGCACAATCCCATTATATTCATGGTAGAAGGCCCAAAATTACATTGCAAAGGCCGATTTGAGGTCTGGAACTCGTGGGAAATTGGTCACCATTTGGGCATGGTGTCGCTACAAAGAAAACTCGACCCTTCAAATGAGAGGTTTTTACATATATATAGGAATTTGTCTCACCTACCCTCATTAAATCCCTGATAGGTGGTTGAACAACCCCAAATACCGCCATCAATGTGGTAGTTGAGTTGTCTTTTCTCACCTACTTTCACTTGATCTGGGACTCGTGAGCCGTCTAACCATGTGACCCATCTAACCTTGTCGTACAATTGTTGGGTCAACCAACCTCATGACCGTCCAATTGGCGGGCCAACCAACCTCATGACCCATCCAATCACGGTGTCTTTTGACCTCAACAGTCTAACCTAGGGAGTTGGGCGTCATCTATCTTGTAGATTGTACATTTTTGTGGCTGAACACCCAACTTTGTTGGTCACCATCTTAACACCATGGACAGTCCAACCGGGAGGTCAAATGACCATCTATCTTCACCCATACAACATGCTACTCGACCAACCCCTAAGCCTTTTAACCTCGTGTCATCCAACCTGAGGGGTTAGACATCGTCCAACCTCGTCATGCGCCGCCACGACCCATACAACCATGAGCCATCCATCCCAAATGGCCGCGTGGTGCCGACCAACCCAGTGTCCAACCACCATCCACCTAGTGTGTCACCGATTAACCATCTAACTTTCGTCCAACCTAGCCAACCAACCTATTCGACCAACCTGGGCATTCAACCTATTGAACTTTTCCAATTTCATAATGAGTCGACCACCAACTCGAATCGACTTAGTTAAAGCACAAGCTATCTTTCTCTTATAGAGTCCGAATTTGATGGTTTTCCGCACGTCCCAGACTTTGAATGGCTAAGTCCATCTACAATGAGTTATCCAACTTAACCCAGGGGGGTGAATTTGGGATAACATTTCCACCATCTACTTCCATTAATCCACTACCAAGATAGCCAACACATAAGTGTCATCACCTAGAGTGATTTGGGACATACCACACGGCTGAATGTCGGTGTTGGTGAAATAATTTGTTGCGAGGGAAATTTAGGGGTTTTTAGCAATGCTCTAGGACTAGGTCCTACTTACGAATGGGGCAACTCCATTTATTGAGAATAAGGATATATTTGGGGTGACATTTCAACCAAGGATCACACGAGGATACTTCACTAAACCCATAACAAAGTGCTTGTATGAAGTACAAGGGAGGAATTGTGTGAGTGTGGAGAGGGGAGAAAGTGAGAAGGGGGTTTTATTCAATAAATAACATACAAAGTTTATTGACATAAAACCAGAGCATTTCTAAGTTATCAAAAAGAAGACACTAATATGCAAAGTAATACAAGGAACAAAATTAACACAAATTTCAATTATATTATATTCATTAAACGATATAATATTTCCTTGGTTGTCTGCAAGATTACAATGCTCTATTGGAGTATTAGTTGGTATGGAGAGGAATACATTGAACAAGAAATAGAAGAGACATCATTTGCTTTAGAGAGGAGCAAATACGATATCTACGATATGAAAAGATCTTCCTTAAATAGCCTACTTTTGTGACCTTTCACCATCCACCTTCTTTTTGAGAATAAGAAATTATTCCTTATTTTAAGAAAAGTATTTTTACAAAAGTGGAAAAGAGGCAACTTAAGTTGGTTTTTTAAAAAGTGCATTTTCCCAATGAAGAATTAGAAAACCTTTGTATTACCCTTTGGATAAACAACTTGTCACACTTAAGAACAGAAGGAGGGAAGAAGAACATCAATCAATGGGTGAATCTCGTGAATATGATCCTTTATTATGGTGAACAAGAGAACTTTCAAGGCTTCCCATACCTATGTTGAACCTGTAGACTTGCTTTAGAAACTTCTCTTTCGCATGAGGAATGGAGGTGTTGGAGAGGATATCCAACCGGTGATTGGTTACGCTTTGAATTATCTTGCATGTTTGATCCACTTGGGAATTTTTGGTAGCTTTGGAGATATATAATTTGATCTCACCGAGTATATTCATGAGTTCATATTTATAAGACTACGGTGGACAACTCACCTTTAATGATACCTCTAAAATGTTTGTAAAGCTCCTCCGATAATCTTGACCACTGGATGTAATTCAAGACATCTCATTTTGCTCAAAAACTTGTTGACTTGGATTTGATTTCACGACCCCGAGTTCTAATGATGCATGAAATCCTTCATAGATTTATATAAATCTCTCATTTTCCACTTGATAATTCTTACCCAAGTGCGGGAGCAATTGTCTTCTTGACTTAGGAACACTCGCTCTCACACAATGTTTTAGGGTCGATCATGTTGATTTTATGAAGATCCAGGGAGCAACTTGTTCTAGAGATCCACTTTCTTCTTGATTGTAGTAAGAATATCCTCTACCTTTTTATTGACAATGTAGAAATTTTGAAAATCCTAATCATCTTAGGGACCACTCACACCCTTTTTTGACAATAGAATCAATACATGAATTTGTCATCTTTCCCATTTTGCCCATTCTCTTGGATTCTTATATCTGCATGAAAGTCGATATTGTTTAGGGAACAATAGACTTGAAAGGGGTGAGCGGAGGTGCATATAAGTCCATAAAAGTCCGAACATACGAAGTCAGGGTATGAATTTGGCTCTATAACCGCTCCTTGGTCGCCTTGCTCTCCTTAGTCGAGCAACAAGTCTTGTGGCGATTTGTTCAAAATTATAGATGTGTCCCTCTCGGTCCAAGCTCGAAAAGGAAGTACCATGTCATCTCAAAATCTATGATTCCCATCTCTTCTTCCTCATTCTCCACTCTTGGTTGGGAAAAATCAATAAATTGAGATCATGAGGCATCATTCATGAGCCTAAAGGTCATCTTCGCTTTCCTTGAGCGAGGAAAAGGTTTCTAATTCTCATAAGAGAATTCTATTGTTGGTGTCTTAACTTTGGCCATAGTGTGCTAATGATTTTTGATGAAATCATGTGCCCATGGGATACCTGGACATGGAAAAGATAATAAAGCATGAGTTGTAGAGCCGCCTATAGGGGACACTGGCACTACAACTTGACTAAGTGAAGGAGAAGGCCTATGAATGCTTTCATCACGAGACTAAATAGAAGGCATGCCCGATTGATGGAAGGACTGTGATGATAACTCATGAGACTTGTGCTTGCTTCTTATAGGAGAGACACCAAACTCCCCAATCTAGACCACATTTATGTTATGCCTTTTTACTGACAAATTTCTTCTTACAGTCTTAGGTGGATGCTTTAGGACAATCTACTTGTCCTGAGGGTGTTCTTCTTGCCTTAAGGTTCATGTTTCTCTAACATATATTTTGTTTGTTACTTCCTTGGAGGCCTTATGGGATGAAGATGGAGGCGGAGCAATATTTATCTCATGAAATTTTTGAAGAACCATTGCCTTGATCTCTACATACTTGTGGCGGAAGGGGTCCATATATCAACAGTTCAATCTTGAACAAGTTAAAAGTGAGAGTTGGTTCAAACCATATATTTTCCAAGTACTTGTGTTTAAAAATATCACTTCCATCATCTTGGATGTCTGCTATATGCCAATCAATCAAATCCTTCATCTACCATAGTCTTTCTCAAAACTCTCTTTACCTTACCTTTGTTTTGTCGGCACAATCTTCCCAGTAGTCCTCCAATGTTGGTTGATGACACATATTGAGATTCATGTGTTCTTCTTCCATATATTACTTGTTGTGAAAAGACCTTCTAGGGAATAGAAGAATAGGTTAAAGGATCGAGGAAGCTTCAACATTGCTTGCATCAATCATATTATTGCAAGTATAAATTCCTAGAGAAATTGGGAATATCACTCTTTTCCTCTTTCTTTCTCGGCACCGAATGTGTACCTGTGATAACTACTTACAAAGCTTAATTAACACCAGACTTGTTATTTGGATACCATGGAAGCTTCAAAGGTGCATCTTCAAATCCTCTAACATGGATATACGAGATAGTCATGAATTGAGTAAAATAGCTCCCATATTTACATATTAGCACATAAGCTTCAACCGAGAATATTTAGTTGATATCTCACTCCATTTTTCGAACCAAATACGTAAAAAAGCATCATTTACCCTTGCAAAATGTATTTTGTATTCCTTCCAAGTGAATTGTGGGCATGTTTGGTATACTAGTTTTAGACACATAACTATGCACGCATCGTCACTTTACTATGACATATGTATGTTGTTATATGCACAAATCTTAAGTAAGAAAAGTACGCACTGGTGAAATTTCCCCTTGTCCATCTACGTTCTTTGATTGATTTCTATTATGAATCTCTTCTACATCTCTCAGTTTTGTATGCATTTCTGGTTAGGTCACAGGGATCCTGTCTATCTGTCTTGTCACATCTATCGATGTTGGTCTCAAGACACTAGCACCCACTCTGGACACTAGCGCCTAAGCACTCATGTCCCTTTTGGGTGCTCATGTCCTCATTATTTTTACACATTTCATCATTTCTAGTTAGCCTTATTTCTTTTCTTATCCTTATCCTGCATTCTTAGTCAACCTTTGGTGTCACTAGTGTCAAAAATCAAGCAAGGACTCATATATATACACAACATACTAACTATTATTCTAGCTAGAAAATCAAGAGGGACTATCACATCTACATATTACTACTACTATTCAAAGGGACTGCATTTTGGGCTACATACACTACATAGGAAGGGAAGTGTTGAATTCCATACCACACATTTGCATTCTTATATCAAATCTAGCTACAACATGTTATCTTGGCGTCATTGACACGAGGAAAACCTAGGATAAAGACACTATTTTCACACACAATCACAAAGAACTTCATGGAGTCTGATATGCAGGTGTAATGCTTGATGATAAGTTCACTCATCGGGTGACTGTCGAGGTTAGTTTGACTTCACACGTTGCATATTTTATTCAGATTTAATGTGTTTGTGAGCTTGTGCAGATAGTTAGGGTTTGTTTTGCGGGTTGCATATGTGATCATAACACGAACGACTAAACTGGAGTGAAAAAGAATGAATAGTAGCAAAGATATTCCAACCTAGAAAAGACCATATCTTAAGTATTTGCACATCAAAACGATCTAGAATAGTCACCACCAGCACCTTGGGCGCTCTGTTCTCCTACAAATGCTTCATCGATCACGATCTTGAGCTCTAGAGTCCTCGTCCATCCATTTTGACATTGTTTCTAGCCATGTCCAACAAATACATAGTCTTGATCATTCCCAGGTTACACATAATCAACTAAGTCATCTTTCTCTCCTCGTTTGCTTAGAATTGTAGATTCTTGAATGTTTATTGCTTGTGTATTGTTGTACTTAATCATCAAAATATCATTTATTGCAGTAAGTTACTCTAAAATAAGATTTAATTCAAATTATATTAAATCATTTGGTGAACCCCAACTTTGCTTGATTGAACTCTTTTCCCTAGGATCCACATCCCTCATGGCTAAAAAATGGTACCCATCCCCAGATCATCCTATGACCTTTATGAATATTAATCCAATTCTTTCCAACACCTTCCTAGAATCTGAATTTCATAATTTCATCTAAAATATTGAATATCAACCCCATGTCATCCAACATCTCCTTTCATTCCAAGATCATCGATCCTAATGACCACCCGAGTCATTTCTCTTTCTTTATATCCCCATTCAAAACTTGACAAATATTCTCTCCCACCCACTGCAGACATGAATGTTGCTCCATCATCTTCTTCTTGTATTGTGGTAAATTATAACACTAATGTAGATTCTTTGCATGATGATGATCTTCGAAATGAACATATTTCCCATAAAAATATGGATGATAGTGACTATGATTATGATAATGATGATGCACATGTTAATGATGATATTTATTGCATTAAGATTATTGAATGTGAATCTATACCTCATATCTCTTCGATTTTAAAATTGTTTCCAATGATTGCCATGTTGAAACCAATGTTAATCCTAGTACATCTCCTATTATTCATGATGATCATACACCAATTGACTCCTCACATACTACACCTCTAGAGCCTTCACATACATCCCCTTCTTCCACATCCCATTCCCCTCCTCAAGTCCATATGATCACTCATAATGGCAAGACTCAACCCCTCAACGTGCCTCTCACTGCTCAAACCATTCCTTTGTAAGACATCCTTTCTCTCATGCATGTTGTTGGTGATTTGCAAAGCAAAGTCCATACCCTTACTTAGAAATAAAATCCTATTATGCTTATGTTGATAATAATACCATTCATGGAAATCCCATCCCTAAGAAAATTCACAATTCCATTTTTCCTAAGGGTTTCACTATGCCTACTTTCTCACGTTTTGATGTCACGAACAATCCTTATTTACATTTTAAAGATTTTCGATCAGCCATGGCTTCATATTCCAATGATAGGTTGTTACTAAAAGATTTCCATCATAGCCTTGTGGATATTGCTCTTTAGTGGTATACTCATTTACCTAGTGGATCTATTAGCACTTATTATGATATGGAGGATGCATTCCTTAGATGTTTTATTTCTAATAATGGGCCTAAAGTTACATATGAATGCTTACCTTCTTTACATCAAGGAAAGACAAAACCAATTCTAGATTATATTTTACGCTTTAATTCTTGCATGCACCATTTACTTTTTTAGCCTATTGATCTAGAAATGCAATATATCTTTTGTCATGGCTTAATTCCTCCTTTAAAAGAAAATCTATTATATGATACATGTGATTCCTTTACTATTCTTTGTTATAAAGTTATTGATTTAGAAAAAGACTTACTTGTGGATCTTGTCATGGTACATGTTTCTACTTCTTATGCTCCTCCCATGACTTACTAAGTCCTCTCTTCTCCCACCTATCGTGCACTTAGTAGTTTGTTTACCTTTCTATTTCTACTTCTTATGCAATATTGTCTTAGATTAGAATTATGATAGGAAGGAAAATCATGTATTTTTTTCTCGGTTGAAGTATACTAATACAATTCTTGAGAAATGTTGGATGACGAATTGCACACTAATTGTTACACCCATGGAGGAGACTTCAATTATCTCATACTGATCCATCTCTTCTAGTAAATACAAATATTTATTGATAAATGATTGGGCATCTCATTTACCTAACATATACTAGACTAGATATTAGCTTTGTAGTTAGTTATCTTTCCAGGTTCATGCAAGAACCCAAAGTTTGTCATTTGAAAACTATAAAGTGGATCTTGAGATATCTCAAGGGTACTATGGATCTTGGTATAGAGTATAAGAAGAATGATCATTTCTTCTTGACTGGATATTCAAATTCAAATCATGTTGAAATATTGATGACATGAAATCCACTTATGGATTTGTATTCTTTTTGGGATCTGGACCACAATCATGAGGAATAAGAAACAAAACTTTGTTACTTGCTCTTTTACAAAGGCCGATATTGTGTTGCGTGGAGCTATCTGCGAAGTGATATGGCTACATCTCATACGTGAGGGACTTCGGAAATCCACTACCTTGTATGCGACAATGAGGGAGTTCTCAAACTTGTTTGTAATTCGGTGTCTCATGAGAAAACCAAGTATATTGAGGTGCGTGTTCATTTCATACTCGAGCATGTCTTAAAACACAACATACAATTTTAGTTTTACCCAACATCTAAATAATGAGTAGATATATTCACAAAGTCACTTGCACGTGAAAAATTAGAGTTATTCAAAGAGCTCCTCTCCTCATCCCTTGAGGCAATACAAAATTAAGGTGGGGAATGTTAGGTAAAACTTAGTTTACTTAGTAATTATGCATTGTAGTTACTTTTTACCTTAGTCAATATATTTTTATTGGTGTAGTTATATAGTTAATGTGGTAACTTCTTTGTACCCATAAAATCACGCAGTTGGGTACAATTCTAGGTCCTAAACACATACTAGCATTCATATGATTCCTAAATAAGAAAACTAGTAATTGATGACTGTCTTTGGCCTCTTTTTTGTGTTTATGGTTTTCTATTTGGTCTTACACACCCTACAACCCAGTTGGTATTTTACTTATTTATATTTTATGGCTCTAGACACCAAAGACTCTAAGAAGGACAATAGTGCTTAGCACTCCTATCCCCTCTGGGTGCCCCTTACCCTTTACTATATTGCTCTCTTCTTCTAGGTCTCTTTTATCTTTTGGGAATCTTTTTCACTTATGGGTTGGCCTTCCAATTGTCAATTACGAAATTCAAATAAGGGAATCATATAAATACATAGTTATGTGTTCAAAATGAAGGACCAAGCACTAAGCATATACTATCATCACCTAAGCTTGCATCCAAAGGCACTAAAGAGCACTAAAGGCATCCATCTAGCATCCATTCAAGGGACAAGGGACTGCATTTTCTACATACACTTTGCATAGGAAGGAGAAGTTCATTCTATTCCATCCACACATGTTATACATTGTTACATTCTAGATCTATCCTGTTATCAAGTACAACTTACACTAGACATCACAGGGCACGATTCTTACACACATAGACAAAAACTACATGGAGTCTCGAGATGTAGTACAACACTTGGTAGTACATTCACTCTATCGGGTGACCACCAAGGTTTGTTAAACTACCCATAATGCATCTTTCTTTTTTGGATTTGATGTGGTTTTGTGGGTTTTACAGGTGAAATTCTATTTTATAGGTTACGGTATCTTCGGTGTTCAAGGAGTGACATACGGTGATCAATAGGGACTATTTGTGACATCGTGAAAATCAGGTTCTAACCATTTTTGTAGTCGTGGGCACTCAATAGCAGTATTTGGCACCTAGACCCCTTTGCCTCGATTCGCGCGCCCATGTTCGACATCATCCGTGAGCTCCATAGTTTATCCTGAGCATTTACAACACTATTCACTTCCTGTTCAACAACTTTACACCCAAAGCACTTCTAGATTCAACGTAAATTTGCTAAGTCATCCTTTCTATATCTCTTGCTTAAGATTTTATACTTTACTTGCGTATTGTTTGTGTCATATTGTATCTTAGCATTTGTACATCACTATTTACATAAGTTATTTTGCAATTAGAGTTTTACAAAAATCTTTTTTGTTAAATAATTTGGTTAACCCTTCTGATCGAATCCTTCCTTCTTATGCCTCTTACCCATAGTGGTTGCTTTGGGTCTTTTGAGCACTTTGAGCTTCCTCCATCTACCTGTTGGGTTTCCAAATCAATGTATGAATCTGATAATCCTTTTACTAATTCATATAATGTTCTTCTTGAAAACATTAAAACATCTGATAGTGAACAATATTATGATGAGCGTACTCAACATTGATTAAGAGCAATTAGACAAGCTTACTAATTTCCATCAAGAATTGCATACAAAACCTACACATATTTCGTACATTCTCAATGCTTTACTTGTTGCCAAATGCTCTCGAGATGTTGCTTTTGTGCCTCTTATATGTTCTTCTTTGGTTGTCATGGCCTCCACCCAACCCCTTCACATTCTTAATTCCATTCTATTGGTGATAAAATTTATCGGGGACGAATTGATGGAATTTTTTAAAAGTGAGTTTTATCCTGGTGGCCTTTCGGTTAGGGATCCAACAGGGGCACTCCACTGACCCTGTGGAAAATCTTACAACTATCTATAAGAGAAGAATTTTCTAGGAGAGCGAAAAGGGTGAGAATATTAGATGAGGGAAACTAGTGCTACAAGTAGAAAATCAGACTTGCATACAATAGTTAGAAATCACATCACATGCACTAAAACTCAGAAGAAAACAAATATGCATTACAACAACAAGACCAAATAGCATTTAGTGAGCACAAAGTATCACTAAAATCCTTAGTCAAACAAGGATAAAATTCCTTCTTCTTCATTGATGCTCAAGAAAAAATTATACATAGCATAAGAATGGAAGACATTTTAGAGTAGGAAAAATGGAAGAAATTTTCTATCTTTTTGTTCTCTTCACAAGGATGTCTCTCTCATGAATTCACAAAAAACAGCTCCAAAATCTAAGAAGTCTAAGAAGACCCTCAAATGAGGTGTTTGCTATAATTTATAGAAGAGAAAGCAACTCTTCATCTTCCCGGTGACTTTTCAAATACCCTTTTTTGACTTTAGACTATTCATATTCCTATCAAATATTTAAGTCCCTTTTATAAAAAAGGTGACTTAAATGTTACATTATGTTTCTAAAGTCACTTAAGATATATCAAAAAGTGCAAACCCCAACACAAAATTATAACATTGAAGAGAGAGAGCATTGGGGAAAAAAGAAGAGAGAAATAAGAGAAGAAGAAAAAGAAGAAAGAAAAAGTAGGATTATGCAAAGAATGAGCCGAGCTGATGTAGTGGATTTGATCTCACTCCCTGATTGGTCTCCACCTCGTGCTGCTGAGAAGATCTTTGTCCCTCCAAATTCCTTACTAAAACAAGTTGCTATAGGTTCCACTTTGTCAACATGAGGAATGTGAATGCAACTTAAGGTCTCTTGTCCACCCATCAGACACACTATTGATATCTTTGCACTTCCCGAACCATGATGAATGTTTTTCTGTGATAAGAGCAATGGAGGCCCAAATCTCTAAGAGGAAGTCTAGTGTACCCTTAGTGAAGGACAATGGATTTCTTACCTCTTTCTTGACATATTCTTTAAATGGACCAATCAACTCATCGGTAGTTGTGTCCTCACCCATTGCAGTACTCCAAGTTTTTGAGTTTTCTAATTTATACTATCCTGCAACTTGTACACTTGTTCTTCTTTTTCCTCAAGCTCTGTGATGGCCCGATCAATTGTTTCAAACCTGATTACCAAGGCCCTCACCCATACACATGACAAGTCTTCTAAAGGAGTTTCAAAAATATTCCTATTGTTGATCAACTCCTGATGGTGAGTGTTTCTCATTTCATCCACTATTTGGACCCAAAGGATCCCAGTAGTCTCTTTCTTTCTCCAAGTCTCTCTTAAGTGCTCACATCCTATTTTTCGTCACACACATGTATGCAAAGATCTTGACTACCTCTTGGAGCATTGACTTCCCCTTTTCATAAATTGAATCGATCCATTCGTTATTAGCTCTGCCCCTGCATTGTGAACTTGTGCATCCTCTAATAGACTCTGGATTGAAGCTTTGATGGGCATGACTTCCTCAATGGGAATGGTTGTGGCATTTAAGTCAAACTAGATGTTTTACATAGGATGACAGAGTTTGTACCTGCTCTTTTAGCTCATCAATCTTCTTCTTGTATTCCTTATTCCTTCCACCATGTGAGTAGAAGATTGTTGATACATGTGCAAATCCCTTCATGAGTTTTCCCTAGTTGGATTGTGCTCATCTCATAATCATTCGGTGTCATCTCATCCACTATCTTGATTACCTTCAACCGAGATACTTCAATGTATTGATTACTTGTTTCCCCACTATAGAACCACGAGGCCATGTGGGTGAACTTCCTTTTCTTTTCTTTATCCAATGAGACAATTGTTGATAGGTCGGGGCTTCCACTTGTTCAATAGTGCGAGTGTCAGGGGAAATTATTTCCCACATCCAAGGGAACATCTCATCGGATTCAGGTTCTATGACAGGTGCATCATCATGTTCCCTATTCTAGAGGAGGAGGAAAATCCTTGAATGAGGAGGTATGAGTGTCAACAAGAGGTGAGACCTCTTATGGTGGTTTGAAGACTGGGTCTTGAACCATGTGTTCTTCTTCCATTTGTGCTTTTGCCACTAGATTTTCTTCCTACATTTATGTGATCAAGTCTTCCTCTTGTAGTGACACAAATGAGTCTTCTTCTATCCTAGGACTTCTTTGGTGACTTTTTTGAGAGGAGGTTTCCATTTTCATGGCCTTTCTTTTCGAACTTGCTCCAGAGTGTTTAGAACTGGAAGTCACCTCTACAAACTTTTGAAGATGACTAATGGGAGGCTTGCTTCTAACTTGGAGGAATTCCTCGTGATTGGATGATCATGGTTCTCTTCTTTTGAAAACCAATTTCTCATTCTCCTTACCACCTTCTTCTCAGTCTGCTCCTTTATATCCCCTGATTCACGAAATGTACCAATTGACTTGAGGTAATGGGGAAATTTTGACTACCATGTATTCAGGGTCGTACATCTCTGTCCCATCATCATGTAAAATATCTTCATACCAAGAGAACTTGAATTTCTTCATCTCATTGACTGTCATCCTCATATGGTCCTTTTCACATACTTCAAATTCATCAACACAATTGGCCCAATAGTCCTTGACTTGTGGCTCATGTTGTAATTATGGGACATAGAAAGAGTCGAGATCATCTCGATGTCAAATTAGGCCTAGAAATGTAGGAATGCAAATTCAAATGAGTGAAAGTGGCCTCTCAGATGAGATGCATCATTTGAGCTCTTGCACGTGAATACCCCAGAGAGATAGGAAATGAAATCAACTTCTTCTTCCTGCTCCTAAGCCTATATTCACTTGGATGATCTCTGTAGAGCTCAAATAGTATAATTTGGTCATTAAGGTACTTGGGAAACCTTAGTAGAGCTTGGTCAAAGCCAACAACTCACAAGTAGGAGAAGGTCGAGAATTGTATGAAATAAGAGTCATACTTTTTAATCAGGGATGCCACTTATGGCGACATCCTAGCCTCCAAATCACCTTCCAAGCTTCAACCACATACATTGTGAATGCATCATTCACGTGAGTGAAATGCCTATGGCTTTCCTCCATTACCAATTGTGGAAGCTTCTCGAATGTAGGTACCTTGGCAAGTAATGTTTTGTGTGAGAGACAATCCTTTGAAAGATCTTGAGCTAGCAGAGATAGACCAAGTAAGAATTCATGTGAAACTTCTTTCATCATGGGTACTTAGAGCAGTTGTAGATGGAGATTGTCACTGATGATCTACCCCAGTCAATTCTCTACTTTCCTTCTGTCACCATGAAGATGAAAAGGCCCATCTAGTCTTGGAAGTCTCTTGTGTTTTCCTCACCCATAACTCTTGAGGAGAGTGATGGCATCTGAATATCCTTTTCAAAACTCACACCTTGGAAGGTTCTTGGGCATCCTTGAGGGATTTCTCCTATCTTCAACCATGAACCAAGTGCAACCCCTTGCACATATGCATCCATCATTTCCCAATCATGCAAGGCCTTGTCCTTTGAGATGATGACCATATTAGGTGATGTCGGATTTAGAGAGAGTGAGATGGTTCTAGGACTAATGACCACCATCATTGTACCATTTTCATCAATCATTCATTTTTTGGGCTCATAGTGGTGAGAGAAAGCCAAGACCAACTCAAGGCTTTGCACAAACACATGGGGTGTCCTACAACTATAAACAATCCACTGTGAATACTTGATCTTGATCTTCCCTCATTCCTTGGTTGTCATATGAGCCCTTAGGTCATTTAGGTCCATGTATGAGACATCATTGTCTTCTATCTCATACTCACATGAAGGGGTTGTGTTGGCTTTTATCCCATCCACTTATGCTTCATGATTTCCTTAAAAAAGTAACTTACTATTTTTAGTAAGTATGAAAAATCAACTCCTCGAACCTCAACTGGATGTTGCAACTTTGAATTCCTTTTCTCCCTGCATTCTCTCACCTTCTGATCAACTTTATATTTTTGGCAAGGTGCTCATGGGACCACTTACTATTTTTAGTAAGTGTCAAATTTGGACCAAGATGCCCATTCTGATGAATTTTCAATTATAGTGCATCCTCTTGTGTTCAACGTCTCCTTCGCAGGTTCTTTTGTTGATGACTTTCCCAAAATAATAGTCCTTATGCAAAAGACCTGCTATTTTTAGAAAGTGGGCTTCTAGAGGTCAGATTGATGTGGAACAAAGTTTTCCGATATGGGTTTTTTTCCAATATCACCCCTTTGAAATTTTTGCTTACCCGATCAATAGTTTAGGAGATTTTAAACTTTTAAATTTTTGACCTAACAGTGCTTCTAGACATGGTAGCCATTATTGATGGACCTCAAAATTATAGGTCTGGTTTTATCCTCCATTCATGATGAAAATTACATTTTTGATATGGGTTTTCTCTTCTTATCTCACTAGGTGAAATTTCTCCTCGATCCGGTTTCTGGTTTGACGAGAAACTGAGCTTTTTCCTCATTGTGCAAAGAAATGGATTTCTTTGTTGTGAACATTCTATGCATGGAAGGAGGGTTTGAAGGTGTTTTTTATGATGGTTTTTGATAGAGGAATGAACATAAAAATTGGTTTGTCAATCCATGCATCCATTTGTAAGATCTCTTCAAATTTCTATTTCATTGCCATGAAGGATTTCTTGTTTCTTCTTCTTCTTCTTCATTTTTCTTCTTGGTTTGATCAATATTTATTTTGAGACCTATGTATTACCATGGGGTAGAGGATTTCATTTTTGTGAATCTATTTTGAGTTTCAGTAATGGTGGGAGGTGATGGGAAGTTGCAGAGGAAGTTATAGAGCAAGTTGTGCATGGAATAGAAGTTAGATGTTAGAAGCGGGAAGCATGAGGGGTTTTAAAATTTTGAAAAATAAAGCTGAGCATGGAGTGAGGAAAATTTCATGTCCTTGATGTCCCTTAAGAATTAATGGATGTGAGGGACATAAAATTTCATGTGGCACCTCATTATGACATGTGGCGAGATCCAATTGAGGGGATTTGAGCAAAAAAACACTTTTAAAGCACTAAGGGGCTGGAAGTTGGTCACATGAGGAACCATGAGGCTTCTTGGAGGGGATAGGTGATTTTTCATGACCTTGATGTCCCCAACACAAAGGGACATGAGGGACATCAAATTTCATGGCATGCCCAAATGATGACATGTGGCGCTTGATCCGATGGTTGAGAATGAAGGCTTTCACAAGCTCTGGGGCTGGAAAATACTCTTTCTTTAAGGGGTCACATGGGTGACCAAGAGTCTCCTTAGGGGCTGGGTGAATTTTTAGACCTTTATGTCCCTCAAAAAGGGATGAGAGGTACATCAAATTTCACACATGTATGAGCATGGCTCCAAACGGGCACTAGTCCAACGACGAGGGGATGAAGGCTCCATTTTCTAAGCCCCAAGAGCTGAACCTTTTCCGAGAGGTCATATGAGGATCCAGAGGGATTATAGGGGCTGGGAAATTTTTTTACCTTGATGTCCCTTTTCTTGAGGGATGTAAGGGACATGAAATTTTCGATCCTCGGAGCTGACACATGTCCTATTCAAAATTGGCTAACTCCCAAACTCGCTCTTAGAGGGCAACTTGAAATGATGATATCTCAAGCTCCCGATGGAATTTTTTTATGAAAATTTATATGATATTGACTTAAAATGGCCTTATAAATCCAATGGTGGGGTATCATGTCTTGATTCCTTCATTTGATCCTTGAAAAATCAGGATTTTGATCTAGTACTCCACTTATGCATGAGAAAAAACTTTATAAACCCATTGTGCAAAAGTGTTGTGAAAAATATAATTTCACCATATTGTAGGGCTTGAATTTCATTTTTGAAGATGTCTTTTTTTCTCCTAACTCAATCCAGAGCTCCTAAATCACCTTCCAAAGCTCAACAACCTTTTTTGGCATGTGCACTACCTAGGCCTATGTGAACCCTAATTTTGGTGAAACTACCCCAACTTCTCTAAATCCTTCCTGAATCTTCCTAAATCACTTCCATGATGTTCCAAGGCCTTTGATTCACTTCCATGTCTGTTTTTGGCTTCTCTTTTCCACTCCATGGGGTTGCTCCAGTCCTAGAAGGCCAAGTGATAGCCCTTCCCACAACTTCCTGAAGTTTTTTTTTTCAATGAACTCCTAAAATCACCTAGGGGTTTTGAATTGACTTTCCTAAATCACCTAGGGAATGATTTAACATCAATTGAGAGGTCACTAGACTAACTAGGTAGACTTGGGGTGTCTCGGAAGGGTAAAACTTGTAATTTTTGACACAGGGGTATAGTTGTCATGCTTGAAATTGACAATTTCCTTGTTACACATTTGCATGACAACAACTAGCTCTAGCTTGGGGACATGACATGGAATGAGCACAACAAAGACATGACATGGAGAATCCATAATCTCAACTTTAGACCATATGATCCATTGACCAATGCCTTATCCATTGGGCCTGCGAGTCATGTACAATTTGTAAGAGAGAGAGAGAGAGAAGAAGGAAACACACACACACACACAAAAATGATGAAAAAAAAACACAAAACACAATAAGAAGGGAAACACACAATAAAAAGGAAACACACTAACAATCACCTATGGTACAAGGTGGGGGACAACCCACTTTCACTATGATACAATTTTAGGTATTTCCCATTACGAGGCAATTCCAGTGGCATTTCCATCCAGATATGAGAGTAGAAAAATGTTCTCACCGCAAGCTTCATGAACCTAGAATGGGTGAGCCATAATGAATCAAAATTTCCATGGCTACCTTTTGGTTCCCTCTTTTTCCCATAGTAGGACAAGGTCTCCAACTTTGAATTCTCTCACTTTGGCCTTCTTGTCAAGATCTTCTTCACTTTCAATTGGTGTTCTTTGATATGGTCCACCACTCGAGTCTATTTTCTTCTAGCTTCTCAAGAAAGAGGATCCTCTTGTCAATGGAATCCTTGTATTTCCATCTTCTATTCCTGAAGTAACTTGAGAGCTGACATCTCAACCATGATGGGAATTTCTGCTTCGACTCCATACAACAGTTGGAATGGTGACATACCTATTGCCTTTTTGGGAGTGATCATGTCTACCCATAATGCATCATATAACTTCTTGTGCCAATTCCTTTGATTTTCATCCATGAGCTTATGGAAATGGTCACGATGTTCTTGTTTCTTGATTTGGCCTATCCATTTCCTTGTGGATAGTAGTCTAATGAATGAGACAAAGAGATTCCATAGCCATAGAAAAACTCAGTCAACTCCCTCAAAGAAAATAGGTAGCATTGTCTTGCTACAATCTTCTGTGGCACTCCAAAATGTACTATGATATTCTCTTTGATGAAATTACATACCATTTGGTGTTGGCTTGCTTGGTTGGGATGGCCTCCACCCACTTTGTGAAGTAATATGTCGTTGTGAGCATGTAGGTATGCCCATGCTTGAGTGAGGATTCAAAACACCAATGAAATCTAGCCCCACTTGCTGAAATGGTTCTTCAATGACAACTGGCTTGAGTGGTAGTGCTACAAGTTGTGGTCTCCCAATGAATTGTTGACATGCTTCACACTTGGAAACCCATTCTTGAGTGTCTATGAAGAGGTGGGCCAATAATACCTTCCTCGAGGATCTTATGTGTAGTGACCATCGCTAAAAATGTCCACCACATGCTTGGTCATGGTATGCTTTAAGTAACTTCTCTTGTTGTTCTTTTTCTACACATTTAAGAAAGCATCCATCTAGGCCTCTCTTGTATAGAGCATGGTTCCAGATTACAAATTTTGTCACTTTGAGTTTGAGTGTTCTCCTTTTGCTTGTAATCTAGATGAGGAGGGCATTCTCCATAAGTTAGGTAATAGGAAATATCAGCATACCACTCATCAGTAGTGGTTACAAAGAGAACTTTGTGGATTATCTTCAAAACAAGTTGAGAAAGCATAATTTTCTTCACCATGTTGAGATTTGAGAGCTTCATCTTCAGCGATCAATCTACACAGACCATTTCCCCATACCAAATTAGAGGGCCGATTTCCAAATCATACTCTTGAATCTTTGCAACCCAGTTTCCTCTTTTAGCTCCAGGATCTTGTTGTGTCAAGATGGACTTGATTGCACTGTCAGGGGGACCATCACCACCAGTATGAGAGTTGAGTATGTAGAATCTGAAATTTTTATAGCCTTGACTACCATATAGGCATGTTTCTCCAATGGTTGTAGTTTAGTTCATGTTTCTTCAATGGGAAGCTCATGAAAGCAATGGGTGCCTCTACACCTTCATCATTCTTTTGGACTAGAACAATAGAGAGTGTGTGTTCGATGCATAACAATACATGATGAATTCTTTTTTGAAATCTGGAGACACTGAGAGTTGGAGCTTTGTGATGGATTTCTTGATTCCTTCAAAAGTTATTTTCCTTCATTATTCCATTTGAAGCTTAATTGAGGTTTCATCATGGTGGTGATGTGCTTTGTCAATTCTAGCAAACTCTAGGAAAAAGTGATGAAGGAAGTTTACTTTTCCAAAGAAGGAGTGAACTCCTTTCTTGCTTGTGGGAAGAGATAGTGCTTGAATGGCCTTCACTCTTTCTAGGTCAATGTGTGCATCCATGCTTGTTCACGATATGCCCCAACAACTTGCCTTCCATAACTCCAAAAATGCACTTTTTGGGTTCAAATATATACCATGCTTTCTACATTTTACAAGTACATGTTCCAAGATGGTGAATATGGTCTCCCCTCTTTTAGAGAAGACTGTGAGATCATCTAGGTATATGACAATACAATGCTTCAAATATTTGAATGCCAAGTCCATCACCCTTTGGAATGTGGCTCATGCATTGATCAAACCAAAAGGAATTTTTGTTGTATGCAAAAGTGCCCCAAGGTGTTGTGAAGGTTGTCTTGGTATGATCTTCCTCCACCACCTTGATTTGGTTGTACCCGAGAATCCATCGAGTAGTGAGAGCATTTCCGATCCAGTGACCATTTGCAAAATGTGATCCATAACTAGGGAGGGGGTAGTTGTCTTTCAATGATGCTTGGTTCAAGTTGTTAAATCTACACATATCCTTATTTTTCCATTCTTCTTCTTCGCACCGACACAATATTGGCCACCCATGTCGAGTGGTGGATGGGAAAGATGATCCTTGCATTGAGCATCTTCATTACTTCCTCCTTGATGGTATCAACAATTTTAGGATTATACGAACCTTTGTTTTTTCTGAATGGCTTGGCATCCGGCTTCAAGGGGATCGAGTGATGCATTTCCTTTGGTTGGAAGGATTTGAGCTCATCATAGGAATAGGCCAAGACATCTAATATATCTTGAGCAATGAGAAAAACCTTCTCTTCTCCTCGAGTGAAACAACATTTTTCCGATATTGACCATCCTCGGCTACTCTGGAGTGCCAATATTCTCCTTCTCAAAATCAGCTTGGGCACCAAGAAGATTGTCTTTCTTTCTCTTGAATGAATCTATCATGTTTTTTAAAGAGGTCCTCTAGAGAAACTAGGCCTTTAGGAATCTTGTTTCCTTTCAATTTGATCACTCCTTCATCAACTCCTTCAATTCCTTCTTTCTCCTCTTCAACTATTGCTTCTCGGTGTGGATTCTCACTTCCTTCAAAGAAGAGGTTATTGAAATTGTCTCTTTTCCAAGAATGCCAAAAGTTGATTATCATCATTAAAGACTTGCCAATGATTTGCATTATCTGGTACACTAGGCCTAACACCATCTCAATGGTCACTTTTCTTTTCTTTCCAAAAGAAGGATGAGGTGTCACTAGAGAAGCTGATGACTACAAGGGAATCAACCTTTTCATTCTTTTCTCATGGGATAGACTCGATGGAAAATGCATCAAAGGATTCAATGCAGTCCCACACCTTGTTTTTATAATGATGGAGTCTTGGATTTTTCACTTGGTATTGTTGTCGGACTTTCTTTACTATCACTTCCGCATCACCTTGAAATTTCAGCTTCTTGATTCCCATATCTTCTACTACACCCATGCCCAAGAGGAGAGCTTCATATTCCATCATGTTATTTGTATTATCAAATTGTAGCTTGTAGGAAAATGGGTACAATTTTCACTAGAAGGAGAGTACAACACCACACCACTCCTAAACCTACACTAGAGTGACTACCATCAAATTCCATTTTCCAAACTTGGTCTTCTTCCTCCTCCATAAGAAGTGGAAAAGTTCTCATCCTTTTTCGATGTGAGGAAGTAGTTTCCTAGCCCGTTGCCTAAAATAGAATGTTTTCCTTTGGATCATCAGAATTTCATACCATGTACTTCATCTTCCTCACTGAAACAATTTCTTCATTTCACCTTTCACTGGAATAGTTGTAGATGACCAATCCATTTTGATGTCTCCACCCAAGTCTCTCAGAAGCTTTGGCTCAATAGTAGCATGCCAAAGGATGTTGGGATGTCTACCACCAGGATGGTGAGGAGCACCTTCTTCTCTAGAAAATCAGCTAGTGCTTACCTGTGCATCTTTGATTCTTCCCACCAATGGTACTTGTTTGGATTCCATCAAATAACAGATCCATTTTCTTGGTCAAGGTGAGGCCTAGAGAATTTTAACTTTGATGGGCATCACATTATCTGAGGCTCCAAAATCTATGATGTAATTATTTAGTTGGAAGCCTTTAATGAGAAGTGATAGGTAGAAAGGTTCAACCTTGTTAGTTTTGGATGCACTGAGGGATAACATGTTTTGAGAAGGTGGTGTGGATGGTGTGGGGAGTAAGCCTTTGGAATTTGGACTTGAGGCTATAGGATTACCACCACAGGACTACATCAATGAACCTATCAAATTGGGCAGGATGCATTTGTAGGTATTCTATTTCTGAGATGGACTTTAGTTTTTCTTGCATGTTCCACAAAGTCAAATGGGGTTATGGTGGGCAAGGTAGAGGTTCGGAATGAAAAGATTTACATGGTGAAGGTTTTTCTACTTTGGGGATTGGATTTTCTTTCACAAGTGTAGTAGATGGCTTGGAAGGAGATGGGAATGTAGGTTTTGGTGGGACCTTAGATGTTTTTTTTGGAACAACATTTGAAGGAGAATTATTTTTAGAAATTTTTGAGCTAGGAGAAGGACTAGATGACTTACTTGGTATGGCAATGATCCTTGCTAACCAGGGGTCTGGTTTTCTTTATCCAACTCCATCAAGGTGGTAGTGGTGATCCTCTGCTGATGATTTTATTTTGTGGAACCTCTACAGAAGAATCCTCCTTCTTCTTCTTTTCCTTCACTACAGCCATTGAGGATGAAGCACCTTTCTTGGACTGTGCACGAGTGAAAACTATGCATGAGAATCTTGGGCTTCTTCATCATCATCATCATCATCATCTTCATCATCAACATACTCAATTAGGCCATTATGTATCACCATCAACTTCCTCGACCTCAAGATAGTTTTCATCATCACCCACATCTTCTTCTTCAAGTTCTTCTATTTCCACTTCCTCCTCTGGTTCTTTGGTGTCACAAGTGACATTGATTGGTGGTGCTTTGAGAGAAAGCCAGTGAGGAGGTGGAGAAATCCTTGGTCTATTGGAGGATTTGGCTTCCTTGAGTGTTCCACATTGTGATCTGGGATAGTTGTTTCTTCAAGGAAACCAAGTCATTCTCCATTTTTTGGAACATTGGGTCTAGTGGTGATTGAGCCTAAATTCTAGCCTTTTTTTTTCCATTCGGGCCTTTCACTTTACTGACAAGATTAGATCATCATCAGTTTCTATCACAAAGTCCTGAGCTTCCCTCAATGTTCTTTTTTGGGCTCTTCTAAGGAAGAAACCTACTTCTGAAGGTAAGGCATTGATGAAGAATCTCTTCAAATTATTTTTAGAAGGCACCACATCTTCAGAATTCTTCTTATCACCCTATCATATCTTGCTATGAAGTCTCTCATTGATTCGGAGGTTTCCTTCTTCATTTGCACCAATTGGACCAAGAGATCTCTACATTCTTCCATGGTCTTGAACCTATGTTCAATGCACTTCTTATATCTTCCCAACAGGTGATAGACCTTGGGGCAACATGTAGAACCATTCAAAAATTTTTTCTTGAAGTGACTCCACAAAAATCTAGACTGACACATCTTTGTGCTCAATGCCCAATACACCACAAGTGGTGATAAACATTACTACATGTTCTTTGGGAAGTTGAGAACCATCCCTTTAAATTTTGGAAAAAAAAATTTTCTTGAGCCTTTTGGTAGCTCATGAAGTGGTTGAGCAAGGGAAAGTGGGTCAGGTGTTTCCACCCCATGGTACATTAGGCCTACGTGGTCCTCATGATCAATCATGATCCATTCCATTTCTTTCTAGCTTCCAACCTCTCTAAGGTTATGGCTTTTTTTGCTTCTCTTTCTTTCTTATTCTTTTGGCTTGAGATCTTTTAATTTCTTCAATTTGAGCTCTTATTTTGGCTTCAGCTCTTTCTTCTCTTTCTCTAGCTTCTTCTTCAATCTCTACGTCAGTGAAATCTTCAAGATTCTCATTGATGTATGGGAACTCAACATCCAATGGATTGAAAATTCTTGGACTCCCAATGTGACCAGTTGTGTGATGAAAATGGAGACCTCTGAATTCTAAGAGCTCTTGTCTTCTTTGAAGCTCTTCAAAAGTGGGATCAATTTTTCCTCCTTGTCTTTTTGTTGTCGGGTGTATCTTCTATCTGCCAGCTTGAGATTTATGCTCTTCTCTTGTGGTGTCTGAATTTGTCTTCATCTTTCAAATTCAGCAAGTGTGTTCTTCTTCAAGGTCAAGTATCTTGTAGCGATGAAGTAATGGTTGAAACTTTTCCTATTATACCAAATAGCCTCTCATAAATCTAAAGAAATATCCTCTTGAATGTGGAAGAGTAATTCAGTCTTTTAATAGGAGGATTTCCTAGAATAGCCATGGTTTGAAAACATGAGGCTCGATAGCTATTCAAATTTCAGAAAAAAAAAATTTGAATTTTTTTTTTTTTTGTATTTTTAAGGTCATTTTTGGGTGCAGATGTTGCAAAATCTGCCCATGGTGGGTGCCAAAAACTCGTTGGCAAGAAAATTTTTTAGGACAAATTGATGGATTTCTTGCCAACACTCTAGGAGTCTAAGTCCCTCTACTTAACGGTGTAGCTGCCATATATGCATGCAAGTAAAAAGTGAGTTTTATCCTAGTGGCCTTTTGGTCGGGGATCCAACAGGGGCACTCCACTGACCTTGCGAGGAAAATCTTACAACTATCTGTAAGAGAAGAATTTTCTAGGAGAGCGGGAAAGGGAGTGAGAATATTAGATGAGGGAAACTAGTGCTTGCAAGTAGAAAATCAAAGACTTGCATACAATAGTTAGAAATCACATCACATGCACTAAAACTCAGAAGAAAACAAATCTACATTACAACAACAAGACAAATAACATTTAGTGAGCACAAAGTATCACTAAACTCCTCAGTCAAACAAGGCTAAAATTCCTTCTTCTTGCATTGATGCTCAAGAAGAAATTGTACATAGCATAAGAATGGAAGACATTTTAGAGTAGGGAAAATGGAAGAAATTTTATCTTTTTTTTTCTCTTCACAAGGATGTCTCTCTCATGAATTCACAAAAATAGCTCCAAAATCTAAGAAGTCTAAGAAGACCCTCAAATGAGGTGCTTGCTACAATTTATAGAAGAGAAAGCAACTCTTCATCTTCCCGGTGACTTTTCAAATACCCTTTTTTTACTTTAGACTGTTCATATTCCTATCAAATATTTAAGTCCCTTTTATAAAAACAAGGTGACTTAAATGTTACATTATGTTTCTAAAGTCACTTAAGATATATCAAAAAGTGCAAACCCCAATGCAAAATTATAACATTGAAGAGAGAGAGAGAGCATTGGGGAAAAGAAGAGAGAGAAAGAAGAGAAGAAGAAGAAGAAGGAAGAAAGAAGGATTATGCAGAAGAATGAGCCACTGTAGTGGATTTGATCTCGCTCCTTGACTGGTCTCCACCTCACACTACCGAGAAGATCTTTTTCCCTCCAAATTCCTTACTAAAAATGAGTTGCTACAGTTCCACTTTGTCAACATGAGGAATGCGAATGCAGCTTAAGGTCTCTGTCCACCCATCATACACATTGTTGATATCTTTGCACTTCCCAAACCATGATGAATGTTTTTCTATGATAAGAGCAATGGAGGCCCAATCTCTGAGAGGAATTCTAGTGTACCCTTAGTGAAGGAAAATGGATTTCCTACCTCTTTCTTGACATATTCTTCAAATGGACCAATCAACTCATCGAAATTTGTGTCCTCACCCATTGTAGGTACTCCAAGTTTCTGAGTTTTCCTGATTTATACTATCCTATGCAACTTGTACACTTGTTCTTCTTTTTCCTCAAGTTTCTGTGATGGCCCGATTGATTTCTTCAACCTGATTTCCAAGGCCCTCACCCATACACGTGACAAAGTCTTCTGAAGGAGTTTCAAAATCTTCCTGTTGATCAACTCCTGCGTGAGTGTTGCTCATTTCATCCACTACTGGACCCAGAGGATCCCAGTAGTCCTTTCTTTCTCCAAGTCTTCTCTAAGTGCCCACATCCTATTTTTTTCACACACATGTATGTGAAAGAGTTTGACTCCACTTCTTGAGCACTGACTTCCCCTTTTTAAATTGAATCGATCCATTCATTATTAGCTCACCCCTACATTGTGAACTCATGTGTCCTCTTGATAGACTCTGATTGAAGTTGTTGATGGGTGCAACTTCCTCAATGGGATGGTCATGGCATTTGGATCAACTAGATGTTGTACATAGGATGAAAATTTTCACACTTTCTTTAGTTCATCAATATTCTTCTTATATTCCTTATTCCTTGCCACCATGCAAGTAGAAGATTGTTGATACATGTGCAAATCCCCTTCATGAGTTTTCTAACCCTAGTTAGATTGTGTTCATCTCATAGTCGGTCGACATCATCTCATCCACTAGCTTGATTACCTTCGACCGAGCTACTTCAATGTATTGATTACCTATTTCCCCACTGTAGAACCATGAGGCCATATGGGTGAAATTCCTTTTTTCTTTTCTTTAGCTAGTGAGACAATTGCTGATAGGTCGGGGTTGCCACTTGTTCAACAAGTGCGAGTGTTAGGGGAAATTGTTTCCCACATCCAAGGAACATCTCATCGGATTCAGGTTCTATGACAGGTGCATCAACCATTCCCTATTCTAGGAGGAGGAGGAAAATCTAATGAGAGAGGTATGAGTGTCAACAAGAGGTGAGACCTCCTGTGGTGGTTCAAAGACTGGGTCTTGAACCATGTGTTCTCTTCCATTTGTGCTTTTGCCACTAGATTTTCTTCCTACATTTCTGTGATCAAGTCTTCCTCTTGTAGTGATGCAAATGAGTCTTCTTCTATCTAGCCTTCTTTGGTGACTTTTTGTGAGGGGAGGTTTCCATTTTTGTGGCCTTTCTTTTTGAACTTGCTCTAGAGTGTTTAGAACTGAAGTCACCTCTACAACTTTTGAAGATGACTGATGGGAGGCTTTTTTTAACTTGGAGGAATTCCTCATGACTGGATGATCATGGTTCTCTTCTTCTAAAACCAATTTCTCATTCTCCTTACCACCTTCTCATTCACTCCTTTATATCCCCTAATTCACGAAATGTACTACCAGTTGACTTGAGGCAATGGGGACATTTTTACTATCGTGTATTCAGGTCATACATCTTTGTCCCATCATCATGCAAAATATCTTCATACCAAGAGAACTTGAATTTCTTCATCTCATTGATTGTCATCCTCATATGGTCCTTTTCATGTACTTCAAATTCATCAGCACAATTGGCCCAATAGTCCTCAACTTGTGGCTCATGTTGTAATTATGGGACATAGAAAGAGTCGGGATCATCTCGGATGTCAAAATTAGGCCTAGAAATGTAGGAATGCAAATTCAAATGAGTGAAAGTGGCCTCTAGATGAGATGCATCATTTGAGCTCTTGCACATGTGAATACCCCAGAGAGATAGGAAATGAAATCAACTTCTTCTTCTTGCTCCTAAGCCTATTATTCACTTGGATGATCTACCTGCAGAGATCAAATAGTACAATTTGGTCACTAAGGTACTTGGGAAACCTTAGTAAAGCTTGGTCGAAGCCAAAACTCAGTAGGTAGGAGAAGGTCAAGAATTGTATGAAGTAAGAGTCATACTTTTTAATCAGGGATGCCACTTGTGGCGACATCCTAGCCTCCAAATCACCTTCCAAGCTTCAAACCACATACATTGTGAATGCATCATTCATGTGAGTGAAATGCCTATGGCTTTCCTCCATTACCAATTGTGGAAGCTTCTCAAACGTAGGTACCTTGGAAGCAATGTTTTACATGAGATCCAATCCTTTGAAATATCTTGAGCTAGCGAGAGATAGACCAAGTAAGAATTCATGTGAAACTTCTTCATCATGGGTACTTGGAGTAGTTACAGATGGATATTGTCACTGATGATCTACCCCAATCAATTCTTTTTCTTTCCTTCTATCACCATGAAGATGAAAAGGCCCATCCAGTCTTGAAGTCTCTTGTGTTTCCTCACCCATAACTCTACTAAGGAGAGTGATGGCATCTGAATATCCTTCACGAAAACTCACACCTTGGAAGGTTCTTGGGCATCCTTGAGGGATTTCTCCATGTCTTCAACCATGAACCAAGTGCAACCCCTTACACATATGCATCCATCATTTCCCAGTCATGTAAGGCCCATGTCCTTTGAGATGATGACCATATTAGGTGATGTCGGGATTTGTAGAGAGAGTGAGATGGTTCTAGGACTAATGACCATTATTGTACCATTGTTGGCTCGAGATTGTTCATGTTTTTTAGGCTCATAGTGGTGAGAGAAAGCCAAGACCAACTCAAGGCTTTGCACAGACATGGGGTGTCCTACAGATGCTAAAAAATCCACTGGTGAATACTTGATCCTTGATCTTCCCTCATTCCTTTAGTTGTCATGTGAGCCCTTAGGTCATTTAGGTCCATGTATGAGACATCACTTGTCTTCTATCTCATACGTAGGTGAAGGGTTGTGCCGGATTTTGTCCCATCCACTTATGCTTCATGATTTCCTCATAAAAAAGTAACTTACTATTTTTAGTAAGTATGAAAAATCAACTCCCTCAAACCTCAACTAGATGTTGTGACTCAAATTCCTTTTCTCCCTACATTCCTCTCACCTTCTGGATCAACTTTCTATTTTTGACAGTGCTCATGGGACCACTTACTATTTTTAGTAAGTGTCAAATTTGGACCGAGATGCCCATTCTGATGAATTTTCAACTATAGTGCATCCTCTGTGTTCAACGTCTCCTTCACATGTTCTTTTGTTGATGACTTTCCCAAAATAGCAGTCCTCTATGTAGAAAACTTGCTATTTTTAGAAAGTGGGCTTCTGGAGGTTGGATTGATGTGGAATGAAGTTTTCTGATATGGGTTTTTTCCCAATATCACCCTTTGAAATTTTGTGCTTACCGATCAATAGTTTAGGAGATTTTAAACTTTTAAATTTTTGACCTTGATAGTGCTTCTGAGACATGGCAACCATTGATGGACCTCAAAAATTAAAGGTCTTGGTTTTATCATCCGTTCATGATGAAAATTACATTTTTTGATATGGTTTTCTCTTCTTATCTCACTGGTGAAATTTCTCCTCGATCCGTTTCCGGTTTGATGAGAAACTGAGCTTTTTCCCTTGTTGTGCAAAGAAATGGATTTCTTTGTTGTGAACATTCTATGTTGTGGAAGGAGGTTTTAAGGTGTTTTTTAATGGTTTTTATAGAGGAATAAACAAAAAAATTGGTTT
Source organism: Taxus wallichiana var. yunnanensis (assembly GCA_018340775.1). Taxonomy (NCBI): domain Eukaryota; kingdom Viridiplantae; phylum Streptophyta; class Pinopsida; order Cupressales; family Taxaceae; genus Taxus; species Taxus wallichiana. Next base: position 583,830,833 of record CM031243.1, read on the forward strand.
TTCAATCTATGCATCCGTTTGCAAGATCTCTTCAAATTTCTATTTCACTTCCATGAAGGATTTTTTCTTCTTCTTCATTCTTCATTTTTCCTTGGTTTGGTCAATTTTTCTTTGAGACCTATGTATTATCATGGAATAGAGGATTTCATTTCTATGAGGGAGTTGGTTTTGAGCTTCAATAATGGTGGGAGGTGATGGGAAGTTGCAGAGCAAGTTGTGCATGGAAAGGTTAGAAGTTAGAAGTGGAAACATGAGGGGTTTTAAATATTTGAAATAAAGTTCAAAGCATGGAGTGAGGTGTAATTTCATGTCCCTGATGTACCTTAAGAATTAAGTGGCATGAGGGACATCAAATTTCACGTGGCGCCTCACGATGACAATAGATCCAATGGTTAGGATTTGAGCAAAAAAGGAGCTTTAAAGCACTAAGGGGCTGGAAGCTGGTCACATGAGGAACCATGAGGCTTCTTGGAGGGGATATGCACATTTTCTTGACCCTAATGTCCCACATTAAAAAGGGACATGAGGGACATCAAATTTCATGACACGATGGAAGATGACATGTGGCGCTTGATCGACAAGACGGGGATGAAGGCTTCACTAGCTCCCGGAGTTGAATCTGGATCCAGAGGTCGTATGAGGATCCAGAGGGCTTATAGGGGCTGAGTGACATTTTATTAACCCTTATGTCCCTTTTTTTGAGGGATGTAAGGGACATGAAATTGTGTGAGGCTCCTAGTGCTGACACGTGTCCTGCTAAAAATTGGCTAACTCCCGAACTTGCTCCTAGAGGGAAACTTAAAATGACAATATCTCGAGCTCCCGATGGAATTTTTGATGAAAATTTATATGATATTAACTAAAAATGGCCTTATTAAGAAAAATGGTTGGGTTTTAGGTCTTTATTTCTCCATTTGATCCCTGAAAAATTAGATTTTTGATCTACTCGCTAGTTATGCATGGAAAAATGTTATAAACCCATTGTGCTAATGTGTTCTGAAAAATATTATTTCACCATCGTTTAGGGCTTAGAATTTAATTTATGAAGATGTCTTTATTTTTCTTCTAACTCAATCTGAGCTCCCAAAATTACCTTTCAAGCTCAACAACCTTTTTTTTCGGCCTGTGCACTGCCTAGGCGTGTGAACCCTGATTTTTGTGAAACTCCCCCAACTTCTCTAAATCCTTCTGAATCTTCCTAAATCACTTCCATGATGTTCAAATTTTACCTTTGTTTTCGTTTGTTCCACTCCATGGGGTTTCTCTAGTCCTAGGAAGGCTAGTGATAGCCCTTCCCACAACTGCCTGAAGTTTGATTTTTTAATGAACTCCTAAAATCACCTAGGGGTTTTGAATTGACTCTCCTAAATCACCTAGGGGAATGAGTTAACATCAATTGAATGACCGGTAGAGACCCGGGTGTCTCGAAAGGGTAAAACTTGTAATTTTTGACACAAGGGTATAGTTGTCATGCTTAGATATTGACAATTTCCTACAACATGGATCTTCTTCGACACCCCTAACCTAACTTCTTTCTATCATGATCTAAAAATTCAAATACACCAACTATAAAGCAAGCCACTTCACGTTCCTCTCCATCTCTTAACTCCTCCTTGATCCTTCATACTCCCTTTGCATCCACCATTTCTACTAAGTCACTTCCTCCCAACTTTGTCACCCCTAAGTTGCCCACCTTCAATGGCCATGGTGACCCTCAAGAGCATCTTAGATCTTTTCATGTGGCATGTCTTGATTATGTGGATGATCATACTTTACTAACCAAGTTATTTCCTAGGAGCCTACAAGATTACACCATGCGTTGGTTTTACGATCTACCTATTCACTCGGTAACATCATTTACATATTTAGTCGATGCTTTTCTTGCACATTTTTCAATCAATATCGGTTCTAAAATATCCTATGCTCAACTTGCACAAATCAAACAAGGATCTAATGAACATCTAGCAGACTATGTATTGTGTTATAAGAACAATCTAGCTAAGATGACCAATGTACTTGTTGATTCTGAATTGCAAGATCTTTTTGTCCAAAGTCTCTTATCTCCATTACAAGAGAGCATCATCTTTGAGACATCTCCCTCATTTGATCAACTATGCCATACACTTAAGTTATGCAAAATAAAAATCTTATCTATGGGAAAACTCAAATATCATTATTCATCTTCATCTTCTAATCATTTTCAAGGAAAATCTACTTTCAATCCATCTCCTAAGATGATGAAGCAAGAGCTATTGCTAACATTGTTTCTATGATTATGAAACCTTGGATTTCTTTCCCATTCTATAGAGCCTCCATATTTCCACAAGCTGAGATAATACTAATAATGGTGATTATCTTCAAATTCAAGCTTGTTAGATGCATTTTGCAAAAGAATTTCATCACATCCATAAATTGTTTCCACTTCATCGGTCAGTTCAAGTATTCGGAGAAATAAAGGAACATTGGAACATGTTCCATGAATTACAAAAATCACCGACTTCCATTATTTACATTATCATTTTTGCCTAGAAGTTGGAGGAAGTGGGTCTACGAAGAAAATTAAGCATGAAGGAATTGTTCTTCGAGTTCTTTATATGACCGACTTAGCTGATATTTGCATATTGCCTTGTTTATGACGTGAGTGCATAGCTATTTGATTAATTGGGAGTAGAGAGGAACCATATAACGTATTCAATTGTGCTAGTCAAGGGAGACTATGCGGATGAGAAGAAGTTGATTCATGGTATCGGCTATTCATATAACTAATAGAACATGAGAACTATTCCACATGTTCCGAGAAAGGCCAACTTCACCGACTAAAAACCAAGTTTCCATCTTAGTGACCGCAATGGATTGATGAGGAAATTTCCATCTGCCATCAACATAATAATTAATCTTTTCAAGAAAAAAATCCATGATGCTCTTGAGTATATTATGTATGAACTTTATTTCGTAATAACAATAACTGTGTGAATGTGTGACTTTTAATGGAGCAAGAGAAAGAGCAATAGAACTCAAAAATTTAAAATAATACTAATGACACAAAACAAGACCAATGACCATTATTTTGGCCATTATGTGTTAGTGTTGTCATTGATGTCAATTATGTTGATGGCAAGGGTGTTGTGTGGTCATGTGAGTCTTTATGATGTGTCATTCGGTGTCCAACATGAAGATTGAGTGTTTTGGCAAGTTTTATGTAGTCTTAGTGCATGGTCTAGGGTGCTAAGTCATGGTTTGAGTCCTCCTAAGTGATTTGGAGTGTGTCATTATGTCATAAATGATCTATGAGGTGTGTTACAGGTGTTCATGGGTTTGCATGAGGTCATCATGGTTAGTTCATGGGTTGTCATGGTTGAGTCAGGTCATTCCAGGCTTGTTTCTAGCCCTGAAGCATGCAAAATGAGGTAAAGATATGATATTTGGACCCAATAAGTTTTTTCCAAGCGTGGCGATTGTATACAAGTCATGTATGGTGTGTTTTAAGTTAGTATTCAGTGGTTTGGTGCTTCTATGAGGTCCTTGGGAAGCAACAAGTGAGAAATAGGTAGTTTGACACATGTAAATGAGATTGTATAGAGAGTTACAGGAATATTTGAGCTATATGGTGAGTATGGAAAGTTATATAAGGTTATCATGATGATTCATTACAAATTTAAGTTCATTGTGAATAAGGAATTTGAAGATATGCAAGTTTTGGTGAAACAATATAATTTTCAAGCAAATTTGGACCTTCTGATGCTCATTTTGAATTGTGTGCTTTACATGGGGACCTGATATCTTTGACATAGATTCTTAGGTCAATTATGAAGCTTTTACAAAAATAATGAGGTGGTTTGATAGTCATGTTTTTATGAACAATCATTAAGAAGGTAAAGTGGTTTGAAACCCTAACTAAACCCTAGCTATGAGTAGCTTACAAAAGAGTGAGCATATTGAGCCTGTTTTTATAGGTTATACAAAAATGATGATTGGATGTTTTAGAGGACTCTTCCAAATTTCTAGAAAGGTATGTTAGAGTATGTGGTGATATGTGGGACCCACTTGAATTTTCTTTTTTTGAAGAGTTCCAGTTTGAGGAGAAATTTTTCGAAATGAGTTATGAACTAAATTTACATTTATTATATCCTTGGAGTTTATATATATGTACATGAAGGTTTCAGGTCATGGTGATGATGAAAAAGTGCAAAGTGTGCCCTATTTATGAAGACTAGTTTTTGGGGTAGTTTGGAGTAACTTGTAGTAAATTTGACATTACAGAGCTACAAGGGGAGTTAGGAATCCATTAAAGTTGTTTTGTGAAGTTTTTTAGATAGATTTACAATGTTACATCAAACTTAAATATTGGATAAGGTATGTAAAAATTATGAATGTTATTTCGTGGTCAAGATTGAAGGATGTTTGTTCTAACAGGATGCAAATGGTGATGAATATGAGTTCTTAATGATTTTTTAAGGTTTTGAGTGCTTATATATCAGGTATGAGTATGTTCCATGCTTTGGTTAATCTTGGAAGTGGTTTTGGTGTGATGGAGTATGTTGGGCTAGTTGTTAGTTCTTGAGTCCTAGAAGGGTGAAAAATTAGTTTGTAGAGATGGACTGTTGAAGACCTTCCACTTAGATTCGGAAGACATTATTATATGTTATGGAAAGGTGATTCAGATATATTTCCAATGAGGTATGGATTGTCTCATGATGAGGTGTTTTGGTTAGTCATTTAGGTCAATTTGTGAAGAAGTTTGTAGTTGCTTTATTTTAGGACAATTTTGTTCTTGCTGAAAGATTGAGTTGGTTGGAGCATGAAATGGATGAGTTGAAGCTTGATATCACCTATAAAGTTAATTTGGGTGAATTTGGCATCTATTTAATGCATTTTAGGTCTTGAAAAAAATCATTAAGGGTGTAAAATAACTGATTTTGCAAAACAGAGGTTTTTGGGAAGCTTGATTTGATGAAGGAAAACATAGATGTGGTTTGAACATGTGGTTATTGCACGAGCTCTAAATTTCTTAAGAGTGTTCTAAAGGTTATAGGATTTCCATTGAGAGGTCACATGCCATAGTTTAGTTCATATTGAGGGGTCGTGAGGCTCAAAAACATATTCAAGTTGTTGGAAACAACATTTTTGTGAAGCTAACGAGCCAATGGGCCCATTAAATGAAATAATATAATTGGTTCATGTAAATTACGACCATTATTGATGTTTAAATGATATATTACTATTTTTGGGTGAATATAGGAGCTTTACCAAGTATTTTTTGTCATGAGTGCATTTTTCTCATTCCAATTGTAGGGTTTTGAGGATTTTTGGTGCATGGATGAAGGTTTTTGGCATGGCCGACCTATATGGTCATATATGACCATTGTAATGAATGCAATTGAATGTTATGATGTTTTTTGGGTTGAATTTATCATGAGGGGTCGATATCTCTCATGTTTAGAAGAAGGAAATCATATTTAAGTGTTTCTTGAGCCCATTTGGGGCTAGTTGTGCATGGGTGAGAAGTGCGACCCATAGGAGAGTGTGTAACAGTAGGGATGCATATTTTGAAGGACAATTATATTTTTATAGGTTTAATATTGATTGAGATCATGTGTGAAAGTTTTAGAGCCAAGATAAGTTGAGAAAGACCTAGAGAGAACAAGTCGAAGAAGGTGTGCTTGAGTAAGGGTTTGAAGGAATTTGGAGCTGAATTTTGGGATCACTATCAGCTGTGGTATCAACATATTTTTAGTGGTCATACTTCATCAAAATCTTGTATGATGAGTCATATTCATGTAAGTCTCTTGTTGTGTGTAATATCAACAATGGTTTAGGGGTTAGTGCTCCTTGTGGGGTTGGTGCCTCACTAAAGAAATCTCTTGTGATGTGTAATATTCACTTGAGTATTTGTTGTGTGTAATATCAGCAAAGTTTTCAGTGGGTTTTCTTCCCCATGAGGGTTTCCCACTTACATATGGTGTTTCTTGTGTTGTGTACTTTGTTTCATGCTCTTATGATTGATGTTGCATATCTTAATAAGCACACATGGTTATGAATGATGTATGGACAATATAATTCATGAATGTATGGTTTGGTTAATGAAGTAAAAAGTTCTGTAGGACTAATTCACCCCCTCTCAGTCCATTGTGTTTCCAACAATTGGTATCAGAGCAAGTCCTTGTGAAGCAAGTTTAACAACTTGAAGGAGATCCTTTGAAGCACAAGCAATGGGTAAGTCTTCGATATTGTGGAAACATTAAGGATGAAGAATGAAGTAGCTCAGTAATGTAATGATACCTACCCAAATCAGTCAAGGATATGGAGATAGAGCATGATCAAGCCATCATGGATTTTAAATATCAAGTGGAAAGTTTGACTAAAACCCTAAAGGTCAAAGAAGAAGATTGTAACAGGTATGAAGATGAGTTGAGATCCTTAAAATCAGATTTGGAACAAGCACACAAAGTAAGTTGAAGACCTATGAAAAGTTAGAGAAAATTTCAGAAGCCCTAAATGACATGTTGGAGAACCAAAGAGCTACAAATGAAAATATGGTCTTGGCTACAAAGAAGAACATTTAGAGAAACATGAAGTAAACAAATTTGAACCTAGTGATGCTACCAAAGCTATGAAGGATGCTAAATATCTCAAGAAGGTTATCAAGTAGCCTAATGCAATGAAATATACAAGTAAGTTCAATGGTGTGTGTTACTCTTGCAATACTTTTGGTCATAGAGCTAGAGATTGTAGGAGGTTTGTTAAGAATGCATTTCCATGGAGCAATGGTAGGCATGATCATTCATATCATTCAAGAGATATTACATGTTATAGTTTTCACAAGAAGGGTCATATTGCAAAATTTTGTCATCATGAGTCTCCTAATCAGATTTGGAAGAATGATAAGAAGCATGGAGTTGTGTGTTATGGTTGCAATCAGTTTGGGCATATAGCTAAGTATTGTCATAAAAAGGTTTTAAGAAAAGGAATGATGCTTTTAGAGGTAAGAGTTCTTGTGTTTGCTTCAAGTGCAAAAAAATTAGGTCACATTGCAAGATGTTGTAGAGTCAAAATAAACACTGTAAAAGGAAGGGTGATGTCAACACTATTGATGCAAAGCAATTTCAACTTTCCAACAACCCACAATGCTAGCATTTACACAGAATTCAAAATTTTACCTTAGGCTATAAAGACTAGCTTCTTCCTAGGTTTGTAACCACCATCATCCCTACAAACTCTTGATTTCTAATCTTATAGCAATAAAAATTTATTCACATCTTGTACAACTTGTCATGCATATCCATTTCAACCATCAAATTTGATCGAGTTAAAAGGAATCAACAAAATTACCTCTTCTTGTCAACTTACCCCTGAAGGCTTCTCCACTATTATCCATTGATGAGATCATGAATGAAGTAATATGTAACCCCTTCATACAAGCTATAACCACTCTCAAACATCCTCATCCCTTAATATTGTAGATGAAAAATTGGGATTCAAATTTTAGATTTAAGTGTCCTTCTCACCATAATCCTTCCTTGATTGTACCTCGATATTGAAGGTCAATGTTATGCATATTAAGATTTTACCCAAAGTCTTAGTACCCAAACTACCAACTACAATTTTTCCTCTCTTTATGTGATATGTAAGATTTTTCAAGTCTTAACCTTTATTGAGGTTCCTTCACTTCCAAGTCTCCCCTTATGTCTTCATCATTGTTGCACTCTACAGGTTATCTTGAGGAATATCACACTCAACATTGTCTTGCCTAGCCACTAAGGCTCTATAATTACATAAAAATGCTAGTAAGGTTGTTAAGAATACAATTTCATAGTTTCGTACTTATTTTTGATGGTCTGAGTCATCAACTTTCAACTTTCTACCAAACCCTGAGGCTTCCTTGGAATGTGCATAATTGACTCGAGAAACTGTCATGAATAACTCAAGGATTTAGGTTCCCTTTTCTCTGATTCCCTCTCCAACACCTATGCGACCACCTCACAAAGTTTTCTCCAAGGTTTCAAGGGATTTCATCAGTTAGTTTTCAAGAACGTGATTTTTGTCTAATCAAACCTAGTTCAGGGGTTTCTCCCACTTTGTGTACGCCTGAGGGCTAAGCCAATGCTTTATTTACTATTTAGTCACCTCCCACATTCCTACTAGGTTCATACCGACCGTGTCAATGCTAAAAATTACTAGAAGGCAATGTACCTCATGAACAACCTTGATGTTCTTCAGTAACTCCATATCTTCCATTGGGATGAGATTGTGGATTGCTATTTTGAGCTTGTGAAAATACTTTAGACTTCTCAATAACTTCAATAAGTTATACAAAGACAAGAATCATTCCTTCACTCTCCTTCACTATTCTAGATAGTCCTTGGTTCTATTAGTCTTCAAAGTAAGTAATATTGTACCATACTCTACCCCATAAGACAGGGTGATCCACTTTCTTTAGAATCCCTTATGCAAATCTTAAACCATAAGCTTCTTCCACATTTTCAAGGATGGTATAGGGTATGTACCTCTCTTGATTGCCTTTACACCACATGCACATTCTTTCGAACATGCTCCTTTATCCTAGATGCCAAGTTTCAACTTATTGAGCTCTCAAAGGACTCATTCTGATATTGTACAATTTGTTCATGTTTATATTCACCCATAGTATTATTGTAGATTCTCAAGTATCCTTGCTACTCACAATAATTGGCTCTTCACTCTCCCATCCCGCTCAGGATTATATTCCTTGCTCTATTCTTTCTCAACTAAGAGAAATGCATCAAATTCATAGAGTTATACTATTCATCAAACATACATTTACATGCAAACAAAAAAATATTACAAAGCTCATCATAAAAGATCATCACAAATCTTCTTACCAATCATACACTAGTTCACAAAGGCATGCACAACTTACAATACTCCATAATAACATATAAATGCATATCAAATTGCTATATAAAGAATGTACACACAAGAAAATACATTTCCATGCTCTGCTTGAAGCTTCTATGATTCACATTCAAATGGAATGTATTGAATTCAGTTACAAAATGATGTTTATACCCTTACAAGGAAGTTACCACTTGATTTGTGACCTTTCACCTTCCTATTTAGTCACTTAGGCACTTCTTCTTTCTTCCCTTTACAAAATAGCATATGACCTTGAGCTTATAACTCTTGTAACCTATTAAATCCTTTAGAAATACCATTACAAACATGAGGAGGTGTCTTAACTCCCACACACAACACTAGAACATATCAAACTTATTCATTCAAACCAAAATAGGCCTTTAAGACTCTAACTTGCACTTTTGGAGGGAAAGTGAATAGTTTGAATTTTGAAAGGCCAAGAAACCAACTGACACACCTAAATAACACCTAATGACCTCTAGACTTCACTAACATACCTTCAATCCAAAATTTGGATGTTTCCATCCTTATACATATCCTAGAGTTGATGCTCTTGCATCATACTCCAGGTAGGAAAAGTTTTAGCTCCCACTTTTTGCTTTTTTCTTCTTTTTTTCCAATTTATTTGTCTTCATTCTTGCTCCGATCGGATCTTTACCCTCGGCTCCCTCTATTTGCAATGCTCTCATCTTGTGCTTTGCCTGCTCTTCATGGTTCTCTTCATCTTCATGAGTGAGTTCTTGTACTTCATAAACTTTTTCCTCTTCTTCAATCACCACATCTTCCTCTTGTTCTTGTTGTTGCTTTGCTCAACTTTGACTTCATTCTCTTCATCATAAATATCTTTCTCTATTGCTACACTTTTGCTTCTTGTCTCTTGATTCTCTATCTCTTCAATCTCTTTTCCCATCTTCTGTTTTGATCTTCTAGTTGCTACTCTTCCTCCATCTTGGAACTGATTTCTAACTCTTTTCCACATGGTTTCACTATGTTTATAAGCATGCTCCAGGTTGTTATCTCTACTTGCAATTGCTCCCAACTCTCATAAAAAAATACACTCTCTTGTTCACTTATCTCTTCTTGTTTTTGGCTTATTTTCTTCTTGCTTTCATCTTCTATCTCAAGCTCATTCTTTGTACCTGAAAACACACACCTGCACACATTGTTAGATTAAAAATTTGAGGCTCTGCTTTGCCCTTCATGTTCCTCTTTTCTTTCCATCACTTCATTTTGTTCTCTCTTGAACTCTACTTCCTTTATCTCTGCATACCAACTACTCTCATCATGTTCATCCATCTCAAGAGAAGCCAAAAATGCTTCTATCACTTCTTCTTCTTCACTCTTATCCTCTATCAGCACCATCTCTTTAATCACTTCCTTTTCTTGCTTCCTCATTTTCTTCTCTCGTCTATCTCAATCTTCTTTCTTCTTATCTTATCCTTTATCTTCACCTATTTTCTTTGCCTTTTATGTACAAGCTTTCTAACTGGCCACTTGGCTCTCTTTCTCATCACTATTCGTGTCTCTTGTATTTTCTCTTCTCTCTCTTTTTTAATAAGTATGATCAGTTGTTCTACGTCTTGTTTCAACGCTTTGTGATATCCTGCTAAAACCACAATTCTCTTTTCTTTCTCCTTTCCTCTTTCCTTTCCCTCTCTTTCTCCTCTTGTTCTCTCTTCTTGTACCTCATTAACTCTATCAATCCTTGACTCATTTATGTTGCTAGTTCTTCTTCATCCCACTCACCCATTAAATCGATGTATAAGGCCTAACATCCCTTAACTGTCTCTCTCTGCATGTTTCCCTTGTTTCCACAAGCTTTTTATTCTTCTCTTCCACTTTTGTTCTCTTATCCTCTCATATACTTGCTTAGCCTTATCCTCTTCTCTCTTTGCTACTAACTACTTTATCTAATGTGGCATCATGTAACCACGGTCAAAGACTAGTTTCACACTCTTCTCTTCACTCATCTTCTTATATATCTTTGTATTTGTCTTATTTTCGTGGTATTAACCTTTTCCTTCACTCTTTCAACTTATTTTCCTTGATATTCATGCTCGATAAAAATGATGTGAAGTAGTTTCAACTTTCCCATAACCCATAATGTTAGCATTTACACGAGAATTCAAAATTTCACCTTAGGCTATAAAGACTAGCCTCTTCCTAGGTTTGCAACCACCTTCATCCCCGCAAACTCTTGATTTATAATCTTATAGCACTAAACCTTTGTTCACATCTTGTACAACTTGTCATGCATAGTCATTTCAACCATCAAATTTGATCAAAGTTAAAAGAAATCAACAAAATTACCTATTCTTGTCAAGTTACCCCTTTAAGGCTTCTCCATTGTTGTCCATTGATGAGATCATGAATGAAGTAATTTGTAACCCCTTCATGCAAGATATAATCACTCTAAAAAATCCTCCTCCTCAATATTGTGACGATAAATTGGGCTTCAAATTTTAGGTTTAAATGTCCTTCCCACCATAATCCTTCCTTGACTGTACCTCTATTATGGAAGGTGATTGTCATGCATATCAGGCATTTACCCAAATCCTTAATACCCGAAATCCCAACTATAGTTTTTCCTCTTTCTTTAGCTGATATGTAAGAGTTTTCAAGTCTTAACCTTTATTGAGGTTCCATCACTTCCAAGCCTTATGTCTCCATCACTATTACACTCTACATGTTATCTTGAGGAGTGTCACACTCAACATTATCTTGCCTAACCACTAAGGCTCCATACTTACAAAAACATACTAGTAAGGTTATTAAGAATACAAGTTCACAGCTTTCATACCTCTTTACGATGGTCCGAGTCATCAACCTTCAACTCTCTACCAAACCCCGAGGCTTCCCGGATGCATACTTGACTCAACAAATTGTCATGAATAACTCAGGGATTGAGGTTCCCTTTTCTCGATTCCTTCTCCAACACCTATGCAAACACCTCAAAGAGATTTCTCCAAGGTTGCGGGATTTCATCTATTATTTTGTAAGAAAACGTGTTTTTGTGTAATAAACCCTAGTTCAGGGGTTTCTCCTATCGTGTACGCCAAGAGGGCTAAACTAATGCTTTATTTACTATTTAATCACCTCCCACACTCCTGCTAGGTTCATACCAATTTTTCAATGCTAAAAACTTAGTATAAGGCAATTTAGCGATGAACAACCATGATGCTTGATGAGGGTCATCAATCCTCGCCATTAATAATGTCAATCCGGTTGGTGTCCAAAGGTTGTATGCATTAAGAGAAGAAAATCTTGGAAAGTAACTCCTTTAAACACAAACCAAACTTGCATAAAATAAATCACACTTGCGGAAATTGAAAGGCACACTTGCAGAAATAAAGTTTGCATGAAAGAAACACACTTGCATGAATTAAAAGGCACACTTGCATAAATAAAATTTGCATGAAAGAAACACACTTGCATGAATTAAAAGGCACACTTGCATAAATGAAATTTGCATGAAAGAAACACACTTGCATGAATTAAAAGGCACACTTGCATAAATGAAATTGCTGAATTAAAAATAAACACAATTGAATGAAACACCTGTAGGTTTACAACAGACTGAATTTTCACAATACAAAGATAAAAACAATACAATAGAATGAATTAAAGACAAATGAATAAACATAAACATAAATACACAAATCCATATTCCTTGGAAGAGGATTTAAATCATACTTCGAGATCTTAAAACTACATAATATTTGAGGAAAGAATATATCTTTATTTCTTTGAGAAAAGCATTACATATCTAAGTGTGGAAGGTTGCATTTATAATTTATGCATCCAACCAACTCCTTATTTTAGGAAATACAATCCGATCTTATCTTTATTCCAATCCTAACAACTAAGATCTTCATCTCCACCAAATATGGAGAGCGATATATTATTGAAGTCAAATCTTATCTCACTTATTTTAGGAAGATTTACTCCAAAATATTCTCCTTGCTTTTCGGTAACAAGAATCATAATGATTTTATTCCTCTACATTATTGGAAAATTATTTTCCTCAAAATATGATTTTGACCAAATACCTTTCTCGGATTTTCCATTTGACTTTGTTGTTTTTGATTGTGGAACTTTTGACGCTTGTCAAATACACTTTTTCCTCATACTTGCAGTTCACTAAAAGTTAGATTTCTCTTGATTGGTAAAACTGTAGAAAATATGAATGAGGTTTTTGTTAAACACATTTCTATGAACAAAAACCTCTCTCATATTTTCCATTTTACTTTTCTATTTCTGTTTATGGAACTTTTAGTGCTCGTCTGATACACTTTTCCTCGGACTACAACTTACTAAAAATAGATCTCTCTTCATTGGTAAAACTTGTAACAAATCTAAATGAGGTTTTTGTTAAACACATTGCTATGAAAAAAACCTCTCTCAGATTTTCTATTTGACTTTTCTATTTCTGTTTATGGAACTTTTAGTGCTTTATCTAATACACTTTTCCTCGTGATCACACTCACGAAAAGTTAGATCTCTTTTCATTGGTAAAACCTCAGTAGCAAATCTAAATGAGTTTTTGTTAAAAATATTTCTATGAAAAAAACCTCTCTCAGATTTCCCATTGGAATCTCTGAGTTTTCACAATCCCTCAAAACCTATTCCATTCCGTTGATGCAAGTTCGGAACTAAAGTTGTCATTCCTTTTATGCAAGTTCCGGAACTAAATCTGATTTGTCCACGAATTGAAAGTTCCAGAACTAACTATAATTCAATTGATATAAGTTCTGGAACTAAATCATGAGTTTCATAACTAAACCTGCAAGTTCCGGAACTAACTCTGTGAGTTTCGGAACTAACTCTGCAAGTTCCGCAACTAACTTAAAACAACTATAACTTTTGCATGCGACCTCGATTGAGATGATTATTTTTTGAACTTGCATAATTTTTTGAGAGAAATCTGAATATGAAATCAGATATGATTTTAAATTTACTATTCATGATCAATTACATTGATCCTCGGTATAGTGTATGGAAGTGACTATAAAAACGTGTGTAAAGGTAAAAGAGTAATTTGATTGATTTATGCATGAATAAATATGTGTGCAAGGAATTTGAATTCATTACTAAATAATAATAAAAGGATAAATGAATTCTTTTGCATGTTGATAATCACATGCATAGAAATCTGTGATGATGGATCGTGTGAAAATTAAATGGACTCATCCCAACCAATTAGTATAAATTTTTTATTTTATCTCCAAATGACTTGAAATGTTGACCTTAAGAATATGAATACATTTTTCACATGGTTTTTATTAACGATCAATGATTTTTTATTTATGACATGTTTCCCTACCGGATGAGGATGCACATAACTTGTCCGACAAAATGTCTATCTAGTAAAATGGGTATATCTCATGTGTTTTTAAGAGTTAAGACCTGAAATTTAGAATTAATCATGGTATGGTGGTCCCTTAAGATAGGAAAAAATAATTTTGGATTTTCCATGGTTAATTTTTTATCTTTTCTTAACATCCTAAGGAGGTCCTGAAACACAGCTTTAGAGGCCAATAAAGTGGGTTGTTTTACTGATGGAAGTATACCTTAATTTTTGAATTCAATATTGAAAATTATCATGACTATATAAATAAATAAAGGGTTATTGAAAAAATTTCTGTTTTATGTCTTGGGATTGTGTACATTAGGATTTAACTGAGTTGTAAGACCGTCCCTAGACTAATTAGTGCTTCAAGAACAAGAAATGTAAAAAGTGAACTATAAGGAGTTGCATAAGGAGTTGGAGTCTGATATTTTGGGAGAATATTAGGGATGGTAATAGTGTACTATGGAATCTTATTAGGTCTTATAGGAATCTATATAAATATATTTTCATAGTTGATGCACACTACTCTATCTTAAGGGCATAAAGAGACTAGTTTTGACAAACCAAGGAGTTAAGTGATTTTGGTTGTTTGAGTGCATTATATGGTCATCCTAATTATTTTGTGAGGTTAATGAATAGGGGTAGAGGCCTAAGAAATAAAAAATATCAAGAAACCAAATTTTTTATTTCCTTGAACTAGAGAGGTAGTGATGCAAGTGCAAGTGCAAGTGAGGGTAGACGAGTACAAAGTCATTTTGATGATGTGTGAGCTATTTAAGAGGTGGAGTGATAGTGTGAAGGAATTATGAATTAGGATAAACCATAACCTTGAGGTGGAAAGATACATTGTTAATGATAATAACTCATATTTTTCCAGCTTTTAAGCCTTTTTGGGCTTGTGCATGATCTTCTTATGTAGAGACTGAAGGAAGTAATTGTTTACAAACTCTTGAAAGTTGATTACATGCATGATAGTTTTCATTTTCTCTGCATCACTTATCAAACTGCTATATCAAGAATGTACACACAAGAAAATACATTTCCATGCTCTTGTTGAAGCTACTGTGATTCACATTCGAATGGAATGTCTTGAATTCAATTAAAAAACGATGTTTATACCCTTATAGGGAAGTTACCAATCGAGTTGTGACTTTTCACCTTCCTATTTAGTCACCGAGGCACATCTTCTGGTTTCCCTTTACAAAATAACATTTGACCTTGAGCTTATAACTCTTATAACCTATCAATCCTTTAAAAATACCACTACAAACATGAGGAGGTGTCTTAACTCCCACACACAACACTAGAACATATCAAACTTATACATTCAAACCAAAATAGGCCTTTAAGACTCTAACTTGCACTTTAGGAGAGAAAGTGAGTAGTTTGAATTTTAAAAGGCCAAGAAACTAACTGACACACGTGAATAACACCTAATGACCTCTGGAATCCACTAAAATACCTCCAATCTAAATTTTGGATGTTTCCATCCTCATACATATCCTAGAGTTAATGCTCCTACATAAATTATACCAACAGAGAAGGTGAAAGAATAACTCAAAAGGACAAAAGGTGATTCTAACATTGTTAATACTAAACACGGTGATCATATTGCTCATGAAGGTCTATTTTCTCTTGTTGAACCTGAGGATTCATTATTGTTTGTCCATGAAGTCTATCAAGTAGATGACATAAAAGAGAAGGTGGAGCAGTTGAAAAAGTTGATGGATGACCTTGGTGTCGGGATTTATGAGTACATGGATATTTTACCTTGTTAGGATGGCTGAAAAATGTCTTAAGTGTCTTCATTAGGCTTCATGGAGCCATCATCCAAAGTTTGAAGCATATGAAGGTATGGAATATATTCACGGGTCTTTGATTCATGCGTTGATAGTTGGTGTCTATTTTTTTGGTCATGTTTTCAATGTTTTCTCTATCAAGGTAAGTGTTACTTATCAATAAGTGTGAGGTCTCTAGATTATATTATAAGGTTATTGAGTCATCATTCAAGTGCATCATCTTGGTAGTATCATTCAAGGTATGTCATTATTGTTGTCTCTATTATGAGGTTTGCAGTCTTATCACCGTGTTACAGCTTCTTCCAAAGATGTGTGAAGGGTAAAGTGCTCTAATACATATCATTGTGGTCATAAATGTGTCTTGTTTAAGGTCTCGATACACTCTAAGTTTAATGTGAGAGTGATTTATAGCCAAAGAAATTATTGTGAGGTAGGAAGTATGAATTAGAATGTCTTCATGTGTTGTCTCTAAGTTGTGTAAATCATCAAGATATTGTTATCTCAAGGAAGTGAATCCTTAAATGTCAAAAGAGTACTTGCTCAAGAACTCTATGAAGAGTATAAATGGTCAAAAGTTGTGTAGTTTGTTGTCACTGATATGTAAGTTGTGTATGTCTTTATATGAGTCATGTCTGACTTGAGTGTTTTGATCGAAGTCCAAATGTCAATGTTCTTAAAAATGATTTCACAAAATCATAAGTTGAGGGATGTCACGAGTCTAAAAGTGTTTGTGTTTACATTTGAAAATGAGCTTTATGGATCAAGGTGTATAAAGTGCTACCAATTCTATAATAACATAGTGCAAAGGTTCATAAAGGAGATACACGTTCTTACTAAGAGGTCTTATTGTGCAAAGTCATTCAAGAGGGTTGCAAAAAAGTTAACGTGTTGCATGCACAAGTTAAGTTCTTGAGAAAATGTTATATGAGCATGCATATGAATAAGTCTCGAGTCATCAAATCCCTAGTATGGTCCGGATGCAAGTCAAAGAGGTCCGAGATTGCAAAGTTCATGAATGCATAGAAGTTGGTGATAAGGCAAACAAGGTATAGATTTGAAGTATGGAATTGAAGTTGTTCAAAGAGTTCTCTCTCTTGATCCGAGTCTATTAGGTGTAAAAGAGTTTCCTGTATGTAAGCTAGTTTGTATGACTCATACTGAGTTATTAAGCTTTGGAATATGCTTAAGATGTCCACATAATAATGATGCATCATAAAAACAATAGGAAGGAGGACAAAAACATTATCTCGACTTCGTGAAAGCATAAGATGTGTTTCTTGTGATTATTCATATAGATAGACCTATGTACGATGTCTTGAAAGCTATAAGGTGACCTCTCGAAAGGAATTTGAAGAGCAAGAGAAAGTATGCGAGTTATATGTTTTCTCCTGTGGGGTGTAAACAAAATTCATAAAGAATTTTCTTTAAGAGGATGGTCTAAAGGTCGAGTTCTATCAAAAGGAATGTTTAAAAGTGTAAATTAGCATGTTACAGGTCATTAAAGGATTTTTTAAGTAGGGGGAGACAAGTTCCATTATGATTAGGGAAGAAATGTATGATAGAATGAAGGTGTAGGGTGATCTTGCATATTTGTTGACATTTTGTTTACATTCTCGCTTCTTTTTGACAAGGTTATAGAATCGGGATTCTAAATTGTTATGTAATATGTCACGCATGTATATGAGTAATGGAGGTATTAGTATGATGATATAGGTTTAGGGGGAGTTGGTGTCACTCTTCCATCAGGCCATAAGGGTATATGAAGACCTATTTCTCTTAAGATGTGAAGAAGGATTCTTAACAGGTCTTGTAATGATGATTTCATGCAAATATTACTAACTTGTAGGGTATAATTGACTAAATGATGTGAAGTCAAAATTCTATGTGAAAGTGTGAAAGAATCAAGAAACTCGTGAAGAATGATAGAGTATTAGGCCTCGAGATAGTCCTCTTGAAAGACAGAGAGGAGTGGTTTAAGATATGTAATCGTGAGAGATAAGTGTGAAGACTTTCATCTAGAATCTGTGTTGTTCATGAAGTATGATTTAATGCAGAGGACATAATGACCAAATGTGGATTGTGACTATGCATCTACAGGTATTCGAGCTTGTACATTTCATCTTGACAAGCTTCAATATGAGAGGTATTTTTACCATCCTGAGAAGTGTGTTATCATGCTAAGTTGAGCTCTATGAACAAGTTCTACGAGTTTAAGATCAGTGTAAGTAAAGTTGATGTTTATTGAATGTTGATTGATCATTGAAGACCTAAAGGTACAATGTGTGATAGAGGTATGTGAAGGTTGTATTTTCTCCAAATAGAAGGTTCATGTGTTTATGAGTGTTTTAGGACATGGGAGATCACTTTTATGCTTGATTGAGTGCTTAAGGGTAGAGTAAGTGATGTTTGCTTGCAAAATGGCTTATGGAGTAGGTAAGTCCTCAAATAAGTATGGAATAACATGGATAAGGGTAAAGATAGACCGAAAAGATGCATTAGGACCGTAATTAAGAAGATTGAGTATTTCTAAAGGCATGAAGACAAGGTAAGTACTCAAATTATTGCATTCACAGTGAGAGATGGATGATACAAACTCAAGGGGAGTCATAAGTAGTTGAGTTATGTTGTGTTTGGGATTTTAGAGTTGTGTGAAGTTTTTCAAAAAGGTGCGAAAATGTTATTCAAGGACAAGTATCCCTAAAGTCAAGTCATGATGGATTTGGAGGAAAAATGGTGATTTGAGTTTGAAATAAGACATAGTAAGAGAGGTATTACATGATTAAAGGACAAATTGGAGGCTAACACTTCAGGGGAGAAGATTTAAATGATTTATCGAGTCCATAGGATCTTCATTTGTTGTTGGGATCAAACAAGAGAAACTATAGACCAAGGGGGAGTCTTTTGAGCAAGTAAGTTGAGTTTGTGCATTGTTTCCATTGTGTCATGTTGTGTGTTGTCATTTTCCATATATTGTTATCATTGTAGCATTTTTCATAGATTTCAAAGGGAGAGAGAAGAATCAAAAATATGGAAAAGAGTCATGTAGGTGTATTGGTCTTGTTGATTACCATCAATATTTTGAAGGTGGTTGCCATCAATGATAAAGGGGGAGATTATTGGCCATTTTTTGTTAGTGTTGTCATTGATGTCAAGTCAATTGATGGAAAAGGGTGTTATGTGGTCATGTGAGTCTCCATGATGTGCTATTTAGGTGTTCAAACATGAAGATTGAGTGGTTTGGTGAGTTCTATGTAGTCTTGGTGCATGGTCTATGGTGTTGAGTCATGGTTTGAGTCCTCCCAAGTGAGTTGGAGTGTGTCATGATTTCATAAATGGTCTATTAGGTGTGTTACATGTGTTCATGGGTCTGTATGAGGTCAACATGGTTAGTTCATGACTTGTCATGGTCGAGTCAGTCATTTTAGCCTTGTTTTATAACCCTATAACATACAAAATGAGGTAGAGATATGAGATTTGGAACCAATAAGTTATTTCCAAGCATGGTAGAGATATGGTGATGGTATACAAAGCATGTATGGTGTGATTTAGGTCGGTATTAAGTCTTTTGGTGCTTCTATGAGGTTATTGGGAAGTAACAAGTGAGAACCGGGTAGTTTCATAAATGCAAATGAGATTGGATAGAGACTTCTAGGAATATTTGATCTATATGGTGAATATGTACAGTTAGACCAGGTTTTCATGATTCTTCATGACAAATTTTAATTCATTTTGAAGGAGAAATTTGAAGATATGTAAGTTTTAGTGAAACCATGTAAGTAATGAAGATGGTTTTCAAGAAAAGTTGGACCTTCCGATGCTTGTTGTGAATTGTGTGCCTTGAATGGGGACTTGAGATCTTTGGAATAAATTCTAAATTCCTTTATCAAACTTTCAAAAAAATAATGAGGTGATTTTATTGTCACATTTTTATGAACGATCATTAAGAAGGTAAAGTGGTTTGAAACCCTAGCTAGGAGTAGCTTGCATAAAAGTGAGTATAATGAGCCTGTTTTGATTGGTTATGAAAAAGTGATGATTGTATGTTGTATAGGAATCTTCCATATTTCTAGAAAGGTATGTTAGAGCATGTGGTGATATGTGGGACCCACCTAAATTTTCTTATTTCTGAAGAGTTCTAGTTTGAGGAGAATTTATCAAATGAGTTATGAAATAAATTTCCATTTATTATATCCTTGGATTTGATATATATGTACATGAAGGTTTCCGGCCATGGTGATGAAGAAAATGTGAAAAGTGTGTCTTATTTAGAATACTTGGTTTTGGGGCGCTTTGGAGCAACTTGTAGTAAATTTGACATCACAAGAGCTACAAAGGGAGTTAGGAATCTGTTTAAATTATGTTGTGAATTTTGTTAAGAGATATTTCCAATGGTATATCAAACTTGAGTATTGTAAAATGTATAAAAATTATGATCTATTATTTGATGGTTGAGATCGAAGGATGTTTGTTCTAAAAGGGTGCAAATGGTTACATGAGGTAAAGTGATGAATATGAGTTCTTCATGATTAGTGAAGGTTTATGAATGCTTAGAAATCAGGTATAAGTGGGCTCCATGATATTTTTAATCCTAGAAATGGTTTTTGGTGTGACGGAGTATGTTGGGCTAGTTGTTAGTTCTTGAGTCCTAGAAGGGTGAAAAAGTAGTTTGCAGAGATGGACTGGTTGAAGGCCTTCCACTTGAGTTTGAAGGAGTTATTATATGTTATGGAAATTTAATTTAGATTATTTATAATGAGGTATGGTGTGTCTCATGATGAGGTGTTTTGGTTTGTAATTCAGGTCAATTTGTGAAAAAGTTGGTAGTTGTTATTTCAGGGACAATTTTGTACTTTCTCGAAAGATTGAGTTGGTTGGAGCATTAAATGGATGAGTTAAAACTTGATATTACCTGTAAAGTTAATATGGGTGAATTTTGAATCTATTAAATGTATTTTGAGGTCTTGAAAGTATCATTAAAGGTGCAAACTATCCAAGTTTACAAAACACGTTTTTTGACTTGATTTGGTGAAGGAAAAAGTAGTTGTAGTTTAAACATGTGGTTGTTGCATGAGCTCTAAATTTATTAGGAGTGTTATAAAGGTTATATTATTTCCATTGAGTGGTCACATGCCATAGTTGATTTCATCTTGATGGGTCTTGAGGCCCAAAGGTAGATTCAGGTTGTTGGAAACAACAGTTTTGTGAAGGTAATGAGCCAATGGGCCCATTAAATGAAATAATCTGATTGGTTCATGTAAATTGTGACCATGGTCGATGTTTAAAATATATATTAATAGTTTTTTAGTGAATATGGGATCTTGACTAAGGATAGATTTGGCGGTGGAATTTTATCATTCCAATGGTAGGGTTTTGAGGATTTTTGGTGCATGGATGAAAGTTTTATGCATTGCTTTCCTATATGGGCCATATGTGACCATTGTAATGAATTTAATTTGATGTTATAATTTTGTATGGAATGAATTTATCATGAGGGACTGACCTCTCTCATGTTTGGAAGAAGGAAAGCATATTTAAGTGCTTGTTTGAGCTCATTTAGGGCTACTGCATGGGTTAGAAGTGAGACCCATAGAAAGTGTGTAATGTATGGATGCATTTTTCAAGTCTGATCATATTTGTTACATGTTTAATATTGATTGAGAGCATGTGTGAAAGTTTTATATCTAAGATAAATTGAGAAAGACCTAGAGAGAGAAAGTTGAAGAAGGTGTGCTTGAGAAAGGGTTTAAAGTAATTTGGATCTGAATTTTGAGATCACTATCACCGCGGTATCAACATATTTTTAGTGGTCATACTCCATCAAAATATTGTATGATGAGTCATATTCATGCAAGTCTCTTGTTGTGTGTAATATCAACAAGGGTTTAGGGGGTGTTGTTCTCTCAGTGGGGTTGGTGCCTCACTAAACAAATCGATTATGATGTGTAATGTTCACTTGAGTATTTGTTGTGTGTAATATAATCAAAGTTTTCAATGGATTTTCTTCCCCATTAGGGTTTCCCACTTACATATGGTGTTCTTATGTTGTGTACTTTGTTTCATGCTCTTGTAATTGATGTTGCATATCTTAATAAACACACATGGTTATGAATGATGTATAAACAATCTAATTCATGAATGTATGGTTTGGTTAATGAAGTAAAAAGTTATCAATGAATGATTCACCCACTATCAATCCATTGTGCTTCCAACACATTGATTGTGAGGAATTTTATCAGGTGGGTGATTAAAATCAAACATTAACATGATTTGATTGAGTAAAAATTTAAAATCGATAATATGATTTTTAGTGACAACAAGACCTAACTCACCGAGCTAGTGAGGAGATCGCCAAGCTCTACAGAGCTCAACCGAGTTCGAAGAGGGAAGGAGAGGTGCAAGCAAGGGTAGTAATATGTATGGTAATAGAGAGGAATGGGAGTTTGAGAGAAATTTTGAAGTGAAAAATTCAAAATTTTAATGAAGATATCAAATAAACCAACAACCATAAATACCTCTAAACATGCTTTTTTCCAAAGATAGTTGTAGCTAGCTAAGTTTAGCTGGAAAACCCTTGAAATCTACACACACACAAAACCCAAAAAATAACACAAACTCAAAAAAATAGAATTGCTAATACATATTAACATGATTCAAAACATGATTACAACTTTCATGAGAAGCAATAAGAAACAAAAGTGGAAGTAATTGAAAACCGATGAATAAGAATCACAACTCTTATACCATGTGAGTTTATTCTTTGAGGATCAATTAAAAACCCATGCACATTGACAAGGTTTCAATCCAATGGAAACAAACAAGCTCTAAGTAATCAACAAGTGTAAAATTGAACAACAAAGATCATGTATAGAAAAAACAGGTCTACGTATTCTTATAAATCAAAAAGAGAATACATATGGGAGTTTTGTGTAACTCTCATACCTAGAGAATCATTCCTTCTAAGAGGAGAAAGGAGTTGCAATTCCCAATATGGAATGTGACTCCTCATGACGCAAATGACATTGAAAAAATCTATGACGGAATCCATCACATGTCATATAACTCTTAAGACCTATGATCTCACCTAAGTGAGATGACTCACCATGTGAGGTGGACAAGACCTCGAGTGATGATGAGGCAAGTCAAACACACTAATGGTTTCATCTATATAATCTTCCCGTAGTCTTCTAGCTTAAGTCGATGAGATAGGCCCATATACTTGTGCTCAATTTTCATGTATTTTTTAATATCAAATGACCTTTTGGCTGAATAAGATTAGAAATTGAAGGATCCGAAGGAGGCTTCAATGTTGTTTTCATCTACTGAGTTTTAGTATTAGTAAATTCCCAACTGAATTGGGAACCTCATTCCCTTCTTCTTCCTTTCACGACATTTGGTGTTTACACTAGATAGTTACTTGCATGGCTTGATGAGTACAAACTTGTTACTTGGATATATTAGGAGTTTTGGTGGGGATTCATCAAACCCTCTAAGACAGAGACGTAGAGGAAAAGTTCCTAAATTTTGAGAAATGGATCCCACATTTACTTATCAAAGATGCAAGCTTCGCTGAGAACGATTATTGGTGTCCCCTTCTATCTTTCTCGATCGGTACATTATGAAAACATCATTCACTCGACATAGTGCCTTTTGTACTCTCTTAATGTGAACCAAGGGTAAACTTGATACAATGGTACACCCTTTGGAAGGTTTCTTTTTGGATTCAAACTAGGTAACTTATGAAGCATTACAACGGCCTATACCAAAAATGAAGCCATAGTGAATATTTTCATCCTATCGAGACCGATTAATTGGGAATGTAGATTATTGCTAATAATCTGACTCTAGTCAATTATCTGTGACCCTCAAAGGGATATTAGTATGAACCGTGACATCCATGAATGAAAATCCTTAGTTGATGGTTCTCCCATAAGACAATTGAGGAGTAAAATGCAATAAAAAATCTCTTCGATGAATTTGAATCTAGATAGATACTTTGACAAGCAAGAAAGTTTGTGTGGAGTCTTCATCATGTTTCTAATAGTTATTCCCTAAAAACATGATTTTTTCCTTTCCCATTCTAGTAGTGCATCCTCCTTTCTTAGGGTGACAATGTTCTTTAGTCTCTAAATCCAGAGGAATCTTGAGATTCCTTTCAAGATAACATAACAATGATAGGTCCTGTCATCATCAAAGCTGACAAACTAACTTTATGCCTAATAGTTCTTAGCACATGTGATAGTGAATTCGATTCTTGAAGAGTCAAGGGGAAACTAGTGGCTTGGTAGAGCCCATTATTGAAGATTTTATCTACCAAGAGAGTTTGAGTTCCTTCCTCCATTCTTTGGCTCAGTCATCAAATTCCATATAACCCACATTAATGTCATCGATTTTTGGGTACTTATACTCTAGGCTCGAAATGGGATCATATAATGAGTAGTGGAACTTCATTGTGTGTTTTTATGATTTCACCGACCTTAGAATGTCGCAATGATTGAATGGTGCAATCACAATGGATTTTGCAACAATTTTCAAAACCTAAAAATTTGAATGGATTTTAATGCTATAAATAATTGAATTCATATTTCGGGAAATGCATGAGAAAATAAAATAAAAATTAGACATGAATCGATTCATTAGAAAATTATTCCCAAGATAAGTAGATGCTATCAATTTTGTGAAATTCTCTCGTCAGAATCAATGGGAAATTGGAAAACAAATTATGGTCAGTAGGAAAAGCTTGAAAAATGGCATTAATGGAGAAAGGGAAGAATTTAAAATATTAATTCTAGGGAAATTATTATACAAATGAAGTGGTTTTTAGGTCATTAGGAAGGTTTTCGGAGAGGAATGGATGCTCCAAATTTGGCGGGATTCTCTCGCGAGGTTTGAGAGAAAAAGTCGAATCAATTTTGCATGTGTATAGGTTTTTAAGCTAAATAATGATTTTGTTCACAACTTGGGAAATTATCCACCATAGCACATGAGTAATGGCTCAAAATATAGGTCTTGGGATATGAAACTTATTGGCAAATTTTTGAAACCCTCCTCCATGTGATTTTGATGCAATCTTCAATTAAATTTTTCAAAAGTTTGGGAAAAATAGGCTTCCCATGGATGAATATTTAAGTGTTTATAACAAATAAAACATGGATTTAGATGCCATGAATATTATATTAGCAGAAAGGTTCCCTCAATAGGAATCTATGGTGAAAATTTGAAGGGATTTGGACTAAGGAATCAAAAGTTATGTATAAAATATTTTTTTCAAACCTACAAAGATAAGGAGTGGTTTTGAAAGCATGAAGGAGAAATAACTAACTTGAAAAAGTGGCTTAATGGAGGCATTTCTTGGTTCTAATTTTTTTGGGAAATGGAGGGAAAGTGGAGATTTGACCACAATTTACACCTTGGTGGAAAATGCACTTTGTAGATTTAAAGAGGATTTTCCACCTGTTTTATAAATGTAAGGCCAAAAGGTGCCTCCACCAATATGAGGTGCACAAATGGGGTGTAATTTCACCTCCAGTGTGTGCCCAAGTACAAGAGGATTCCAAAAGTGTGTCATGGGAGAATGTGGGGCCCACTTGTAAAAATAACTTGTTTTTTACCTTCATTTAATATTTTTTTCAATAAGTTGGAATGATCCAATCACATGGGGTGCACTTTTGAAAGTGGGAATGCAAAGTGAAAATTGCAAGGTGTAAACCCACCTCAAAAGGTTGCCACCTTCATAAGTGTGCCAAGGCACACATGGTGACATCATCCATACATCGCTAATTAGACCGAGGAGTGTTTTTCCATGCTAGGTCTCAGACTTAACCAAATTTGGTTGTATAATGTATGATTTCACATGGAAATGGGCCAAAAACTCCATTGAAAATATTTATAAAGTTTGAAAAAAGTTCTTTAATGATTTTTGCTATATCCCTATTTTAGCCTAGGGAGGCATGACAAAGGCGTTGAGTTATCAAATGAGTTTGAACCAAACCATCACTTGGGTCATGAATGGGGTTCAATGTACTTCCATTTGGATTTTTTAGGCTCCAAACTCCACTCGAAGTGCCCAAAACCTTTAGTGCAAAAATATCCATCTAGAAAGGACACTATACTTCAGTGTTAGAAAGGTTTCGTCTTGTTATACTCCTAAAACTTTTTATCGCCCATTCCAACATAAAGTAGACTCAATATCATTTCCAATGACTAAGATATGAGCTCCCAATTCCTCTCGGGGTTCCTCAAACCTTTCTCAAAAGTTGGATCTTCAATAGTGCATAA
This sequence comes from Taxus wallichiana var. yunnanensis, assembly GCA_018340775.1. Lineage (NCBI taxonomy): Eukaryota > Viridiplantae > Streptophyta > Pinopsida > Cupressales > Taxaceae > Taxus > Taxus wallichiana. Next base: position 583,857,149 of record CM031243.1, read on the forward strand.
CCACTTCCCCAAAAAGTGCCTAGAGAAAAAGCTTTCCAGACCTGCTCCAAAGTCTACATAATCTCTTCCAAATCATATTGTCACAAAAAAATCTGAAACCTTTTTGTGGACTACAACTGGCTCTCAAACACTCAGAGGCTCCCAAAACCTTTCTCGGAAGTTGACTTTTAAAAAAGGGCAATTTTAGCGATTTTGACCAATTTTGACAAAATGACCAAAAACAGGGAAAAAATTCAATGAGGTCAGTTATCTAGTAAAAGGTGGGGACAATTACAGCCAAACAAGTCTCGAACATTAAAATGTGCAAACAATAAGATGTGATTAGATAAGAAAAAGGATTAATTGAAAATTGATTTACGATATGCCTTTGGCAATATAATAGTAAAGATAAAGATCTTAAGACAATAGTAATAAATCTCTATGGTATATTAATCATTATGGTATTAGTTTTATTTGTGTTTGTTGTATAGATTTTTCATGTGATAAATGGGATATTTGTGAATAACACTCAAAGAGATTTTTATAATGTAAAATTTTGTAAATATTAAGATATGCAAATAATAAAGCACATGATTGGTTTAAAAATTGAAATAATAACACTAACACACACACACACATGCCTTCAACATAAATAATTAAGTCAAAAATATAATAATACCATGACAATTAATTAATTACACACTCGATATTAAAAGTTGATTAATTCTCAATCGCACAATAATACTCTATATTCAAACATTTTCCCATTATATAATACTCAATATAAAACTATTTTATGTAAAACATTTCATATTTAAAGATAATGACATCTCCTACCCTCTAATTTACATCCTTAATAGTAATTACTAATATAAAATATTGAATAAAATAATTATAATCATTTTTATATTAAAAAAATATTTTTTTGTATTGAAATATTTTACATTTAAAACATAAAAACCAACTTCCATACTAGATACTTCCCATTTTATGGAATTTTTTAGTTGTGGCAAAATATTTTGTTGAGAACAAAATATGGGCTTCGGCCAACACTGCAAGAGTAGTACTTTCGCTTATTGAATGGGGCGGTTCACATTTATTGAAAATTGAAAACTATATACACTAAATCTAACCTCAAGGTGGTCAAAGATCTGAAGAATGTGTAGAAACACCCTAGTCAGAATCGCAATAGTAGATTAGTGAGGGGAGAATGTATAGGTTGGAAGGGAGAAAAGTGTTGGATGGAGTAACACAAAATCCTTTAACTAACACCTCATAACAATTTTCTAGCTCAATGAGAAAAAACACACAAACATATGTAATTAAATAAGGATGATGAAACAATAACACATATTGACACAAAGTTCAAACAATGATTCTCATTTCATTCTAACAGCTTATAAAGTCTTTGCTTCCTTACAAAACTTGCCATATGCTCGGTTGGGTATCAAGAAAGAACGGAGGAAAATATCTATGAAATAAATAAAAGAATACAACATGCCAAGGAGAGAAAAATCTAATGCTCTGAATCATATAAATATAAAGTTATCTCCATAATAAAGGACCAAACACTAAGCATTAGCTATCACCACCTAAGGTTGCATCCAAAGTCATATCAAGAGCATTCAAGCATCCATCTAACATCCACACAAGGAAAGGGACTGCATTATTTTACATACACTTCATAGGAGGGGAAGTTCATTCTTTCATGCACACATCTATTTACATCTTTTACATCTAGCTACTTGCTCGTTATCAAGTGCGACATGCACAAGAGCCACCTAGGGTATAATTCCACACACACACACACATAAAACTAGATTGGGTCTGAAATGTAGTGCAACGCTCAATCATAAGTTCACTTGTTTAACAACAGGACAGTTCAACCCCTCATTTGCATTATTTTATTTTTGGGATTTGATATACTTTTGAGGGTTTTTATAGGTCAATTCTTCATTGCAGGTTAGAGGTGACATCAACAAACTTGATGTGACATACTAAAGTGACAAGAAGCAGAGGACATCAATACCTCGCGACCCTTCAAAGTTGGTTTTTAAGGTTTTGAGGAGTCACAGTGCCCAAAGAAGGTCCAGTAGCGCTCACAGGCACCCTTGACCCATTCCATGTACCCCAATATAGCCGTAACTTGTGGTTGCACAATTTTCTAAGGCTTGGTGTGACACTTCCTCCTTTTTTTATTGTTTTGTCACTTCAAAGACAACCCAAGATTATTCGTGAATCAACTAAGTTCCCTATCTCATCTTTACAACTAAGGTTTCATACTTCCTAGCTTATTTTTCTTGGGTCAATTTCTATATTTCATTGTATATGTTCATCATTGTTACATAATTAGTATTAGGCATCTATTTATTTAAATACTTGTTTAATCATTTGGCGAACCCACTCATTCGAACATTCCTAGGATCCTCACACTTCTATATTTCTCATTCTTATAGGATCCTCTGATCATGGCTATCTCTATCCATGATTTCTTGTTGAATCCTGATTTCCGCTCTGAAATTATTAATCTTTTGGTTACTACTTGTATTCCCGCCATTACTCATCCAAATGTTGTCTATCCGATAACACCCAAAACTTTTACAAAGCAAATAGTATGACTAACTAGGAAAGGGTAACACCATTTCCACCTATAATCAAGCTCTAAGTTTTAGGAATGTAACATCAATGATAAAAGCTTAAAAGTATGGTATGAAAGTAAAATAAATGGAATTAAACATTAAGCTACAAAGCATCCTTACTATGTATGAATCGCTACACTAACATAGACCTAAATAGATCTAACAAGGAAATCAAATTGAGTTTGTTGCTATTCCAAGAGAGGTGAGATGGTCTCTCCAATAATAAATACAACATCATATTGGATACCCAAATAATAACCCCATCAAGACTTTAGGCAATGATTGAGCTTGGCTATAAACCATATTTCTTATATGAGATGCAAATCAAAGCATGGTGTAAAGTTGGAAGATAGTACTTAGTATTATTTATAGTTTTTCTTTTGAGGAAAAATTGCATCTTGGTGCATGTGGGACTAAAAGTACAAAGAAGATTAAGAATTTCTAATCATGATTAAGCTTTGTTTATCACAATTAGTGAATTATCAAGTGATTAGGATGGTGGGAGCCTTAATCAACCACTCAGGGTCAATTAAGAGGCTAGGATAAGATTTTGATGCTTGTTGAGATGTTATGGAGGGAAGTGGGGTGATTTTGAGTGGTTGGAAGAGGGGTTTAAGCCAATAATAGGGTATATTGACCAAAACAAGGGTAAAATAGGCTTAATTAGCTAATAATCGCTAATTGTTTGTTTGGAAGAGGATTTTGACTTACGATTTGTCGTAAAGTGGCATCCTGAATGTGAAAGGGGTTAGGTAATCAACAAAGGTGTTGTTAATTGACCAAAATGGTAAGAAATTAATTAGTGGAAATCACTAATTATAATGAAAATGGTAAGACCGAGAGTGATTTATATGCTTGGCAATAAGATCGCAAAAGTGGAATTTAGGTGTCTACATTTGCCCCTATTTGAGGTGAAGTGACTTCACTTCAAATATAGTAGACAAGCATAAACAAGTAAATTTTTGAAGAAAAATAGTAGAATGAAGGATGCCCCCTCGAGTGTCAATGAGGTGATAGAAGAAGTCAATCGACGATCAAAAACATGATTGAAACAGGATAGAAGAAGTAAGGATAGGGATAAACATGGTTGTTTATCACCCTAGGTGATTTAGAAGAAAAATTAGTAGTGATAAGACATGATAGTGGAGAATAGGAATGATAATGGAGAATATAGGACAAGCCCAATCTTTGTATCCAATCTTTCAATAAAAACTGTGTTGTATCATTTTGCCCCTAGATCTACATCATCGACCTTTATTAAAATAAACAAAAGTGTAAGATAACATGAAAAGCTAAATTACTAACATTTGTTCATTGCGAAAAATATGTAACTCCATGCAACATACATAATGTAATGCAATACGAGAAAGTAAAACGATGCTTAACTCCATACAATATACACAATGTAACCTAATGCGAGAAATTAAACCAGCTAACCTAACAGAGAAACAAGTACAATCACACATACTCAAACAAACAACATTCAAGATAGTTACACCAATGTTTTTGTTATCAAGCTTCAGTTCTCGAATGTTCGTGTTGTAACGACAAGGGTTAAAAATGGTACCCCAAACAAGGATACATGTGAGGGGAAAACGGAGGATGGAAAACATTTGTGCACTATGACATAGTCTATGACAACTCACTGTACACTGAGTACCGACATAGCAAGCAAGCCAACTTTGTAAATGGAGGAAGATCACGATGATCCGTAAGTCGTTTGAGACAAGAACAAACAAGAACCTAAGAAAGATTTTTTTGTAGGATAGATTTCGATGTTCGAGGATAATGTATTTAATACAAGTTTTCAAGCTGCGCATGTCGCTTACCAATTTTTGAACTTTTTTGAATTTTTGCAATTTTTTGGATTTTTAATGATTTTATAGATTTTTTTGGGTTTTTGAAAAAATTATATTGTTTTGAATTTTTGAATTTTTAGGAAGAAAATATTGTAGAAGAAATAACGAAGTCATGGGACATCGCTAAAAGTCACCGTAAGGCAAAAATATGCCCCAAGTAGTAGAAAAGGCGTCACCGGGAAGCAAAAACATGCCCCGTAGTAGAAAAACATCCGTGAAAATAATTATTTATTTATTAAAAATAACCATCATAGCAAGTGTTAGAGGAATTTAGAAGAACCACGACGGCTCCGGGTGCCTCGGGGGTGAGAAACATGTCGTGGGGGTAAAAATGGGTATATAAGCCATCGCAACCAATTCATTTACCACATTCACTTACCTTTTTACTGTTGATTTGAGCTCTGACCTACGGAGAAGATGACGAGGGTGCAAAACCAAAAACACTGTGTAAATTGCATGAGAGACTACAGGAGACTTCCAACGAATGGCCCATAGGTACACAAAGATTAAATCTACACTCTGTTAAATTAAAATATTTAATTTTGGGTAAAAATGCATTTAATTAGGGTAAAAATAGGCTAAAATGTGCAGGTGCGGCCCTTAGGTGTGCTTTTTCTAAAAGGGGGTGCCTATGCATATGCATGTGTGGGCACAGATGTGTTAGTGTACAAAGGTGGGAGCTCATGCATTTCTGGAAGTGAGGCAGGGGCACGTACGTGCTAGCACATCAAGAAATGCGTCTGTGCATATGATATGTGTGGGCACGTACATGTCAGTGCATCAAGAAATGCGCCTATGCATATGCCATGTTTTAGTGGGAAAAATTTGGGTTTTTGATGTTTATTTTTTAATTTTTTTTATGTTTGAAACATATTTGAATGTTTTTGATTTTTAGAAGTTTTCTCAAGCTATGTACAAGAAACGAAGAACCGTGGATGCCCCCTGGCGTTAGATGGGATGTATAATGGTAGAATGCCATGTGCTATGTGCGAAAAGGTGACAATGCAAATTTTCTCCAAGAGCGAGCCGGGAATATTCAAAGTCAAACTCTCCATATTCAAAAGTAGGATTTGCCGGATTAGGGAAAAAAGGGACAGGCTCACAAGGGACTTAGACGAAGGAAAATACCAGCTTAAGACAAAAGATATCATACTCCCGGACCTCGAAATTCTTTATGAACAATGGACCCTCTAATGGCGCCGGAAACCGGTTTTCACCTAAGGACTTGTCTAAAGTGCCACCATTGCGTGGTTTTCACTATTGGATGCACATGTTTATTTCTCTTTTCTTTTCTATTTTTCTATTTTTATACTTTTATGATATTGAGGGACTCCACACCTAAGCATAGAAATGCTTAAGATGCTTTACGTTCATGGGTTCCCAAGCTCTTGCCATTTGAATGGGAAAGATTATAGGCACCTAAATGTAACTTGGGAACCACAACATATGGCCCCGCCAATTGGGATCAAATTTCCCTTTCTTTTCTCGATACTTATTGGTGTTCTTTTGATTCTCTTTTAACACCAAGTCTCCCACCTAAAATAGACAAGGTATTACTCTTTTATTGTAGCTTTTCCACACTCAATCCTGATACACTTTAAGGTGATTGAGGGCATGAAGTCATTTCTCATCTAATAGCTCCAAATCTGTTAATCGAGCTAATTTGTAGTCCTCCTCTTCATTCAAGTAATCCCTTAGCTCGATACGCAAAGAAGGGATCTCGATCTCTAAAGGTAGCATTGCCTTCTGTCGTGTCGAATACTAAGGAGTATGGAGTGGTACCTATAGGGGTGTAGATAGATATTCTTAATGCCCAGAGGGTAGGATGAATCAGAAATGCCAATTATAGACTAGTATTCACCATCTTCTCCACAATATGAATGAGGGTTTTATTGGAAGCTTTGGCTTGCCCATTACCTTTAGGGTAATAGGGGTTGAAAACTTGAGAGATATTTGAAAGCGTTTGCAGAGTGCTTTCACCATTTTATTCTTAAATGCAATTGACTCATCCGGTATCCCACTTGATGCCTAGTTTCATCCTTGCGATGATAACCTTATACTCTGTTATATTGTTTGTGGTGACGGAACCCAAGCTGGAATGCTTGGGAATCAAGTCTCCTGTGGGAGTGATTAACATAACTCTAACACCTGAACCATGAAAGGTAAAAGAGCCATCAAAGTATAATTTCCATATGATCGATTCCTCGAAGTAAATTATGGATACATATGGTAGTTCTAGACTCAAAGGTTTGGTACCTGGTAGCAGAGCTTCTGCTAGTTGATCTACTAGAACATGTCCTTTTACTGACTTTTGATGTACATACTCAATGTCAAACTCGTTGAGTAAGATGATCGAATTAGTCATCTTTCCTATAAGTGTGGGCTTTGGCAACAAGTATTTTAGTGGATCAACCTTTGAAATAAGCTTGACCTTATTGTTGAGTAAATAGCGATGCGCTTCGGAAGGTAAAAACTATGGCCAAGTAAGCCTTTTTCGATATGTGGATAGTTTAGCTCATAAGCTATCAATGTTCTTGCACAAGTAGTACATAAATTTTTCCTTCTACTATTTATCGCATCGGGGCCGCAGCGGTGCCCCAATTGCAAAGTGTGTAGCAGAAATGTAAAGTAACAAGGGTTCTCCTGCCATGGGTAGCATGAGAATAGGGGGTTTAGCCAAGTATTATTTTAGCAAAGCAAACACTTGTTGTTGTTCTGGCCCCCAGTTGAAATTGACATATTTCTTAAGAAGATGCGTGAATGTATGACATTTTTCTGCTAGTTGTGAAATGAACCTTCTAATGGCTTGAATCTTTCATCAGAAGGTATGTAGTTGTTTAATGTTTTTCGGGGAGGCATTTCGTGATAAGATGACCTTTGCATGGTCTAATTCTATTCCTCTCTATGACAAAATGAATCCTAACAATTTCATTGATAACAAGTCGAAGACACACTTCTTCGGGTTTAGTCAGACCTTGTACTCCCTTAGATGTTGAAAAATACGTCGTAGAATCTCTGGGTGATCTTCCCAAGTTCTAGACTTTACTAATATGTCATCTATGTAATCCTCCATGATGTCATTAATCATGTCATGAAAGATAACCATCATTGCCCATCGATAGGTAAAGACCTACATTATTGAGGCCGAATGGCATGACTTGGTGACAAAATGTCCCCCATGGGGTAATAAAAGTTGTCTTGTGTTGGTCTTCCTCGGCAATATTTATCTGATTATAACCTGAGAAACCATCCATGAGGGATAAAATCACATAACCAGCAGAGAATCGGTGATCATGTCGATGTTGGGAAGAGGAAACATGTCCTTGGGATAAGCTTTTTAATATTTGTGAAATTGGTACACACTCGATACCGACCGGCATTTTTGAAGTGGGACCACATTTAAAATCTGCTCGAGTAGTCGATAGGCCTGATGAAGCCTACTTCTAATAACCTTTCTAGCCCTCGCTTTAACCAAAGAAGGCATCGCGAGGATGTGTCTTTCGGATATTTTGTTTTATGGGCTTGGCATCCGGGTGTACAACAAGATTGTGCACCACTAATGCAGGATCAAGTCCTGGCATGTCTGTGTAAGACCAAGTGAAGATATCTACATATTCTCTCAAAATTCTTGTAAATGTTTTCTACTCTTGAGCTAAGAGTGAAGCTCCCAACTTAACCATTCTAGGCAGCTCCTTTGTGCCAATGTTAACATCTATTGTCTCCTCTACTAGTAGCTTGGATTCGTCTTCCATGTACATAGGATCAGGAGGGAGATTGAGATCCTCCTCTACCAAAGGTGGTTCAGAAGATCCTCATCTTTAGGTGGGTACACTATCTTGTCCATAGGTTGTTTTGTTTGTTTTTCCACAAGCGCCTCAAAGAGGTTTTCACTATAGGACTTGGACTTTTTCTTTTCGCAAGGATTTTTGTAGGAATTTTTCCCTTGATTATTTTTTTTTACTTAAGTGACCACACAACATTACCTCCTCTCTAAAGTACGCACATGCATTGAGCTGAATGGAGAAGCCTTTCTTGTGATAATTTTTGGGAACATTGTCACAAATACCCATGAACACACCAATGGCCTCGCTGCTCGAAAGACATCAATGGGTACGTGTTCCTATTGGTCCCAATTCATGAGTGATGGGTAGATGAGTTTTGGTGTCTAAGTTATATGGGATATGATAGTTGTTATGGTAAGGATAGCCATGCTAGAGAATAGGTTCATGGAGGTGAGGTCTTCGTAAAGACTACACCGGGAATCTGTTTTGCTTTCATTTTCAGAAAAACTATCCTCGCGCTCAGAAGAGGCATACTCATCATCTGAAGGGTGAGACTCATACAAATGAGTGCCAAGACTGGATTTACCCTTTATATAATGAGGTATCAAAAGAGCTTCTAATGAACATTATTCTTGACAGCCACAACCACGTCCTTTATACCTCATAGTAAGCATTATTCAGTTAGGAATAACATACCTAGGTGACTTGTAGCATAAATCCATTTCATCATCTTGAGGATGAAATACAATATCGTTGAGTATCCTATCATCTTATAATAAGCCACCCGGAAAAAAATGTCAAAGGGTAATTCCCCCTTGATCTTTGAATTTGTAGTATGATGTACCATGTGTGTTGGAAAATAAGGGAATGTTTTGAATCATAAGAGCCTCGTGCAGATCATACTCTCCACAACCGTGTATAACCTTCATCTCCCACACAAAGAAAAGGAGTTTCTAAGGTGGAAGCACTCCAAGTTTAAGACATGGAACTTCATATCATGGTTTGTGGGACCAACTTCTAATGAAAAAGTGATCATTCCGTATGATTGTCGCTCTTCATTATTATATGTCGTTATGGTGATGACCTTTGTCTCCAAATCAGCTTCTGTGCACCCTAGTTGTCAAACTAGTTTAAGAGTACAAATATTTAGACCTGATCCACCATCCACAAGCACTCTCTTGACCTTCTTATGTTTGATTATTACTTCAATGTGTAAGGGCAGGTTATGGGAGGGATTTTCTGCTAAGACTTCTATTGATCAAGGTTATGTGTTCTAAAGGAGTGATTTGTGCTACCATGGCTTGTAAATGTGTTGGGTCAATATCAATAGATACTCTTGATCCCTGTAAGGTTTTGCAAAGGATGTCCTTATGGACGTTAGAAATCTTTAGAAGGTCTAAGATTGAAATCTTAGTTGTGGTCTTCTCTAATTGATCTAACACATCATAATGACTCTCTTGAGGAGGAGGGGAGTGGGTTCTGAGATAACAAGGTGAGCCCATCATGTTGCCATGATGTACTCTCTTGTTCTGATTTTGATCATGTTGATATGTTCATAGGTGAATCAACACAACCTATTAAGGCATCAAAATGGTCTGGCTTTGATATATAGTTGGTACTCTTATTTTGAGATGATTGTCCCTGATCCTGCTTTTTCTTTCCTTTGTGTTTGGGGAAAGGTTCTTTGAAAATCCCCATATTTGTGTTTGGAGACTTCGTATCGGTGGTGGAATCTACTTCTATAGCACCAAATGTGTCGATTAGATCTTGAATGTAGTGTTTTAATTTCAAACACTTGTCTCTGCTTTATAACCCTTTACACCGTGAAATTTGTAAAACTCATTCGCCTAAACCATGAAGGCTTAGGTGTGTCATCTCCGTAGGGTTGTGTTTCAGGTACTTGACCATATTGATGGCTTCTAATTACTTTAATATGGACGATATGGATTTAGATAGAGGAGTGAACATACAACATTTATACTCTGTAGGAGGATTTCCCCAGTGCTTCAAAGATGTGTGGTTCTCGAATGACTTGTACTCCTTAGAGTCTACTATCCTATCACCAATGATGTTTTTGTTCTTATTATGAACAAAATTTGGTTTTCCGTTAGATTTGGAATTGTTATGATCAAGGGAAAAAGGTTTTAGAGTTCCCCTAACTAACAACGCTTTTTCAATTTGACTCCCTTTTTCAATTACCTCTTCAAATGTGTTACCACAATGCATTTGCAAGTGGAACATAATTTTAGGGTGGAGGTTGGGAACAAACATACTTATCAATTTTTTTCATGTATTGAGTAAGGGAAGCAGATAACTAACCCTCTCCATCTTTGTAGGAAAGCAAAAAGTTTTCATTGTTTCGTTGTTTAGCATTACAGAGATCTAACATGGTAATGTCACTCTCTATATTTAAAGAAAAGTGACAAACAAAATGTTTAGCTAATTCCGTCCATGTAGATATAGATCCCTTGGGGATGCGTATAAACCATTCTAATTCATATCCTCCTAAACTCTGTGGGAAGAGGCTAATAAGATAGTTGTCGCTATATGCAACCTCTTGGCATACCATATAAAAATCTTTGATATGGTCATGAGGGTCACCTTTTCCCTTATACATGTCAAATTTTGGACAATCAAAGTGTCGTGGGAAAGGTAATTGTAGCATAGCTCTATGAAATGGATAAGGGCACAACTCATCAACCTGGTATTTCTTATTGTTAACAATTTTTCCTTCTTGCATTGCTAGAAGGGCGTTCTTCATAGTAGACCACTCTTGATTGAAATGTGGGTCTTGTGTGGGTGGTGTAGGTCTATACGAAGGGTTGAATCTAGGTGTATTCCCACTCCTATTCTCTACAATAAATTCTTCATAAGGGTCTTTTAGTGTCTCATGTCAAGGAGTGTTTATTAGGAACTCGTGAAATAAAGGTTTAGGTTTTCCTTCGGTATATAGCTTGTTTCCAAACTTTTGATTGTTCCTTATGTATATGCGAGACCAAACTTTCCAATTGGTGAGTAAGGGCTTGCACTTGTTCTAATTTTACTTCTCGAATAGGTATTTAGTTACGATATTCATTAGGAGGAGGTTGCACATAATGAGCATGGTCTTCATGATCTTCGCAGTGAACTCTAATAGTAGGTATGTGATAATCTCTCATTATTTTCAAAAGGCACCTCCTCATTATTTTGTCGTCCAGAAGTAGAGGAGTGTCTGGGTTTAAAATCTCATTAAGAGTGCAATGAGGTTTGTCTCCTTCTCCTTCTCCCCAAAAAAATTCGGTGATAAGAGAAGGGTCAACTATGGAAGGTAACTTAGCTCCTAGTTCCACAACACGCATAAGAACCTCATACCTATTTTGAAACAAGTAATCATAAAAATGGGTGGGATGAAGCTCTACATCTACGTGAGGAGAATCCTCCTTTCCACCACTATGGTCAATCACGACATTATCTTCTAAAATAAGGTTGTCACCTCTAAATGGATCGACTTCTAACTTTCTTGACCCTATTCTCGAGTAGGCATACTTGAAATAGGAGGTACAACGTGAAATATTATCACTAGGGTTAACTAAAAAGGAACTCTAGATAAATTTTCACAACAGAACAACACTAAGTTTTCACAGAGAATGGTGATAACCACAAATCCAAAAGGTCAATATGAGCCTAAGGACCAAAGAACAAAGAATGATCTACCTAGCAACGTACTATACGACATGATTTTTTTCTAAGACAATACAATGACATGCAATACTCAAAACCAATCACAACAAAAAGTTTACACCCTATGTTTATCTGAGATAGGTTTGAAATGAAATAGTGACAATGCAATATCACCAATTAGGTCAAGTTTGAAATAAACAAGAACTAAGTGCTAAGAGAGCATTGACGCAATCCTCTAACAAGGTATACTATAACCAATTTATAAACACTAGTAAGGTCTAAGTCTTGTAAAAATGGAAGATACAAATGTGATCAGCATAACAATGCTATTTGGACACGTAATCAAACTTTGCAAGAAAACAAGATTTTAGTATCAAAATGGAATTATAGTGATACTAACAAATTAACCTCAACACTCATAGAACTCAAAACATGGCTAGGATGTAAAAACTATGCCTAAGTATACCAATAAATTACTATGTGTGCGATCAACGTAATAATACAATGTAGATATTTAGGCCAAGTTTCACAATGGAAATAAGACATAAATATCACAATTGTATGGCTATAATGCGGGCAACGTAACAAATCAAAAGAATTTAGTGATAAGACAACCTAACTATAATGATAGTAAGTCTCAATATGGGTTTTGATACAATAAGGGCTACTAGAACTTGATGACTTACCATTCACACTTTTAACTCTTACATTCCATCATTACGACCCGGTCATGAAAGAAGACTACAAAAGTGGTGGACACGATTATTTCTAGTAGGTATCCGTATATGTTTGTTCTTCTTTTGTCTCAAAATGAGCAACAAGAAAATCAAAGAAATAGACCAAGTGGTGATGAAAAATCCTTGGCGTAACTTTGGCAGAGTTTCACCTTGTCTTAGGACAAGTGAAAAACTAGGAAAAAATGACACTAAATAGATTTTGTGATGAAATGTCATGCGGTTTCAACTTTAAGATATTATTTCCCTTGTTCGAAAAACAAGAGTTTGAATCCAACAAACTTGTTACTTTGTGAGAGCTCTCAAGTATAACAACAAAGACAAAATTGGCTCCAAGTCGACAAGCTTTCCTAAGGGTTCTCTCTTTATGTGTCACAAGATATCTCTGCGAGCTCGATTTGCCAAGGTTTCCCAAGGAGTATCCCAGATTTACTTTACCCCCTTCTAATACAATGAACAACTAGTGCATTCAGTTGTATTATCACTGGGGTCACAATGGAGATAACTTTGACTCTAAACTTTCAAGGAGTACTAGTCAATTGGGTAGTGTGGAGCACTTTTCCATTTTGTTCACAAGGTTCCCTCTTGCGTGAAGTACTTTGGGGTTCCTAGGACCAACCTCATTTTTGTAGCTTAAATATTATGCCAAAGGGGTTATGTCCTAGTTTAAAGTGGATGAACCATAGCTCTTAACCGAAACCTACAATACAATGTTTTGAATGGTGTGTTGGTGTATTTTTATCTTTTAGATTAAACAATTTGGTTTAGACCACCGGTGGCAACCTACAACAAATGTGAATGTTAGAATTTGGTTTGAAGAGGGCCCTCCTTTCCTTGACTAGCGTTAGGTACTTCACACAAATGGTTAGTAGTTCAAAAATATCTACAATATCATAAAAAGAGGATTAAATGTTGCTTTTGATTCTCAAGATCACACTAGGTGCAAGAGAAGAACATACACAACAAGTAACCCAACTAGATGAAAAGATTGTAAATCAACTAACTACCATAAAATGTTGCAAATCAAGGTTTATTCCCAATTAATCCAAGTGCTTCTTAATGAAAAACTAAAATTGCTTTTGGTTCCCAAGATCACACTAGGTGCAAGGGAAGAGCATACACAAATTTTAGCCTTGATTATTTATCAAGTGAAAAAGCTCTTAAACTAAAAGATCAAGTACATGCCAAAATGAAAGTTTATTCCCTTAAGCATAGTAATGAATGATGATTTTTATTACTTACTCTAAATTAGAAAAAGAAGGTTTAGAGGTGCTTTTGATTCTCAAGATCACACAAAGTAAAAGAGAAGAGCATACACAACCCTATTCCAAACTCATACAAAGCATGAAAACAAAATCACTCATCAAACCCTAAGTTAATTTGTTAGAAAATGACTAGTTGTCTAAAAATGAAAACCCTAAATTTTTAGTAACTCTAAAACCCAAATTTATGTTACCATTACGTAGTTTGCTTCAATACCTTTCCAACGCAAAAAAAAAATAGAGTCGTATCAAAGTGGAGAGATAAAGGTATGGCCTACTAAGATAGGTTATGCACTCAGTGTAACAAAAGTGTGCCCCTATGAGCACTAGCACATACGGGCCCTTGCTTACTCATGCACATGTGCACCTCTATCAAATTTACATAGTCCGATTATGCACAAGTGCCCCAGAGAGGCATGGGCGCAGACCTTCTTGTAGGTGGTCAAAATACCAATTTTGACAAGAAATTTTGAAAAATATCAAATCTTTGGCCTTTTGAGGGAATTTTGACACTTCGCCTCCTTTTATCCTACAAAGAACATGAAAACACAACTTCTACTACTAATCTAGTTGAAACAACTATCTAGCTTGAAAATTGATCTACAAAACTTTGAAAATTACTCTAAAAACTTGAAATTAATCTAAAAATCTTGAGAAACTAATCTAAAAAGCTTGAAAGTAATCTAGAAAGCTTGAAATTAAACTAGAAAACTTGAAACTAATCTAGAAAACTTGAAACTAATCTAGAAAGCTTGAAATGAAAAAACTTTGAAACTAAGTTAAAAAGCTTTTAAAAATGAATGTAATGGGGTATGGTCCCACCCCATACGAAGGGTGGGCTATAGATGTATTCCCACCCCTATTCTCTCGTGAGAAATTCTTCGTAAGGGCCTTGTAGAGTTTTTTTGTGTAAGGATCTTTTACCGGCCATTGTCTTTTATCACCCCTACCCTAGCTCTTCTTAGTTTTCTTATTTGAGCCCAAATACGGCTAAGTATGGAGTTGGATGCGGAAGATATCCACGTGTCCCTTTGGCACACTCGGGGCATAACATGGAGAAAGGAACATTCTCAAACTTGTGTCGCACCGCCCACATGTTTTAGGCATGATAAAGTTACCCAGCAGATTAAAAATTCAAATATATAGTAAAAACACACATGGTCTCCATGTGTCGCCCGAGCGTAATTTCAAATAAAGAGAGAAAAGGAACGTTCTCAAACAAGTGCAAGACCTCCATGTGTCACCTAGGCGTAGGTTTGAAGCCAAAGCCCCATGAAAGGCCCTCAAACTAAGCACACGACCTCCATGTGGCAGGGAAGAATCATCACCAACCAAAGGAGCGTAAGGCTTAGGAGTTGGACAAATTAAAGGTGATCATAAATATCACAGATAGGCAGTTGAGATCTTGCCCAAAAAATGAAAGATTTTGTAGGAAAATTGAATGTTGGTAGTGGAAGATCTGATTTTAGACATTGAACCGAGAGCCAAGGGGGTCTATAAAGGAATGTTTTGATCTAGACACAATGGGGAGGAGGAATCATAAAAAGGGGAAAACACCAGAACTGTGAAAGAGAATTTTAGGCTTAGTTATTGTGTTTGCTAGCCTTAGCAAGGCTCTGTTGTAGAAGAAAGTTGTAATTTGTGCCGTATCAGCCTTATGTATTATTTTCTCTATGAATAAAGGGATCTTGTTATATGCATTTTAGCTCTCAATAGTCTACGTCCTTCATCCATTATTGTTGGTAGTTTTTAGATAAATGTTGAATATCTATTGTGTTATATGCCCTTGGGTTTTCTATATGCATCTATCATCTACATATTATTATGTTTTACACCTTCTCGACCTTTGATAATTCAAGATACTTCTAAAAATAGTAGACCATGCTAAATGCTCTTTGACTATTCTAAATAGTTTCTTAGAATCTATCTCTGTGCCTTTTAAAATAAGTTTTGGTGTATCGCCTTAGTTAGTTTTGCACTTTGTTTTATTTTTCCTCTAACCCTTACCTCACACCAACAAGAAGAGCTAACTTCTATAAAACCTGGAGGTTATCTTAGGGGGCACATCCCACATCCCTAAGGTATCCCACGACTTTGATGGTTCATCTGCAAAGATAATCGTCAACAGTTTTCCTGGCATGCTCGGTGGGACTTGAACAACTACACATTTGAAGACTCCATCATAAAAAATCTACTGATTTTAACAGTACTAAGTTTGGTCCTCTCTAGTTTACAAGACGGATGTGAAAAGATCGAGAACAAGAGAAGAAGGTGCATTTGAATATCTACAGTTATCCCTACCGAGGAACAAAAGAGGTAGATAGATTCAGAGGTCTTCGTCTCCTCCGAACCGGACTCTCTCTACACCTCCACTAGGTAGGCCCTTCTTACAATCAACTAGAATCCTCAGACCTATCTTAATGGCCCACCTCTAACCTCAACCTCTGAGATAGTTTGTTTCATGGAATCAAGGAGTCCGCTCATCTTACCAACACCCTCGGTGGTGTGGAATCCTATTTTGGAAAACACGCTAAAGGTGCTGCCCAAATTCAGCAGAGAAGACTTCAAAAATCTAGAGGAACACCTCCAGGACGTCATAGAGATATGCACAGTACATTATATCAGGGAACAAGACGTCACCTTGTGGTTACTAGCTGCTTCCCTTAAGGGGAAGGCTCTAGATTGGTACCAGTCCCTAACCCCTAATTCTATCGGCACTTGGGACCAATTGGGAAATGTCTTAGTAAGATTTAGTGAAAAATGAGATATATCTTTGCTCCTACAGAACTCATCAACATAAAGAGGGGTTCGCAAGAACTTATGACCAATTTTAACACTATATTTCACAAAATGTGGTAAAGGATTCTTCTTAGCAAGGCCGCCTACGTAGGTATGGCTATTGTTTTTTACTTGAAGGCTCTGAATTTAGATATTTTTGTGATGATTCAATCGTTAGGAGGGGACTCTTTACCACAAATATATGATATTGTGATCCAAGCTAAGAACAATTTAATAGATGCCGGTAAGCTTCCCCCGAGAGCCCCTTTGCCAATATACCTTGAAATAGCTCCCCTTCCAAAAGCATAGGTCTTGAGCTCTACCCAAGCCCCTGCATCCATATATAATTACCCATCCTCTCATTTTACACCAATCCCCACTATAATGTCATGTTGTCCCCTCAATTTTGCCCCCTTTTTTGAAATCCAATTTCGTGAAAATTGAAGTCTTGCCATGGAAGAATTCGTGTTTCGAGCCCCTCAGTGCTCATTTTGATCCCCACGATGTTTATGCATTTCCTTAGTCTCAGTAGCCATTATAACATTTGATCTATTTCTCGTGGATGTGAGGGGGTTTATTATCTTCTTTTATGCATTTGAAGGACGCGGAAACTTACATTCTTTGCATAATAACCTTGTGCAGAAAGAAAATCTTCGTCAAGTGCAAAAATGGCGTTTTCCCATTCTCTACAATTTTCTATGTTATTTTCCCCATCAAATTCTTTCTCAAAAGGTGAAGCTACGTGTTTGCTTCTCATTGGATGTGGCCGGATAGGTTCCCTTTTGAACTTATCACTTTTGGTGATTTTGGAAAAAATGTCGATTTGCCCCTGCATCCTGCGGGTCCCCGATTGGTCATAGCTTTTGGCGGGAGTTCGGGCGATGGATCCATTTTATTCTCTAAGGAATTATGGCAAAAGGGCAAAAGTTATAAAATGACCCATGGCCCTACTCACGCAAAGGGACACGTGGCCATTTTTCAGTTCATATGCGCTTTGGCGGACCGGCGGAGGACTTTAGGAATTTTAGCTTTGTTTCCACAAAGGGTGAAAATTTCTAAAATGACCCATAACCCCACTCATGCGAAGGGATAAGTTCTGAGTTGAGGCCCATAGTGAATTAGAAAGGGACACATGGCCTATGTTGAAAAGTCAATGGCGGAGGCATGAACTTTTGGGGAAAAGTTGGAATTTTTCCCCTTTTCAAAATAGATAAAGTATAAAAGTGAAGCACATCCCATGACCAATCAGGTGATGCCATGTGTTGAAGAATGAAATTGGGACAGTGGGCCAGCGGAGGAAAATGAGAATTTGAGCCACGACCCCATTTCCAATCAGGGTGTGCCATGTGTTCATGTTAAAAATCAAGGCGGGCCGTGAAGCAAAATGAGAAATTGCGCTTTTTCTCCCAAATGTCTTAAAATGAGGATTTTTCCCTAGGCCCATCGTTGCTTGGATCTTGCCACGCGTAGGGTCCAATTTCAAAGTTGACAGAGGGAAAGAGTGGCCAAAACGCACTCATTTGGTTTTTGACGCCATTAACAAACCAGGGCTCCAAAGGATACAAATGTGAACCATTCTTCGTTCTTCTCTCTTTGTTTCCTTGTCGTTTATTCATGAGATGCATTTTTGGTTTGTTGTGGAGCCAAATTGATAAGTTTAAAGAGATGTAAAGTTTGATTATTAGAAAATATATTTTATCGTGCATATGCAATAAAAAAGGGGAAAACTTACCATTAAGCACTTGAGTGCTATAAAAGCGGTTAAAAGGTGGAAATGGCAAGTCCACATGAAGAATAAAATCATGAGATGCCCCCTGTTAAAGTAATCATGCTCAAAATGACAAAATATTCACCTTTTTGAACCTCTAGTTTTCATGAGTGCGTTTATTTCATGTCACTTTCCAAAAGCGGATCTGTAACAAACATTATTCCTTTTGGATATTCTTTTCTTGGGGAAAAAGTATGGATGTACACGAATTGTTATAAGAACATGTTTTGGCCATGGAAAAGGGGATTCTGGTTTTCTGGGAACATTGTAAATTTGGAAGTAATTCAATACAGAAGCTTTCTTTCTCATTTCTTTTGTTATCTCTCTCTCTCCTTGTTCGATTCAATGGATCATTTGTCTTTGCATTGAAAAGAAACTTTGTGTTCTTGTCTATGTGATCTTTAGAACTTTGTGTCTGTAGATTCGCATTGGTGGTAAATTGATTCATCTTTTTGTAAGAGCTGGAATATATTTGCAAAATAAAATGCATGGAATAATGATATATCTTTTAATTCATTCCGGATGATTTACATAAGATGCAATTACAAATATATAGGCACATAGTTTCCTATAAATTAGGAAACTATTCTACTAACAAATACTAATCACGTGAGTTGTTTGTAACAACCAAACAACTCAACACACATTTGTTATTAGTTGTTTTATATAACAACTAAATAACAAATTACTAATATAATAATAATTACCAAATGTAATTATTATCTACACAATGTAAATACTAATTCCTAACATTCCCCCCCTTAGTGTTTACATGGTAGAAAAACATCCACACTCTCAACTGACAGTATGCTCACCCCTGTGGCATGTCCAACTCTGTGACTCATGACCTTGATCCAAAAGAAAGGCTCTCTCCTTCCATGGTTTTAAACAGGCTTACCACAAACCTTGATGTGACAGGAACTTCATCAACTGTCCACCTCGTGTGGTTTTCTGGATCCTCCCACAAACCCTTTCAAGATCCATGAATTGACTTACTCTGGTGCTACTATTCACCACTATGCTTATACATCAGGGAATTATGTAGGAAACACAACTTGCATATTACAAAACTACATAATAGAAGAAATACTAAAAATATTTCACATTACTTCCTATAAGAATCGTAATGTTCTTAATCGTAGTCTTTGTCATTGATCGCTGCCACTCGATCTCGAACAACATAGAAAACTGCCACTGCCACTGGAAGCTTTCTTTGACTAAGTCATTTTGGGTGTAGAATGGGAATGGAACATTGGTATGTATTCCCCCCCACAATGTGAAATTCCACTCATATAGATACTGAGAAGCAAAATGCATCGAAGAACATACTCCTGAATGGATCTTGCTAGTTAGGTCTTGCTGCACATGGTCACTAATGCTAGTGAACATATTCTTCTAGCTGACCATCTTCCAAAGAAGTATGGTAGTCAGAGGACCAAGTCAGTCAGAGGATCACTGACAGTCATCTGCGCTCCAACACAACTCTCTTTCCAACATCCATCAAATACCATACAAAATAGGAACACTACAAACTGAAGCACATTGGGAAAATGAAAACCACACTGAAAATCATATACTCACACCATACATATGCCACCACAGCTTCTACGCGGCCCCGTCGTTGGTGACTGACGAGAGGTCGTTGTTTGACCTCCTTCCTCCGATGCCTCCTTCCTCCATTTTTGTGGCTTCTAACTCAGCCAAATGAAAATTTTAAGCTCATTTGTTTCCACATTGAAGTTATTCTCCCCCCGCAATGTGAAACATTTTAGTTTTAGGACGTCGGGTACAACCGATAATGCGTCCCACAAAATAGCCAAAAAATATGATATTTTTCAAAGTGGGTATTTTATCCCAAAATTAGAACCACTATAATGAGAATTAAAAAATAAACACTTTTGCAAAAAACGGTGCTCAATTTTGAGTTACCGGTCACGCAAAGTTATTGAGGTTACAATTTCCCGTAAATTGGTCCAATTAAAATAAAATTGAATTTCCCTCAAAATTCAATTATTAAGCAAAAACTATAGAAATATATATATATTATTTAAACTATAGTTTTGCTAAATAATTAAAAAAAATTGACCAATAAGAAAAAACTTGTGTGTTGCATTTCTTTTCCGGATGTGCATTTCCAGCCACAAAAACGTCTGTTTGACAGCAATTTTGTCATATCTGCATGCTGAATCTGACCCTGATGTAAACTACAAAGTTGTGCATCTTTTTCTCATCTTTTCAACCCAAAAATAATCGCCTCAATCTGATGTTTTATGAGGAAGATATGTTCATTTTACTGAACACTACTTGCTGTATTTTTTTGGACAGATTTTTGAATATTCTCTTTGGCCTCTTAAATCTTCTTGGCTCTCATAGGAATAACCTGCTCTGGTACCAAATGTAAGAGCTAGAATATATTTGCAGAATAAAATGCATGGAATAATGATATATCTTTCAATTCATTCCGGATGATTTACATAAGATGCAATTACAAATATATAGGCACATAGTTTCCTATAAATTAGGAAACTATTCTACTAACAAATACTAATCACGTGAGTTGTTTGTAACAACCAAACAACTCAACACACATTTGTTATTAGTTGTTTTATATAACAACTAAATAACAAATTACTAATATAATAATAATTACCAAATGTAATTATTATCTACATAATGTAAATACTAATTCCTAACACTTTTTCTATATTTTCTTGGTTGATGTGAGTAAGGATATATTCTGCTACCTATATCTCCTAAAAAAATTGTCATTTTCTTCCTTCCTCCATCTCTCTACTCTTCCAATCTGTCAGTAGTGATAATATTTTAAGCATGAAAACATTCCAAAATATCAGGGTCTAAACATTGAGAGTTGTATATTTGTACATTTGTTTTTCTTGCTTTGAATAAGGGAACCTCTCTCATTAAAGAGGAGGGACACGTTTGTCCCCTGAATGTGGTTTCTATCCATGTTCCATTCTCGAAACCCAACACGTCATCATCTTCTTCTCCCGAGATGGAGGAAGTCAAAAATATCCTCAGAAACTTCTCTAACGAGATAGTAAATCTTAAAAGGAATCAGAGCGCTTACCCAAGACAAAATTATCAAAGCTATCAGGGTGGTAGGCCTGCCTATTCCCCACAACATCAAAATACCTAGAGGCCACTATCTGTAGTCATCTAACCAAATCATCCTGGTGCCAACACCACTGCAAACCATCCCACCCAATAGCGAAGGAAATGGTACCGGGCATAAGAATTTGGCATAAAACCCGAACACATGGTGCTTCCCTTGTAATATTCCTCACATGTCAAGATATTTTCCCCAAGGAAATTTACAACAAAATGTAACCAAACAAAGAGCAAGGGAAGGTTGCGATGTTAACACATCAAGACCTTACTAGTCCGTGGGAGCCCAAAATATGACCCTTGTTCACGCAGATTTAAGAGATGTCCCCAAGCGTAAGAAGTAGAGATCGCACCAAAGAATGCACTTTTCTCATGGGTAGAAGGTGAGGAATTCATATTTACAAATGAGGTATCTGCTTCCAACCCAGTTCAATCTAATTACAACACTCACTTAAAAAAAAGGATGATAGAGACGATCGCTCCTATCCCAACTACGACTAGCGGGACGAAAAAGAGCCTCCAACCATTACAGTCTCACCGCTAAAGGTTATAAAATAAACCTCGAGAATTTTCCAGAATCAAGGTGCCCTCCATCCCGTAGTTGAAGGAATGAAACACCAATCACCGTCCAAGACATCATCGCTCGACGATAATAAACGTGGTCCAACAACTCAAGAAAGCGCCAGCTAATGCATCCTTGTGGGATCTTCTGGGCATTCCATAGCAGAGGAGTTGCTCCAAGAAACACTAAAATCAAATGACAACCCAACCTCCCCGAGAAAGATAATGAATAGGTAAAATTATTCAGGCCCCAATAGAGGCAATGTTGTTAAATCAGAAGGGAGAAGTAAGTAAACCAAGGCCCAACCCCTTTTTATGACTCTTATAATAGGTAGGAAATTATTGCATAACTCCATGATAGACTCGCATAAGCACTACGGTCATGCCCAAAGCAATTACAGATGCCTTGGGAATTAAATATGAGCCCTTAAGGAAAGGAGTCATGCAACTGGATGGAAAATTAGTCCAAACCATAGGAGTTATCAAGGACTCTCATTGCAGCTTTATTCTCGTCTAAACATAATCTGTTCCACAGGATATAGTGGTAATTGACGTTTCACCAATCTTTAGACTATGTCTCTCCTATGATTTCACAGCCAAGATAGGAGGCTACATGTCTCTTGATTGGTCCCATCTAATTCTGTGGACCAAGTATGGGTCTAAGATGAAGGTATTATCAAAACCCTCGCCAAGGAATATATAATAGACCAAACGGTCTCAAGCTTTGAGGCTTCCCAGGGACATGATCACCTGAGAAGAGGAATCATATATAGAGGATGGTAACCTTCAAAGTGATAATTATTTAGCCAACCTCCCCAGGTGATCCCTTTGGGAACTTCGATTCAACTAGTTTGGGCACTTATGTCATCTTCGACGAAGACTCCATGATTCCAAAGGTGGTAAAAGAAGAGGATAGAAGAGAAGGGAGTCCCATCAGGGATTCCCAGATATGGACCCTGCATTTCAATGGAGCTAGAAGAAAAAATGGCTCAGAGTTAGGATATGTTTATCATCCCCAAGCGGAAAGAAGATACTTTAGGCGTTTCACTTCCAGTTCACCTGCACCAACAACGAAGCAGAGTATGAAGCCTTAGTACATGGCTTGGCCATGGCATGAAAGGAGGGCATCAAATAGTTGAGAGTCTTTGGTGACTCGGAGTTGGTGGTGACACAAGTAAGGAACACCTTTGCTGCCACAAAGAAACAAAAATGAGGTCCTATTGACACAGGGTGTGGGATCTCATCGAATATTTCAAATCCTTTAATATCAAGGTTATTCCTCGAGACCAAAATATGGAGGTTGATAGGATGGATTTAATCGGGTCACAATTCAACCCAATCCAAGACTTGATAACAAATGAAAGTACAATAAAATTGATCATCCACCCGTCTATACCCGATAACATCGATCATTGGTAGGTTTTTAACAATGACCGGTAGATTGTACACTTCCTCCAGTAGTCTGACCAGTTTGTGAACCAACTCCAACCCAAAATTGAAGAAGCTTATGGAGATCAGATTATTCAGTTGAAGATAAAAAACTTCCAAAAGGGTTGATAACACTAGAGAGCCTTTTTTATTCTAATGATGATAATTCAAATCACAGGAGGTTCGCAGCAGTTAAGGAGGATTATGTCAAGCTAGAAGTGACTAATGGAGGAAGCTAAAAGTCGAAGATTAGTCACCCAAAGGGAAAGGGAAAGACTTATGGATCTATGCCATAAGTATGACAAAGTGATGGCTTGAACATACGACGACCTATACGATTCTTACAACAATGATATCATCCAACACACCATTGATCTTGAAGAAGGAACTAATCCCATATGCCGAAGGAACTAATACCATATCACGAGAAAATAAGAAAAGAAATAACTTCTGTATTGAATTACTTTAGAATTTACAACCTTCCCAGAAAACCAAAATCCTCTTTTCCATGGCCAAAACCATGTTCTTATAACAATTCGTGTACATCCATACTTTGTCCCCAAGAAAAGAATATCCAAAGGAATAATGTTTGTTGCAGATCCACTTTTGGAAAGTGACATGAAACAAACACACTCATGAAAACCGGAGGTTCAAAAAGGTGAATATTTCGTTAGTTCGAGCATGATTATTTTAGCGGGGGCATCTCATGATTTTCTTCTTCATGTGGTCCTACCATTTCCACCTTTTAACCACTTTCATAGCACTCAAGTGCTTATTGGTAAGTTTTCTCCCTTTTTTATCATGTATGCCCGATAAACTCCATTTTTGATGATTAAACTTTACATCCCTTCAAACTTATCAATTTGGCTCCATAATAAACCAAAAATGCATCTCATGGGGAAACAACAAGAATATAGAGAAAAAATGAAGAACGATCCATTTTTGTGTTTTGCAGAGCTTTGGTTTGTTAATGGCGTAAAAAACTAGATGAGTGTATTTGGCTATCTTTTCCCCCTTTTATCTTCAAACTTGCACCCTACACATGGCAAGATCCAAGCAACGATGACCCTGGGGGAGAAATCTACATTTCCTAACATTTGGAAGAAAAAGCGCGATTTCTCATTTTGCTCCGCCCTCCCGTAGCTTCGTAAAAATCTAGACACGTGGCCCCATCCCGAGTGGCTAAGGAAATGTGGTTCAAATATGCCATTTAAACTCTTTTTAACAAAAAGGCTCAAATTCTCAAAACCTCCACCGGCCCACTTTGACTTTTCAACGTGAACACGTGGCACACGACGATTGGAAAAAGGGGTCACAGCCTAATTTGCAACATTTTAACCTTTTGGTGTAAAAGAGTCAAATTCTCAATTTCCCCCATAGGCCCGCTGTTCTGATTTCATCCTTCAACACGTGGCATCGCCTGACTGGGTGCGGGAATGCGCTTCAGTTTTATACTTTATCTATTTTTGAAAAGGGGAAAAATTCCAACTTTTCCCCCGAAGGTCTGAGCCCCCACCATTGACTTTTCAACGTAGGCCAGGTGTCCCTTTCCAATCTGTTGCGGGCCCTAACTTAGAAATTTTCCCTTCACATGAGCGGGGCCGCAGACCATTTTAGAACTTTTCACCTTTTGTGGAAACAAGGCTAAAATTCCCAAAGTCCTCCGCCGGTTCTCCAAAGCGCCTGTGAACTGAAAACGGCCACGTGTCCCTTTCTGATTCTTCAACACATGGCATCACCTAATTGGTTGCGGGGACATGCTTCACTTTTTATCTATTTTGAAGAAGGAAAAATTCCAACCTTTCCCCCGAAAGTCCATGCCTCTATTGACTTTTCAACATGAACACGTGTCCCTTTCTGATTTGTTGTAGATTTCAACTCAAATTTATCCTTTCGCTTGGGTGGGGTTGTTGGTCATTTTAGAACTTTTCACCTTTTCACCGTAATGCCTTAGAGAATAAAATGGATCCGTCGGCACTGAACTTCCGCCAAAATTTCTCCAGCTAATCAGGGACCGGCGGGGATGCGGGGAAAATCGGCATTTGTTCCAAAATCACCAAAAGTGATAAGTTCAAAAGGAACCCACCTACCACATCCAATGGGAAAAAATGCGTAGCTTCACCTTTCCGAGCAAGAATTTGATGGGGAAAAGAACGTAGGAAGTTGCAGGAAACGGGAAAATGCCATTTTTGCTCCCAATGAAGAATTTCTTTCTCTGCAAAAGGTTAAAAATAAAAGATGCAAGGT
Organism: Taxus wallichiana var. yunnanensis; assembly: GCA_018340775.1. Taxonomy (NCBI): domain Eukaryota; kingdom Viridiplantae; phylum Streptophyta; class Pinopsida; order Cupressales; family Taxaceae; genus Taxus; species Taxus wallichiana. The sequence continues at coordinate 583,882,972 of CM031243.1, forward strand.
CCCACGCATTCCAAACGCATAAAAGAAGAACTAAAATCATTTCCCATCCATTGAAAATAGGTAAAATGTTTTAATGGCAACAGACTGAGGAATTTTGATTAAAAATGTCATGGGAAATGAAAATGAGCATTTGAGGAGTTTAAAACATGAATTTCTTCCATGGAAGGGCTCCAATTTTCATGAAATTAGATTCGAAAGGGTGGGGAAAATTGAGAGGACAATGGATCCTTCTGGGGATGATTTGGCAGAGGAAAGAGGCAAAATCAAGAACCTTAGAGAATTTTGGGTAATCAGATTGAATCAGTGTCTTAGCCAATGGGCAATAGAGTCAAAAAGAAGCAATACCAACACAGAAGAGAACACGAGATAGGAAAACAACCAAAACAAAAAAAAGAAAACAAAATGCTATATAAATTGTATGAAAAGGGACCTTAAAACTCCTAGGTTTTGAACAACTTCAAAAATTTCCCACTATAAGGAAGTGGGAGAGGAGAACCATCCATGTAATCTAGGTAAAAAGAGTTCTCACCAAAAAAATTTCTAATTTTAAAAGGACCAAGCCAAAGGGAATCAAATTTACCATGGCTGCCTCGAGGTTCATGCCTTTTGTCCCCGAAGAACATTGTCTCCCACTTGAAAAGTTTTGGGTTTATCCTTTTATTCAAACAGAGCTTTTACCTTGAGTTGATGAGCGATATTCATCACACCACTTGTAATTTGTCCTCATTCAACTTCGGAGGTACATAATTCTTTTGTCCATGAATTGGTAAAGTTGGCATCCTCAATGGCCTTCATCAAATGCAAGGTGACGGAGTTCTAATGTCACTTTGGAAGCTAGGCTTCAACTCCATATACCACTTGAAAAGGAGACATTCCAATGGCTCTCTTAGGTGTAATCCTATCTGCCCATAAATCATCATATAGTTTCTTATGACAATTCCTCTCGAGAGTCATTAACAAGCTTTTGAACAATGGTGACCAAGTTCTTGTTACTTGATTCTGCTTGCCCATTCCCTTGGGGATAGTAATATGAAGAGTGGGCAAGGGAAATGCCATAGCCATAGCATAAATCCATCATCTCAATAGAAGAAAAATTAGAATCATTGTCAGTGACAATCTTGTTTGGTATCCCAAATCTTACTAAGATGTTCTCCTTGATGAAGTTGCATACTACTTTAGAAGTAGTACTTTTAACTGGAATGGCTTCCACCCACTTGGTGAAATAATCAATGGCAGATCAAACATGAGTATGCCTGCACTTGAAGGTGGATTGAGTGTCCCAATGAAGTCCAAACCCCATTGTTATAAGGGTTCCTCAATTACCACTTTGGTTTGAGAGGTAAAGAAACCAATTTGGGTCTTCCAACAAAGGTTTGACATGCTTGGATGCATCTATGAACAGGGTAGGCCAATAATACCTGGCATGAAGGATTTTGTGGGCCATGATAGTAGAAGAGAAATGACCTCCACAGGCACTGGTCATGAAAGGCTGAGAACAATTTCTTTTCTTTGCTCTTTGTCAACACATTTCAAAACCTTCCATCTATCCCTCATTTGAACAATGCATTTTCCCACAACACATATTGCGCAAACCTTAATTTGATGGCTCTCTTATCCTTGGAACTCAAATGAGATGGACATTCTCCATAAGTAAGAAAGTTTGCAATGTCGCATACCATTAATCGGTTGAGTGAGGAAAAGAACAACGGGGATATCAACTTCTTCCTTGGATAATTTGGCATCGGCTACTTGATAATGAGTTCACATAAGCCCTTTCCTTGAACTAGATTGGTGGGTTTGATGTCAAGATCATACTCCTAAACTTTGGCTACCCAATTGCCTCTCTTGGTTCCAAATTCCTATTTTATAAGAATGGATTTAATAGTTGTATTAGGCACAAACACAATAGAATGAGAGTTGAGCATGTAAAAACGAAACTACTTCACATGACTTTGACCACTTTGCAAAGCATGTTTCTCAATCATGGTGTACTTCATCTCATGGGATTTCAAAATATAACTCATGAATGCTATGGGGAGTTCATGACCTTCAACATTCTCCTGGGTTAACACAGCAACTAGAGTACTTTCAGTAGCATAGCAATAGATAATGAAGTCCTTGTTATAATCAGGGCATGCCAAGATTGGAGTCTTTGCTATAGCTCTCTTGATGTCTTCAAATGCAACCTTTCCTTCAGAGGACCAACCAAAAGTCTTCTTCCCTTTCATCATGTGAGCTATGTTCAAAGTAAGTTCAGCAAAATTAGGTATGAATCTTCTTAAGAAGTTGATCTTGCCAAAGAAAGAGTGCACACCCTTCTTGCTTGTGGGGAGAGGGATCTGTTGAATCATCTGGACTCTTTCTGGATCAATCTTGATTCCCTCCTTGGAGACAATGTGTCCCAATAATTTTCCCTCGGTGACACAAAAGACAGATTTCTTGGGATTCAAGGAGATGCCATGCTCTCTACACTTTTGGAGGACAGTTTCAAGGTGTTAGAAATGATTAGCTCGATTTTTGAAAACACAATGATCATCATCAGGTATATCAACTATGCATTTTCCTTGAGGCTACCAAAGGCCAAGTCCATTGCCCTCTCGAAAGGTGGCATCGGCATTGATGAGGCCAAAATGCATTCTCTGTAAGAAAAGGTGCCCCAGGAGTAGTAAAGGCGGTCTTATGCTTGATCTGATGGCACTTACTTCTACTTGATTATATCCTAAGAATCCATCAAGCATGGACAACATTTATGAACCTATAACATCCTACAACACTTGATCCATTATGGGGAGAGGATAATTATCCTTCAAAGAGGCTTGATTCAAATTCCTAAAATCAACACAAATTCGGATCTCACCATTCTTCTTCCTAACAGGCACAATATTAACAATCCACGTTGAATGGTGAATGGGAAAAATGATCTTAGCCTTCAATAAATTTTGGATATCTTGAAAGATTATATCAACAAATTTAAGGTTATACTACCTCTGATTTTTCCGAAAGGGCTTGATCCCAGGTTTTAGAGGAATGAAATGTTGCATCTCTTTTGGCTGAAAAGCCTTGAGATCATCATAAGAATAGGCAAGAGCATCAACATTCCTTTTCAATAGATTCGTTGCTTTCTCCCTCTCCTCTTGTGTGCAGCACTTTCCAACGTTTACCAACATGGGTTCATTAAGACTCCCAATGTTTATCTTTTCATAGTCCATAGACTGTTGAGCTCCTTTGGAAGTTTTGGACTTGATGTACCTATCATGTTTATCAAATAACTCTTCCAAACTTACCAGCCCTTTAGGTATCTTATTACCTTTTAGTTTTATGTAGCCATCATGATCCATTTCTTCTTGGTTATCTTCTTCATTTTGGGGCACACACTCTCTAGGTAGATTTACACTTCCTTCAAAGTACAACTGGTCAAAATTATCTCTGAGTTCAAGGAAGGAAAGCAAGTGTTGATCATCATTAAAGACCTACCAATTTTTTGCATTGTTAGGCACACTAGGCCTATGAATCATCTCAATGGTGAATTTATCTTGGGAGAAATCTGGATGAGGGATTAGTAGAGACCTCGAGATAGCCAAGGAATAAGCCCTAGTGTTTCTTTCCCTTGGCATGGCTTCAATTGAAAAGGCATCAAGGAACTCAATGGAATCCCAAACTAGATTCATGTAATGTTTCAACCTTCTATTCTTCACTTGAAAAATATCTCTGACCTATTTTACAATTAGCTCTGCATCTCCACAAGCAAGGAGATTCTTGATCCCCATCTCTTTTTCCATGCTTAAACCGAGGATGAGAGCCTCATACTCAGCTATATTATTTGTGTTTTCGAATTAGAGCTTGAAAGAGAAAGGGTGAATTTTCCCTTCAGGAGAAATAAGCACCACACCAGCTCCAGAACCAGCTGAGGAGTAACTTCCATCAAATTCCAAGATCCAAACGCCATTAGGATCAAGAAACACTTCCTTAGGATGGTTAGCCTCATCTTGTGACATGATCATGTAGTTACCATGACCAATGTCCGCATAAAGTATTTGTGCCTTTGGGTCATCTATTTTTTGCATGATATATTCAGTTTGTTTCTCAGCGTAGCTTCTTCATTTTCCTATTCACTAGAAAAAGAGCATGTGACCAATCCATCATGATTTCTCCTCCAACATTTTTGCAAAAATTTCTACTCAGCAACATATTGTAGGAAGGGGGAATATCAACTACCAAAATGGTGGCTAAAACTCTCTTCTTTGGCAAAGCAACAAAGGCTACTTGTGCATCCTTTATCCTCCCAACCAATGGCACTTCTCTACTTTCCATTGAGTAACATGAACCAAAAATGTAGGTTAGGGTTAAGCCTAAGGCATGAGCTACCTTAAGCAGGCCTCACATTATTTGAAGCACCGGAATCAATAACACAATTGATGAGTTTGCGGCCACCACGAGGAGATTGAGAAAATGGTTTGATCTTCCCATCGGATGAAGTGATTTCTACCACAAGGCTTGGTTAAGATGAAGGAGAAGGAGTTGGCAAGAGACCTTTGGAACTAGGGGTGAAGGCTTGGATTTTGAGTTTACGAAGTCTATCATCTTAGCAAAGGCCTTGAGATGGGTTTGGTAGAATTCGACTTCTAAGATCTGGACCTTACTTTTCTTGAGATGGTCATAATGTCAAAAGAACCGAGCTAGATGGAACATCATTGATAGGAGTAGATGAAAATTTTGACTTATCAACTCTATCATTTGAAGGAAAGAAGTTTTAGGCGCGAAATAGAGGAGGAAGGAATAGCATAACCGACCTTGGGTGTGGAAGAAGTTGGAATAGGAGCTCCTCTCCTTACTGACCACCGGAATGACCATAGGAGGCTCCTTAGATATTTTAGCAGGCTGCATCACTTTCTCCTTCTTGTTGGCTTGCTCACGAGTCAAGACAACATATGATTCATTGTTCATCTTTGCAACTCTTTCTTCATAATCATCCTCTTCATCTATACCTTAAGTGGTGAGAAAATGGACGTGAGATCCACTCAACTCTTATAATTCTTCATCAGCTTCCTCCTCATATTCTTCACAGATTTCATTTTCCTCCTCATCATCAAGCTCCAACACTTCACATGTTGCATTGACTGGAACTTTAACAGGTGGGCCTTCAATTTATAGTGTGGTCTAAGTAGAGGGTAATTGATTTCGGGTTGAAAGTTCTTCCTAGGAACATCCTGATAAGGAGCATGCTAGGTGAATGTTTCTTGAGAGCAATAAGATTGTTAGCAAGTTTTTGTACCAACCGATCTGCATTAGCTCCAAGAAAATATGTGGAAGAAGGAGATGCTTTGGATTTTGATGAATCTCTCCTTAGCTTGTCGACATGATCAAATCATCTTCAACACTCGACAACAAATATATCGATCAAAGATCAAAGTGGAAAGATTGGCTCTCCTAAGTGCATAGCTCACTTCAGGCAGTTGGGCATTAAGGAAGAAACATTTTGTAATTTGATCCACAGGGCATGTGTTTTGTGGGATCCTGTTAACCAGCCTGTTGAATTTGGCCACAAATTCCCTCATGGGCTCATGTGACTCTTTCTTGATTTGAGAAATCTGGGCCAAGAGGGCATGTACATCCTCAGTAGGTTTGAAATGCTACTCAAACTGGGTTGTCATGGTGTTCTAATTGGTGATGGATCCAGTAGGGAGATGGTAAAACTAATCAGTAGCATTATCTTACAATGTCTCCACAAAAATTCTAACAGAGATATCTTCATGTTTAACTCTGAGAACACCACAAGCAACAATGAAAGCTACAATATGTTCATCTGGATGAACCTTCTCATTACCTCTGAATTTAGGGAAATTCTTTCTATTTCCTTTAGGTAGAGGAGTTGTCATCCTTAGAAAGATTGTTTGGAGAGGAACTGAAACACCAACGAGAATCAAAGCATGCAAATTAGGAATGATTTGATCTTAAGGGATATCACTCCCGAAAGTTTTGTCTCTAGCAGAGAGTGCTTGTAGATCTTATTCCTCTTATTTTCCTTGTTGATAAAGGGAGAGAGAAACCTTGATGATCCAGAAGTTGGAATTGAGGGTCTTCTTCCCCAAGGGTTCTTCTACCCTGAATGTATCTTGGAGTCGCCAGATCAAAGATGATAAAAAATTTGTTATTCAAAAACTGGAATCCATTTGCAATGAATTCCCCAACGAGTCACAAAAACTGTTGGGTTTCGAATGAAACTTGGGTTGAAACCACAGTCAAGGGACGACAAGTCCCTCCTCTTTAATGGGAGAGATTCCCTTTTTGAAAGCAAGAAAAACAAATGTACAGATATACAACTCTCAATGTTTGGACCTTGATATTCTGGAATGTTTTCATACTTAAAAGATTATCATTCAGAAGGAATGGAAGAATACAGAGATGGGAGAAGGAAGAAAACAACAATTCTTTTGGGAAATATAAATAGCAGAGTATCTCCCTATTGACATTGAACCAAGAAAATATAGAAAATGATCGATTAATTCACCACCAATGCAAATTTGCAGACATAAAGTTCTAAAGATTCACACAGGACTGAACACAAAGTTTCTATTGAATGTAAAACAAACGATCCATTGAATCGAGAAAGGAGAGAGAAAGATATCACAAAGGAAAATAATAAAAGAAAGAACTTTTGTATTGAATTACTTCATAATTTACAACCTTCCCGAAAAACCAGAATCCTCTTTTCCATGGCCAAAATCATGTTCTTTGATGCAGCCTAGAATTTGCAAGATAACACCCTAGTCGTGCTGGCACATCACTCAACCTAGACTGAGTACTCACTCGAAGCGCGCAAAGGTACTAGGTCCCTCTTTAGGGTTGTTGTAACAGGATGACACATAATGAAGAAAGAACCATAAAGACTCATGACTAATCCATCATTCTACACACATGCTACCCACATATCTATGAAAGAACGAGCTTAAACAATAATCATGATTAAACACTAACATGCACTACTCAATTACATAGAATGACACTTAGATTCAGCCAATATCCTCCATCTATTAATAAGTATAGAAGCTCCTTATAGTACTGTCAATTCATCTTAAGGTGCATATGAATCTGATACACATATTCAGAATCATACATACATGCCTATATCCCTCTGATACATCATACATATCTCTCTTTTACTATGCACCTAACCATCATATATATAGGGTGGGGACTTTCCCTTCACCGCTTAACTACTCTAGAAATAGGTCGCATGTTATTAATAGCCACATGCCGTTTACAATTATAGCCACACATGCAAGTGCACTATCTATAGCCCTCTTATAGATAACTGAAGTATTCATTCCATTCTTAGCTTACCTCCATGCATAGACGTTTGAACTGCTCTTCTAAATATAGACAATGCTTGGCGCGCACTTCCTGCATCCTTAATGTGTTCCACACACCATCTTCCAAAATAGATCTTCATGCTCAAAATTGGCTAAGTCCTAAAATCTGAACACGCCTTCCGTACACAGTGTCCTTCCTGTCCTTCCACGCCTTCAATCTTGGCCTTCTACCCCGTGCGGACTCCTTGTGTGATTTTTGCCAAGTATTCTTTGATCAACATTACCCCACACTAATCTCATTGTCATCCCGACAATGGTTATCTCCAAATTTTGAATGAAAGAATAAGAATGAAGAATGTTGACAAATCAAGAATTTATACGAGGTTATTCAAGTAACCTCCTCAGTATCAGTTTGTAGTATCAGCTCTGGATACTCTTCCTTTATTGCAGCCTCCAAATCCTGCCATTCAGTGAGTGCTTGTTCCACTTTCTCTGGGATGTCCATAGCTATGGACTCCAACTCATCCCGCGCAATTTCCCTTTCTCATTCTACAAAACCAACACAACACTAGACATGGATGTCATCCTTCCTTCCAAAAGGTCCATCTTCTGTGTAATCAGTTTGCGAGATCTTCCAGGTGAGTTTTGTCTTTGCTGTCGGGGCCTCGCGCTTTTGTTTAACCATTGCTAGCCTCTCTGTGTGGCCCAAGGTCTCATCTTTCATGGCCTTTTAGACCCCATTATTCTCTTCCAAGGTCTTAATGTTGATGAGCACCTCTGGAGCTGTGCATATATTCAAAGCTTGATCCGCTTTCTTCAAGAGTTCTTGTAATGCCTGCAACAGCCCTTCATATGATGTGATTTTCCTCATCACTGATGCTTTTTCCAATTTGACATCCTTCTTTGATTGTTTTGACACTTGCATACACGAGTTTCATCTTCTATCACATTAGGAAATAATAGATAAAATATGTGGAATAATCCCTTACTGAGATCGCATGATAGTAGAAACTAATATGCGAAATTATTTCGAGATCTCAAATAAAATTGCGAATAAAATAAAACAACACAAAGAGACAGGTATTTAACGTGGTTCACCCAATTTGGGCTACGTCCACCAAGAATCACTTGCTCAAATTTTATTATAAGCCACTTTGCTCTCTCAATACAATACCTGAGATCCGTTTGGAGCTATGCTCAACAAACTCTACAAAATTCACAAACAATTCAAAACACATCTGCAATACATTTGCTTGTCTATCTATCATATGCATAAGACCATATAAATAGACAATTGCTTAATCAGTTTGATACAAAACCATGGGTATCAAAACAATGGGCAAAAAACCAAAACCGTCCCATAAACCTATGGGTAGCCGAAGAGGCGGTTTTACAAAACAATGGGTACCGAAAAACCATGGGCCCAAAAACAGCCCATAACGGTTACCCATTACCCATGGGTTAATAAACCACCCATAGAAGGTGTACTACACTCTAACATGAAAATAGGCTCCACAAACATAACACTATCACCAAGTCCACCAACTTCCCCACATAGTGTATCACTGAAGGAAATGTTTGTGGTACCTTGGGCTCCAAGTGTGGCCTAGCTCTAATTACATTATCCCCAATCTCCTCTGCGATGCTTATGAATACTTCATTCTTCTTCTGTGTGAAGTCCCTTTCATGTGTTATGTGCGTTATCTCCACATCCTTCATCTTCAGCTCTTCACGCAGTTGCCTTGATTGTGGTAGATTTATCCATGTTCCTTCTGGCCACCTCCGCTGAAACTTTCACCAGTGCATTACTGACCTACTCGTCTGACATGATAGTACACTTTACTGTCATGTGTCTACAACTTTGAGGTTCCTTTTTTAATCACCTTGACATGCATGACTCTTCGCATACATCGAAATCAGGCTCGTCCATGTGGGTGTGCATCGACCAGGATAGTTGCTTTCGTGTTCGTACAGTCGCCATATCTTCATCCATCAACTCCCAGCCAAATAGATCCTTCTACACTATTGTGCTCTAGAAGCGGGTGCGAGACAATCTTTCCTGTGTCCTCTGCATACCCCATGGCTAGTGGAATGTGCTCTCCACTCACCCTTCTAGACCTCTGCTACTTAGGAACTCTAGCTTCCAAATTTGGAGCTTGTGTCTCCATGTCCTATGTTTCTCCTATAGTTGTTTCCTCTAGTCTTTTCTCCTCTTCATCCTTCTCCTTTGTTGCCTCACCCTTTTCTTCTGTGTGCTCTGGGGGTGTAGGGGATGTAGGCATGCTCTCCTCAGACTCTTCTACCTCCTCGCTCAACTTCAGCTTCCTCCTTCTTGCACGTCGCTTCCTTCTACGGGGAGAGTCGGGGTGATCTGCGCACAGAGGTTGGGGTAACACCTTGGGTCCTTGTTCTCCTAAATACCCTTTTAAACCGGTGCTCCCCTTGGACCGCATTCAAGTCCTCTTCCTCCCCCTCTTGTGGTGAGGCGAGAATAATGGCGCACTCAGCTTCTCTCTGACTTGTAGGATGTTTCCTACCCCTATGCTCTAAGCCACCACTATCTTTGCGCTCTTCCTCCTCATCCTACACTTTGATTTGCTCTAAGGGCTTAGGTGTTGGGACATTCTCCATTGTGTGCTTCCCTTTTGGTGGTGCTAGAAGTGTGAACTCACCTTCCACATATTTTTTGTTCTCCATCTTCAGCTTCAACTGGAGATACATCAACGTTGCCCCCAAATCTGCTACAACTAAGCTTATTGGCTTGAAGTTCAACACTTCAGAAATGTTTCTCTCTGTGTAGGTGCTCCTGCCAGGGTATACTTACTTCTTCCGCAGTGTATGGTAGTCATAGTATACCTTGTCTGCATTGAAGTTTAATCTACGCGTGTTGGTAAACCTATGAATAGACTCTTGAAATAACCTTGCAGTGAAGGCATAAGGTAACTTGCACCAAGGGCTCCAAGTTCCATCCTTCATTAGAAAGCACACGATGTAAAAATGCTGGTATACAACAAACTGAACTTGCTTTCCTACCACTGCTTTGGTAGGTCCTTTGGTATGCACCATTCTTCTCCAAATCTCATGCAAGCCTATCATACCACTTCTTTGCCCTTTATTTTACCTCATCTGTCATAGTCCCCTTGCATAGATATTTATTGAATCTTTCAGCTGGGGACTTGTTCTCCGTGGGGTATTCCCGTATTTTATCCTTTGGTCTATGGTACTCCAATTTCCATGAAGACCGGTGATAAGAGAACAGCCCCAAAGTTTATCTCCCCCGTGCACGCTTCCACGACTATTTTCTCTGCAATATAGCCAGAAATGTTGTATACTGTCCCTTCCGACATCTTCCGTGCCATATGCAACCACATGGTGTTTACCTGCGACCACCGCTCCTGATCATTTAATTTGGTAACCAAGTGTGTTGCAGCTTGTACAACTAGACAATTCGTGAATTTTTCGATGTCCATTCTCGCACGGACCCTTCGGTGTATCCCAACTCCTGTTTGGTCTTCAAAATCATGGCTTTGTCTGTGAGGTCACTTTTTATATCTTCTCTTGTGGCCTTCAGACCTGTCACTGATGAAACAAGTGTAGATGAAATTCTAGCTCTGTGTTCTACAAAGTAGAAGCAGTCTTCATGAACCCTTCTCATGAGCCACTGGTACAAGGGCTCATATTTCCCGAAGTATGGAAGCTCATATAATCGATATACCACGATTTTCTTTAAGAGATTTTCACTGGATCATCATATCTTGGCATGTCATCTACCGTGTGTTTGTTGATTCTAACCATGAGTAAGGAGTCAAGATCCTTTTTGTTCTTTGACATCCTGTGATTATATTCACTCACCTTACTTTTTCTAATGGGTGAATCCCATTCTTAGTCAAAAATAACCCCTTCTGGTTATTGCATCTTTGAAAAATGACTTTCAGGTGCAATCTCTTCTTCCTCAATGACCACCTTCTTCTTTTCTTTTCTGCTACTGCAGATGCCTTCTTTGGTTCCATTTCTACCTTGTCAATGTCTCTTCTTCAACTCTACAACTCTGCAAATCAAACCCTAGCTCGATCCAACTATGCCCTAGGTGGAAACCTTGTAACCTAACTCTTTTCTATCTCCCTACTTTGCTCAAACCCTTCACCACCGGGATGCAAGCTTCTTAAAGCACAGATCTGGTTATCACGCTTGATTTCACACCCTTCACACCTTAAATCGATCACTCGACTCTTCGCACTTGGCTCTTCTCTCAAATATTCTTAGTTGCAACGGTAAAAATGAATCTGCATCCCTTCCTTATATAATTTTTTCAAATTTTGATGCATTTATTACTCCTCACCTACCAAATATCCCTTCATTCATTGGCCAAATTCATTCATTACTCGCATGGTACATATTCGCACCCAGCCTATAACCTTCTAGTGTGCCTTCCTATCTTCGAGTCACAGACTTCTCTTCAGCGTGCACTCTTGCACCCGAGTACCTCATCACTGCACCTTCTCCTGGTAGCTATCATGGCCTCCGCTTACCTTGTGTTATATTGTTCCTTCATCCATCTTCATCCTTGGTCACCTTTTGAGAAGCAATCCTCTTTAAAGCACACATCTGTAGCAACTTATTTCTTTCACCTTTCAAGTCCCTCAGTCCTTTTCTTGGATAACGAAAACCACCCCACACTAAAGGTATGTGCAGTCCTCTACGCATAAACATTCTTCATACAGTAATTAGCTTCATGCACGCAAGCACGCTTATTACACAAACAACAACTAAATTGACAAAGCATAGCGACAATAATGGAAATACATTAAAGAAATACTAAATTGAAAACCTAAACTAAATGGCAACACTACCTTATTACAAACACCAAGAAGACTTATTTATAGTAGGGCTTCAGCCTACTCTCGTTAAAATAACCGGGTAAATAGTGATCCATCAAGTGCTTCTAACTGACATGCACCTAATTCAAGTATAGAAGTGATAACATATGGCCCCAACCAATGTACTTTGAGCTTTCTGGATGGCACAAGAACTTTGAGTCATAAAGAAGTACCATTTGTCTAATCTCAAACTTCTTATCCCTTAAGTTTCTATCATGCCATGCCTTCTACCTAGCCTTTTCACCTTCCGAATCCATCATGTTATGGCTTGGCACTAATCCAGTTGAATCATCTTTGAATTACATTCTTTTAAAGCATGTTCATCGCTAGACCTCCAAAGACGTGCAATGCACAAAGAAGGTAACATAAATTCTATAAGAAGAACAACTTATGTGCCAAACACCAATTGAAATAGTGTGGCTTTATTCAATCTCTTATAAGTTGTTATATATGCCCAAAGCACAATGACACCTTGTCATCCCAATACTTTCTTCCAACATCACATATTTTTGTCAAATTCTGGCCCAATTTTTTTTTGAAAGCCTCAGTAGTTCCATTTCCCTGAGGATGGTAAGGTGTAGTTTTGTGGTGTACAACCATAAACTAATCCAATAGGATCCTTATGGTCTCATTCAAAAAGTGTGTACCTCTATCACTTGTCAAGCTTAGAGGACATCCATATCGTGTAATAACATTCTCCCATAGAAACCTAGCTGTTGTAGCTGCCATAGAGTCTTTGGTAGGTGTTTCTTCTACCCACCGTGTGAGATAATCATGCAAGTAATGATATAGCATGATCCAGTCCTACGCGCGGTTGGCAAAATAGGTCCTAAAAAGTCAATGGCCCATTTCTCAAATGGTTCAACACTAGTAATTGGTCTCAAAGGCATCTCATCTCTTTTCCCTAGTTTTCCTAGGCATTGACAATGATCACACACCTTACAATAATATTTACAGTCTTTATACAATGTCTCCCACCATAATCCAACAATTAAGATCTTTCGGGAAGTCGCATCACCTACATAATGTCCTCCTGCAATACCACCATGAGCTTCTTCCATGATATTCTTGCGCTCATGCTCTAACACACAACGACATAACACTTCATCTCTACCTAACTTGTACAGGTCACCACTGATTAACATAAATAGTTCCGCACGTATAGCAAGTCTGCTTCTTTTCTAATGCTTTCATTCCTTCTGGTGTCATACCTGTTTGTAGAAAGACATCAATGTCTTCTAATTCCGTGGGTGCGCGTTGTAACCTATATAATTGTGCATCGTATTGTTTCTTCAATTGTCTGTGCATCCTCTCCTGAATTGATTCTAGATAGATAGATGGTCTGGTCTAGAATTACTTTTCCCGGCTTCACCACCACTGTGAAGTCAAACTCTTGAAATAGGAGCACCCATCTCGCATATCCGCCCCTGTAAGATTGGCTTATTTACCAAGTACTTCAATGCCATGTGATTTGTAAAACACAAATGGGGTTGCTAAAAAGTACTGTCGAAACTTGTACAATGCATAAATCATGGACAAAGCTTCACGCTATGTAGTTGTGTAATTTCGTTCGGTAGAGTCACTTCCTACTAGCAAAAAGATTGGATGATCAATAATACCTTCACCAAAGTTGAGCTAACACAACACCAATGGCCATACCAGAAGCGTCCACATGTACATGAAATGGCTTATCCCATGATGAAAAGCACAGAATGGGCATAGTAGTTAGTTTCTCTTTTAATACCTCAAGCGCGCACTATTACGGTTCTCCCCAATAAAATGTACCTTTCCCCTTCATAATTCTTCCAAGGGTGTGTAATTACGCATGCCCTTTTATAAACTTTCATGTCTACGCCGTATGAGCTAAAAATCCACACACCTCACTTTGACTAGTAGGTGCTTCCAGGCCTAAAATGATTGCAACCTTGGTTGGATCAACTAGCAAACCTTCCTTGCAGATGATATGTCCTAACAGTATCCCAAATGGCGTAGCAAATATGCACTTCTTTATATTCAAAGAGATACTCAATTATCTGCATCATTCAAACATTAAGTGCAGATTGTCACAATGGTCTTTCACAAGCCCATATATTGTCTAATCATCTGGATAAACCTGTAAGAAGTTATGAATAAAATATTTGAATTCCTGAACAACTATGCGTGAAAATATAGCAGGTGTATTTTTCAATCCAAATGGCATCACAACATAGGTAAAATTGCCCCATTCAATTGTAAATGTTGTCTTTTCTTGATCCTCCTGAGCTATCCGAACTTGATGATACCCAGAAAATCCGTCTGTGAAAGAATATATTTCGCGCCCTGCAACTCCTTCTAGTATTTCCTTAGTGAATGGTGTAGGGAAAGGATCTGTGACGCATGCAACATTTAGCTCCCTGTAGTCCACACATATCCTAACTGTTTGTCCTTATTGCACGATCACCATTGGGCTGACCCATTCTAACTCATCAAGGGGCTTGATAATTCTAGATTTCAACATTTTATCAATTTCTTCCTTTACCTTTTCGCACAAATTAGGATTCATCCTGTAAGGTCTCTTTCTAACTAGTCATGCACCATCCTTAAGTTTGATCTTCATTTCACCAAGTGATTCATGTATGCCTTTAAGTTTATAATATCCTCTAGGGAATAAGTCCTGATAGTCTCTGAGTAATTCGATGATATTTGCTACCTTCGAGTCTAACCAGTAATCTCCAATTATGGCCTCCTTAGGCTTAGCCTCCGAACCTATATTCACCTTCTTTGTCTTCATGGGCTCATGGCAGGCACGTGTATCCTTGTCTGCACTATCCAAGACCTCGCGCATCGTGTGAATGTTCAATATCCAGGTTCTCAACTTCCTCATCTTCCAATGTAGACCATCTTTCCTTTCTCTTTCTCAAGGCAAGCGTGCTCAAATAGTTTGGAGTCTATTTCTTCTTCCTTTGCAAAACATGCTCTAAACTCTGTCTCACCAAATAATTCCTAAATATGCTCTTATGCTTTTGCACTATCTCCCATAGTTAAGCGTCTGATAAGTTTTAATGCCTCTGCTACAGGAGGTTGAGTCGAGAAGTAGTCAAATGTCTGGATCATACCTACAATCAACTCTTTCCAGTTTCTCGGTTTCTCTATGTAGTTCTGCATATACATACCAAGCATGTGCGCATCCTTGGAGAGTGGAATACAATCTATGCACCCAGAGTGAAAGTGGTAATGCTTCTTGTCCTGTTGTTCAGAGTCTCTCACACTATTGAATGTGATGTTGAACATGTCGATCACCATGATAAGCGTAGAATTGCATAGGTGCATTGTTCCTTATAAACCTAGTAATCAAAGCTATGCCAATCTTTTCCCAGTTTATAAGATTATCTCTATGGACTACCCACTAGTGTGATGTTGTCCCACATAGTGCATACACTAACACATCTCTCCTTACAATTGGATCTGCCCACTTTGTTTCCATGGCCTTCAGAAAGGTAGAAAGATCTTATGTCCTGGTATACCAAGGTACCGTGCTCCCTATCCATCGAATTGAGCGAAATCTATTCGTGCACGTAACCACACTTTTCACCTCACGCCTAACCAATTCATATGTACCATGAGCCCAATTGTCATAAGCAATACTCGTAGTATCACTAATAGAATGAGAATCCTCCCACTATAAAATACCTTCTTTTGATGGCTCGTTGACCTCTGGGTCCTGAATAGCACATACATAGACTCTGTTTAAGTCCTCCTCACTTAAGGGCTCAACATAGGGTGTGGATTTCCCATCTTTCAATGGTATCACAACCCTCTCCTCCTTGTTTTCAAAGCTGATATATCCCTTATTGAATCTCAAGTCAAGCATTATTGGCATAACACCAAGGGCATCCAAGTAAGGCTGGAAAATTGTCTACTTCCACAAGTGCTAACACCTCAAAATCCCGATAAACTTGGCCGCTTGTATAATTATAGATGCATCCTTCAACACTCCTATGGGGTGGCCTTAGTCCGTTTTACCTTGAACAACATATTAGATGATGGTTGCAATGGAGGCCTCCCCATTTGTACCCAAGCATCTAATGTCAGCACATTTACTTCCGCCCATGTATAGATCAATATGTTTCTCAACAACCACCCATCCACAATAGTATTCAAAGTAATTTCCTTGTCATAATCAATGCTATCATGGGGAGATTTGCATGCACAATCTATCTTTCAGTCTCAAGACTTACGCGCAGAGTGTTCCCTTTCAACTAACTTCCCAATCTGGAATAATGTTCTCTTGGCGCAACATCTTGCATACCTCCCACAGATCATCGATATCGGTTTGACTGTCTCGACGCTTTATTTTGTCCTTTAGTCAGTATCTCTCACCACAGATTCCTTAGCACTTCTATGGTATCCTGGTAAACATCGTTTTGATGAGCAGGATCTGGATACCTTACGTGCAAAACTTCCTCCTTGGTAATCATAGGCTTCTGATGCAATGCCTCTCATGCGCACGCAGCTTGAGCGCGTGTAGTGATCTTTATTGTCGATGCCTCGGGTCCTACTCGTTATCCGGGGCATCCATTGGTCTTCTACCACATGCTTTGGATTCAAACCATCCCGACACCTTTGTTTTCTTGCTTATGTTGTTTACTCGGATGCTCATATAAGTCCTGGCACTCTTCATAAAGCAATGGTTCTTCCCGAAAAGAACATGCATTGTTACGAGGACATTCGCGCCTATAGTGATAAGGGGATCCACATGTATAACATGTTCCATGAGGAAACTCTCATCTTCCTCCACCACGGCCTCATCCTCCATATCTACCGTGATATCCACGTCCTCTTCCACAACCTTCTTTAAAATGCCCCTCGTTCTATCATAGCGCATTTGATTCGATCCCGATCTGGTGCTCATTTATGCCCTTAGAATTATCTGTTATACCTATCTCATCATACTCCAATGTCTATCACATCATGGATCGACCAATCAACCGATAATCCTCGATGTCATGGGTCGTGGACTGCAAATCTTGCAAAAGCAAGATACATTCTTCCTTATCATGCGGGCATGTAACAAAGGACGGTGACTAGCATCATGATTCAAATGGTGAATTTCACAAACAATAATAATGAACGTGCAAATCTGCGAGGTCAACTATCCTTGGTGTGACCCTCCACTTGACAATCTTTACACCAAATTCCTAAGCGCGTTTCATGGGCTTAATTTTCCAATAGCTTTTCTAATTGCTTTGCCATAGCATTGTAATGTGTGCCTCTAAAAATGGACTAACGGCAGTGTCAATGCTCACAACTACCTTAGCGCCCAAAGTGCTTCTCCAAGGTCTTCACATGGATCTATGTATGTCTTATGTGAAAATGCCCTCCTAAACACTATGATCAATCCTCCAACGAACCACTTTGTGCATGTTGGCTAGTGTGTATATCATAAGCCAACTTAGATAGAAGTGCCTTAAAACGAGCATCATACTCATGTACACTTTTAGTAGTGCCTTGCTTGATATCTTTGAGTGCACTTATACTCTTCTGTTCAAACTCAGGAATATGGAACTCTTTTAAGAAAGCATCCCTCGGTGCTACATAATCCATGCAAGTTTGGTCAGGGTCAAACTTCCTATACCAGTTGTGCGCACACCCCTGTAATGTAGTAGCGAATTGACTTGCCTTTCACTCAATAGTTGTAATCCCCTTAGCGCGCCGCAAAATTTTACACATATGCACATGTTTGGCAAGATCCTCTATACCTCTATACTCCTGGAAGACAAAGGACATCTCCATATAGATATTCTCGTGGTTATTGCGGACCTTGACCACTTGATTTAGAACCCCCAGGTTTCCTCTACCTCCCAGAACCACCAGATCCATTGGAACTAGAACCACCTATACCTCTTGATCCTCCACCAGTAGGCTGGAGTAGGACACCGTAGATGTACTTCCACGTGCTCGACACTAGTACTATACTAAACCCCTACAGTCTGTGAGGTAGCTCCACTTCCAGAGGTGAATCCAACATTCTATGTGCTCACATTCTGTGCGGACGATCTGCCCAAGAATGCTCCTTCATATAACATTGAAGTTGTTTGTCCTACCATTGATGTACTTGATCCTTGGCTTACTCCTACTCTCCTACTTCCCAAGTTAGCTTGCTTTGAGTACTTGTCGTACTAGATACTGAAAAACCAAGCGTAAAGGCTAGGTCACCAGGTGGATTAAGATGCGCGCTTATGGCCTAAGTAGTCTCTGTTGGCGTACTTCCATGTGAGGCCGAGAAGGGATCTATATCATGCTTTCCAAGATGGGGGAGTTCCTGATGCTCTGGCTCCATGTCCTCTACATTAGCCGTAAATCCTTCACAAGCCACCTCTCTCTTTAATGCCATATTTTCTACAATGGAACGCCGCTTCTCTATTTCCCTCTCACGCGCCTCATTATACTTAAGCCGATTTTCCTCTCTCTCGCTTTTCCGCCACTAGTTCGCCATCTTAATACCAAACCTTTCCTGCCTTCACGTGTGGTGAAGTTTAGTTAGCCATCGGTTTACTCTCCATGTTTAAAGTTACCATCAAGATCTTGATCGCCAGTGGAATACCATGCAAATATGTTCCTCTTAGATACCTCAAAAACTAAAATTCAGCGACCTCACGGGCAAGAGTACGTCAAAATTGAATATTCCAGAATATAACTGTTTAGAACACCATGAAACCACATATCCACCGCATGAGTCCAAATTAGATCAGCATCATAAAGAGCCTAAAATTCTTCCTGTGTCCAAACAAGTGCATGGTATCTCCAATTATGCTTTGAGATGCATAAGCCGTAAGACACTCATAAAGTTCTCTTTGGAAAGATAGTGAAAAAGCTCTCATATAGGTTTTGTTCTACCCAAGTGCGTGCGTTAAACTCATATCCACTATTGAACCTTCGTGCATATTCTTCCTTCAGATCGTGTATCCATTCCTCAATACTTGCTAGAGTTAATCGGTACGTCTTCATCGCGAACCATCCACGAAAATAATCGAAAAAGAGGTCCCATCAACGGAACCAATGATGTAGCCTAGAATTTGCAAGATAACACCCTAGTCGCGTTGGCACATCACTCAGCCTAGACTGAGTGCTCACCCAAAGCACGCAAAGGTACCAGGTCCCTCTTTAGGGTTGTTGTAACAGGATGACACATAATGAAGAAAGAACCATAAAGACTCATGACTAATCCATCATTCTATAGTGCATGCTACCCACATATCTATGAAAGAACGAGCTTAAATAGTAATCATGATTAAACACTAACATGCACTACTCAATTACATAGAATGACACTTAGATTCAGCCAATATCCTCCATCTATTAATAAGTATAGAAGCTCCTTACGATCTTTGTCAATTCATCTTAAGGTGCATATGAATCTGATACACATATTCGAAATCATACATACATGCCTATATCCCTCTGATACATCATACGATCTCTCTTTTACTATGCACCTAACCATCATATATATAGGGTGGGGACTTGCCCTTCACCACTTAACTACTCCAGAAATAGGTCGCATGCTATTAATAGCCACACGCTATTTACAATTATAGCCACACATGCAAGTGTGCTATATATAGCCCTCTTACAGATAACTGAAGTGTTCATTCCATTCTTAGCTTGCCTCCATGCATAGACGTTTGAACTGCTCTTCTAGATATAGACAATGCTTGGTGTGCACTTCTCTGCATCGTTGATGTGTTCTACACACCATCTTCCAAAAATAGATCCTCATGCCCAAAATCGGCTAAGTCCTTAAATCCGAACCTGCCTTCCGCACACGGTCCTTCCCGCCCTTCCGTGCCTTCAATCCTAACCTTCTACCCCGCGACTCCTTGTGTGATTTTTGCCAAATATTCTTTGATCAACATTCTTATAACAATTCGTGTACATCCATACTTTGTCCCCAAGAAAAGAATATCCAAAAGGAATAATGTTTGTTGCAAGATCCATTTTTGGAAAGTGACATGAAACAAACGCACTCATGAAAATCGAAGGTTCAAAAAGGTGAATATTTCGTTAGTTCGAGCATGATTATTTTAGCAGGGGGCATCTCATGATTTTCTTCTTCATGTGTTCCTACCATTTCCACCTTTTAACCACTTTCATAGCACTCAAGTGCTTACTGGTAAGTTTTCTCCCTTTTTTATCGCGTATGCCCGATAAACTCCATTTTCTGATGATTAAACTTTACATCCCTTCAAACTTATCAATTTGGGTCCATAATAAACCAAAAATGCATCTCATGGGAAACGACAAGAATACAGAGAAAAAAAATGAAGAACGATCCATTTTTGTGTTTCGCAGAGCTCTGGTTTGTTAATGGCGTGAAAAAACTAGATGAGTGCATTTGGCTATCTTTTCCCCCTTTTATCTTCAAATTTGGACCCTACACATGGCAAGATCCAAGCAACGACGACCCTGGGGGAGAAATCTACATTTCCTAACATTTGGGAGAAAAAGTGTGATTTCTCATTTTGCTCCGCCCTCCCGTAGCTCTCGCCAAAAGCTAGACATGTGGCGCCATCTGAGTGGTTGAGGAAATGCGGTTCAAATCTGCCATTTAAACTCTTTTTAACAAAAATCTCAAATTCTCAAAAACCTTTGCCGCCCACTTTGACTTTTCAACGTGAACACGTGGCACACCACGATTGGAAAAGGGGTCACGGCTCAATTTGCAACATTTTAACCTTTTGGTGAAAAAGGCTCAAATTCTCAATTTCCCCCACAGGCCCACTGTTTCGATTTCATCCTTCAACACGTGGCATTGCCTGACTGGGTGCGGGAATGTGCTTCAATTTTATACTTTATCTATTTTTGAAAAGGGGAAAAATTCCAACTTTTCCCCTGAAGGTCCGAGCCCCCACCGTTGAATTTTCAACATAGGCTAGGTCCTTAGAAATTTCATGGTCCTTCTTGCCCTTCCGTGGAATAAGGCTAAAATTCCCAAAGTCCTCCGCCGATCCGCCAAAGTGCCTGTGAACTGAAAAATGGCCACGTGTCCCTTTCTGATTCTTCAACACATGGCATCGCCTGATTGGTTGTAGGGACATGCTTCACTTTTTATCTGTTTTGAAGAAGGAAAAATTCCAACATTTCCCTCGAAAGTCCATGCCTCCGCCATTGAATTTTCAACATGAACACGTATCCCTTTTTGATTTGCTGCGGATTTCAACTCGAATTTATCCTTTTGCTTGGCGGGGTTGCAGTTGTTTTAGAACTTTTCACTATAATGCCTTAGAGAATAAAATGGATCCATCAGCCTAAACTTCTGCCAAAACTACTCCAGCTAATCAGGGACCGGTGGGGATGCGGGGCAAATCTAACATTTGTTCCAAAATCACCAAAAGTGATAAGTTCAAAAAGGAACCCGCTCGGTCGCATCCAATGGGAAAAACACATAGCTTCACCTTTTCGAGCAAGAATTTGATGGGGAAAAGAACATAGGAAGTTGCAGGAAACGAGAAAATGCCATTTTTGCTCCCGATGAAGAATTTATTTCTCTACAAAAGGTTAAAAATAAAGATGCAAGGTCCCACGCATTCCAAACACATAAAAGAAGAACTAAAATCATTTCCCATCCATTGAAAATAGGTAAAACATTTTAACGGTAGCAGACTGAGGAATTATGATTAAAAATGTCGTGGGAAATGAAAATGAGCATCTAAGGATTTTAAAACACGCATTTATTCCATGGAAGGGCTCCAAGTTTAATGAAATTAGATTTGAAAGGATGGGGAAAATTGAGAGGACAAAAGATCAATAAGGTAATTCTTATATACCTAGATGATCTCATGGTATTTACCAAAATGACAGAAGATTTTGACGCCTTGGAATCCATATTCGAGAAATGCCAAGAATTTGGGATCTCCCTAAACCCAAGGAAATGTGTTTTTAGAGTACCCTGGGCAAACTCCTAGGAAACATTGTTTCAAAGGAAGGAATCTCTATTGATCTAGAAAGAGTTGAATCCATCTTGGGACTACCCTTGCAAGTCAATAAGAAAGCGGTCCAATATTTCTTAGGAAAGATCAATTTTGTTAGCAAGTTCATTTCAAATTTCCCGGGACAATTCGCCCGATCACGCTAATGCTCAAGAAGGACCTTAACTTCAAATGGACCACTAAAGGTCGTCTGGCATTTGAGGTAATTAAGGGAGCTATCACATTTTCCCTGTCTGCGTAACCCTAACTTCTCATTGGATTTCCTCATGTATGTATAAGGGAATGAGCATAGCGTAACATCCGTGTTGACACAAAAATGAGAGTCTCAAGGAGAGGAACATCTGGTTGCCTTATTTTCAAAAACTCTCCATGACTATGAAACCAGGTATAACTTTGTAGAAAGATAAGCTTACACTATAGTCAAGGGTCTAAAGAAATTCAAGCACCTTGTCACCCATAGTAGAATCAAGGTTATGGTGGTACACTCTAGTGTCAAGGAATATATAACAGAGGGTGAGATAATAGATAAAAGAGCTAACTAGATCACTAAGATCTTCGAATATGACATTGAGATAAAGCCTACAAAGCTAGTATACGGGGAAGGGGCCTATGCCAATATCTTACACAAGACCCCATGCCCCTGACTAATGACAAGCCCGAGAAGATACTCTATATCCAAGAAAGTGACTCTAATAGTTGGGTCTCGAGATAGGATCCACTTCATGCAGACAGGGAAATACCCAAGCCATCTCCCTCTCAAAAATAGAAGGTATTATAGGAAACAGGATCCAATTTCACCATGATTGACAATTTCCTTTTCAAAAGAAACTTTAACGGATCCCGCTTTCAGTGCACGAAGAATGAAGAAGCTGAAAGGATCTTACATGAGTTACACCATGGGAGCTTGGGAGGCCATTTTTCTACCCAAACCACGCCTATAAAGATCATGCAAATAGGGTACTTTTGGCTAAGATTGTTTGTTAAGCATTAGCGGAAACAAATAGATACAAGATTTGTCAAGTTTATACGGGCTTCCAGAGGAATGCGGCATTACCTCTTAACCCCATCCTAATTGAGGAACCATTTGCATAATGGGGTCTAGACTTCATCGGTATGGTCAACCCAACTTCGAGCATTGGGCACAAATGGATCCTCACTGCAATGATTACTTCACCCGATGGGTGGAAGCAATTCCACTAAAAGAGGCCACCGAGAATGTGATCTTGGAACTCCTACAGGATATCACTACCCACTTTGGACCCCCTGCACTATTATATCAGATAATGCTAAGGCATTTTTGGGGGCCAAAGTATTTGACTTTGCTATAAGGCATGGGATCTATCTGAAAACATCCTCCAATTATTACCCACAAGGAAATGGTCTGGCAGAATCCACTAACAAAAATCTGATCAGGCTCATAAAAAGGATGGGAAATGAGCATAAGAGGTTGTGGCATGAACATGTCAAAACAACCTTATGGGTTGATCGAATCACACCTAAACAGATCCTAAAAGCCTTGCCATATGAGATAGTTTATGGGAAAAGTGTTGTGATGTCGATTACCCTAGAAATCCCTACATTACAACTATTAAAACAAATTGAGATAGAGGAAAATAGAGAGCGGTGCAGGTAAGTAAGACTCACCGAGCTAGTAGAGCTCGAGAGAAGTGAAAGGTCACTCATGAATCCATGATCACCGCCAGTGAGGTGGTGAAAACCTGGTTCATTCCAAAAATGTCGGAACTAGAATTCTGAGTCGGTACTATGGTTTTAAAATGGGATGGAAGGGTTGTCAAGCCTAGAAATCACAGAAAGTTTGACCCCTTATGGACAGGACCCTTTAAAATCAGTGCATGCAAGCAACACAACACTTTCAAACTTGAGACCATGGAAGGCAACCCCTTGGCAATTCGATAAATGGGATTCACTTAAAGCCTTTCCATTGAGTCTCTTCGTTTAAAGTATTGTATCATATGTATAGTTTTTGCTTTTCCTTGTCTTTTTTTCCTTGTTTGTTTTTTTGCCCCTTTCAATAAATGTCTTGGACACGTGTCCCTTCTTGGGACACCCTTGCCTCTTTTTGAAGTTTTGGAGGAAGTTCATCTTCCTAATTTTCCCGAAGTTAATGATCCAACATCTTTCTAAGATATTTGGGGAAAAAGATCAAAGAATTGATGCAAAATCTCTCGAAAATGTAAAGTTCGGTGCTTAGGGTCATTAAATCAAAAGGGTTGTTATATGATGTGACTCTATATACGCATACGAAACATTACTCTACATAAGTTAAGGTGGTTATTTAAGACAAGTTGGGGGCATCCAAAAAATTCATTTCAAATGCTAAGAGTTTTCCACCCAGCCTCTGAGTTTCGAGTAGACAAAAATTAGAGCCTTCTCCTAGTCCTGAAATTTTCCATGGTGATTTCCACTCTACACCCCAAGCAAAGTCATATGTAGGGAAACCTGCACCCCACACCCTCTTCACTCAAGGTTGAGGTTACCGGATGGGGGATCACGGTTCAATGGCCCTTATGTAGTTTCAAACTTGGACAACGATTTCTTTGACCTTGTTCTCAGTAAAAATCCCAAAGCTCTGAGGGAGGCGGCCCACGTCGTTTCTTAACCTAAGGAATTCTAAGTCTTTTAGCCCAAGAATCTAGAGCACAACACTCGCTCAATATATGGTGCCTCCCATGCACCCGTACTCTAGGGGAGCTTGTACGAGATGCACCCGAGTTGTTTCAATACCGACACCAATGTCATCCAGGGTAGAAGCATAAAGGTGGTAATCACACCTCAAGCTATTAGAGACATGTTGGCCCTAGTCTATGACCCAACAACCAATTTCTATAACATGGCCAAGCTCTAAAACATTTGAGCTCAATGCTAGAATAAATCTTCATTCCTTGATAGGGAGTTAAGACATACAGATTCAGGCGGTTCGGGAACCGCAGGATTCCCCATTCCCCTGAAGTCACTAATGGCGGATTCTTAAGATGCCTGCTCCATGTTAACATTCATTTTCAGCCAAGATTCAGACATAAATGTCCATGATTGGAAAATAGTGGCCCTGTT
The DNA here is from genome assembly GCA_018340775.1 of Taxus wallichiana var. yunnanensis. Lineage (NCBI taxonomy): Eukaryota > Viridiplantae > Streptophyta > Pinopsida > Cupressales > Taxaceae > Taxus > Taxus wallichiana. The sequence goes on from CM031243.1 coordinate 583,908,199, forward strand.
TAGAATGAGGTCCGTGAAGAAGGAGTAGACGTATTAGCTTTGACTTCACCGAAGTCATTTCAGAGTCTATTTCAAGCAGCTAACCATGTTCTCGAGTAAGCTCCTCATATTTGTTCCACCTAATTTTATATCAGAATGCCCAGTACCTCATCTAGTACATGGATCTAATGTTATGGGATGCGGAGGTAGACCCCCAAAAGATCATTCTAGTGTCCATTTGGACTCATGTGTTGTCTCTCTCATTAGACGTATATGAATTTTTAACTCTTTTGTGGAACTCCTGCATGAATTTGACCCGAGAAGGGTCAACAAAAAAATGAATATCTTTGTTCATTCCATCCTTTCATATCCTTTACACCCTTACGATTATTTTTTCAAGGTAGAACATTCTATGATTTGGCTACATGGTTTTCGAGATGAATCCTTTATGCTCCCGAGGGTCCTCACAACACAGGTGGTGGGTCTAGAGATAGCCAGGCAGCTGGTACTCTGGATGTTGAATTCGGCTCCGGTCGAAAAAGAAGGCACTTTTTGACCTCCCCTTGAGCAAGGGAGGAATTACTATGATTAAACGCAAGGTGGAGCATATGCTCACACAAAATTTGGCTTCCTATAGCTTCACCCTAATTTAGGACTCATGGAGGTATGACCCGGATGGGATGATGGCCTCCACTTTAGTTCAAAACAAAGTTTCAAACTCCTGCCAACACGAGTCCAAGAAATTTTTTGAAGATAGGTAGTCCCCTCGGGCAGAGTCACCTGACATGTTTGTTGAGCTTAGTGACATTCCAATTCCAGAGTGGGAGTCGTTCCACCCAGTCCATCATAGGTATGACCCCACCCTCACAATGACACAAGGACTCAGAGTGGCCCTATGTAACAAAGACTAGAGCACAAAAAAATTGAAGCCTATTGGAAGTATAGGTAGGAGATTAGACAAACCACCCTCAGTTTTGAGAGCATATCCAGCGATGAATAATGGAAGGAGTTTTGGGATGCGGATCGTAGGTCCGATGCGAAGAGTGAGGAGATAGTAACAATCACAAAGGTACATCCCACGAGAATTACTACAAAATCCTTCGGGCCCTCTCAACCATAATTTCTAGAACAACCCATGGCCTCCACTTCTCAATTGGATCCTTCGATTCTGACACCCATGCCACAACTCACATCAGTTCCTTAGGGTGGGAAATCTATGGAGGAATCGGTGTTGAGCCCCCCACACAAAAATTTAAATTCATTCAAGACCCCTGCATCTCCTCCCCTCCACCTCCTTCCGGGGCTCCCTTTCAATCTCCTCATCCACCACCATTTTCCCCTTCAGGGGGTATCCCCTTATCGGTCACCCCATCTTAGACACTCCCTCCGCCTGGAGCCTCTCTTTTGCCTCAACCTCCCTCCACCATCCCAACTTTCTCCCCCTACATGGTGATAGGCCCTTCTTCAACTCTCGTAACTTCATAGCCTTAGCCACCATGTTGAATCCCATATGGTTTACAACCTAGGTTCATATACGTAGACAGTCGTCCCTTCTCCATCGAATTTTTAATTCAAGCCGAAACCGCCAAAGTAGCCCGAGATAGAAGAAGGATGAAGAAAAGAAGAAAGAAATGCTAAAAGGAGTGAAAAACTAGATGCGGTCATTATATGAGCATCAACAAATTTCCTTGACCATCGGATGGTTAGTCCCATAGGTGTCCAAACCTGCAGAGTAGATGCAGCCCGATGACTATTCTATCAGCGTTGTCATGGTCGACCTCGCAGAGTTCGGCCTCAGGATAAGGTCGAGCTAATGAACAAAATTGCTACTATAGTCACGACATACTACCTCAAGCTCAGCAACCAGCTCAAAAGGCACAATCTATCCTCTATAGGGTAGAAGGCACCGTGGCCAACCAACAAGCCAAGATTAAAGGCAAAGGAAAGGAGATCAAACAACTTCTGCAAGGATTTGAAGGAAGCTCCATCATGATAATTCCTTGTGGCTTCTCAGGCATAAACTAATAATCTAGAAGCTAAACTTGCCACATCTGAAACCTCACCAATTCACTCTCATAAGAGAAATGAGCCCTCCAACAAGAGGTTGATTCAAGAAAGGTGGAGGTGGCTACACTCCAAGAAAAGTTGTGTGTCGGTGAAGCAAAGAAGGGCATCCTCCGCATAAGGTTGAAATCATCCGAGGATGTGGTCAAGGAATTGACCCATAAATTGGGATAACCCCAGAAAGGGGGAATTGTAACATTGGTGCATGAGCTATATGCCTCTTGTTGTGACCGAATTACCACCGCGACAATGAATCTAGCCCCGCACTTAGATTTATATATGATGCACAGGGGTTATGCTCAAATGTGGAGACCACAACCTCCACCATCAACAACACCATATCCGCCAAGGTCCCTGAATCACTATTGTTGATTCAGAAACTTTATGATTCTTCTAACTTTGCCCTACAGGGGACCAAAATTATAGATAGGCAGATGATTTTTGCGAAGATCAATGAGATCCTGAGCTATAACAAAGCATCCATCAAATGCCAAAATCTCCTGACCCAGCTCCAATAGGGGATCAAAGAGTGGAAGCAGAGTATCAACAAATTGGTTCAATTAGGATTCCCCTCCCCCTTCCCCAATGACTCCATAATCCTATCAAAGGACCAAATTCAACAACTCTTGATTGTCAAATGACAAGATAAGACTATCTTTCAGTCTTTAAAAGAGAGCTCCAATGTCACCGAGGTGGAAGCCATCCTGAACCCAATCATATAGTTGGAGTTTTGTTTGCACATAGTAGTGTAAAGTCTCCAAACCTTTTCTCACAGGAGATGATCCAGCTGGATCTAGCTTTCCAGGCCTTGCAGGTGAAGAACCTACCCTACAGAGGTGGAATGGCTCAGATATCGGCTACTTTGCAACAACTTTGAGTGGTGTTTTGTAAGCCACATTTTGAATTTTGAGGTAGAGAGGATTTTGGATCCTTCCATGATTGTAATGAAGTTCCTTGGTGACTCACCAATAACTGTAGAGTTTTTATGTAAGGCTCTTTTACCAACCACTGTCTTTTGTCACCCCGGCCCTAGTTCTTTTTGTTTTGTTTGTTTGAGCCCAAATTTGGCTAAGTATGGAGCTGAATGCGAAAGATATCCACATGTCCCTTTGGTGCACTTGGGGCATAATGCGGAGAAAGGAATGTTCTCAAACTTACGTTGCACCACCCACATGTCTTAAGCACAATAAAGTTACCTAAGTAGATTAAAAATTCAAAGATATAGTAAAAATGCATAGGGTCTCCACATGTCGCCGAGCGCAATTTCAAATAAAGAGAGAAAAGGAACGTTCTCAAACAAGCACGTGACCTTCACGCTGCTACTGAGCATAAAGATTTTGTAGGAGAATTGAATGTTTGAACTTGAAAAACTCAAAATGAAATTGATACGATGGACAAGATCCGAAGATGCGAGACGGATAAGGAAGCCAATATAGATGAGGCAGGCGCACACGAGCAATTCGCACGGTAGATCCGAGTAACTGCAGAACACCGTGCTTGTGAGAAAAAGACCACGTTAAAAGGTATTTAGGTGGATGCTGAGAAGCGGGTCCGGGAAGCGATAAGCTTCCTCGGCGGATGTCAGTCCACGTTTTCAATTAAGCAGAGAAGCATACATGATAAAAGATGTACGTATAGGACTAGATTTTATGATCAAAGTAATAAACAGAATCTAAACAGCAGACAGAAAGCAATAGAAAATAGGAAACTATGCAAACAAACTGGATCTATGTTACCTGTGTCCTTTTTACCTGTCTGCAGTATGATCGGCGTCGATTATGTAGAATCGGCGTCGGCCCAGAATGATCGGCGTCGATCGATGATGTAGATCGGCGTCGGCCCGATTAGAGATCGGCGTCGGCCCGATTTGGATCGGCGTCGATCCGAGGCAGCGTGCGAAAAGGTTTGAGAATCAAAAAACAGAGGCAAGATCGTCAACGTCTGCAGGATCTGCGAAATGCGGAGAGACAACGGCGGGGTCCACTGTCTTTGATGCGGAACACGATCACGAGAAATCAATGGAGACGTGCGATGCTGATGTGATAAGAAGCGAAATAACGGTGCTCCTCTCGAGGGATTGATTTGGACAAAATTCACTTTCACTCGATAGATAACATTCAATTTTGATGTTCGAAACTCTCTGTTCTCTCTCTTACAATCATGTCTAACCGAAGGCCGAGTTACAGGCTTCTATTATAATCGGCGCCGGCCAGATTAAATCGAGATTAAATCGCGCCGTTAGAAAAAATCGGCGTCGGCCAAGTACCGTCGGCGCCGATCGAAAACAGAACTCCCAAAAATGGCCAAACGGAGGCGATTTAGGAATATGAGAATGATCTTATCATCCCAAGTATGGGAGATATCCGCGACTCGGTTTGGGAGGAGGAGAAATAGGGGGATATATGGATAAAATAGATATGGGGTAGATAAGTGGTTAGGATATATGTAAAAAGGTGTAATTAAATAGTTAATATTTAATTACTCATGGGTAAAATAAAATGGGCTGAATTAAACTTAGGATAGGTGTTTAAAACACAAATTGATTAATACTCCAAGGGGGTAGTGGTGATATAAACGTGCCCCAGGTTACCTGAGCAGGTAAACGAATGTAAGAGACACTAAATTGAGTAACCAATTTTAAGTGTCTACATTTTGCCCCTTTTTGTCAAGTAACTTGCGATAAGCAAAGTTGTGAGACAAAAACAAGGAGGTGGAAGAAAAGAAGAAAAAGTGATGATGTGATCCCCCTCAAACTAGGGATGGGATGGGTGATAGAACAGACGATCCCAAGTTTGAAAGAGGTAGATGAAAACACAGGATGCCCCAGTCGGATGCACTGGTAGATCGATCATTAACGATGCACAAAAATAAATAAAGAGGCAGCAACCTAAGGGACTCACATTGGTAGGGCAGTCTAGACGGTCTCCTTATGAGACGACGTTAGTACCTACAGACCCATGAGTGTAAGGAGGAGCTGCAAAATAGTCGACCTCTAAAGAGTGACACATTGGTAGGGACAACTAGGCAGCGGTGCAAGGCGAGGCAGCGTTAGTGCCTCTGGACCCGTGAACCTAAGCGGCCAAAAAGCGAGTGTCCCACGCAAGGAACAAACTCGAAATGGATTGTAATATCGACAAGATGTGCTTAAAAGGCAATATTGGCGCAATAATGATCAGATAGATAAATAAGCCAAGCATCAACACTATGGCAAAGAGATATGGAAAATCGGCGGCGATCACAGTAATCGGCGCCGACCCAAGTAAACGGCGTCGACCAAAAAAAATCGGCGCCGACCGATCTTAGCACATATAAATATGCGAACGGAAAACGTAAACGATTTATTTACACCGTGACGATTGATTCAGAGAGAGTCAAAAATTGGATTTGAGCATCATGGAAGCCTCTGGAAGCGGTCAGAAGCGGAGGAGGACACGACCTGGGGTAAGTGGCTTCTCCTATTGCATTATTATTATTATTATTATTATTTTTTTGATTTTTTTTTTTTGGAAGGCGATTTTTCGGCCAGTGCATTTTGTAGATCAAGAATTGATTTAATGCACCAGAGTCAAAATGATTGATACATCATTCGAAGATGCGAGACGGATAAGGAAGCCATTATAGATGAGATCGGCGCACACGAATTCGCACAGTAGATCCGAGTAACTGCGGACAGTGGCGATTAAAAGGTATTTAGGTGGATTGCGTCGAGAAGTGGGTCGATTTATTCTCGGCGGATGTCGATATTTCAATTATGATTGATAAAAGATTTTAGATTTTTTCAAAGTAATAAACGAATCTAAGCGGCAAGCGAAATGAAATGAATGATGCAAATCAAACTGATCTATTTACTGTGTCGACCTTTTCGGATATGATCGGCGTCGATTGGTATAATCGTTCGATTGTTGTTATTAATGGCGCCCGATTGAATGAAATCGGCGTCGACTTTTTAGATCGACGTCGATTGTGTATAATCGACGCCGATTGAACTGAAGTTTAAATGATGATGATAGAATTTTGTTTTGGATGTTCTGATTTGGGTAAATATGAGACTAATATTGATCTTGATGTCGTGGATGCAGGCACGAGAGGTGCTACACATGAGGGATGCTATTCCCGAGTTACTAGAGACGATTCTCCCTGATGTGACTGATGCAGATTGGCGGCATTTAGAGTTAGCCGGGCTCGGGGGCTTCCGGTATTACAGACGAGTGCCGCGAGATGTAGAGTTGATGCGAGCACTAGTGCGACGGTGGGATAGCCAGACATGTACTTTTTGGTTCAGGACGGGTGAGATGACCATCACCCATGAGGATATATATAGGATTTTGAGACTGCCGATCACTGGGGATCCGATAGAATCACGCCACGAGAAGCGGCGAGAGAGGCCCTAGTCGATTGTATGGAGACAGGCGAGATGATTCGAGAGATAGGTCGTCAGCGGGGGTGAGGATAGCCTCACAGTATAGGCGAGATAGCCCGGAGCGAGACGGATAGCATTTTGATTCGAGATGGCGATATCTATTTTGCTTTACTGCCCAGATTCGGGAGGTGGGAGATTCCCATTATTATTATTAGATTGCGTTTGCGACATTTGCAGTTCAGACAGGTGTTTGCTTTTGCTGATGCTTTGATAGCTCAGATATATCATGAGCTATGGATGTATACCACTGGCCGGAGGACAGGTATTGATGTTAGTTTTGTGCTCCACTGCTGGGCATATGAGCATATAGCAGTGATCAGGCCATCCAGGCTTCCTTGGATGCCAGTGGCGATGGGAGCTATTGATTATGGATTCCGGCGATGGCGGGCTGATATGGCCGTTGGGGATACAGGGAGATCGGCGGATTGGTATCTTGAGCGTTTGGGACGCGACACACGGATCGAGTTATCTGGAGGCCATATCGGGTATTTCCGACATGGGCTGGTCAGGATGCTCACTTGGTGGCATTGAGACGGAGCAGGGTGGTTAGGGGCCGCGAGGCGGATATGTGGGGCGAGTCCCATTTGTGCGGTAATCTTGAGAGCAGTTCGGCCTAGTGCGAGGCAGTGCCGACTACCTACGAGCCTTATAGGCGAGATAGCGAGAGACCCGATCTGCCGATTTTGATCGGCGAGATCCATTGAGAGAGCCCCACCCTCCACAGAGCAGGTGATGATGACGTAGGGGTGGATGATGGTTATGCGGCATGGTATGCGGCAGAGCTACCACGACATCTTCGGCATCTATAGATGCCGATGAGAGAGAGATATAGCTACGATCTTTGGAGAGCTGGAGGAGAGCATGCCACCTTGACACGAGACACATCGGGTGGCTCTTGAGGAGATCGAGCTCGAGAGAGAGAGAGGATGCCCTAATTTTGGAGAGAGACACCACTCGCCGGGAGTGAGATACGGCGATCCGGCGAGAGGATCGCTATTATCGACATAGGGAGGCCCTCAGGGCCAAATATGGGGAGACAGGTACCATGTCGGAGTGCAGGTACACGAGTGCGACGACCCTAGGAGCACCACCGGCGCAGCACAGCACACACCATTACGAGCACCGGGTACCGTGAGCTTGAGCACATATCAGTCTCTCCTCGCTGAGGTGAGATACTATGAGGATGCCTTAGCGCAGCATGCCCCACATGTGCCTCGGTACGGGGCGAGGAGGAGATCAGCGACGGCCACAGCGAGCGGGGCCTCAGGTGGAGGGAGCACCGGGAGAGACCGAGGTGGGCAGAGGCCGCCCGGCGGCGAGTGCGTCTAGCTCGATAGGCGGCGGCCAGGAGAGACAGCCTGGTCCAGAGGAGGGTGGGGGAGATAGTGTCCTCCATGCATCAGATTTTACTATATAGGGATTGATGTAGTGATGTGATGTAGCCTCGATTGGAAGGCATCCCATAGATGGCTTGATTGAAAGCCACCCATTTTTGTTGTACAGACACACATGTATATATAGATTCATCATTTCATTTGTCATATAATTGTTCTCATGCTTTTGATTTTGATATACATGGATAGATGTAGCGTAATTGTGATGGATATAGATATAGACTGATAGATGATGAATAGATGTGATTGGATAGATATAGACTTGATAGAGGATATAAATATATGTGATTTGATGTGTTTGAATAGATATAGCTTGATAGAGGATAAAAATAGATGTAATTTGATGTGATTGGTATGTGGATTTAATTTGGATGAGAAAATAGATATAGATAGATGTAATGTGACATGGATAGACAAATGATTAGACGATGTGATAGATAGATAGGAGGTAATATCTGGAATGGATTTGATATTTAATTAAATTTTGATAGATAGATAGATGAAATAATTGGAAAGACTCACGGTGAGAGTCAAGGACGTAATGAGAACGACCTGGATTAGAAATAAAGGAAATACACCCAAATATGAAGAAAAATGATAAGTCGGACTCCCCACCGACCATAAATAGAATCTGGATAGGAAACCGAAAGACCATGCATACAAGGCCCTATATAAGGTTAAAATAAACCTGACACTAACTAGCCGCAAACCAGATTTAGGATGGAAACGGAAAGAGCAGTAAGTATCTTGTCGAAATTTACAAGGGACAGAATACATGTTCATACTGGGAAAATAGGATTCTCCATATGATCGACAAAAGGTCTTAAATCTCAGCTTCATGATTTTGGCGAGAAAAGCAAAGCCCGATCAATGCGGGAAGTTTGCTAGATATGGAAAAAGCCCGATCAATACGGGAAGTCTTTCAGCGATGCTAAAAAAGTGTATGAAAGGCTGATCAATGATCAAAAGCCTTGAGTGTTCCTTTGAGAAACTCCTTGAGGAGCGATGCATATTTTGAATTTTAATGATAGCCATCCTTCAAGGGCATGGTCTATATATTTTCTTTTTGATTTGTTTGATAATGTATGGATAGCTGTCCTTCAAGGGATCAGTCTATCTTTTTTGGATAGCATTTTTTTTTTTTTTTTTTTTTTTGGAAATCCTTTTGGAAGAAGCTGAGTTTAGACCTAAATAGATCAGATAGAGGGGAAGAGAACATAAAGAACACGCACTCATGCCCCGAGTAGATCCGATTAAGATAAGCACTTGGGACAGATGAAGCGGTGATTAAGGTATTCCTACCATGAGGAGAAACATATCCAAAAGAAACATGCAATGAGTAGAGCCGCGATACTCATATTTAAGGTAAAAGAGGCAATAGGCGGAGAACCACATAGTTCCGAATCACCATGAAGGTATATGACTAATTGTTAGATGGATGAAAGATCAGTCTTGCGACTAAGTTTGTGTAAGATAGATTTTAACAGTAGAAGGGCCGTAGATGCAAAGCATTAAGAGGTTCCACTTCAGGTATACCATCCATGGAAGATAAACGATAAGCCCCAGACCCATATTTATGAGTGATAATGTACGGGCCCATCCAGTTGGGAGCAAACTTACCACGTTGACTCCTTTCGAGTGTAGTGACATTTTGATTTTCTTTAAGAACAAGATCACCAATTTTGAAGTCACGGTCTTTGCAAGTGCTTGTTATAAGCACGTTTGACATGCTCAAGATAGACTTGATGATGTTTAAGAGCGTTGAGATGCCGCTCATCTAATAATTCAAGTTGTGCTAGACGATTTTGACGATAGTCCTCATCGGAGACAAATTCTCTGAGAGAAACACGGAGAGATGGGATTTGGACTTCCAAAGGAAGAACAACCTCAGACCCATAGACGAGAGAGAAGGGAGTAGCACCCGTAGGAGTACGAATACTAGTCCGATAAGCCCAGAGAGCAAAAGGGATATGTAAATGCCAATCCCTACCAGCTCGACTAGTTACCTTTGCGAGGATATTACGCAAAGTTTTATTGGAAGCTTCGGCCTGGCCATTAGCTTGCGGATAGTATGGAGAGGAAAAGCTGAGCTTGATATTGAAAGCGTCGCAGAGGTTCTGCAAATCAACGTTCTTGAAAGACTTACCGTTATCTGTGATGAGTTTGTGTGGAACGCCAAAGCGACAAATGATGTGTTGATAGACAAAATCAACTATGGGTTTAGCCTTTGTTGAAGAAAGAGGGATAGCCTCCACCCACTTAGTAAAGTATTCCGTGGCAGTAATGATAGAATGATGACGTTGTGAAGAACGGGGATTGATGAGGCCAATGAGATCAAGACCCCATTGCGAAAAAGGCCACAAATCCGTTGCCGGTTGTAAAGCTTGACTAGGGATATGTGTAAGATTGGAATGTTGTTGACACTTGACACATTTCTTAGTGTATTCGCAGCAGTCTCGATTAAGAGAAGGCCAATAATATCCCAAACGTAAGATGCGTTTAGCCACAGCCAAGCCACTAAAATGTCCACCACAGATACCGTCATGGACCTCCCGGATAGCTTTAGATGATTCATGGGTTTTGAGGCACCGAAGCAAAATGCCATCAAAGCCGCGTTTGTAGAGGATCCCACCTAGGATAGTATAGCGATTAGCGCGTTGGATAAAAGATCTCCTACCATTGGAAGTCAGATCTAGAGGAAGCACCGAATGAGATAGAAAATCAACAATCTGTTGATACCACTCATCCTGGGTATCGGTTGTGACAGCATGGATTAAAGTTAGTTGCCGAAGATGAGACGGTTGATCTAATCGTTGCACAGCCACATAAAGTCGCGAGTCGTCGGTAAAAGGCGGGATAAGTGAAGCTAACGAAGCCATTGTATCCGTGAATCGATTCGCAGTGCGAGGAATGGCTTGGATAGTGAATTTATCGAAAGATTGGAGTTGAGCAAGAACGATGTCACGATATTTTTGAAGGATATCATTCTTGCATTGATAGATGCCTGTGACTTGATTAACGATGAGTTCAGAATCACCAAAGATGTCAATATGACGAGCGCCGAGATTAATGGCATTTTGAAGACCCAAGACTAGAGCTTCATATTCGGCCATATTATTGGTGCACTCAAAGTTTAATTTGTGTGCGACAGGGATAGGCGTACCCCAAGGAGGAATCATTACGAAACCTGCACCTCCCCCTTGCTGACATTTGGATCCATCAAAGAAGAGCTTTACTTTAAATGGAGATAGACCAAAATCAATTTGTTGGATATATTCATCGGGGAATTGAGCAAGGGGGTTTTGAGTGTCCGGAAGAGGAGCATCAGCTAATTGATCTGCAATAACCTGACCCTTGATAGACTTTTGTGGGATAAACTCGAGGTCAAATTCTGTCATAAGCATGAGCCAATGAGTGATACGATCATTGTGATAAGGCTTTGCATGAATTGTCTTGAGTGGATTGACACTTGTGACAATGTAAGTTTTGTGATTAAGGAGGTAATGACGAAGCTTAGAAGTTGCGAAGAAGAGAGCACAACACGACTTTTCGCTTGAATAACGTGTTTCATACTCATGGAGGTGCGGCGATGTAATAGACAACTTGTTCTTTACCACAAGTGTCCGATGCGAAATCATGGCTCCCGAGCATGGTCGATCACGGAGATATAAAGATAGAACGGCTCCCCCTCGCGTGGAGGTGTAAGCACAGGTGGAGAAAGAAGATAAGCTTTGAGATCATCAAAGGCCTTTTGGCGATGCTCATCCCATTCAAAATGAACATTCTTACGGAGGAGATGATGAAAAGGTTGACAACGGTCCGAAAATTGTGAGATAAAAGCAGCCTTGCGATTGAAGGCGTCCTTGGAGGCTGGGAGTTGCTTTAAATTAGAAGGGGAGGCATCTCAGGATAGCTTTTATTTTTGTGGGGTCTACTTCAATACCCCTAATGGAAATGATAAAACCTAAAAGTTTACCGGTGAGAATGCCAAACACGCATTTAGATGGATTTAGAAGCGAAGACAAAAGCGAATAAGCCTCTCGAAAGAGAGTGCGAGAATGAAAAGATGATCTGACGACGTTTTGATTTACGAGGAGATCGTCGACATAATCTTCCACGATTTTGTGTAAGAGATCATGGAAGATGTAGGTCATTGCTCGTTGATAGGTTGCTCCTGCGTTCTTAAGACCGAAGGGCATGACACGATAACAAAAGGTCCCCGAGGAGTTATGAAAGAAGTCTTATGTTGGTCTTACGGTGTGATGAGAATTTGATTATACCCGGAGAAACCATCCATAAGAAAGCATCTCATGACCCGCGATTAAATCCACGAGTTGGTCGATATTAGGTAGAGGAAAATCATCTTTTGGACAAGCGAAGATTGAGATCCGGAAGTCGGTACAAATTCAAATTTTCCCGGTGGCTTTGAATTCTTGGTACTACATTGAAAACCCATTGTGGATAATCGATGGGTTGGATGAAATTAGCCGAGAGCAAGCGCTGTAACTCTTCTTTAACAAGCAGGGCTACTCTAGGGTGCATTTTACGCAATTTTTGTTTAACCGGTTTAATGTTGGGAAGAGTAACGATATTGTGAACCACGATATCGGGATCGAGTCTGGCATATCCTCATATGACCAAGCAAAGGCTTGACGATGGTTGGAAAGAAAAGTGGTAAAATTTCCTAACTCCTGTGGATTAAGGGATTGGCCGACCTTAATGATGCGAGGGTCTTTAGAAGTCCCTATATTAAGGTCGATAGTGGCTTCGTTGAGAAGCGTAGACGTGTCAGAAGGAATGGTCTTAGGAAGATAGGAATCCTCTGCCCCCAGATAGGTGAGAACAGAATCATCATCCGCGCAGTGGATAGTGTTGATAGTAGGAGAATCGTCTCCAACTATTTCAGGGAAAACTAACGGTATGGAAGTGGACGTGTCATTAGTCTTATAGGTTAGTGGTCCTAAGGAAATGGTATTGACTAAAAAAAAAAGTTAGACGGGATGGAAATGGCGTCGTCCACATCGAGTGATGCTTCTGACCTAGCGGGAGAAGATGGTTCCTCAATAGGAAGAGGCTCATCGAGAATAGTGACGGTGGCTTTTGAAAGAGGTTTAAATCCTAAACCAAATTTTTGATGTGGCATGAGAGTTGGAATGGATGCGAGATCATGCACACCTTGTTCATATTTTCCCAGGCCAAAGCCCTTCCACGCGCATCGATATAAATAAGTTTTTGCAAACGTGGGATTCTGTAGACAATCGAACCCTGTTAAATAAGGTTTGGCCCTAGGAGGAGAATCCGGGCGATAGTGAGGCGTATCAAGACCACCGTAGATGAAATTAGTCTGTTGGTTGGGTAGACCAATAGTGACGATGCGACCAGACACAGGCTGATATTCGGGTTGTTTATGCAGTCTACCATACTCACTAGGTGTGAGATGGGTGTCAAAAGAAAGGAGAGGAAGCTCACCCAGTGAGAAACGCTGCAATGTCTCTTCTAGATTTTGTAAATCCGGTAGTTTGGTTGCAGGTATGGAAGAAGATGAGGCCCCGTCAGGAGAACAAGCATTTTCCTTTAGAGGGCGGAGACCACGTGGTCATGTCACATTGTGCGGAAGGAAAAGGATCTCCTGGATGAGTATAGATTTTGCCCTCATATTGATATTTTAAGCATCGATGGAGGGTGGATGGAACATGATGCATTGCATGAATCCGGGAGCGTCAGGATCATATTATAGTGGAATTTCCCTTGAACAATGTAAAAGAGTTCGTGAAGCGACTTCTTCTTACCTACTCGAATGGGTAGGACCACGGTTCCTAAAAGTAATTGCTAGCTGATCGTTAAATGATCGAAGAGCGAAAGGCGGGGTGACACTCGTTCTTTGGTAACTTAAGTTGTTCGAATGTGTGTGAGGAGATGACATTAAGTGCAGCTCCACTTGTCGATCATAATGCGTTTTAATGTAGTGTTGTCGATCTGGGAATTTGTGATAAAGAGGGAGCCTCTAAATCCTCGGAAGAAAGGAAGGAATTTAGAGTCTTCAAAAAAGAAATGGTGGTTGATGGTCTATTGATCAACAACCATCTCGAAAAGTGGGGGCTCATCTGAATTCAACTGCGATGCGGCGCGGATTATCAATCGAGCTTGGCGATGTTGCGGAAGAGGATTGAATGAGGTCAAAAAGACATTTTGACCGGAGCACAGGTGAGTTGTTTCATAACACTCTCCTCAGCCCGTCACGGGAACTTGAGCCCGAGGTGCAGCACGAATGGAGACTCGGGGTCTCGAGGCTAATGAGGAAGGAGAAATTCCTTCGGGGGCTGCAGAAATGACAACCCGTGGTCGAGATGCTGTAGATGAAGATGGATTATCATACTGTTGGGTTCTAGTAGCGATATGGATTGTGTCGATTTGAGAAGGTGGAAGGTCATTTGGAGTGGAATCACTAGAAGTAGAGGTCTGAGTAGATCGTTGGGGCTCAGATGGAGCTATGATGACAGGAGATACTTGTTCCTCATCCTCTAGCAAAAGGTCACTTTCTTCCAAAAGGCTGTTGACAACAGATTGAAGAGCTTTACATCTCTCAGTATCATGACCCGGGGTACGATGGTAGGCGCAAATCAAATCAGAGTTAAACCAGGCAGGTTTAACTCCTTTAGGGTTATAGGGTTTAATCGGAGGAAGAGATATGGATGAAGATTGGATAAGTTGGCGAAGGATTTCAGTATAGAATCCGTTAGACAAAGATGAGGACAGGGATGATGAAGGCACCTCTTCCACTTTAACAGACTGCCGAGGTAAAAGGACTTGCATGTTAGGTTTGACAGTCTTTTTAGGGATCATCTTATTTTTTTGGACATCTGGAGGAGCAGCCCTGGGCACTTGAGGTGGAAGTAAGTGAGACATGATTGATTTCGATGGAGGAGGAGCCCCTAAAATAGATTTTGAAGATGATGGAGATGTGACAGGTGTCGCGGTCTTCAGAGGTAAAGGAGGCTGTTTGGTCGAAACTACTGATGATTTAGATAATGTCGATTTAGATGAGGAAGAAGCTCCCAAAGTAGGTCTAATCGGAGGAATAAAGGGTGCCCTGGTTTTTGGTAATGAAGATGATGATTTTGATAAAGGAGGTGACGTCCTTTTAATAGGTAAGTTCACTTTTCGAGGTGTTGGTGAAGAATGTGTTGTAGAAGAAGATGATGGTTTTGATAAGTTTGCAGGAGAAGACGCCTTCTCAGTGGATAAATCCAATCTTTTATGAGGCGTAGATAGAGATTTTTGTGGGAAAGCACCCAGATTCTTGAACACGTGAACTATAGGCTTTCCCTTTTCAGGGATGGTGACAATTTCAACCACATAAGGTGATTGTAACCTTTCCGGAGAGAACAAAGGGGGAGATGCTGATGATGCAATGTTAGATTTTGGTTGTCTCGGTTTAAGTTCGGGAACCGAGTGTATAGGTGTCGGTGCTACCTCTTTAGATTTTCCTTTAATGGGCGAAGCAACATTGGTGATGGAAGAAGTGAGTGATGAAGAAGCGGCTCTGCGAAGGAACTACTTACAGTACGAATTGTGGGTGAAACTACGTAGGAAAGGAAATAGGAAGAGTCAAAATCGAAGACGCTTCCGTTGAAGTTGGTACAACTATAGGTACATTTACCAATGGCATAGTCGCAGCAAAAATGGGAGAAATAGAAGTAGATGTATCCGCGGTGGAAACTCGAAGGGATGTAATTGCCTCGAGCACTGAAAGAATGTCTGACGATGAGACAGATGAGGATGACACTGTCTCGGGTATGGATGGAAGGTCAGACAAAGAAGCGGAGAGAGATGAATCCGTATCTAGCAATGTAGGAATATTCGAAGATGAGCTATTTGAAGATGGTGGAATCCCAGCGATTAGCGAAGTAGAAGGAGGTTCTGATTCGGTCGATGTGTTCGCAGATGGCTTAGTTTCAGAAGAAGATTCTTTAGTAGAGATGAAGTTGATAGTATGAGTGTTTGGTTTTTGAGACTCTGAAGCATTATGGTTCGGGGAATGATTAGGAAAAGGTTGTTTAAAAACATCCAGTGCTTGATTTGGGGGAGCATTTGGGTTATCCAGAATGAGCTCACCTCTATCAATGAATTTCTGGACAAGATTTTTGAAGGTCTGACACCGTTCAATGTCATGACCTTTGGTTCTATGATAATGACAGAAATCATTTTCCCTATACCAGAATGGACGTTCTTGGTTTTCATCAATATTCCTAATGGGAGGAAGTTCGATCATGCGAACTTCCAACATTTTCTCTAAGATAGAAGCATATGATTCTCCCAACGAAGTGAAAGATCGAGATGACGAGGACCCTTTTCGAGAAGATGAGGAGTCTCTCCGTGGTGTTTGATTAGAAGTATTATCGGCTCGTGATGTTTTTAATACGATAGCGTTGGTGGATCCCTGGTTCTTGTCTTTAGAAGTGGAAGGATTTGATTTGGTAAACCGAGAAAAATCTGGTTTAGACTTAGAGCGAAGTTTTAACTTCCCTTGTTCGATAGCGAGAGACTCAAGTTTGCGTGCCATCGTAAAGGCTTCTTCAAATGTATGAAAGGTCTGGATCCTTAAAGTGGAAGAAATATGATTAGCACAAGATCGAGTAAACAACTCGATCTGTTGGGGTTGAGGAAGGGAGAAAGACAATTGATTTACTATCCCTCTCCAACGAGCGACAAAGTCTGCAATAGACTCATCATCGAATTGACGAATGTTATAAAGATCTGTGATCGAGATCTTATGGTGATATTTATTGAAAAGTTTTCAACAAACATCTGAGCCAATTGAGAGAAAGAAAACAAGGAATGTTGAGGAATGTTGTTGTACCAGTCTAAAGCAGGACCTGCTAGAGACATAGGAAAAGTACGGAGCATAAGCTCCTGATCTTGGACTATGAGGTAGCAAGCATGTTTGAATGCTCGCAAATGTTGTTGAGGTCCTCCGACTATGGAATTTTGAAAATTTAGGAAGTTCCCATTGGGGAGGATAAGGCTTAAAAGCCACTGAGGGATGAATGGGTTCATTACACACTTCTTCAAAAGAGTATGAAGGACGAGCCCCTTTGGTGGAGGCTTCCAAGTCTGTGATTTTCTTGAAAAGAATTTGAACCACGTCAGATTGAGGAGGAGGCACAGTGGCATGTCCTACATAGGAAGCAAATGGTGGATGTTGTTGAGGTGTCAATGGGGGATTCATCTGTTGATTGATAGGATGATAAGAGGAATAACCGGGCGTTAGGTGACGCTGGTGAGGTATTTCTTTGTGAAGGAGCTGTGTGTATAGGCGAGTGTGGGATAATAAGTGGTTGAGAAAATGAAGGTTGGATGACGGACGGAGCCTGTGATTGGTGGACTCCTATGCTTGTTGACTGAATCGGAATAGATTGAGGAACATGGGTGTTGGTTTGATTGGACATGGTGGGGAACAAGACCTGAAAGAGGCTTTTTACTGCCGGATTAGTTACTTAAGGCGCCGATGCTTTAGAGGATGGGCGAAGGTCACTTTGTTCTTAGAATATTGGAAGAAAAACCCCTTTGGAGGACGAGAAGCGAGAACCAGCCCGACTAGTCGAAGGGGTTGACTCATAAAGAGGTATTGACCACAGGATACTGATGGACGGCATAGATGAATTAACAGCAATATGTGGGTGCGCAGACGCACCCATGATAGCCAGAGAAGAGGACTTCTCAGAAGTAGGTTGTGGAATAGTCGAGGTAACTGCGGCGTTAGGTATAGGTAAGACTATTTGAGAACTAGTCGATACGGTCGGTGGAAGAGAAAAAGGAGGCACAGGTGCGCCACCCTCTTCCGTGGCTCGAGGTGAGAAAAATGATGCTAACTGTTCTACAAAAGCCTGGGATGGTTCACGAGGATAATCGTACACTTGTTGGATTGGTGGTCCTTGATCAGATATTTGGATAGATTTGTGTACTAGGTAGTCCATGAGGGCTACCGGGTTACGATCAAGGAGTGCCTGAAATTTAGGATCCCCACGAGGAACATACTCTAAGTCAGAAGCAGATGATATTTCTGAAGGACTAGGGGAAGCTGGACGTGATGGGGTTGCTTTGGCTTGATAGAAAGGATTATATGACCAGGATGGGGAACCAACTAACAGCGGTCCCGAGGAAGATCTGGGGGGTGCCGAAACATCCACACTAGTGGTGATCTCGGAAGAAGAAGGGGCCAGTTGAGCCATTCTTCTAGATTGTAACCGAGTAATGACCGTCATAAACACGCAGAAAAGAAGATTGACCTAACTAATGCACAGACAATTCAAGCAGCGCAGGTGATTATCTCCTTTAATTTTTGATGCTTTTAAGAAAGAAAATATTAGGGAAGGCTTTTAGAAGCAGGAACTACTCGAGATAGCCAAACTAAGGATGGTTTGGGAATGTTTGGTGAGGAGTCCCGAAGGCACTTGATAAAACCCGTCGTGGCTTGATATAGGGGCCTACCCCGCACTTCACACACCGTTGCGATAAGGGAGTCGGTGCTTTGCCAATATATACGAGAACTTAGTGAATTTATAGCGGCGGCCGAGTACCGCGTAGGCTCTTCCTCTTGGATGTCACTTCCAAGTAGGCGAGGCCGAGGAAGGAATTTTGTTTAAATGCTTTATACCTAGTGATTTTGGCTTTGTGTGCAAGGGTGAAAAATAAAAATCAAATAGTGTCACTACCGATTTTGATCAATTTTCCAGCCTAATTAAAACTAGATGAGAAACATACAACAACAATGACAAAGAAAAGTTCTTTTTAAGCACTTAAAAATGAAGTGTTTGATTTCGATGAAGACAAGTCAAACAGATTCTTTCCCAAATGCGATTAAATTCCTTTTAAGCACCAAAAATTGAAATGTTTGGATGTGATAAAAAAAAAAAAACAAATTTTTTTTTCTTTACTTTTTTTTTTTTTTAGTTCTAAAAAGAAAAAACAAGTAAAGAGAAATACACTGTAGATTTAGCTCTCGAGGTGTGTGGACTTCAAAAAGCGCGTTGTTGAGCTCTTCCCCTCGAACAATCCCACGAACAAGCAAAGTGCTCCAAGAAAAGGTTAAGCAAACACCAAACAAGATCCGGAAAGATATATCCGGATAATGGTGAAACGAAAAATTTCTATTTTAAGGAAATAGAAAAATTTCAAGATAACGATTTCGCATAAAAAGCAAGATTGAAACTATGAAAGGAAATGCTCAAACAGGACTGATAAAAATCAGCGAGGAAAAAGAACAAAGCTCAAAACCAGGAAAGAGATGAACTTACCAATAAGGGACTTTGGTTGGGTCCCACCGGGCGTGCCAGAATGTAGATCAAGAATTTCGCGCTTGTTACCTGTCCAAGTTAATGCACCAAACTAAACACAAAAACCTTGAAAAACTCAAAATGAAATTGATACCTGATGGACAAGATCTGAAGATGCAGACGGATAAGGAAGCCAATATAGATGAGACGGGCGCACACGAGCAATTCGCACAGTAGATCCGAGTAACCTGCAAGACACCGATGCTTGACAGAAAAAGACCACGTTAAAAGGTATTTAGGTGGACTGCCCGAGAAGCGGGTCCGGGAAGCGATAAGCTTCCTCGGCGGATGTCAGTCCACGTTTTCAATTAAGCAGAGAAGCATACATGATAAAAGATGTACGTATAGGACTAGATTTTATGATCAAAGTAATAAACAGAATCTAAGCAGCGACAAAAGCAATAGAAAACAGGAAACTATGCAAACAAACTGGATCTATGTTACCTGTGTCCTTTTTACCTATCTGCAGTATGATCGGCGTCGATTATGTAGAATCGGCGTCGGCCCGAAGAATCGATCGGCGTCGGCGGCGTCGATGTAGATCGGCGTCGGCCCGATTTAGATCGGCGTCGACTGATTTGGATCGGCGTCGATCCGAGGCAGCGTGCGAAAAGGTTTGAGAATCAGAAAACAGAGGCAAGATCGTCAACGTCTGCAGGATCTGCAAATGCCGGAGAGACAACGGCGAGGTCCACATCTTGATGCAGGAACACAGTCACCAGAGAATCAATGGAGACGTGTAATGCTGATGTGATAAGAGCAGAGTAACGGTGCTCCTCTCAGGGATTGATTTGGACAAAATTCACTTTCACTCGATAGATAACATTCAATTTTGATGTTCGAAACTCTCCTGTTCTCTCTCTTACAATCTGTGTCTAACCAGAACTGAGTTCTGGGCTTCTATTTATAATCGGCGCCGACCGAGATTAAATCGGCGCCGTTCCAAAAAATCGGCGTCGACCGAGTACCGGTCGGCGCCGATCGGGGAACAGACTCCCGAAATGGCCAAACGGAGCGATTTCTGGGAATATGAGAATGATCTTATCATCCCAAGTACGGGAGATATCCCGCGACTCGGTTTGGGAGGAGGAGAAATAGGGGGGATATATGGATAAAATAGATATGGGGTAGATAAGTGGTTAGGATATATGTAAAAAGGTGTAATTAAATAGTTAATATTTAATTACTCATGGGTAAAATAAAATGGGCTGAATTAAACTTAGGATAGGTGTTTAAAACACAATTGATTAATACTCCAAGGGGTAGTGGTGATATAAAAGATCGTTTTAAAATAAGTTTCGACGTATCCTCTAGCCCTTACCTCACACCAACAAGAAGAGTCAAATTTTATAAAACCCGGAGGTTATCTTAGGGGGCATATCCCATATCCTTAAGGTATCCCACAACTTTGATGGTTCATCTGCAAAGATAATCATCAATAGGTCTAAGTCTAAGTCTAAAAACCAGTTTTTAAACACTAACAAAGTCCAAGTCTCTTAAAATGGAAGATACAAATGTGAGTAGCGTAATAATTCTATTTGGACATGTTAATCAATATTTGCGAGAAAGAAAGATTTTAGTATCAAAATGTCGTTATAGCAATGCCAAAAAGTAACCTTAACACTCACAAAACTCAAGACAAGGCTAGGATGTAAAAAATATGCCTAAGTATATCAAGGAATTACTATGCGTGTGAGCAACGTAACAATACAATCTAGAGATTTAGGTCAAGTTTCACAATGGAAACAAGATGTAAATATCACAATTATATGGCTATAATGTGGGAAATGTAATAACTCAAAAGAAGTCAGTGATAAGATAACCTAACTACAATGATAATAAGTCTCAATATGGGTTTGAGACAAAGGGGCTACTAGAATTTGATGACGTACCATTCACACTTTCAACACTTGCATTCCGACATTGCAACCTAGTCATGCAAGTAGACTACAAAAGTGGTGGACACAATTATTTCTAGTAGGTATCTGTATATGTTTGTTCTTCTTTTGTCTCAAAATGAGCAACAAGAAAACAAAGGAGTAGACCAAGTGGTGATGAAAAATACTTGGTGTAACTTTGGCAGAGTTTTGCCTTGTCTTAGGACAAGTGAAAAACTAGGACAAAGTAACACTAAATAGATTTTGTGATGAAATGTCACACGATTTCAACTTTAAGAGATTATTTCCCTTGTTCAAAAACAAGATTTTGAATCCAACAAAGTTGTCACTTTGTGAGAGCGCTCAAGTAAGACAAATTAGGCTCCAAGCCGACAAGCTTTCCTAGGGGCTCTCTCTCTATGTATCACAAGATATCTCTACGAGCACGGTTTTTCAATGTTTACCAAGAAGTATCCTAGATTTACTTTACCCCCTTCTAATAGAATGAGCAACTAGTGCGTTCAGTTGTATTATCATTAGGGTTTCAATGGAGATAAATTTGACTCTAAAATTTCAAGGAGTACTAGTCAATTGTGTAGTGTGGAATTCTTTTTCCTTTTCATCCAAAAGGTTCCCTCTTGCATGAACTACTTTGGGGTTCATAGGACCACCCTCATTATTGTAGCTTAAGGTCTATGCCAAAGGGGTTATGTCATAGTTTAAAGCAGGAGCCGTAGATCTTAATCAAAACCTGTAATATATTGTTTTAAATGTTGTGTTGGTGTATTTTTATCTATTGGATTAAGTAATTTGGTTTAGACCACCGTTGGCAACCTACAACACATGTGAATGTTAGAATTTGGTTTGAAGAGAGTCCTCCTTTCTTTGACTAGTGTTAGGTCCTTCACACAAATGGTTAGTAGTTCAAAAATATCTACAATATCATAGAAAGAGGATCAAATGTTGTTTTTGGTTCTCAAGATCACACTAGGTGCAAGAGAAGAGCATACACAACAAGTAACCCAACTAGATGAAAAACTTGTAAATCAATTAACTACCATAAAACTTTGCAAATCAAGGTTTATTCCCAATTAATCCAAGTGTTTCTTAATGAAATACTAAAATTGTTTTTGATTCCCAAGATCACACTAGGTGCAAGGGAAGAGCATACACAAATTTTAGCCTTGGTTATTTATCAAGTGAAAAAGCTCTTTAAACTAAAAGATCATGTACATGCCAAAATGAAAGTTTATTCCCTTAAGTATAACAATGAATGATGATTTTTCCTACTTACTCCAAATTAGAAAAAGTGGTTTAGAGGTGCTTTTGATTCTCAAGATCACACAAAGTGCAAGAGAAGAGCATACACAACCCTATTCCAAACTCATACAAAGTATGAAAGCAAAATCATTCATCAAACCCTAAGCCAATTTTTACAAAAATCTCTTATCAAACCCTAAAGTAATTTTGTTAGAAAGATAGAGATCAAATTTTTTTTTATTCTCAAGATCACCAAAAGGTGCAAGAGAAGAGCATACACAAGCTTTGGTCTACATTAAGTAAAGCATGGAAAAACAACATTCATCAAAGCATTTAGATATGTTAGAAAATGACTAGTTTTCTAAAAATGAATACCCTAAATTCTTGGTAACTCTAAAACCCAAATTTATGTTACCATTGCATAGTTCACTTCAATACCTTTCCAACGCAAAAAAACACCCCAAACTTTTACAAAGCAAATAGTATGACTAACTAAGAAAGGCTAACACCATTGCCACCTATATTCAAGCTCTAAGTTTTAGGAATGTAACATCAATGATCAAAGCTTAAAAGTCATCTATGAATGTAAACTAAACACTAAAAAATTCTAAGTCTAAACACTAACAAATTCTAAGTCTTGTAAAATGGAAGATACAAATGTGAGCAATGTAACAATGTTATTTAGACACGTTAATCAAGCTTTGCGAGAAAGCAAGATTTTAGTATCAAAATGGCATTATAGCGATGCTAACAAAGTAACCTCAACACTCACAAAACTCAAGACAAGGCTAGGATGTAAAAACTATGCCTAAGTATATCAAGGAATTACTATGCATGTGAGCAGCATAACAATACAATCTAGAGATTTAGGTCAAGTTTCACAATGGAAACAAGACGTAAATATCACAATTGTATGGCTATAATGTGGGTAGCATAATAACTCAAAAGAATTTAGTGATAAGACAACCCAAATGCATTGATAATAAGTCTCAATATGGGTTTGAGACAAAGGGGCTACTAGAACTTGATGACGTTATACGGTATGGGGTATGGGAAAAATGAAATTAGTTTTTAGAATTAGACCCTTACGAAGAATTTCTTGCAGAGAATACGAGTGGGAATACACCTAGATTTAACCCTTCGTATAGACCTACGCCACCCACACAAGATCCACATTTCAATCAAGAGTGGTCCACTATGAAGAACGCCCTTCTAGCATTGCAAGAAGGCAAAACTTGTAATAATAAGAAATACCAGTTTGATGAGGCGTGCCAAATGATAACACCCCAAACTTTTACAAAGCAAATAGTATGAGTAGCTAGGAAAGGCTAACACCATTGCCACCTATAATCAAGCTCTAATTTTTAGGAATGTAACATCAATGATCAAAGCTTTAAAATATGTTATGAATGTAAACTAAATGGAATTAAACATTAAGCTACAAAGCATCCTTACTATGTATGAATTGTTAAACTAACATAGACCTAAATAGATCTAAGAGGGAAATCAAATTGGGTTTGTTGCTACTCCAAGAGAGGTGAGATGGTCTCTCCAAAAATGACTACAAGATCATATTGGATACCCATCTACTAACCCCATTGAAGACTTTAGGCAAGGATTGAGCTTGGTTATAAATCATATTTTCCTATATGAGATCAAAATCAAAGCATGGTGTAAAGTTGGAAGATAGTACTCAATATTATTTATAATTTTTCCTTTGAGGAAAACTTGCATCTTGGTGCATGTGGGACTAAAATTACAAAGAATATTAAGAATTACTTATCATGATTAAGCTTTTTTAATCACAATTAAGTAATTATCAAGTGATTGGGATTTGAGGAGCCTCAATCAACCACTTAGGAGTCAATTAGGAGGCTAGGATAAGCTTTTGAAGCTTGATGAGATGTTGCAGAGAGGGATGTGGGGTGATTTTGAGTGGTTGAAAGAGGGGTTTAAGCCAATAGTAGGATATATTGACCAAAACAAGGGTAAAATAGGCTTAATTAGCTAATAATTGCTAATTGTCTATTTGGAAGAGGATTTTGACTTACGATTTGTCGTAAAGTGGCATCCTGAATGTGAAAGGGGTTAGGAAATCAACAATGCATTATTAATTGACCAAAATGGTAACAAACACTAGTTAATTATCAAAAATCACTAACTATAATGGAAATGGTAAGAATAAGAGTGATTTGCATGCGTTTGGCAATAAGATTGCAAAAGCAGAATTTAGGTTTCTACACTATCAAACATTTGTCAATGCATTTTCTCAACAGATTAATTTTCCATCGATTATAGTTGAAAATATTGTTGTATATGATAATGATCCTCCTCTTTATATACAAGTTTGTATCAACAACTTAGGCATTAAATGCATTCTAATTGACACTAGATCTAAGCTCAAACTTTGTCCTCTATCATTTATTCAAGCTATATGCCTTTCTGTAGCTAATCTTAACCCAACATCTCTCTCTGTTCAAGCATATGATTCTATTGTGCATCCATTCTTAGGCAATTGTCACCTTGCCACTCATAGTTGGGCCAAAGACTATTCCAGTTCCATTTTTGTCATTGATCTCCCAATTTCATATAATTGCTTACTTGGCGGGCCATGGATGCATCGAATGTAAACAATGTCCTCTACAGGTCCAGCGATGTGTCAAATTCTTACACGAGGATTTGAATATGATATCCCTACTGATAATACACCATTCCAATATTGTAACATAGATCATCATATTGCATTACCTATTCCCGCTTATCTTCTTGTGCATCTGTTGTCTTGTGTTTTTACAGGCAAAATTCACTAGAAAATAGGACAACTATACAACAGTGCCAAAAATTTGAAAGTCATACCTTCCCAAGACAACCCCGGTCATTTCATCCACATAACCAGCCCTATCCTATCAGTAAAGTGACCCCGAGTATCATTAGTACTCCCCTAGGTTATTTAGGAACAAACAAGATCATTCAAACATGTTGGAGCAATGTTTTGCAAAGTGACTTTTCCAAAGATACTTAGAAGGGGCTTTCATCAACCTTTGTAAGTCGAGTACACTATTAGTGAAGTGGAACAAAATACCAATATTCATCATGGAGGTGTATTCAAGTGCTAAAAACATCGAGGAACTGATTTTGGAATATTATGGGAAGTTTTAGAGGTTTTGGAGCCAATTCAACGAAAGCGGGTTTTTGGGCCTAAACGACCTCGCACCAAAAAAGCACTTGATCTTAAAAATGAGATTACGAGAGCTCAATACTGACTTGAAAGCCAAAAAAAGTACCTATAGAAATAATTTTCAATACCCTACATGGTGTAAAATACAAAACTTATTGAAACTTCATACATTTTTCTAAGCAGCTCATTCTTCTGGCACACAACTGGTGGTGTCGAGAAACAAGGAGCCATTTGGAGGTGTTTAATTCATAATTGAGCCTTTGTACCATCACCATTTTTATGAAAAGGTTATTTTCATGAAAAAAATATTAAGTGCATGAAAACTTATCTAGGAGCTCAATATATGAGCTCCACAAGTTGGCTCCCAAGGTACACTTCTTAATACTTAACCATTTTCACACATGGACAATTGGCAGTAGAGGTGAAGGTGTAATTTCATGTCCCCATTTCACCTTTGAAAATGACCACGAGGTACACAAAAAATGTGCCCCACCCTCGTTTAGTCTCAAGGTCACCCACATGACCATGTGCTCACCTTCCAAAGACTTGTTGACTAGTTTGACTTGCTCACCTAGCTACTCCCGCATGTATGCCACTTGTCACTGTGAGGCTAGGACACATTTTTGAGCACCTTTTGTACCTTTCCAAGGGGATACGAGGGACATGAAAATTTTCCCCACCCTCATTTTAACCTTTTGGTCACTCATATGACCTCGACGGCCTATTTTAAGCTCCTTTGACCAAGTTGACTTCCTCCTTCACCTACTCCTGCATCGCAACACTTGGCATCTCCAGAGCAAGGAACATTTTCTTGCACCATTTGCACCTTTTCAAAGGGACATTAGGGACATAAAAATGCACCCCACCCTTTTCATTCCTCCCTTTTTGGCCCTTGGTCCCCCATGCGACCCGGTCTCAACCCCGAAGATAGTTAGCAGATGATTCCGGGAGCTCCGTAAGGAGTTAGGAGGAAAAAAATACTCATTGGAAATATAATATAATACTATACAAGTTGGAATCATCATATTTTAAAAAACAACTTAGCACTTTTAAGGAGAGCTCATTATTTACAGGGACAACTGACAATCCTGATAAAAAGGGGCCATTTCAGGGAGTTTCAGGAAGAATTAAAAGATGAGACCCATCCCATTGATCTTGGAAGGATTTTTTGAGTCAAAATCATATAAAATTTCACCCAAAAATACCTCCTGGAGTTTTGGCAATATCAATTTCAAGTTCAATCTCTCGGCAGGCCAAATTCTTATGTTTTGTCTCTCAAAAGTGCACAGCGCATTTTGTGCACCAACTGTCCTAGACCCTTGGTGTAGTAGGGATAGTAAAATTCTCCCATGCATAACTTTTTATCTATTGCTCCATTTGATCCCAATTTTTTTCATTACGTACGTCTTGCCTTGCTCTATCATGCCCCACAGTTCCTAGATCAAATTTTCCACCTCAGTGCACTTACTAAAAATAACATGTGTCCATGACAAGGCATACTAAAAATAGAAAGTGGATAAAAATAAAAATGCATCATCAACAAAGGAGGATTGAAATGTGCCAAAGGGTTGAGAAGGTCATTTTTGAGCAAAACATGTAATATGGCCCAAAATAACAGGTCTTTGTATTACCTGCTAAAAATAGAAAGTCTCCGTTTTGGGTGCAAAAAGTTGTAGTTGGCTCCATTTTCACCCATCTTTCCACTTTTTGATATCTCCATAGGGTTGTAAGATGATCTCATAACTCAAACAAGGAAATGAAACCTCCATGAGGGTCATGGAAACAACAATGTTTTTAAACACTCATTCAATCAACCCGAGGTATCTGTGCATCATGGATAAGGAGGATATTGTGGTCATGAATCAGTAGAGTTATTCATCACAAAGAGCTTCTTCATCGGATATATCGACTCCCTCTCCTTCCTTCTCTCCTTCTCCCACCTTTCTTCTCTCCCTCTTCTAATTCTTTGTTGTGTGTAATCATGATATTTCGTCTTATTCATTAAAGTGACTTTATAAAGTTGAATTGTAAAAGTCCCTTTGTTTTATAAAAGGGAACTTAATTTCCTAAGTCCTAGGAAGATGAAAATTCACAAGATGAATGAGGAAATGAAGAGTCATGTGGGAAGGAGTCAAATGGTCATCTCTCATTCTATAAATTGTAAAGGCCTTCTCTTTTCAAAGGGTTCGTTGTCAATTTTGTAAACTCAAGAGTGCATTTTACTTAAAGAGAACAAAGGAGATAGATTTTTATTCAATTCCCCTCTTGCATATGTTTCCTCATTTTCCCTACTTTATACAACTTTGCTGAAATGTTAATCAAGGAATAAGTTTCCGTTTTCTCGACATTTACATGAATGTGTGCATCTTTGTATTCGTGGTTTACTCTCGTCGTTAGTGTTGAAGCATCATTGTTTTCTTTCTATGAATATGTGTGATGGTAACTTTTGATTAACATTTGTAGGACTCTGATTTTCTACCTACAACACT
The DNA here is from genome assembly GCA_018340775.1 of Taxus wallichiana var. yunnanensis. NCBI lineage: Eukaryota > Viridiplantae > Streptophyta > Pinopsida > Cupressales > Taxaceae > Taxus > Taxus wallichiana. The sequence continues at coordinate 583,936,196 of CM031243.1, forward strand.
AACCCCTCTTTTCCTATTTATCACTTCCCTTTCTCATTCTCTTGCAAAGTCCTCTCTAGTAAGAAATTGCTAGCTTTGTCGCAGGGTCAGTGGAGTGCCCCTGTTGGATCCCCAGTCAAAAGGCCACTAGAACAAATCATTTCATCACGCATATAAACATGGAGTTATGCCATAAAAGTAGAGGGATTCAGATTCCTAGAGATTTGGTAAGAAACCCATGGATTTTTCCACCCGTCAAATTTTCTTGCCAAAAAAATCTAACTGTTGATCCACAACCTAAACATTATTCAAATAACTTACCTCCACTTAAGGGAACCGTTTTCACATTGGATGCTATTTCGTCTGCCTTCAAAATCATCCCCTCATTCTCTTTGTTACTATAGTACTTTATCGGAGGCTGCCCAAACATCAAACATCATTGCATCTGCTTCACTTTCTCATGTGCAACCACCATTAACACATCCTCCTTTCACATGTACACTTTTCATGAATGAATCTTACTAGGAACACATTCCATTTGATCTTACTTGCTCTAATACTATATGTACACATGATGGATTGACTCAGCTAGGATTTGCAGTAGACGATATCTTCCCTCCACCTCATGCTCCTCATATTTATCATGGATTCGTCCGCATTACTATTGTTTATGGTCTTCGCGTCTTTCATCTCACATTATTTATTACATGAGTTCCTCGTGCTACTCCACTTCTACTTGGGTAGTCTTGGCTTGACTATATTGGGGGCACATTAGATCATGATCATATTGATATCTCATTTCCCATGTCATTCAACAATCTTTTTGTTTGCAACAATTCCTTTCTTGGCTATTTACTTAAATCTTACGCGTTAGTATGCACATGGTTTTCCACTACCTCCTTTCACTAATGAAAAATATGCAATGGGCATGTACAACCTTCACCGCAATGGCTCTTTACATGATCAACCGATACTATTGCTTATCAAGTTTCGGCGCTTCTCCATTTGGCTTTGACCATGACAACGATGACCTCCTAGATGATATTACATGATCTTGTCCATATTCATGCACCTTTGGGGGCATCGTGTTAATTCTATCCCCTCCTACCATTTTTAGGTGTCTCACACTTCGCGTATGGTCTCTCACACATGTCTTGATACACTTTTGTATCATCATTACCCAATGACGCACTCTCATCCTTTGGTTCACACTTGACTGTTGAGAACATAATATACACATGAACCTCACACACTACACACTTCACACGTTGCACATTCATTACATCTCTTGCTCAGCCTCATTACACATCATACACACTACACATTTCATACTCAGCACATTCATGACATATCTTTCTTGCATATAATTTTACACGCTGCGCACTCATTACCCTATGATGCACTCTAGTTCCAAAGTTGATACTTGACAGGATGAGGGTCTACATCTCAAATGGACCTCACCACACTCGATCACTCACTCGCAAACTCTTTACATGCAACAATTTCACAATCACATATCTCTATCACACAATTCAAACCATTTCTCGATGATGCACTCTTTCTCTATTGTTCATTCTTGACTATTGAGGGGACATTTATAAATGAACCTCATCACATACATACTCATTCACATTCACTCGAGGGGCACGTGGCTCCTATCACACTCACACTACATTCCATTCCATCTCATCCACAACATACTACATATCTTGGTTGCATTTAGTCTTGCTTGCATTTACTCGTTACATGTACACTCTATTACACATGCTAGTTAGATATTTTATATGTCATTATCTTTCTATACACACATGCACGTTCACTTGCCTTCTAATTCTGATCGTAGGTTTTACACATATATTTACACGCGAGAATGGATGTTTTTCACAATACCTCATACAAGTCCCACAATGGCTCCAGGGGCATCCACTTTCGTATACAATACAAGTGCTATTGTTTCATTTTTCATAGCACATTACTATATCGATTATACACACTTTGACATACTTTCTATCTTTCTAACATGCTAACGAGTGCTTCATGTGTAACATTTGTCTTGCAGGTCTATTTTCTTCCATGGTTGTTTGTTACATTGTTTGTTATTGTCTCATCAATGTTTGTCATTGTTTGCGGGCTTTGTCCTTTGTCATGTGTGCACATTGTCTACTTTTGGCTATATTGGCCTTGCATGTATTGTGATATCGTGATTGATGTCCCATGTTTACAACCCACTTTTTGTGGTCTACTTTGTCTGTGTTATTAATTTTTACATTGTCTTCTAGTCTTAGCTTACATCTTGTCTTTTACATGTGTGTTTATCTTTCTGCACTAACACCAACAACTTTGTTTGTGTGTGCCTTGGTTTCTACCAAGCACACTCCCTCCCCCTGCAGGGCACCGTTTCACTCAATGGTTGGTCCTCCTTCGGGCCACATTATCCTCAACGATGTTGCATACACCCCAAATGAGGGGGCATCTATCAGGTGAATAAGTCACCCCATTCAACAATTTACGATCACACATTCAACAAATAGTTCACACAATCTCCGGTTTAACAATGACCCGAGATCTTGAGTTAGGTCCTTAGCATAACTTAGTCACTAGCGCCTGAGCTCGAGACAGTGGCGCTGGGCACCTGACCCTTCCTAGATGTCCATGACTAGGGGAAGCTATACAATATGTTTCAATTCAACGCAGATTCTCGTTAGTTCACATAATGACTTTTACAGGGACACACAATCCTTTAGCCCTTGACATACATACACTAAACCTTCTTTTCTACTTTCCCATTAGATCGAAATTATTTGAAATAGATTGGATTTTTACACACCATCTATGGTGGTGTTCACATTGCGAGAAGCGGTTAAATTTTTAGGATGACACAAAACTTTTCTCCTGCACTTATTTCATTCTTAGCGTGAGATCGCCCAAAAACTTGCATCGGTGAAATTGGCGTGAGATCACCCAAAAACTCATTCTTCTACATCATCTTCAGGATCCTTTCTAGAATTTTTCTCATCACGGATTATGTGCACATGTTCCTTTTTCATTTTCTTGCATACTTTTACACACTTTTTACATGTTTTGATCATATATATGAGTGTATTTGACTACTTGTTTGTTCTTCTCTTTTGCAGGTCCATCATTATGTGAAGCGGTAATCACATCATCACTACATCAAGCAAAATAGACAATAGGTACAATCATGACATCTACACATACACTTTCACCCTAGGGTCATTATCATCACCGTCACTTTTTTTACTTCCTCTTCTCTAGCTCCCACGCTTCACATTTTTTTATCAATCCACGCTTTTCCTTATCTCTGGGCACACTTTTTGTGGTCTATCTACATGGTTGTTAGGTATGCATCTCTTATCTACTTTATTTTATCGAGCATTCACTCAATAACATAAAGTGGGGGCAAATGTAGACACTAAATCACACACTTTGGGTATCTATCTAGTCCTGATCACATACTATTATTCATATGATTCCTAAGTAAGAAAATTACTAATTGACCCATGTCTTTGGCCATCTTTTCTTGCTTTTTGTTGCCTCTGTTGATCTTACACTCCTTCTAGCCCAGTTTGTCTTTTCATACTTGAGAATTTCTCATTCTGAGACATGGCACCCATCCAAGACGTTAGCGCTAGGTGCATCCATCCCCTTTGGGAGTCCCCGACCTATTTGTGCTTTGCTCACATCTTTTCAACCCTTTCTAGCCATTTGGGCATCTTATCCTTTTAGCGATTAGCCTTTTCGAGTTAAATGTGAAATTCAAGCAAGGGAATCATATAAATATAAATTTATGTGACCATAATAAAGGATTGAGCACTAAGCATTAGCTATCACCACCTAAGGTTACATCCACGAGGCATATAAAGAACATTCAAACATCCATCTAAGATCCACACAAGGGCAAGAGACTTAATTATTCTACATACACTTCACGGGAGGCAAAGTTCATTCTTTCATGCATACATATATTTACATATTTTACATCTAAATACTTGTTCGCTATCAAGTGTGATCCGCACAAAATCCACCTAGGGCACATATCCACTCACACACACATATAACTACATTGGGTCTGAGATGTAGTGCAACACTCGATTGTAGTTCACTTGTTTGACAACTGAGGACAATCTAACCCCTCATTTGCATTATTTTCTTTTTGGGATTTGATGTACTTTTGAGGGTTTTTATAGGTCATTTCTTCATTGTAGGTTACAGGTGACATCTATGAACTTGATGTGACATACTAGTAACAGGAAGCGAAGGACAAAAAATACCTCGTGACCCTTCAAAGTTGGTTTTTGAGGTTACGAGCAGTCCACGAGCACCCAAAGCAGTGCAGCAGGCACCCAGGGCACTCCTAACACATTCTAGGCACCCCAATCTAGGAAGATCTTACGGTCGCATAATTTTTTGAGGCTCGGTGTGAAACTTTTCTCCTTGTTTATTAGCTCGTCACTTCGACATAGCCTAGGATTATTTATGAATCAACTAAGTTCCCTATCTCCTCTTTGCAACTAGGGTTTCATACTTTTTAGCTTATTTTGCTTGGGTCAATTTCTATATTTCACTTTGCATATATTCAAGTTTGTTGCATAATTAGTATTAGGCATTTATTTATTTAAATATTTGTTTAATTAGTGAGAAATTTTAGCACCAACTTCCTCTATAATGCTTTTGATCTTTAGAGTCGAGCGTTTTAACATACTTATGTAATTGTTTTATTTCATGTATGAATTTACATCCATTAATAAAAATACTCTAAACCTATGACTCGACTTAAGAGAAAAAACATATCTAAGAGCTCATCATGAGATTTAGATCTTACTAGGGTCTTATGAAGCTTAGATGGTCCTTTCTTTAATACCTTGACCAAGAACAAGCTCGCATGTTTTGGAACTTAGAATCTCAATTATTCTATTTGGTTAAGGCACCCTCCTTAGTTAAAACAACAAAGTTCTTCCTTATTATTCTCAAGCAATGCCAATATGACTTGTGTCTAGTTGGGCCAAAAGTGTGTAATTGGTTACTTTAATTTATTGGTTGATATGGTCACGATGGGACGAACATGCCAAGACTAGGTCTATCTATTGAATGGATAGAGGAAGTCGATTCTCAATATAAGCCACCATGTGGAAGATTCTATCTACTATTGAGTCTTGTTAACATTTTTCATCCTTGTTTGTAGGTCACCAAAATCCATGAAGTGTGCATTGATATCTCTGATATGATGCAAGTTAGTGATCAAAATAGAGATAGGTCAATAGCTGGGATATTTAAACTTCATCACTAAAATGGAGATGATGTCTTGGAAGAATAACAATACTAAGGAAGTGCCAAAATAATGCTTTTTAAATGGTTTTAGAGAAAAATACCTTGAAATGCTTTAGAGGCGGGAAAAATAAATCGCAACTATGTTCATGGGAAAGACATTATTGTCATCTTCCCAAAATCAGTGTATTTTTGTCAACTTTTCAATAATTTTGGTATGGGTGTTTACATGCTTTATAAAATTCTACCAAGTAAGTAATATGCCCCAATAATTAGCCAATTTTAAAAGCTTTTGAAGTTTGAGTCTTTTACGAGTAGTGTGGGTGTTTCGGGTTTTGATGTCCCACATGTCCCATGGCCCTTTGGGCTCCTTGTTTGCCGATTCCCCCAAGCTCTGCAAACCCACAACCTATCGCTCAAAATTTGTCTAAGTCCTCTTTATGTTGCGGAAACTTCGACCCTTTGTGTCTTGCATGCCACAAATTCCTCACGGGCTCCTTATTCTTTGCAGCCCCGCCTTTTCCACATTAAGCCCATCTTCTTTATATTGCGGGCATTTCAGCCTAGCGAAGAACTTGTGTTCCAGTGTCCCAAGGGCCTTCCGTGTATATTTCACCCGACTTTCCCACTTTCCATTGAACACCAATGCATTGCGGAACTGTCACCCTTCCGTGTTCCGGATGTCCCAAGTGCAACCCGACTCTTGGTTCTCCAAAACCCATATTTTTACATAATGGTAAGTCCCAGTGTCTTGTAGACATTTAGGCTTCTTATGTCCCGAATGTCCCGTGTGGTTTTGGGCCCCTTGTGCCTCATTTTCCCGTCATATAAACAATTGTTATAAGCACATTGAAACTAGGTATTTTAAGTATCCCATTTCCCACAAATCATTAAATCTCCTCATTTATTGGATTTCATCGACCTTCTCCAAAACGAGGTAATATAAAAGGGTAGAATTGGCCATTATGACCATCAAAGTTTACAATCAAGCTTTGCGTTCCATTCCCACATTTCCTAGAGTTGTTTCTAGCTGTAGCAAATGATTTCTTAACCATTTAAAAAAATTCCAAGTGCATTTTGGTTTTAAGAAGTTTGTCGTTTACCCAGTGGCTAAAGGCATAGTTCTTCATAACCCCTGTAAGAATTCCTAGCTAGTTTGGTCCCATGCCCTACCTTATCACTTTGCTTTGAGCGAGAATTCCTCCCTTTGAATTATTGTTCCTCATATTTCTTTTTTACCGTAATGAAGGTTCATTTCAAGGGTCATGAGCATCTCTCCTCTCTCAAGACCTCCACACCCAATGTTACAAACATCAATGTATAACATTTGGATTTTAATGATTTCTAGGCACGAATTAACAATGCAAATCCTTCGTGCCTCGTGGCTCAACTCATTAAGGATTGTGGGATAGCAATTGTTAGAGGATTCCCTATCCTTGTTGAATGTGTAGATACGGTTTTGGTTTCGGCTCTCATTTTGACCCTGACACAAAAGAAATCATAGATCCCCAAGGCCAAGTGATTGCCAAACTAGACGTGGGATGTATCAATATTGCTCTTGGAATCCCAATGTTTGAAGACTCAAATGTTCTCACTATGACACAAGCTTAGAATTTGTTTGATTAAGAACCTGACAATTATAAGTACATGGTAGCCAAGTCTTGGTTAAAGTCCCCGAAGAAAGGAGTCTCCGGGTTTCTAAAAATATATGTACAAGTGATTTCAAGGAATAACTTTTTGACATCATTACTCTCATGTCAAGGATAATAGGGGTTCCTACAAGCAATGAGTTCCACTTTTGGATGTGCCCATACATAAATATCATATGTGAGGGGAAGCAGAATTTGAATTGGGGAGAAATCATTTGTATCAATCTAAGTGAGAAATTGGCTAATGTACAAAGGACCCATACCTTCTACATGACCTCCTATTTGATGTATACTATTGGAGCATATAGAGAATGGTTAGGTCTTTCTCCTGAAGACAATAAAAATAATGCCTCGGTATATGATTACTACACAAAGTTTCCATGAAGAACATTAATCATCATTTTAGGAGGGTCAATGATGCCTTCACAATGTACATTGTCAAGCTTTTGGAGGGTAATACAGCTAAAATATTTTTGATGAAGCCAGATAATTGATATCCACTTATGGTAGCTACCACATTCAATTCAGGAAGTTACCTTATATTAGGTTGGCATGTTTTCAAGATTCTCCCTATAAGCTTCCCATGTTCTGTAGTGATAAAATTACCCTAGTGGAAATTTGTAGGCAACTTGATAAGTTGCACTATGAGAACAAATCAAAAAAAAATATAGTTAGAGTTCATTTTCCTATCAGGTTTGGGTAATTATACTTGTAAGACTGCCTTGGATGCTCAAAATATTGAAAGGACAGTTGTTGCTTTCAATTTTCATTTCTTTCAGAGAAGATCTTGCTTTGATCTTAAAGGCTTCATCACCAACAATGTTAGAATGTCTTTCTATCACTTTCCTAATATAGAATACTATTGGGTAGATTGCCCAAATGATTATGAAGCAAGAAGGAGATACTATGGTTGTCTCTCTTTACAAAAAATCAAGGATTTTGGCATATATAAAGTACCAGATGACCTGCGGGATGATAATGATGATTTACAATCCTTGGAACATAACAAGACTATAAGTCACACTCCTCTTGACACCATTGACTGGTTCAAGAAGGAAAGGGATAATTTGCAAGAGATCATTAACCATATTTTGGTCAGAACTAAAGTCTGGTTTGATAGGAAGATGAGGATGTACAAAGTAGAAAGGTTATGGTCTCCCTCTCAAGAAGCCTCCACATCCCATGGAGAAGTCTCTGCTTCAACACCTTAAGCACGTTTCTAACTCAACCCTTTCTCCTCTGCAATATTCCACTCACGGTGTATGCCAAGAAGGGAAGGACTAAAAAGATTGAAAAGGGAGAATATCTAATTAAAGAAGAAGACACTCAAACCCCTTCTCGTAAGAAGACAGAGGCAGTCATGGTGGTGGAACAAATTATTGACCTTTCGAGAGAGAGAAGGAATCAAAAGATGAGGAAGAAGAAGAGAGTAATCAAGAAGGGGTCGGGGACTGAAAAGGAAGATGAGGGGGAAAACAAGCATGAGATTATGAAATCAAATGACCAAACAATAATCAATCTAGAAACCCTGTCGAGGAAATGTCAGTCTAGCATTGGAACAACTATTGTAGAAGTATCAGTTGCACAAACCACAGGCACAATGAGTAATCTTGTAATAGGTCATCTTGCTCCTCCTCCTTCAAGTTCTACTTTCACTTGGGTCCAACCATTAATTGATAACAAGAAAAGGAATGCCTCATCCCAAATAGTTTTCCCCAAGTTTGATGTTGTGGCTGCTCTCCGGCACAAATCATACTCCATCTGCCAAGAAAGCTAGAACTACTTATAGATTGGTACTGATTCTAAGGGCCAACAATTTTTTGAAATTTCTAAGCCTAAAGTTGAAAGACAAGAAATATTTGGCTTTGAATGATTTAGAGTTGACAAGGATACCATTGGGTGAGTCCACCCCTAAAAGAGAAGTTCAAAATTTGAAGGAGACTGTATCAAAGGTAATTGAAAGAGTGGAAAAAGGAAAGCAGACACATGAACAGTTAGAAGAACAAGTGTAAATTCTTTCTAACTTCATCAGGTCTTTGTTGGCAAGTGACAAAGTGTTGGATCCAACTCCTCTTACTACAATGCCACCTCTGTTGTAATGACTAATGAAGAGGTACAAAGCATCAAGGATATTCACAAGCATGCCTCTTATGGAAAAGCAACAGAATTGATGGTGGAGGATATGTTAATATCTGGTCTAAACTTCATAGAGGAAGCGTGTAAAGCTTATGATAACATTTGTTCAGTTCAGCAAAAGCTCACCTCAGCCATTGCAAGCCTTGATAAAGAACTCAAATTGTGGATTGAATGCATACAGGATTTGAAGTAGATGAGTACCACTGATGAGCAAGTTCTTATTGCCACTAGAGTTTTTGATGATCCAAAGAATAATCTATCCAAGAAATGGGTTTATAGTGTGGATTGGAAGATAAGGGTCTTGGAGGAGGCAATTATGGAATTAAAGAACTCATTTCAAAGGAGAAGCTTTTAAAACCTGTGTGTGTTGGATGGCTTTTGAGATCTTCATTTTCAGTTCTTTAAGGAATACTTTGTTGGGAAAATTAAAGTGCAAGATTTCAAGGAAGATTTTAAAGCGTTGTCGAGGAGGAGTTGTTCAAAGTTGATGGTATCACCAAGGAAAAGATAAAATAAGTTTGTGCATTACAAGCTACACTCATTGAAGCAAACAAAGGCCTCTCACAAAATTCAAACTTCTGGGAAGAAATGGAAGGTTTCTGAATAGTTGGACAAATGCTACTACAAATACTACTATTCCCTATGGCATGGATATTGCTGGGGCACTAGTCAAATTCAGAAACCAAATACTCAAGATGAAGACTGTGGTGGCATCTTCCTCAAACGTTCCCTCAACTAGTGCATGAACCTTTCTTTTAATTTCCTTTATATTTCAAGTTGGCATTATTGTAATGATGTATTTTGTAATTGAGATCGACTTAAGATACTTTTGATTAAAGTATTAATGATTAATTAAAAGAAAGGAAACTAAAGAGACTCGGTTTGTAACTACCCAAGCAACTATAAATGAACTCATCTTCCATTGGAAAAGTGTTGGATCTTGATGTTTTGAGATGTAAAAAGTGTAGAGATTTTCAATATTAACACATAAGAAGTTCTTTCTCTCATTTTCCATGTGTTTCCTCTATTACTTTCTTTATCTTATGAATGTGGATTTTATATATTTGGATATGAAACTTTGTGTTCTTCCAGTTGATGTTGTGCTTATAACTTTGTGTTTATTGCATATATGTCTTGTATTCAGATATATATATATATATATAAATTCATATGTTCCGTAAGTAAAATCTCATGCATGCATAAGTAGGATCTTACTCACATCTATTCATCTAAAATTGTAGCCACCCTTGTTCTCAAAATTATTTATTCTTATGTATACTTTTCTTACGTATTGAGAAATTATCAAATATGGATACATTTAATACATCGAGATCCTCATTCAAATATTAATAGTCTATATATTTGTAAATAAATAGGTTTTTCCTTTATTTGGTGAATAAGGGAACCTCTCCCATAAAGAGGAGGGATTGTTTTCCCCTAAATTGTTGTTTGTTTTAAGATTCAAATTTCCCAACCAACAGTTTTTTGGCGCCCAACGTGGGCACATTTTGTGCTTCCCATTGAAACAATCTTCTAAATAGACTAGCAACAATATCACACTAATGGATAGAAGATATACATGAGGAAAAAAATCCCAGGGTATTGATGATCCCGAATTTCAGTTGTTAGAACAACAAGGCTTTTACCTAACTCCAGAGAGAAGGGCTAAAGGTAAAATATCTACAAGTACCCCTCCTACAAAGGATAAGACTTCTTCATCTTTAGTAGACGTTGATATTCAAAAGCAATTAAGTTCCAATGCTCAGGCTTTGGTATTAGCTGGAGTTCTGAGATCCTTTACAAAAAAATTCCCTAGAAAGGTTGCACCTTTTCCCTAGGGCTAACGAGGTTGGGCCTTTGGCTCTTCCTCAACCATTGCATGATCTGCCCAAAGGAAATAGATTTTTTTCCAAATTTCAGAGGCGATGGGAAAGTGCATCCTAATGAGCACATTGTTACATTCATTGTTGCATGTGGAGTGCTTGGAGTCGAGCATGAAGATGTCTCTATCAGGATCTTCATAGAAATACTATAGACAATGTTGCGAATGGGTTCTATCATCTCCCGGACCAGGTGCTATCACTAACTAGGATACTATGAGGACCCAATTCGAGAATCAATTTAAACATGCTTTGAGGATGTACATGCTCTTCTTGCTCAAATCTCTCAAATAAAGAAATAACCATATGAGCCCATGCGAGAGTTTGTGGAAAGATTTAACAAATTGGTGAATAAAATTCCAGCACCACTTATCTCATGTATCATATTCAAAAGTGTTTCTTCTTGAATGCACAATTGTAAGATGTCAGCTACACATTGAGAAGGGCTAATCTTGCTACTTTGGATGTTGATCAATGTCTGCCATAAGTGTTGAAGATGATTTGATAATGTCAGTAAACTAAAGAATGAGCCTCCCAAGACCAAGGCCTCAACTTCAGGTGCTAACTCTGATCAATTGGTCCAAAAGTTAGAAAATGATCTTATAGCTATTAAGAAACAACTTTCCCAAAATGTGCCTTATAAAGATATACCAAGGAGGAATTTTCAACCTCAAAACCATTTGCCTCCTACTCAACCTAAATTGGAAATTGAAGCTCCTCCTCTCAAAGTTCCAGTCAATGTAACCTATGAGGTACAAGATCCTGAAGATGAAGTTAAAGCCGAAGAGTTGGAAGAACCTGAAGAAGAACTTGAAGAAGTGTCTAGAAGATGTAGATGATTCTTAGGTTAATTTCCTTACCACAAAGGGGGTCGATGATGATCATGATGATCATGACAAAGTGGTAGAAGACATGAACATGGAGTCATATGTTGTCATGACAAGAGAAAATGAACAAGAAAAGGAAATGGTCCAACCTACAAAGAGATCTAAAGAGGTTCTGTCACTATCCCAGTTGTTAAAAAAAGGAGCTCTTATCCCTACCACTTCCACTCAAAAGGCAAGTAACACTAACACTCCTACTTCATTTGCTTCACCTAAGGCTAATGTTTCTTAATTTCCTATGTCCAAAACTTCGCATCAACAAAGACCGATAAGCCTAAGGCCTCTATGTCTTCAAGCATGGATTCTCCTGCCACCTCAGGTTCATTTGATATAATAAATCATATAAAAAGACCAAAATCCAAATTTCCTAAGTAGAATTCTATTGAAATCATCTGGATGCCTTTGCCCAAGTGGCCAAGTTTGTCAAGTCCAAACCTAGCCCATCCACCACTTCTAAAGGACTATTACCCACTCTTAATCCTCCACCCCCACAAAATTTAATGGCATCCGCACCTCTGAACTTATCTCACCTTGCTCATAGCCGACCATAAGCTCAACAATTATGTTATTGACTCAGGAGCATCAGACAATGTGATGCCTGTTAAAGTTTCTCATGCCCTTGGTCTCACATTGACACAAACATTTGGCTCATGTTATTCTATGGAGAGTAAGGAGGTGCCTCTTGTTGGAAGGATCAAGGATGCCCAAGTAGCTTTTGTTGCTTTCCCAAACAAAAGGGTCAAAGCTACAATTTTGGTTGTAGACATTCCTCCATCATATGGTATGTTGTTGAGTAGGAATTTTGTAGAGAAGTGGGAGGAGAAATCCAGATGGATTGGTCACATGCCCTCATTCCAGTCAATGGAAAAATGAATAAGTTGTTACTTGAGAGAAAAGCATAATACATTGTGCAGAAAACGATGATCCTAAAGCACAAATTCTCTATGAGGACATTGGCCATGGTAACTATATGATCATGTATAAAGATGAAGTAAAGGCTCCTAAGGGAGTGGTTAATGACCCTAATGGTGTTTGGGTATTGGAATTTGATGGTAGTTATTCTTTGGCTGGCTCTAGAGCTGGAGTGGTTCTAATTTCTCTTGAAGGTAAATCTCATCCATTTTCTTATAAGCTTTATTTTGAAAATACAAATAATACAACAAAATATGAGGCCCTTCTTCTTGGTCTAACGGTAGCAAAGGAAATGGGTATCAAATATCTATGTGCTCGTGGTGATGTCTAATTAATTATCAAATAAGTCAAGGGAGCCTTTCAGGTTAAAAATCAAAGGTTGAAACATTATAGGAATCTGGTTTGGGATTCAATTGAGTTACTAGATGTATTTTCTATTGAATTTGTGCCTAGGGAAAAGAATACTAGAGCTAATGCCTTGGTTGTATCTGGGTCTTTGCTAATACCTCACCCAGACTTTGCTCAGGATAAGTTCACAATTGAAATGATACACAGACCAAGTGTCCCAGACAATGCAAACCATTGGCAGGTTTTCAATGATGATCAACACCTGATTTCTTTCCTTGAGCTTTAGGATAATTTCATTAGTTGTACTTTGAAGGAAGTGAAGTTGTTCCTCGAGAGTTTGTTTCTTTTGTGTCTGAAGAAGGAGTTGAAGAAGAATCTGACCAAGATGGCTGCATAAGACTGAAAGGTAATAAAATTCCCAAAGGATTGGTAAGCTTGGAAGATTTATTTGATAAACATGATAGATGTATTAAATCCAAGATATCACATGAGGCCCATCAATCAATTGAATATGAAAAAGTCAATATAGGGAGTGAAGAAAAGCCTAAATTGGTTAATATTGGAAAATGTTGTACTAAGGATGAAAAGAGAAGGATGATTGAATTGTTAAGAAAATATATTGATGTATTAGCTTATTCATATGATGAGCTAAAATATTTCAAACCAAAGGAGATGCAACATTATATTCCTTTGAAACCAGGAATCAAGCCATTACGCAAAAGCAAATATAACCCAAAAATTGTAGATATAATTCACCAAGAGATTCAAAAGTTTCTTAATGCTAGGATAATCTTTCCTATTCACCATTCTTCTTGGGTAGCCAATATTGTTCCTGTAAGGAAAAAGAGTGGAGAAATCCAAATTTGCGTAGATTTCAGAAATTTAAAAGCCTCCCTCAAGGATAATTATCCACTCCCTATGATGGATCAAATCTTGCAAGTTGTCTAGTTCAGAGATGTTATCCATGCTTGATGGATTCTTAGGCTATAACCAGATTGAAGTGGATGTTCAAGATCAACACAAGACAACCTTCACAACTCCTTGGGGCACTTTTGCTTATAGGAGGATGCCATTTGGTCTCATCAATGCTTTGGTGCAAATTTTCAGAGGGCAATGGATTTAGCTTTTAGTAATTTGAAAGGAAAGTGCATTATGATCTACTTGGATGACTTGATTGTTTTCTCTAAAAAGAGAGGATCATTTTCAGCACCTTGAAGTTGTTCTTCAGAAGTGCAGAGAACATGGGATCTCTTTGAATCCAAATAAATCCATCTTTGGTGTCACGGAAGGAAAGTTGCTTGGGCATATTGTTTCCAAGGAAGGTATCAAAATTGATCCAAAAAGAGTCCAGTGTTGTTCAAAAATCCCTCTCCTAAAAAGTAAAAAGGTGTACACTCTTTCTTTGGCAAGATTAATTTTCTAAGAAGATTTATCCTTGATTTTGTAGAATTAACTAGGAGCATAGCTCAGATGATGAAAGAGAAGAAATACCTCTGACATCTGAGGGAAAGGGTGCTTTTGAAAATATCAAGAAAGCTATTGTCAAAACCCCCATTCTTTCCTGTCCTGACTTTGAGAAGGATTTCATAATCTATTGTTATGCCACCAAGAACACTTTGGCAACCATTTTGGTGCAGAAGAATCCTAAAGGTTGTGAACTTCCTATAGCTTTCATGAGTTATGTTTTGAAGGCTCATGAATTAAAATATACACAAATGGAAAAACATGTTTTTGTTGTGGTGAAGGCAATTAAGAAATTTCGTTTCTATATTCTCAATTCTCACTCAATTGTCTTTTTCTGATTCAACTGTTAAATCAATCCTCACACAACAAGAATTTGGGACTAAAAGAGGAAATTGGGTGGAAAAGGTGCAAGAGTATGACTTGGATATCAAGCCAACTAAACTAGTTTGGGGTAAGGGTCTCTGTGAATTTATTGCTAACAGTGCCAAAGGTAACTCATCCAAAGAAGAAGATGTTGATATTCCCATTGTCCTCTTTCTCATCTCAACTAATGAATGGTACGTAGATATTTCTCACTTTCTAACATATGGGAGTGTCCACTCATTTGAATGCTAAGGAGAAAAGATCTATTAAATTGAGATTTGCACAATATGTGCTCGGGACAATTCGTTGTTCAAGAGAGGGATTGATGGGAGGTTTCTCAGATGTGTGGATAAGGAACAATAGAAAAGGTTAATCATAGTGTTTCATGATCAGGCTTGTGGAGGGAATTTTTTATCTGCTGTGACAGCTCACAAAATTCTTCGCGCATGATACTATTTTCCAACATTATTCAAGGATGCAACAAAGTGGGTTAGAAAATGTGAAGCTTGCCAAACTTTTTTGGGAAGAACCAAATTAGCTACCTTACCACTCAAGCCAATAGTAATTGAAGAGCCCTTTCAACAGTGGGGGCTAGATTTTATAGGTACTCTAAATCCCAAAGTGTGGGACATACACATGTTTTGACAGCCACTGACTACTTCACCAAGTGGGTAGAAGCAATCCCATTCAAGAGAACCACTTCTGAAGTAGTATGCAATTTTATCAAGGAGAATATTCTAGTCATATTTGGAGTCTCGAATAAAATTATTCTTGATAATGCCCCAAAATTCTCCTTGTATGAATTTAATGATTTCTACTATGGTTATGGAATTTCCTTGCACACTCTTCTAATTATTATCCCGTGGAAATTGGCACACAAAATCAACAAATAAAAATCTAGTAACTATCATTCGAAAGCTTGTAGATGAGTCAAATAGGAATTGGCATAAAAGGCTCTATGATGCTCTTTGGGTAGACAGAATCACACCAAAGAGAGCAATTGGAATGTCCCCATTTCAAGCTGTGTATGGGAAAGAAGCTCAACTACCAAGAATGATGGAATTGTCACCTTATGATTGATGAAAGCCATTGAGGATGAAAATTTCACTAGTGCCATGGAGAAAATAATTATGTACTTGCAAAAGTTAGATGAGGATATGTTACAGGTGGTGACAAAATCTTTGCACATCAAAGAAAAGGTGAAACAACTATTTGATAAGAAATCTAGATCCAGAGACTTCCAGGTTGGAGATATTGTCCTACTCTGGGATAAGAGATGAGAACCTCGAGGAAGCCATGGTAAGTTTGATTCTCTCTGGCTTGGTCCTTTCAAGATTAGACACTTTGTTGGTGAGAATTCATTTTATCTAAGCTATATGGATGGAACCTCACTTCCATTGCCATATAGTGGTCAGTATTTGAAGTTGTTTCAGTCCTAGGTGACTAGGCAAATTCCTCTTGTCTGATTGTACTATATCTTGTATAGTCCCCCGTTTTTGGTTTTGGGTTTGTGTTTTCTTACTCGTGTGTCTCTTCGTATTGCCTCATTCTTGACTCTATTGCTCAATGATATAACACTTGACATAAACCAAAGATTCTAAGGTCCTTTGTTCTGCCTTGTCCTCTTTTTGTGTCAAGTTAGTCCATCCCCGTAAAGAACTAGTGGTTGTCATCTTCACAAAATTTGTGTATTTTTGTCAAATTTTCAAGAATTTTGGTATGAGTGTTTACATGCTTTATAAAAGTCTGCTAAGTAAGGAAAATCCCCAAAAATTAGCCAATCTTAAAAGCTTTTGAAGTTTGAGTATTTTTTTAGTAGTGCAGGTTTTGATGTCCCACATGTCCCATGGCCCTCACGCTCTTTATTCCCAATTCCCCGTAAGCCTTGCATTTGACTCCCAACAAATTGTTAAAATTTTGTCTAAGTCCTCTTTATGTTGCAAAAATTTTGTCCCTTTGTGTCTCATGTGCCCTAAGTTCCTTCACCCTCCTTGTTCTTCATAGCCCCACCTTTTCCGCATTAAGCCCATTTTCTTTGTATTGCGGGCATTTTGACTTGGCGGAGAACTTGTGTTCCAGTGTCCCAAGGGCCTTATGTGCATATTTCACCTAAATTTCCCGCTTTCCATTGAACACATGTGCATTGTGAAACTTTCACCCTTCCGTGTCCCGAATGTCCCAAGTGCAACCCGGCTCCTAGTTCTCCGCAAACCCACATTTTACACATAATGGTAAGTCCCTGTGTACTGCAGACATTTTGGCTTATTATGTCTCGAATGTTTTGCGTGGTATTAAGCCCTCTTGTGCCTCATTTTCCTATCATATCTGCAATTTCTATAAACACGTCGGCATCGGGCATTTTAATTATCTTATTTCCCGCAAATCATTAAATCCTCTCATTTATTGCATTTCAACGACCTTCTCCGAAATGGGGTAATATAAAAGGGGTAGAATTGGCCATTCTAACCATCAAAGTTTACAGTCAAGCTTTATGTTCCATTCCCACATTTCCCAGAGTTGTTTCTAGCCGTAGAAAAGCATTTCTTAACCATTTTCAAAAATTCCAAGTGCGTTCTAGTTTTGAGAAGGCCATCATTTACCCAATGGCCAAAGGCAGAGTTTTCCATAACCCCCGTGTAAGAATTCCTAGCTAGTTTGGTCTCGTGCCCTACCTTATCGTCGCTTTCAGAATGAGCATTCCTCCCTCTGAATTATTGTTCCTCAGCTTTCTTTTTCCATAATGAAGGTTCATTTCAAGGGTCATGAGCATCTCTCCTCTCTCAAGACCTCCATACCCAACGTAGGGGACATTAATGTACAACATTTGGATTTCAATGATTTCTCGGGTGCAAATTAATGATGAAAATCTGTTGGGGTTAGCACACTCGTTGTAAATAATATATCGATATAAGCATACATGCAAATAAAAGTGGATATTATACTAGATAAAATATACGAATAAGAGATATAAATCAACGCCGTTTTAACGTGGTTCACCTAGTGTGGGCTACGTCCACCAAGAAATAAGTCAATCTATTATCCAAAGCTTTGACAAGATATACAATTTGAGATTTACAATCTTCCACACCTCTCAGATGTATAGTACTTTCTTACTCTCAAGCTTTTGCTTCTTCTCCAAGAATTCTCTCTCTCATAATTATTCTCACAATAATCATCAAAATTTTCAAGTTCTTCTTAATTCTTACTTCTAAACCCTAGCTTTCATGTTTATATAGGCATATACAAACTTAGGGCACTTAGCCATGCAATTACAATTAATAGATTTGCTTTAATACTAAAATAGATCTAATTCCCGAGAGTTAAATAAAACACTCCCGCACAGGTAACCGATGATGTCGGTTAGCCCTAACCGATGTTGGTTCCTCCTTGCTTGACCGATGTCGGTCCATCTATAATCAATGTCGCCATTCTGTGTTTTCTAGCAAGTTTCATATTGCATGTTAATCTGAAGTAATTGAGCTCCATAACTCAACAATCTCCCACTTGGAGATTAATTACTGCACCATACATGTACAATGTCATTCTTGGATCCTTCCTTAGCTTTGTTTCTTCCTCTTCAAGTCTCAAACTTGAATACCAACAGAAGTGGAGTGTAGCTCCAACTTCTCCTTTGTTAATGGCTTCGTTAGCATATCCACAGGGTTCTTGCTTGTATGAATCTTTTCCAAATTCAACTACCCATCCTCCAATACCTATCATATGAAGTGATACCTCAACTGAATGTGTTTCGTTCTTGAATGAAATGTTGAGTTCTTTTCCAAATGAATTGCACTCTGATTGTCACTGAACAATTTGCAATCATCTTGCTCCTTTCCCAACTCTTCCATGAACCTACTCATCCATATCATCTCCTTGCTAGCCTCTGTAGCTGCAACATACTCTACCTCTGTAGTAAACAAAGCCACAACCTTCTGCAATCTTGAAATCTAGCTAACTGCCATCCCACCTACTGTGAAAATATATCCAGTAGTGCTCCTCCTACCATCCATATCTCCAGCCATATCCAAATCAACATAGCCATATAATGAAATATCCAAACCTTCATAGCATAACTACATGCTAGATGTCCCTTTCAAATACATGAGTATCCATTGGACCTTTTCCAATGCTCTTTACCTAGATTGGCCATATATCTACTCACAACTTCCATTTCCTGTGTAATGTCTGGTCTAGTACAAACCATAACATACATGAGACTCCCAATTGTTGAAGCATATGGTACTCGTGTCATATATTTGACCTCCTCATGTGATGAAGCATGTTGATATTTGCTCAATTTAAAGTGTCCACCATAGGTGTACTAACAAGTTTTTTGTATTTTACATCTTGAACCTTTCTAACACCATGTAGATATAATCCTCTTGAAACAAATATAAATTCTTATTCTTTTTGTCTCTCGTGTATTTCATGCCAAGGATTCTTTTTGCAGCTCCTAAATCCTTCATAGCAAATGTGTGAGCTAGCTTTCCCTTAAGCTCACCAATGTCCTGCATACTAGATCCTGCAATAATCATATCATCCACATACAGTAACAAAATAATATAGCTCCCATTTTCAAGCTTCTTGAAATAAACAAAATGGTCAGATTCACATCTCAAGTAACCATGCTCATGCATAAAACTATCAAACCTCATGTACCATTACCTTAAATTTGCTTGAGCCCATATAGGCTTTTTTTTTCAACCTCGCACACTAATTTCTCCTTACCCTTGACTTCATACCTAAGTGGTTCATTGCATATAAATCTCTTCATCCAAATCACCATGAAGGAAAGTCGTCTTCACATCTAGTTTCTCTAAATGCAAATCTTCTACTACGCAACTAAACTCAATATAGTATGAATAGAAGTCATCTTTACAACAAGAGAGAAAATATTTCACCAAAGTCAATACCTTCTTTCTATGTAAATCCTTTTACTACAAGCCTTTCCTTGTACCTTTTCTGTCCACCCTTTTTCCTTGATCCTATAAACTCACTTGTTCTGCAATGTCCTCTTACCTAGCTGACAACTTAACCAAATCCCAAGTCTGGTTATGTTCCAAGGAGTCCATCTCCTCATCCATGCCATGCTCCCACTAGACGTGGGTTTTATCCTACATTACTTCTTCAAAATTTATGGTTCACCATTATCAGTCAATAATAAATAAAATAGAGGTGTAAATATTTCTGGAGGTTTACTTACCCTTTGTGACCTTCTCACAGGAGTTTGGGGTACCGAGGCTCAATCTGGACCTCCTGGACATTTGTATCTAAATCTGCGTTAATGACCGACGTGGTCACCTATAACCGACGTCAATTTTGCTAACTAATGTTGGTTTGGCTCTTCTGTAATCGATATTGGTTCTGTGACCGACCGATGTCGGTTAGGGGTCAACCGACACCAGTTACTTGTGTAACCCTGTCGATATTAATTTTAAATCCGAGAGTTCATTTTCATTCACAAACTTCTCAATCGGTTCATCCTTGGGTACCAAAATTTGATCCATGTACATTCTCTTTTCATTCCATTCAATATCATGACTCCTAATAATTTTAGAATTCTCTAAATCCCAAAAATGGAATCCAAATCACCATATCCATAACCAATGAAAGTGCATCTCTTGGATTTTACATCCAACTTTTTCTTATTTTCCTTATCAATATGCACAAAAGCTTCTGAACCAAAAACTTTAAGAAAAGAAAGATCTACCTCTTTTCCTAGTCCAAGCTTCCTCTAGTATTCCTCCATCTAGTGAACTTGAGGCCCATGGTTAATCAAATAAATAGATGTATCAACTACTTCCCTCAAAACTACAAGGGCAATCCTTTATGTATCCTCATACTTCTAGCATGTTCCATGATTGTCATGTTCATTCTCTCTGCAACACCATTCTCCTGTGGTGTTCTTGGAACCGTTCTTTCTCTACGTATCTCATTCACTAAACAATAATCATTGAAAGTCTTACTATAATATTTACCACCATTGTCAGATCTAAGGCACTTTAAATTTGAATTTGATTCATTCTCAACAAGGAATTTCCATCTTTTAAAATTCTCAAAAACATCATATTTACGTTTAATACAATAAACTCATACCTTTCTTGTAGCATCATCAATGAAATTAACATAATATTGATATCCTCCATGAGAAGCTACTTGAGCTAGTCCCCACACATCTGAGTGTACAAGCTCCAATTTCTTCTCCTTCTTAGTTGCCCCAACTTTGAGAAATATCACTCTCTTTTGCTTTCCAAAGACACAATGCTCACAAAATCAAGATCTAAATCTTTCAAATATGATAACTTACCCTTAGCCTTTAAGATCTACATTCCTTTTTGACTCATATGGCCCAACCGATTATGCCACATACATGCATCTGAATCTGAAGTAGATAATGCAGAAAAGGAATCAATAATACAAGTAGATAAATATAATGTTCCTACCTTCTTACCTCTTACCACAACAAAATCACCCTTGGTGACTTTCCAAGAGTCTCTGGAAAAGTAACCATGCAACTAGATTCACCTAGTTGCCCTACAAAAATAAGATTCCTCCTGAGGCTTGGCACATGCCTCACATCTTTCAATACCCATGTATTTCCATTCTACAATTTTAGATGAACTTCCCCTTTACCAATAGTACTGCAAGGTTCATTATCACCCAAATAAACATGCCCAAAATTACCCTGGACATAATTTTTAAAATAACCTTTATTAGAGGTTGCATGGAAAGAAGCTCTTGAATCTAAAACCCATGATTTAATTCTATTATCTAAAGAAAGAATAAGAGCATCTTGCATTACCTCTGCTGCAACAAGATTTACTTCTTTACCTTTGTCTGGTTGTTGGTTCTCTTTATCCTTTGACCAACAATATTTTTTTGCATGTCCTTTCTTTCCACATTTCCAACAAGTAATTCCCTTACCTCTAGATTTAGATCTGCTATCCATTGACTTTGATTTCCCATTACTCTTACTCTTGGATCTCTCCTTTTGCCCCTGCTTTCTACATTCAAAGCATTCCTAGATGATGATTCCTCTGTACTCTTCCTACAAATTTCTTCATTCAAGATTATACTAACCACATCATCAAACTTCAAAATATTATTAGCAAATGTTGTATTACTAACAACCATTACCAAGTTATCCCAACTATCAGGCAAAGAACATAAGAATAAAAGTGCTTTCACTTCATCATCAAATGGTATATCAACCGATTTTAATTGATTTACAATAGATCTGAAATCATTCAAATGACTAGATGCAAATCCACCTTCATGCATCTTAGAACTAAATATTTTCTTCATCAAATAAACTTTATTTGAAGCACTAGGTTTTTCATATAAATTAGCAAGATATTTCATTAACCCTACCGTAGAAGTCACTTCATAATATTGGAAGCCACAAGATGTTTTCAAGCTCAATCTTATAGATCTCAAAGCCTTTCTATCAAGAATCTTTCATTCTTCATTAGTCATCTTCGTAGGTCTAGACTTCTCATCCAACGGTAAATACAAATCTCTTTGATACAAATAATCCTCAATCTGTATCTTCCATAATTGATAATTTCAAATCATAAACTTCTTTACCTTGTATTTGTTTTCTTTTGTCATTGTTGTAGCTCCCACTCAATCAGAAAATCCTCTGTGAGTAAATCTATCAACACACAAAACCCTCAAACAAAGCTCTGATACCAGTTGTTGGGGTTAGCACACCAATTGTACAGATAATATATCAGATCTAAGCATACATGTAAATAAAAGCAGATATTCTACCAAAAGAAATATACAAAATAAGAGATATAAATCAACACCATATTTAACGTGGTTCACCCAGTGTGGGCTACATCCACCAAGAAACAAGCCAATCTATTATCCAAAGCTTTGACAAGATATACAATTGAAGATTTACAATCTTCCACACCTCTCGATGTACAATATTATCTTACTCTCAAGTTTTTGCTTCTTCTCCAAGAATTATCTCTTTCACAATTATTCTCACAATAATCATCAATTTTTTTAAGCTCTTCTTAATTCTTACTTCTAAACCCTAGCTTTCATGTTTATATAGACGTATACAAAATTAGGGTACTTAGACATGCAATTACAATTAATAGATATGCTTTAATACTAAAAATAAATCTAATTCTCAACAGTTAAATAAAACACACTCATACAGTGTAACCGATGTCGATTAGCCCTAACAGATGTCGGTTCATCCTTTTCTGACCGATGCAGGTCATAGGTGACCGATTCCGGTCCCTCCATAACCAATCTCGATTACTATGTTTTCCAAAAGTTTCATATTTCATGCTAATCTAAAGTAATTGAGCTCCACAACTCAACAAATCCTTTGCCTTTGGCTCAACTCGATAAGGATTGTAAGATAACATTCGCTATGGGATTCCTTGTCTCATTTCAATACGCATATACAATTTTGGCATGTGGATCTCATTTTGACCCGACACAAAATAAATCACAGATCCATGAGGCCAAGTGATTGCCAAATTGGATGTGGGATGTATCAATACTGCTCTTGGAATCCCAATGTTTGAAGACTCAAATGTTCTCACTATGGCACAAGCTCAACAGTTGTTTGATCAAGAACCTGACAAGTACAAGTACATGGTAGCCAAGTCTTGGTTCAAGGCCCTAAAGAAAGGAGCCTCCAGGTTGCCTAAAAATATGTACAAAAGTGATTTCAAGGAAGAACTTTCGATGTCATTACTCACTGGCCAAGATAATGGGGCTTCCTACAAGAAATGAGTTCCACTTTTGGATGTTCCCATACATAAATATCATATGTGAGGGGAAGAAGAATTTGAATTTGGGAGAAATCATTCGTATCAATCTAAGCAAGGAATTAGCTATTGTATAGAGGACATGTACCTTCTATATGACTTCTTATTTGATGTATACTATTGGAGCATATAGAGAATGGCTAGGTCTTTCTCCTGAAGACAATAAAAAGAATGCCCCAATATATGAGTACTACTCAAAATTGACCCTGAAGAACAATAATCATCATTTTAGGAGGGTCAATGATGCCTTCACATGTACATAATCAAGATTCGGAGGGTAATATAGCTAAAATATTTTCTAATGAAGCTAAGCAGTTTATATCCACCTATGGCATATACTACATTCAGTTCAGGAAGTTCTCTTATATCAGTTGGCATGTTTTGAAGATTCTCCCTATAAGCTTCCCATGTTCTGCAGTGACAAGATTGCCCTAGTAGAAATTTGTAGGCAGCTTGATAAGTTTCACAAAACCTACAAAGACAAAAAGATAGTTGGAGTTCAATTTCCTATCACTCTAGGTAATTATACTTGTAAAACCGCCTAGGATGCTCAACATATAGAAAGGACAATTCTTTACTTTCAATTTTCATTTCTTTCAAAGAAGGTCTTGTTTTGATCTTAAAGGTTTCATCGCCAATAATGTCAGAATGTATTTTTATCACCTTCCTAAAGTAGAAGACTCCGGGCGATTGCTCGAGACGATTACGAAGCAAGAAGGAGATACTATGGCCATCTCTCTTTACAACAAATCAAGGATTTTGGCATCTACAAAGTACCAGATGACCTGCAAGATGATGATGATGATTTACAATCCCTGGAATATAACAAGACTATAAGGCACAATCCTCTTGACACCATTGACTGGTTCAAGAAGGAAAATGATAATTTGTAAGAGATCACTAACGTAGTTTTAGTCAGAACTAAAGTATGGTTTGATAGGAAGATGAGGATGTAAAAAGTAGGAAGGTTATGGTCTCCCTCTCAAGAAGCCTCTACATCCCATGGAGAAGTCTTTGCTTCAACACATGAAGCACATTCTCGGTCAACCCTTTCTCTTCTGTAATCTTTCACCGTGGTGTATGCCAAGAAGGGAAGGACTAAGAAGACTAAAAACAGAGAAGATTTAATTGAAGAAGAAAACACTCAAAACCCCTTCTCCCAAGAAGACAGAGTTAGTCATAGTTCGTGGAACAAACTATTGACCTTTCATAGGAGATAAGGAATCGAAGTTGAGGAAGAAGAAGATAATAATCAAGAAGGGGGCAACACGAGAAAAGGAAGATGAGCGGGAAAAAAAGTAGGAGATTGTGAAATCAAATGGCTAAACAACAAGCACTCTAGAAACCCTGCCAAGAGAAATGCACATTCTTAGCTTTGGAACATCTATTATAGAGGTGTCAACTGCACAAACATTGGGCTCAATGAGTACTCTTGTAATAGGTCCTCTTTCTCCTCCTCCTTCCAGTTCCACTTTCACTTGGGTCCAACCATTCATTGATAGCAAGAAAATGAATGCCTCATCCCTAATAATTGCCCCCAAGTTTGATGTTGTGGTTGCTCTACTAGGAACAACTCCTACTCCATCTGCCAAGAAAGCTAGAACTACTTCTAGATTGGTATCTGATTCTAAGGGCCAACAATTTTTGAAATTGCTAAACCTAAAGTTGACAAAGATGAGAAAGATTTGGCTTTGAATGATTTAGAGTTGATAAGGATACCATTGGGTCACTTCCCCGGTACCAGCGAAGATCACAATTTGAAGGAGACTGTATCAAAGGTAATTGAAAGAGTGGAAAAAGGAAAGCAGACATAAGAGCAGTTAGAAGAACAGGTGCAAATTCTTTCTATTTTCATCAAGTCTTTATGCTCTTTTGAGAAGCATACCACTGCATTTAGTTTTCGCATGCTCCATTCTATGGGTTTCATTGGTAGAGGTATTGACATATATTCACAGGGTATTGTTTCCCCTATTCCATATGTTAAGTGGAATTCTTCTCATGGCATTGGTTTTGAACAGGCACTTCATTGTGATCACACATCGACAAAGCTCATATTTTTGTTCGCTCGACTCTTTCTATGGATCATGAGCAACACATGAGTTTTGCACCTTCACTCAAGCTTGAGAAACCTAAGATTTTAGCTATCAGAAAAGATCAACTTGACACACATACTATGTTCCTTTGCATACACCCATTGTGTATTTTGCACCAAGTCATATGCACACATATTCTTCATCCATCCGTGTTGATTTGGAGTGGATATCGATCACTTATGGTGGCGACATAGGCATTCATTGAGAGGACTCTACAGTGTGTGCTTCTCCACCATTCGGCCTCTTGCTCCAATTTCTAAACCTTCGGCATTGCAATGCTCCTTGTTTTGAGCATTTTTCTTTAGTAGGTGCAGTGTATCTCTCTTGTTTGTTGAAATATTTTGTATCTATATTTTCGACACTTTTGGCATGTTAACAATCTCTCTTGTGGGGAGCTATTACGGTGAAGTCCAGTGTTCGAGTAGTTGTTTTGACAACTCATACAAATTTGTAGCGTCACTCCACCCATTTAGTAGTAGGGGAGGGTGTGGTGTTGATTATACTTCTTCAGGTTTTGTTTCCTTTCCTTATTACTTTGTATTTTCTTGGATTGTGACACTCTGGATATTATGTATTTGCCTTGTTGCTTTGGTTATTGTTCTTGGATCATGGCACACCTATTTGTAACAATTGATTGAATTATGTTTGTCTTCGGGTTTTTGCCCTTGCCTGTTACCTTGGCTTTTCTTAGATCATGACACTTTGGATTTTGTGTCTTTGCCTTGTTGTTTTGGTTATTGTTCTTGGATCGTGGCACACCTATTTGCAGAAGTTGATCAAATTATTTTTGGCATTTTTTTGCACTTTTGACATCACTCCATTGACAGTCTCCTTGTATAGAGCTATTCTAGTGAAGCCCAATGTTAATTGTTTTTGAGTTTTGTGATTGAACAAAGCGATGGATTGGACCACGGTGCACACCAAACTTCTTCAACATTGTATGAGTTTTTTTGACTGAGCCGATCTTCTTGGGATGCCCTGCAGCGGGTTTTTGCTCTGTTGGTTTTTTTCACTGGTGGTTTTTATTAGTACCACAAACGAATGGTATTCTAATATAGCCTACTTTCTCACATATGGTGAGTGTCCAGAGAATCTGACAACTAAGGAAAAATTAGCTATCAAACTAAGAGTTGTTAGGTACATCATTTGGGACAACACTTTGTTTAAGAAAGGAATTGACAACATGTTCCTTAGATGTGTTGATAAAGAACAACAACCTAGGTTGTTGGAAGCCTTTCACAATCATGCTTGCGGTGGTCATTTCTCTAGCCCTGGTGATGGCTCATAAAATTTTGTGAGCACATTATTACTAGCCCACTATGTTTTTCGATGCTCAGAAATGGGTAACAAAATGTGAAGCTTGTCAGCAATTTGTTGGAAGACCAAAATTGGCAGCTTTTCCTTTGAAGTCAGTTGTCATTGAAGAACCCTTTCAACAATGGGGTTTAGATTT
The DNA here is from genome assembly GCA_018340775.1 of Taxus wallichiana var. yunnanensis. Lineage (NCBI taxonomy): Eukaryota > Viridiplantae > Streptophyta > Pinopsida > Cupressales > Taxaceae > Taxus > Taxus wallichiana. Next base: position 583,963,441 of record CM031243.1, read on the forward strand.
CATCGAGTTCTAAATCCAAACTCCAATGTTGGTCATACTCACGTGCTCACTGCAACTGACTACTTTACGAAGTGGGTTGAAGCTATACCAGTAAGACAAACATCTATTGCGGTAATATGTGACTTCATCAAAGAGAATATATTGGTTCGTTATGATTCCACACAAGATCGTGATGGAAATGCCTCCAACTTCTCTTCTATAGAGATGATAGGTTTTTGTTATGGGTATGGGATATATTTGTCTCATTCGTCAGATTATTACCCGCAGGAAATGGTCAAGCAAAATCTAGTAACAAAAACATCATTACTATCATGTGTAAGTTAGTAGAAGAAAATAAAAGAACTTGGCACAAAAAGTTATATGATGCATTGTGGGTTGACCGCATAACTCCCAAAAGAGCAATCGGGATGTCTCCATTTCAACTTTTGTATGGAACCGATGCTCAAATTCCCATCACATTGGAGTTACCAGCATTACGATTAGCTCAAGCAATTGATGATGAATGCTTCACCAATGCATTAGATAAAAGGATCATGTTCCTAAGCAATCTTGAGGAACAAAGAAGTCAAGTGGAAAATAGGATCGAGGAACATCAATCCAAAGTGAAGAGGTTGTTCGATAGGAAAACTAAGGAGAGGCAATTCCAAATCAATGACTTGGTTCTTCTCTGGGATAAGAGACGTGAACCAAAAGGAAAGCATGGGAAGTTTGATTTGTTGTGGCTAGGCCCTTTCAAGATTAGACATTTATGTGGAGATAACACCTATTACTTGGTGTATCCCGATGGAACTCATTTGCCTTTGCCCTACAACGGGCAATATCTCAAGCACTACCAAAATTGAAAACGAGTTTGTTCCCCATATGTACATAGGTAATTAGGATTTTGGTTTGTTTATTTTCCCCATTTTTTCAGTCTCCTCTCTTGTATCATCCCATTTTTATGCCACATCATTTTTGGGATCATGTTCATTAATATTTTGTTACGGGTCCGTCCTTTACATCCATAAAGTCCTTGTCCCCGATAAGAGTTAATCATATCAACTAATTTTGACTTCACAAAATTAATAAAAATGGAAATTTTGAAAATTTTCAAAAGTGTTACTTTACATGATCTATCACTCTCATCGTGATTGTCTCATTTTTGTGATTGTTTCGGTCTTCGTTTCATCCATTTCGGTGAGAACTCCTCCCGCCAGGTCTTAAACTATGTTAAATATTAATTAATTAATTACTCTTTGTTTCATAAAATTAATTTCTAATAAATATGGGGTTTTTAATTAAATAAATATTTATTAAAATTCATTCGGTAAGATTTATTTTAATTGTCGGGGAAAAATAAACTTCCGCTTCCCATTGTTGGGGATGCCAAATTGGCTTCCCGAACCCGGATTTCCCCTTTCCTAGTAAATTTGTTTTAATTCCTCGCTTGTGGGATTTCTTCCCTCGATTGCCAAATTAATGAATTGGCAAACAGTCGAAAATCTCCTGATTTCCCACATGGGTAAATAAAACGGGGATTGTCAGCCCGCCTTGCCATTTCCACTGGAAATTGGCTATTTATTTCTCCACTTCCCCCTAGCAATTAATACCACTACCCGAGAAAGAGTGAATTGGTTATTCCAACGGAAATAAGAAGCGGTTAAAAGTAAGCTTCTTTGACCATTTCTTCGTCAAACTTATTGGAAAAATTCATGGAAATAAGGAAGCTTTCAAATGTCTAGTTTACTGTAAACACAATTAAAAAAAATTACATTAGCTACATGGAGAAGAAAGAAATAGCCAAAGAACAAGCATGAAAAGAGTTTGCGAGAATCAAATCGGAAACGAGGCACCACGAAGTAGTTGCACTCCAACGGAATCTTGATAGCTCCAGCGTAATTACAAGAAAGAATCGATCAGTAATGGAAGAACTTGCTCAATAGAAACAAAACTTGCACATAGAGGAAAGACAACGGAGTGTCTTGGCATGCTCATAAATGAATAGTAAATGGGTACATATGGGGTGTTGAGTAACCCTATTGCATGACACAAAGAAACCCTAAACCTAACCCATGTGAGATGACCCTCCAATATGAGAGGAGGACACATAGGATAACTCACACTAACACCCCCTTCATTGAAGCTGGGGTAGCGGCTATGATGAGTCAGACGGAAAGAGAAGAAACTCCTAAACAACTAAGAAAGATGTGTCATGGTGGGGCCCGACAACTAAAGGCTTGATAAGGTGCCCATATACTGAACACAATCTTCCTAGAAGAAGAAGAAGAAAAGAAGAACTACATAGTCCGAAGAAGATGAGTAGAGGCAGGCAGAAGACCTCACCCCAAGAAGAGACTGTAAGTGAAGAAACTCCATCTCGGTGAAGGGCTTGGTGAATAAATCTTAAATCACGATCAATTTTATCTGCAATGTCTTGAATGTTGATGATACCATCTTGAATAAGCTCTGTATGAAGTGCATATGGATCTCAATGTGCTTCGTCCCATGATCTTTGAATCTGGATTTTTGTAAATAGAAATTGTGCTCGTGTTATCACGAGAAGATAATGGTAGGCCACGAAAGTGGATGCCAAACTCGTCATAATACCCTATAGCCAAATACATTACGTGGCGGCGTTAACTACTCTCTCTGTATTACTCGCCTCTATAGATGATATCGCAATTACATTATGCTTCTTGCTAGACCAACTAATGGGACCCGAACCAAGAGAGAAACTGTAGCCAGAAGTAGATTTTCGATGATCTAAGTCACCGGCCCAATCAGAATCTATGAACCCAATCAAGTCAATATCTACCCCTCCATGATAGTGAATGCCATCAGCATAGGTGCCATGAACATAATGAAGGATCCATTTAGTTGCTTTCCAATGCAGCTCATGTGGCTCCTGCATGAATCTGGACATGATCCCAACAACATATAATAAATCCGGTCGAGTGTGAGTCAAGTAAATCAAGCTCCCCACCAACTGTCGATAAAGAGTACCATCAACCAAGGGAGTAGAGCAATCTGAAACCAACTTAACCCCGGAAAGAAAAGGAGTAGGAGAAGACTTGCAATCGCACATCTAAAAAACAAGCTAGCAAGTCAAGAGCATACTTAGGTTGCGAAATCAAGATTCCCGAGTCAGATTGTGAAATCTGGATCCCAAAGAAGTAATGAAGCAGACGTAAGTCAGTCATGGAAAACTTGTTGGCTAAGGCGATCTTCACATAATCAATAATAAAGGAAGAGTTTCTGTGATCAAAAAAAGTCATCAACATATAGAACAAGAATGAGTATGGAGTCATCTTTCTATAGAATATAAACAATTGGATCGAGTGACACCTGTAAACCCTAATGTAAGTAAAAGGATTCCATCTTGGCATACCAAGCTCGAGGGGCTTGTTTAAGGCCATAAAGAGACTTCTTTAACTTACAAACAAGGGAGGGATCTTGGACATAGCCCGAGAGGTTGTTCCATGTAGATCTCCTCCTCTAGGTCACCATGAAGAAAGGCACTCTTAACGTCCATTTGATGGACCTTCCATCTATTCGTTGTGGCAATGGCTAGGGTCGATCGAATATAAGTCATCTTCGCAATCTAGCAAAGGTTTTTGTATAATCAACCACAACTATCTAGGAGAAACCCTTTCTACTAATCACGCTTTAAACTTTTCGACGTCTCCATCTACTCCATACTTTGTTCGAAACACCCAATTACACTGAATGATTTTTCTTCCTTTCGGAAGAGTGGTGAGATCCCAAGTATCGTTCTTCATGAGAGAGGAATACTCCTCATCCATGGTAGAATCCCACTCAGGAATACCAGAAGCCTCCCAAAAAGACTGTGGATCAGAAGCAGAGGTGAAGAAAGAGTGGGGTCCAACAAAATTTGAGCGAGTACGTCTCATATCCGAAGTATCTCCAACTAAATCTCCAGCACTTTGCAAAGTTTTCCTAACCCAAAGAGGACTAGGAGGATCAGGCTCAGAGTCAGAAGATTCTTCACTTGAGTGAGAAGGGACATAGTCCTCGTCATCACTACTATCAGAATCAAAAGACTCAGAGGTCTGATGGTCGAGAGGATCAGGAAGAGGAGCATGCTCAACAGTATCATCATCTGATGAGTCAGAATCTGAGTCAGTGAGCTGAAGAACCTCAATAGGTGGAGAAGTAGAATTCAAAGAAGACTCATCGAACTTAACACTTCTCTCAATATACAGCTCATGAGAAGTAGGATTCATCAATCAATATCCCTTCACGCCATCAGGATACCCTACAAAGATACAAGGTTTGGATTATGGTTCTAAGGCCTTGTGTTTCTTCTTGGGAATCTGAGCCATAGCCTTGGATCCAAAGACTCGAAAGTGCTCAACATCAGGCTTGCATCCAAACCAGGCTTTAAAGGGTGTCATCCCTCTTACTGCCTTGTGTGGAACACGGTTCTGAATGTAATTTGCACAATTCACTGCTTCGGCCCAATACTACGGAGGAAGAGACTTCAAGTGAATCATACAAGTGGCCATCTCCTTAAGAGTACGGTTCTTTCTTTCTGTGACTCCATTATGCAAAGGGCTATAAGAAACTGTATGCTCTGAAAGAGATCCCTTCAGAAGTACAGAAATCCATGAACCTATTGTTTACATATTCACCTCCATTTTCGGTTCGAAGAACCTTGATAGACTTCCTTTGTTTCTCAGCAAGATCCTTAAAGTCCTGAAAATGTTCAAAGACTTTAGACTCAAGCTTAAGAAAATATACCCAAGTATATCGTGAATAGTCATCAATGAAGGTTAGCACATAAAGAGCTCTAGTAAACGAAGGAGAAGGAAATGGACCAGAAACATCGCTGTGAACAAGATCCAAAGGACGAGTGGCTCTCCAGGATTTTCCTTTGTCAAAGTTCTTTTCAGGATGCTTTCTAAGGGTACAACCCTCACAAAGACCCTTAGAAAACTTGATGCGAGGTAACTTGTTGACCATTTCATTTTGGCTCAATTGTTCAAGGTAGCGATAATTTAGATGTCCGAAACGCTCATGTTATAGCTTACTAACCTCATTTGCATGAGTGAGCAAGGCAGTGGGCATAAAATCGAAGTAAAGTGGGAGAAGATGTACAACCGTGAATGATGATTTGCCTTTCCCTCGGCCACTTTGTAGTTTCATTGTTAAGCTCACGAGTAATCACCGAGTTAGGACCAAATTCCACTCGCATTCCTTCACCAAGATGAGTAATTTGGTAAACTGATAGGAGATTGGTAGAAAGATCGGGAACACTCAACACTTGGTTAAATGTTCCCCATCCATCTTTGTCGATTCACTACCGGAAATCGACAACTGTCGTGTCATTGCCCATCGTGATTTGGGACATTCCACGAGGTTTGATGTTAGAAAACTCAACATGTGAAGAACCCATGTGGTGCGAGGCACCAGAATCTATAATCCATGTCGATAAAGGAGCAACTATGGCTACAAGGGCTTTTCCTTTCTTCTTATCATTTTTAGCACCTTTTGCAGCAGAAGACTTGGCCTTCGGAGCACTTTGTTTTATGGATTTAGGAACACTTATTTTATTCTTCTCAAGTAAATGAGATAAGTGATCAATATGTTTCGAAAATAGCATTGCTCGTCGTGAGCGGACTTCTTGCAAAAGGAACACAAATACTTGCATGTGCCTTAGGCTCGAAAGTTGAAGTGTTTGTGTCATTTTTAGGTTTGGTCTTGGTTTCTTTCTTAGGTTGATCCTTTGTTTCTTTCTTCTTTTCAGTCTTCTTTCCCTTACTAGTACTTGCTTCTGAGGGCATGTGACTTGGACTTGAGAGACCCCATTTGAATGTGTTTGTCTGTTCTCGAATGAGTTGGGACGAAAAATGATTAACGGAGGGCATAGTCCAAGTATCGCCCGAGCAAATTTTGTTGCGTAGAAAGTTGACACGAAGACAGAATATTCGGGACCTAGTTTAGAGAGAATCGACAAGATCAGTTGAGAATCTTTCTTCTCTACTTGACATCCTTTTAACAATAATATAATGTGGACAAATTTCGAGAAGAAAGCTTGTAGGTTTTCAAAGTCACTAGGATTTAACCCTAGTAGTTCGTTTTCCAACTCATGCACTCTCATGTCATCTAGTTGTCCAAACATCGCATCTAGCATTTTCCACGCAGATTTAGGTGTTTCGGATGCCTCAATGTGGAAGAGCAAGTCAGGAGAAACAGACATGCAAAGAAGACCTAAAGCTTCATCACTACGGTTTAACCACTTAGATTTTTTAGGTTCGTCATCTGGTTCAGTCTCAGTTCCCATGGTGATGCGGAATAACCCTTTACCCCTTAGTTTCATTATTATTTTCGATCTCCATTTGAAAAAGTTAAACAGCGTAAGCAAAGGAATTGAAAGTGCATCCATAGTGAGAGAGAGAGAAAGAAATGCAAAAAAGAAACACAACCACCCAGGACAATAACAACCCCCCTGCTTTCGGCACTTTATAGTTTAGTGCGTTGAATACAATCAGGTCCGTGCGTGCGGTTTGAAACACTTGGTAAATCATCTTGCAATTAGCGTAATAACGTGCAAGAGAGGAGACCACGACAATGTTTAGTGGAGTGCAGCAAATAGGACACCGTAAACAAGCAAGAAAACAAGGAAGGAGGCGAAAGCCAATCCTGGTTGTGAGAAAAAGCGTCTCACGTCGCAAATGAAAAACCCCCTTGCTGCAGACTATGGCGGCCAGTCGCAAGCAATAATAAGGGTAAAAATAATGATTATAAATAAGGAATCCTAATGATCTTCAGAAGGGGGAAAACGCTCTGGAAGACAAAAGAAGGCCCATAATGGCGCTACACACTTGAACGCACAATTAGAGAAAAAATGACAATAACGTGTAATAAATTAACGTTCGAAACATCCAGTTTGCTAAATGTGGAGCATTTGGAGTTTTCAAAAAGAACGAGAAAACATGTTAGGTTTAAAAGACGATTGTTTTTGTTAAAAAGACTAATTGTAAATTAGGAAAAAGAATAGTAATTAATAAAAATAGATTTAATGGAATTAAATCTAATTAATTACTAAAATTAAATCTAATTAAGTGTTAAGATTAAAGAAGATCTAATTAAAAACTTAATTAAGATCTTATTAATATCTATGAAATTAAATAGATTTAAAAAACTTACCGTAAGGAAGGTTTAGAACTTACCAAAAAAAATTGAAGCTTTTGAGTACTTACCCAAAAACAATAACAAGTTACGGCTTGTTTTGCTTAAAAAAATTAAAAAGCTTTTAATAAATAGAAAACTTTAAAAACTTACCAAAAGGAAGCCACGGGCCGTATTTTAAAAGCATTTTTGTTGATTTTTAAAAGATTTAAAAAGTTTTCTTACTTTACCAAACTAATTGCCAAAAACTTTAGAGTTTTCTTAAAAAAGAATGTATTTTAAAAAAACTTTACCAAAAACATAAAGCTTCACCTAATAAAAACACTTACCAAAAAAGCGTAGGCACAATAGTGAGGAAGAAGCGATCCATGGCATGTTTGAAAAACACACGGGGTTTTGTGTTGAGCGGTCGAGTTTTGTTTGTTTTTTTGTTGTTTTGGAGCGGCCAAGTGTGGTGGGAGGGGGCACGCAGCCAAAGCGGTAAGACACGCACTGAAAAAACACGCAAAGGCTCAAGAAAACAAAGAACACACACAGCGATAAAAGAAACGACTCAAAGAAAACACGACTCACGGGGCTTTTAAAAACAACTCGCTAGGGCTCACACGAGTAGAAGCAATTGAAGGATATGCAGAGGAGCAAAACACGAATTTCACCCAAAAATTTGACCCCGTATTCTCCGTTTTTAGCTCAATCTCCCAGAGAAACTAGACTACCATGCAACAACCACAAAGAAACCACAAATATCCTGCAAAAACCATAGAGAAACCAGAAATAGAGATAAAAAAATTCCAGTTAAATAAAAAAATTAAAAAACTAGAAAATACTCTATTTTGGATTTAGCTACACCTAGCTAAAAATGGCGGGAAAACCCCTAATTGCTCAAGGTATGATGAAAACCTGCAGATGCACAAAAAGAGCACAAAAAATGACACAACTTTTCGAGAAAGCTTGTTAGATGCGTTAGTAAGGAAAAAACCAAAAAATAGTGATCGAAAAACTTGCATGCAGAGTAAAAGAACAAAACCATGAAAGAGTAATCGCAACTAAAAAATAACGAGTGCACGTTTACTTGATCTCAGCTCTGATACCATGAAAAGAGTTTGCGAGAATCGAATCGAAACGAGGCACCACGAAGTAGTTGCACTCCAACGAAATCATGATAGCTCCAGCGTAATTGCAAGAAAGAATCGATCAGTAATGGAAGAACTTGCTCAACAGAAACAAAGCTTGCACATAGAGGAAAGACAACGGAGTGTCTTGGCATGCTCATAAATGAATAGTAAATGGGTACATATATGGTGTCTTTGAGTAACCCTAGTGCATGACACGAGAGAAACCCTAAACCTAACCCATGTGAGATGACCCTCCAATATGAGAGGAGGACACATAGGATAACTCACACTAACAAAACATAAACCAAAGATGAACTCCACAAAGGCCCAGAAGATCTTCCACGAAGCCCTGTAGAAGGAAACCAACATGTGAATTAAAAAAATAAGAAGATAAATAAATCTCTTTCCATGCATTCATCAAGGAATAAGAAAAAATAGTCCAAAGAATTTCTCTGCGCAGCACAAAAAGAATTTCCACACTACCACGGGGGGATAAGGAGATCATCGCGCATTGAAAAAAAAGTCCAAAATCATACCAAAGAAACAATTTCAACATAGCAGGGAGAGAGCATCAAGTTTTCAAGACAAGCAAAATAGTCCAAAGGAAAAATTTCACACAACCCAAGGAGGCAAACAAATAGATGAAGACAGATTTTCAACGCCTGGAAATCAGAATAAAACAGTCCACGCATGGGATTTTGACACAGGAAGTTAAATAAAAGAGAAACAACAAAACCACATCACCCTCCACGCATTCATTCGGGTCTTTCACCACGCAGCAGGGAGAAGAAAACAATTTTCAACGCCTGGGAAGAGTTAAACACAATCCAAAACACATGCATAAGAGATACCATGTGCCAAGGATAGCTGGAGTTGTCCAGGAAATAAAGAAAATAATAAACTTTGTAGAGAAGAACACATTTTTACACAGTTGTCAAAGATAAAAGCCAAAATATTTTTCTTTTTCTTGTTTCCCAGAAAATTACAATTCACGCGTTGAAGGAAAGGAATACAGTCCAAGAGTAAATCATTTCCACCACGCATTTACTTGGGCAAATCATGTAAGAGGTAGCAATTTTAAACAAAGACAAGAAACCACGCATTCTCCAAGTGTATCAATGCATTTACAAGAAGATTCAGCAAGTATAGTCATGCATCGATCAAAAGATCGCATCGAAGAAGTAAATCTCAAATTATGCGGTCATTAAAATTAGGTGATTTTCACGCATACCAAGGAGAATTTTCTCTGGAAAATTAAATAAAAATTGGGATATTAAAATTTGTTGATTTTTTTAATTTAAAATAAATAAATAAATCATTGTCAAAAATTTGAGCCTAGTCTCGGTATGATGTATTAAAAAAATTGTAATCGGGACTGGTTGTTATTATTATTATTATTATTAAAATAATAATAATAATAATAATTAAACAAGTCATATTATTCTTGCATTGACGGGGTTTCGGAGACTGAGACCGGCCCCACTTGCATTGTTTTGTGTGCTTGAGTCATTTTTCTATAAAATTCATAATGGCTGAAAAATCTAATAAATCTATAGGAAGATTGAGGAAGCAGTGGAGAAATCAAACAAATCCACACTCAAGTATGAATTCTAAGGAATCATCCCTCCCAGTTCCATTAAGTCGGCATATGACAATATCATTGATACGAATCTAGGTCACATCAATGTGCAACAATTTTGTGATCGGGTGAAAACTGAAGGCAAAACCATATTCTTGGATAGGCTTTACCATAGTGGTCTACCCCAAGCAGAACATTTCCTATCTCGGTGTAGTGTCCAGAGTTGGTTATCACTTGCGTGGAGCATTATGATCCCAAGAGATGAGGAATTTTTAAATATAATCGTGAGCCTTTCCTCTTAATCACACCAGAGCACATTGAGGAATTGCTCAGCATACCTGACTTCCTTGAGAATGCAGATATCACTCGACAATCAACGACAAGAATTTTGGGATGAAGAACCCCTCAGGTGGAGCAATATGGTTAATAACAACTGGTTAGTGACCAAGAGGCCTCGAATTGACCAACTTCCTAAAGAACAATTATCACATTGAGTTTGTGGAAGAAATCGGGGACATGATTACTATCCTAAGTCAATTTTTGGTTTACCCTCTACCAGGATTTTCCACCAATGGATGTATCAGTTTATCTGTATCATCCTTGCCAAGAGAGAGTTTGTGGATTGGGCCACCATCATCGCGATACCCTACAAAAACAATTGATTGAAGTAAAGATGATGGATGTTTCTACGTGACATCATATCTCGACTTATGCGCGTGTGCGAAGAAAGCTATTTTCTGGACTTGAAACAAGAGGAGTCACGAGTCCATCAAAAGTGTCTTCCGTTATTACCCACAACTAAGTTTCAAAATAGCTTTCACCATTTGAAGGCTCAACAATGCATTTACCTTCCGCGTGATTCAAACACCGAATCGAATACGAGAGGAAAGATTTTTGAAAGAAGCCATGGATGTCATTTCCCAATGGGGAACCTAGTTGATTAAATTCTCATCCTTTTCCTACATTCATGTAAGTGGCTTTGCAGGTACTCCATGGAAAATTCCTAAGTACGTCAGTGACAAATGGGCATTGATGGAGCTTGTGACAACTATTCCAAATTCATTGTCTTCTTAGTGACAAACATCACTCAGAATTCATTTCCCAATCCAAATCGGGAATACCAATGTCCAAATCTCTTCAGTGCACAACTCATGGAAAAAGAGTTTTCCCTCATCACAATTCATCCATATGTGAAGAGAGCCCAGTTTGATATCAATGGATATATGTAAAAGATTCTTGGAGAAAAGTATCAACATAACCCTACCATGGAAGATTTATGGGTTGCTTGTTCAGACGAGCATGAAGTAAGAAGACAAGAGTTTTCTTACCTAACCCTTGCTCCAATCACGGTCATTCGCATCAAGAGAGTCCTCCAGATTCATTCGTAAATGATGATGAAGATGTTATTGATCCTTCATATGATGCATTTTATTTTATCCTGTTGCCCTAAATTGATTGGACCAAAAGAGATGAATTTTCTCTTGATAGCAAGAATCAAACAATCCTTGAAAGAAGCATATCTTGGTATGAAATAGAACTTGCCAAGTTATAGTCTCAAGATCATACTTCGAGATCACAAAAATTTCCAACTCGAGAAGGTCTTCATTCACCCAAATCCCCTTCTCAATCGACCTTCATGCCATCGATCATACGCAACCAATGAGAAAGGAGTGGTTGCCAAAATCCACTTCGCCAAATAATTTGTCGCTAGGAGAAAAACCTAAGGGTCCTAGCCCCAGTGAAGGAAGAGAGCGCGTATCTGGATTTTCTACATCAAGTAGAGATTCTTCTACTCACATTGTTAATAGTTCTCAGAAGCTAGTAACAAACAATCCTTATCCATGCTTTGAACAAACATCCACTCAGGTGCAGGTAGTCCAAATATCAAACACTTTGGAACCTACAGTTCACAAAGAGATTTCCCAAAATCTCCCAAATGAGCAGGAGGTGGATATCGAGGTTATTTCTCCTGAAATCAAGGTCGTGGAAAGGATTCTTGCAGAATCTCATGATGTCGAGAATAATGAGAATGTTGTTTCGAGCTCCAGGACTTTTGTATGTAGAAATAGTGAATGATACTCCTTTCTGGGTTGATTGCGAAGTCAAGAAAAGGAAGAGGGTTTTCAAGGCAATTGACATTGATTTTGATGCCCTTTTCAAACTTTCAAATGACATCATTCCCAAGAAGCCTAAAGTGCTTTCTCGAATAATGGTGGATAGTGACGGAAACATATTTGCGGATCTTGCCATCCCACAAGTTGACAAGGAGCGTGATGTCATGACATCTGTGATTATGAAGTTTCTAGACTTGGACTTGGGAGGTCCACATTGGAGAGTGACATGGTGATGGCTCGAGATTCAATTAATATTGTGCTTAAGAGAATTGAGAAATATAAGTCTCAAACCTCTCAGCTCAAGGCTGAAAAGAACCAACTGGTGGAATATGTTCAACATCTAATAAATCCCATATCATCCACTTTCCCAGTACCTGATGCAGTGGATGCCCTTGATGAAGAAACTCTCAATTTATCAAAATAAATAAACACATTGGGCCATGTCACTAAAACTTGGCTTTCAGAGATTCTTGTTTTAGGCCAAGAGACGATCAAAATAGCGGTTAAGCTCCATGAAGATGTCAATGCATATCTTGATCCAATTATTTCTTTCAAGGAAACTTTTATTTCTAACATATCAAATTTGGATGAGATATTGCCCAGTTTATAGGAGATGACGAGTATGGAATCCTCAGTTTTAGCCATTGAAGGAATTCTCGAATTTGAACATCGAGGGACACGTTTTCTTTGGTGTTTGCATCTCAAATCAAGGAAGATGCTTCTCGAGGATTCTATGATCCATTATGAGAGCATATGCAATGAAGCCTTCACTTCACTTGCCTTGATTCAAGAATTCATAGCTAAGATCCCTTGCAACCTCATAAATGAGCATAATCAAAGGTGTTCATCGGAACATGTGGAAGAGCAATTTTCACAATTGTTTAAGGACATGTGCACTCAACGACCAATAATTTCTTGTACCTCAATTGAGCGTTGCATCAAATTAAAGAACTTGTTTGAGAACGCTCAATCAAATATGGTTAATTTAAATGATATGCCAAGTAGGATTATGGAATTATAGGTATTTTGTGAGGCTATTCTTCGACAAAATGAACCTCCAGAAGAAGAAAAGATGTTTGAAACATTGGGAAGGTTTAGATCCTTTTAATTGGTGAAAGTGGTAGATCCTAATTTCACCGATGGTTCAAGGAGATAGTTTTCTTGGTATCTAACGAAGTGGGAGAGTCCATTTCTCATATGTTTGAGATAGGTGGACCCCATTTCAATGGATAAGGCATTGGTTATTATTGTATGTTTTTAAAAATGGGATTTTAAGAAATGAATGTTGTTATTTAGGTTGCTTTTGGAAAATTGTGGATAACTTAAGTGATTTCTATTTTTAGTTGATTTTAATAAAGTTGGTTGAAAAAGTCAAAGGTCACTTAAGTGCCTTATTTAATGTTCATGTAAAACCCTAACTACTTTGTAACCAACTTTTGGGTTATAAAAGGAAGTGAGGGGCTCATTTGTAAAGGGTGACTTTGAGAGAGGAGAAGAAAATACTTTTGTGTGCAAGCTTTGTTTCAGGAAGAAAATTTGTGTTCTTTTGTGAAGACATTTTGGAGTTAATGAAATACGAACTTTGTGTCTCATTCATTGTCTCTTGTAACATTTGATGTTCTTATGTTCATTAGATGTTAGATGTTTAAATCTTGCATGCAAATATTGTCTTTGATCTTATTGTCAACATTATTAAGTTGTTGTTCTTGTTCACAGTGATCAAGCTCTGCTATTTACTTGCTCATGTGTGTTCCCTTTTACTCATTCTTGTTTAGCTGATGCAAACTCTATTTTATTTGTGTTATTTATTATTCTCCTCCATGCGATGTTAGACTTTACTTTTACTTAAATCTTGCATGTTCCTTCCATTCATTCCTTTCCTTCATTCCATTCCATCCCCCTCATTCACTTTTCTTTCCATTGATGTTCCAAAACACCCCCCACATACAATTTTGAATGTACAGGTGTAAATACAGTCTTGGTTTTCAATAAAGGCAGCCTCACCTTCATTGAGGAGGGACTTCGTTCCTACACATCGTATGTCATTTGCATGCGTGAAAATCCATATGCTAACAGTTTTTGGCGACTCCGCTTGGGATTCTAGAATCATTACCTAGTGTTTGGTTAAATCTTTATGACTATCCCCTCCGCACAAGCACCATTTCTTCAACCAAACCTTGTGCCAGATGAATATTTTCAAGGAGACATTGATGCCAACCTTCAAACAGTAGCTTGGGAAAACCGTGAAAGCTTGCAGCAATTTGTGGCTATTGATAGAGCCATTGGCAAAGAAATCTATATTGAAGATCTTAGAAGAAGAGTACCTGCACTTGTGGCCAGAAGACCTCCTGGACACGTGTTGATCATTGTTCATTGACGCAGCCATCTTCCACCAAGGTAATAATTTATATGAATATTACAGGTAACCCACCTATCTTGCAACCGAATCTTCTTTTTGTAGATACTCAAGAAGATATATCATCAAATCTAAGGCAAACTATTTGGGAAAAGTGCACGAGAAACTATCATTTTCATCTTGCCACATCAGTACTAGATAACAAAGAAGAGCAAGCCACGAGAGTTGCTAGAGTTATTCAAGCAAAAATAGCTCAAGAAAGAGAGTGAAGAGAAAAATCTAGAGTCGATCAGAACATGCTAGTGATCCCTTCACAGTAAAGATTTCAAACTAGTAGCAAAGAGGTTTACGTGAGGAGAAAAAGCTAAAGGTCAATCTAATCCCATTTTTTACTTTCAAGGAAAGTTTGGTTTTAAGTTATCTCCTCCCAAGAAGAACACACCTCGTAGATCTGTAAGCCTTGCATCAAGCCCCGAAAGAGAAAGCAAGGAAGGAATCACTACCAGTCAAGGACTTGTTCTTGCTCATGTTGTTTTGCCTTCACATACCACCTTTCCCAAGATGGCAGTCAACGTACCAAGGGGAAATGCCATAAGCCCATTGGCCTTGCCAGCTTGACATGATCTCCCAAGAGGATCAAGGAAGATTCTTCCCAAGTTCAACGAAGATGGGAAGACATCACCAGATGACCACATTTCTTCCTTCTTCACTGCATGTGATGTTTGTTTCGGTAGAATATGAAGTCAGTTGATATTCACCTCTTCATTGAAACACTACGATGTTGCTGCAGATTGCTTTCATCATCTGCCAAATGGATGCATTACAAACTAGAATTATATGAAAACTAAGTTTGAAGATTGATTTAAGATGACAGAAGATAAACATGATCTTCTTGCCCAATTATCTTAGGCGAAGAAAGATCCAACAGAACCTATGAGGAATTTTGAGGCTAAGTTCAACAAAATGGTGAACAAAGTTCTGCTAAATTCTTCCAAACCTTGATGGACAAAAATGTTTCTTTATTAATGCACAACAACCAGAAGTGTGTTATTAGCTGAGAAGGGCTAGAGTGGCTACTTTGGAACTTTCTCAATCCTTGGCCATAGAAATTGAGGATGACTTAATCATGGCGGGAAAATTCAAGAAAATTCCCTCAAGGAAAAAGTCAAGAAACCCCAATGCTTCAAAAAGCTATACTCACTAAGTTGGCTAATGATGTGCTAGCTTTGAAAAATCAAGTTGCTCAAAGTAGTAAACCTGCTCCTTATAAAGACATCCCAAGAAAAGGCTATGTTCCCAACAAAGCTAGGATTGCAGGTGCTCCGACAAGGCTTGTTATTGAAGTAGCTCCATGCAACTAACTCAAAGTGTGATGTCGTTGAAGAAAGTGATGATGAAGTTGAGGTCATTAAGGTTGATGAAGAAGATCCAAATTCTAGAACATCTGAACCTAAAGTTGAAGAGCTCCGAAGGAGAAAGTAATAATCATTTCTTCGAGTACCATTCAGAAGAAGAAGACGAATACAAAGAAATTATAGAAGATATGAATAGTCAATCCTTCAGCTTCATGCTCTCAAAAAAGGAGCAGAGTACCACTAAGGTGGAAGATAAAAAGAGCTCCAAGGAAGTTCCTAAAGAATCTAAGACTAAGGAAACTTCCAAAGAATCCAAGACAAATGAGACTCCTAAAGATTCCAAGGCGACTGAGGTTTCCAAGGTCAAAACTATCTTAAAGAAAGGAGGGCCTTTGTCAAGTCAATCAGTTGATAAATCAGCTACGAAGAAATTTTCTTCTTCCATGTCAGTATCAACCAAGCCCGAAGAAAAGGTCAAAAGTGTGCCATCATCAAGTTCAAAAGAACTAGTATCTAAGACATCAAGTATGATTAGTTTGCCCAAATTTGATATCATTGATCATATCAATAGAACAAAAATTTCCATGTTACTGGCAGAGTACTTTAAGTCCAATAAGGATCAACTCGAGAAATTGGTCCAATTTATCAAAGGTGACTCTATTGTTCATTCCTCCAAAGGAATTCTGAAAACTCCCAAAGATTGGAAGACTAAAAATATTGTGGCAACCACTACACCTTCAAATGAAAATATTGAACCTTTCTTTGTGTCCTTTCTGATCAATGGATGCAAATTAAGTAATTGTTTTATAGATTCTAAAGCCTCGAATAATGTGATGCCTACTGAAAGGTAGCACATGCTCTTGGGTTGACTTGTATGAGAACATTAAGATCTTGTTACTCGATGGAGACAAGACAAGTTCCTTAGATCGGGTAGATTAAAGACGCTTAAATGGTTTTAGCCCAATTTCCTCATAAGCAAGTTAAGGTAACCATTCTAGTTGCTAGCATTCTTGCTTCATATGGTATGTTTTTGAGTAGGAAATTTTGTAGAGATTTGGGTGGCGAGATTCAAATGGACTGGTATTGTGCCATGATCCCTATCAATGGAGAAATGAAGAAGCTAATGCCAGAAACTCATGCAAAACTCACGGTGGCGAAAAATCACATGATCCCCATGCACGGTCTTGTTATAAAACTCAAGTATGGGTAATTATATGATGACTACAGAGGTTCGTGCACCTAAGGTCACTTTCCAAGACTCTAATGAGATATGGACTCTTGAGTTCGATGGAAGTTGTTGCTCAATAGGTTCGCGTAGGAGTAGTGCTCATATCTCTGAATGGTAAAATATTTCCTTTTTCTTACAAACTCCAATTTTCAAATACTAACAACACTGCAAAGTACGAGGCATTAATCCTTGGCCTTCAAGCTGCAGAAGAGAAAGGGATTAGAAATTTGAAAGTCTTTGGAGATGCGGAGTTGATTGTGAAACAAGTTAAAAATCAATTCCAAGTAAAGAATGATCATTTGAGACACTACAAAATAAAGTGTGGGACGTGATAGAAGTCTTCGATGCTTTTTCCATAAAATTTGTCCCTCGCGAAAAGAATGACAAAGCATATTCTCTAGCAATCTCAACTTCATTAATGATTCCTCATTCAGAGTTTGATCAAGAAAAATACACCATCGAAATGGTTTTTAGGCCAAGTGTTCCTGACAATGCAAAAAATTGGCAAGTATTCAATGATGATCAAAAATTATTGCCTTCTTGGAAAAAAGGGATAATTTTGAACAATTTTACTTTGAGGGAAGTGATTATGCATTTCACGAATTGACGACCTCACCCATTCAATAAGGAGTTGAGAACGAAGATCTTGGTGATGACATCATTCAACTCGAAGGAAATAAAATTCCAAAAGGATTGGTTTCACTTGAATAACTTTTTTAAAAATATGATAGGTTTATCAAAGAGAAAGAACAAGCGGGACTGCAAATTCTGCTGAGAGTATGAGCAAGTTAACATTGGTACCAAGGAAAAACCTCACCTGGTCAACATCGGTAAGTGTTTCTTACCTGAGGAGTGCAAGAAATTCATAAGCCTCCTTACCAAATATTCTGACGTCTTGGCTTACTCATATGAAGACTTGAAGTCTTTCCAACCTAGGGAAATGGAGCATGTCATACCCTTGAAACTTGGAGCAGTTCCATTCAAGCAGAAGCAAAGACAATATAATCCTAAGATTGCAGGGAAAAAAATCCATGAGGTTCAAAAGATGTTAGATGCACAGATAGTATTTCCTATTCGACATTCGACTTGGATAGCTAATATTGTACTAGTTCATAAGAAAAATGGGGAAATTAGGATTAACATGGATTTCTGTAATCTTAATCAAGCTTCCTTGAAGGATAACTATCCACTACCGATCATGGACCATATTCATCAGAAGATAACTCGATCGGAAATGTTATCTATGTTATCTATGTTATCATGGACCAACATAAAACCATGTTCACCACCCCTTGCGGTATGTTCGCATAAAGAATGCCTTTTGGTTGGATCAATGCCAACACAACTTTTCCAAGGGCCATAGATATGGCATTCACAAATTATAAAGACAAGATCATCGTGATATACCTAGATGACTTGACAGTTTTCTCAAAGAAATGAGGAGATCACCTAAGAGATCTAGAGAAAATATTGCAAAGGTGCAGACTTCATAAAATCTCCTTGAATCCAAAGAAGTTTGTGTTCAGAGTTACAGAAGGTAAACTCGTAGGTCATAATGTTTCTAAAGAAGGAACTAAAATTGATCCTGAGCGCGTTCAAGCTATTAAGAATCTTTCCTTGCCTACAAGTAAGCCTAGAGTCCACTAATTCTTTAGAAAGGTGAACTTTTTTAGAAGGTTCGTGCTAGAGTTTGTCGAGCTAACCAAAGAAATTTCTGATATGATGAAAGGAAAAGAGTCATTCAAATGGTCAAAGGAAGGTAGAGAAGCATTTGAGAAAATCAAGGGTGTTATTAAAATCTCCTACATTAGTGTGCCCCGATTTTAAAAAGGATTTTATAATCTATTGTTATGCTTCACCGCACACAATCTCTGCCATCTTGACTCAACACAATCAAGAGGGAATCAAATCTCCTATTGCATTCATGAGTCTGGATTCAAGAAACATGAACTCAATTACACTCCCCTTGAGAGGCATGCGTACATAGTGGTGAGAGCTTTGAAACATTTCAGGTACTATGTATTGAATTCTCACACTAAAGTCTTAGTACTGGACACCACAGTTAAATCGATCTTGACACAACAAGAACCAAGATCTAAAAGAGGTAACTGGGTCTCCAAGATCTAGGAATATGATTTGGACATCAAGCCTACCAAGTTGGTTCGAGGAAGAGGACTCTGCCAACTCATCGCAAAGAATGAACCACAAGAGGACTCTGATGAAGAACCAATTGAGGAAAATTTACCATTTGGTGGTTTTGTCGATACCACGAGATTTAATGGTATTATGATATAGCCTACTTTCTCACATATGGCGAGTGTCCAGAGAATCTGATAGCTAAGGAAAAATGAACTATCAAACTAAGAGTTGTCAAGTACGTCATTTGGGACAACACTTTGTTCAAGAAAGGAATTGAATTGACATGTTCCTTGGATGTGTTGATAAAGAACAAAAACCTAGGTTGTTAGAAGCCTTTCACAATCATGCTTATGGTGGTCATTTCTCGGCCCCGATGACGGCTCGTAAAATTCTAGAGCACATTATTACTCGCCCATTATGTTTTCCAATGCTTAGAAATGGGTAACAAAATATGAAGCTTGTCAACAATTTGTTGGAAGACCAAAATTGGCAGCTTTTCCTTTGAAGCCAATTGTCATTGAAGAACCCTTTCAACAATGGGGTTTAGATTTCATCAGAGTTCTAAATCAACTCCAAAGGTCTTGATCATACTCACTTGCTCACCGCAACCGACTACTTTATGAAGTGGGTTGAAACTACACTAGTAAGACAAACATCTACTGTGGTAATATGTGACTTCATCAAAGAGAATATATTTGTTCGTTATGGGATTCCACACAAGATCGTGATGGACAATGCCTCTAACTTCTCTTCATGTAGATGATAGGTTTTTGTTATGGGTATGGGATATCTTTGTCAATAACACCTTCACAATGTACATTGTTAGGCTTCTGGAGGGTAATACAACTAAAATATTTTCTGATGAAGCCAAGCAATTGATATCCACTTATGGCAACTACTACATTCAGTTCAGGAAGTTCTCTTATATCAGGTTGGCATGTTTTGAAGATTCTCCCTATAAGCTTCCCATGTTCTGTAATGATAAGATTGCCCTAGTAGAAATTTGTAGGCAGCTTGATAAGTTGCGAGGAACCCGCAAAGACCAAAAAATAGTTGAAGTTCAATTTCTGTCACTTTGGGTAACGATACTTGTAAGAATTCCTTGGATGCTCAAAATATTGAAAGGACAATTGTTGTTTTCAATTTTCATTTCTTTCAGAGAAGAACTTGCTTTGATCTTAAAGGCTTCATTGCCAACAATGTTAGAATGTCTTTCTATCACCTTCATGATGTAGAAGACTATTGGGTAGATTGCTCAAATGATTATGAAGCAAGAAGGAGATACTGATGATCGTCTCTCTTTACAACAAATCAAGGATTTTTGCATCTAGAAAGTATCGAGATGACCTGTAGGATGATAATGATGATTTACAATCCATGGAATATAACAAGATTATAAGGCAAACTCCTCTTGATACCATTGACTGGTTCAATAAGGAAAAGGATAATTTGCAAGAGATCATTAACTTGATTTTGGTCAGAACTAAAGGCTAGTTTGATAGGAAGATGAGGATGTACAAGGTCAGAACTAAAGGTTGGTTTGATAGGAAGATGAGGATGTACAAAGTAGGAAGGTTAAGGTCTCCCTCTCAAGAAGCCTCTACATCCCATGGAGAAGTCTTTGCTTGAACACATGAAGCACGTTCTCGGTCCAACCCTTTCTCTTCCGTAATCCTCCACTCTGCGGTGTATGCCAAGAAGGGAAGGACTAAGAAGTTTGAAAAGGGAGAAGATTTAATTGAAGAAGAAAACACTCAAACCCCTTCTCCCAAGAAGACAAAGGCAGTCATGGTGGTGGAACAAAGTATTGACCTTTCAGAGGGAGAGAAGGAATAAGAAGATCAGAAAGAAGAAGAGAGTAATCAAGAAGGGGTAGCATTGAAAAGGAAGATGAGGGGGAAAAAGTAGGAGATTGTGAAATAAAAGGACCAAACAACAAGCACTCCGAAACCCCCGCCAAGGAAATGCTTGTTCTAACATTTAAACATCTATTGTAGAAGTATAAGTTACACAAACCCCGGGGCTCAATGAGTACTCTTGTATTAGGTCCTCTTGCCCCTCCTCCTTCCAGTTCCACTTTCACTTGGGTCCAACCATTCATTGATAGCAAGAAAAGGAAGGCCTCATCCCAAATAGTTTCCCCCAAGTTTGATGTTGTGGTTGCTCTCCTAGGCACAACTCTGCTCCATCTGCCAAGAAATCTAGAACTACTTCTATATTGGTATCTGATTCTAAGGGCCAACAATTTTTGGAAATTTCTAAACCTAAAGTTGATAAAGATGAGAAAGATTTAGCTTTGAATGATTTAGAGTTGACAAGGATACCATTGGGTGAGTCCACCCCTGAAAGAGAAGTTCACAATTTGAAGGAGACTATATCAAAGATAATTGAAAGAGTTGAAAAGGAAAACAAACACATGAACAATTAGATCTTTGTTCAAATTCTTTCTAATTTCTAATAAATTCTTTCTAATTTCATCAGGTCTTTGTTGGAAAGTGACAAAGTGTTGGATCCATCTCCTCTTACTACAATGCCACCTCCTGTTATAATGACTAATGAAGAGGTTCAAAGCATGAAGGATATTCATAAGCATGCCTCTTATGGAAAAACAACAGAATTGATGGTGGAGGATATGTTAATATCTGGTCTAAACTTCACAGAGGAAGTGTGTAAAGCTTATGATAATATCAGTTCAGTTCAGCAAAATCTCACCTCAGCCATTGCAAGTCTTAATACAGAACTCAAATTGTGGACTAAATGCATATAGGATTTGAAGCGATGAGTACCACCGACGATCAAGTTCTTATTGCCTCTAGATTTTTGATGATGTAAAGAATAATCTATCCAAGAAATGGGTTTATAGTGTGGATTGGAAGATAAGGGTCTTAGAGGAGGTAATTATGGAATTAAAGAACTCATTTCAAAAGGGAGAAGCTTTTAAAACCTGTGTGTTGGATGGCTTTCGAGATCTTCATTTTCATTTCTTTAAGGAATACTTCGTTGGGAAAAATAATGTGCAAGATTTCAAAGAAGATTTTAAAGCAAATGTCGAGGAGGAGTTGTTCAAAGTTGATGGTATCACCAAGGAAAAGATAAAAGAAGTCTGCGCATTACAAGCTATGCTCATTGAAGCAAACAAAGGCCTCTCACAAAATTCAAACTTTTGGGAAGAAATGGAAGGTTGCCTGAATAGTTAGACAAACGCTACTACAAATACTACTATTCCCCGTGGCATGGATATTGCTTTGGGGCACTAGTCAAATTCGAAACCGGATACACAAGATGAAGACTGTGGTGTCGTCTTCCTCAGCGTTCCCTCAACTAGTGCATGAGTCTTTCTTTTAATTTCCTTTATATTCTAAGTTGGCATTATTGTAATGATGTATTTTGTAATTGAGGTCAACTTAAGATACTTTTGATTAAAGTATTAATTAATTAAAAGAAAGGAAACTAAAGAGACTTAATTTTGTAATTACACGAGCACCTATAAAGGAACTCATCTTCCATTGGAAAGGGTTGGATCTTGATGTTTTGAAATGTAAAAAGTGTGGAGCTATTGACTATTAATACAGAAGCAATTCTTTTTATCCTTTTTCCTGTGTTTCCTCTATTTTGTTCTTTATCTTGTGAATGTGGATTTTATATATTTGGATATGAAACTTTGTGTTCTTTCAGTTGATGTTGTGCTTAGAACTTTGTGTCTACTACATATATGTCTTGTATTCATATATATATATATATATATTCATATGTTCTTGAAAATCTCATGCATGCATAAGTAGGATCTTACTCTGCTATCTATTCATCTGAAAGTGCAACCACCCTTGTTCTTAGAATCATTTATTCTTCTGCATTCTTTTCTTATGTATTGAGAAATTATCAAATATGGATACATTTAATACATCAAGATCCTCATTCAGATATTGGTAGTTTGTATATTTGTAAATAAATAGGTTTTTCCTTTATTTGGTGAATAAGGGAACCTCTCCCATAAAGAGGAGGGATTGTTGTCCCTGAATGTTATTTGTTTTAAGATTCAAATTTCCGAACGAACATACATCAAAGTGAAGATGTCTAGGATAGGAGTTCTGGACAAATTTTCAAGTGTTTTTATTGGAGGAGCACAAATTATGAGTGAAATATCTTTGGGAACATGTAGGGCAAGTTGGTTTTATGTTTATATCTTCTTTTTAGCTTTTGAGAACAAAATAGGAAACACTTTATCAATGAAGGTTCTAAAATGGAGGTCAAAAGCTTTAAATGATTTCAAACTCACCTTTTGGAGGGAAAACTAGTTCTGACAAGTCAAGACTTGAAGTTCAAATCGCACTTTGAGTGAGACGGGGAAGTTGGGTTGTAAAAGCATATTTTTGGCATGTAAGAGGAAGAAATAAAGTTCCAAAATGCACATGAGGGAGGTTTTGGGACTAAAAGGTTGCAAAAGGACACTTTTACCTTCACTTAGGAACTAAAGTGCACTTTTGGAGGTCTTAAGGAGCTTGCAAGTACAAAAGTGCAAGGTCAACATAAAAATAGAACACAAAAGGCAACGCGGGTTCCAAAAGTGCATTTTAAGCATCACTTAAGCACCAAAGTGTTCATCCAACATCAAATTATAACCATGCAAGGTGTAAAAACACATTTTGAGTTGGTTCCAAGAACTAGAAGTTCTAGAAGTGCATTATCAGTCCTCCACAAGAACCTAAATAGTGAATCTCTCTTTCTCAGACTAAAAGTGGGACTTTCGAGGCGATATAATATATGGTTTTGATTGGAAAAAACAAAAAATCATTCCCAAGGGTTAGAAGTGCGTGCATTTTTATTTTTAGTCAAAAACCCAAAATGATCAAGATGACCATGAGAAGGTTGTGGGAGATTTTTGGCTACAGAGAAAGATTGAAAGGAGAAAGGTCAAAACTAATGACGAGACAATGTGGGGGCTGCAAGGGATTTAGCTTGACTACTTGTAGGACTTCTAAATCAATCTAGAGCTCACAAGATTTGTTGTGGCGGTCAATCTTTATTCAAGTAAGAAACACCTTTTTCCATAACAAGTCTTTGGAAAGTGTTTTCTCCTATAACATATTCAATGCATCCATAATCAAACTTTGAGCATACTAGTGTGAAGTAGAATTAATGATTTCCCTTGACTACAATAAAGATTCTCGAAACCACTCGGAACTCACCCAACACAACCCAACCCAAAAGTTGACACTTGTAAAAGGGTAAAATTGGTAATTTTTACCAAATTTCTCAAAGGAAAGACAAGTTTTTAAAGGGTTGTCAAGCAAAATGACTACCAACATTTTAATATAACATGATTAACATGTATTGAAAACAATTAAACATGTTTAATTTTAGTAACAATATGTTTGACAAGATTAAGCCATTTCATTGCACTTGTTATATTTAATTAGCATATATATCTAAATAGAACTATTTAAAATAAGTTGAGAGATATTAATTTTGAGGTTCCTATTTTATCCATGTAATGAGTCATATAAAGACGATAATTAAATAAACGTCAAATTTAAGGATGAGTTGCCACTTTAAGGTCAAATGAATGTCAAATTTAAGGATATATTGCTACGTGACGATCAAATACACATCAAATTTGACGTTGAGAATAAGAACTTTATAACTCACGCCAAGTACACTACTTGACCGCCATTATAGGAACACCTCTCAACTTAATAACTAGTCTCATACCAACAAAATAATTAATAAAAATAAAAATACACTAATACTATAATGCATTGGCTTTTACAAAATTCACAATATCATGACCATGTTATATGTCAAATCCATCACATCAACCGACATTTTTATCTTTATTATGAATATTTTATTTAAATATACAAATAAACTAATACCACAATTGCTAACTAATCCCATGCCAATAATTGACAAATGCCACATAATAACTTATCACCGAGGAAAATATTGTAATTGAAATTAAACATTTTGTATTGCATTTCAAATATCTATGTAAATTACTATACTTAATTATTTTACAAGAGTATTACATTATTTGTGTGTTTATATTATATATTACTATATATTAATTATTGGTGTGGGTTTAGCTAGTTAATAATTGTTATGATGTTAATTTAATTATGAGTTTATGTTATAAAGTTTTGACAAAAGACAAAAAAAGAAATGAAATGTACGCTAACAATCCAAGAATATTCTTTTTTATTTTTTAATGTCAAACTTTTCAAATTTTAAGTAATATACTAATACTAATATTTGATTAGATGAGAAATTAGTACTATTTAACCAAATAAATATTTTATTTACTCCTTATAAATACACAAATACACTTATACCATAACAATGAATAAATAAAATAAATTGATGTAAATAAATAAGCGATATAAACAATAACAATGATTGACATTTTCTCCATTGTATAATAATCCTATATATTAACAAGGCTATGATATGAAAAATCCTGATGAGGGTGTTGTTTTGTAGTGTGTAGAGGGTTTTGTTCCTTATTTATTACAAGGGATTTGGCATTGCATTAGTCTTTGGTGTTGCGGAATGTATGAGACAAACATGTCGTTCAAATGTGCATGACTAAAATTTGTGCGGGCCATCCTTTCGTAATCAAATGTAGCTATGCGGTGCAACTCCATTCATGATCGAAGTAGAGCTGCATGCGGGCAAATAAAAGTGTTCATATTTTGTTGAGGAAATGAAGTCCTCTTTTGTAGTGGTTAAACTCGTAGCATGTGATTTTAGACTTGCTCGTTGTGAGTTTGTTTTTTTGTTGGGAAATTTGCATTGTTTTTGTGTAGATTACCGTGGAATACAAAGCATAGTGCAAATGCAAAGTGGAAGGGTTATGTAGAATCATGTATTTTGTTGATAGGAAATCAAATTTGAAATTGTAAAAATGGAAATCAAATTTGTAATCCTTCAGGGAGGGGCAAATTTCTAATCTTTTATAGTGGTTGAACTCGTAGCACCTGATTTTAGCTTTGCTCGTTGCGAGTTTGGTTTTTTTAGTTAGGAAACTTGCGTTGTTTTTGTGTAGATTATCATGCAATACAAAGCATAATGTAGATGCAATGGAAGGTTTATGTAGAATCATGTATTTTGTTGATGGGAAATAAAATATTAAATTGTAGAAATGACAATCAAATTTGTAATCTTTCAGGGAGGAGGAAAAAACCTAGGTAATTATTTGTTGGCTTGACAAGTACATAGCGGTGTAATACACTGCATGGCGGTGTTAGTTACACAAGGTGAAATGTGTTAAGCTTTGTTAAGAGTCAATAGAATAGTCCACAAGCTTATAACAAATGTCACGGGAAGCGAGAAGGAAACAACAATAGATGAAATGTGTTCGCTATTTTGGAGAAGCACAAATGTCGTAGCAAACATATTGTTCATGCCCAAAGTCTTCCCACGGGTTTCATAGAAGCATGTAGGACTTAGTAGGAGAATTCTTTGACAAGAATAGGCAAAGGCACAAAGAACATGAACATCATGGAAGATGTGGTTTAACTGCAAAGAGATTCCATGAGGTGGAGGAAATAAACTCCTCTCCAGGCAATCAATGTGGCTTCATATGTGACAACCAAAAATCTGCTAGCAGATTGGAGAGGAGGATGAGAGATTGAAAAGCGAAGAATAATTGTGAAATTTCCCAATACCGAATCATGTTGTTTTTCTTTAGAACAAATGCAAGGGGCGAACAACATACATACATAGGAGGAAGGTATGCCCGCTGCGATGGAGAATGCAAGGGAAACGGAGGATGCGAGTCTAGATCCCTTTCCATAGTGAGTGTTGAATGTTGTAAAAGGGCCTTGGTGACATTTCGAAACCGCTATCATCATGGTGAAAGCTATACAATTTGGATGGCACTAGTGCTTCATGATCTAATGTGCTCCCAAAATTTTCACATAGAGCCACAATTTTAATAATCGGGTAGAATTCTTCTAAATGACACTACCATGGAGCAATCAACCATTGTTCCATTGTATGTGGTATCATTTGCTGAACAATCGAACCTGATTGTATGAAAACATCATGAAAAGAACTATCAAATAGATCCATAACTTGCTCCCCAATTGAAAGCCACTGTAATTATGGGATTAAACTTCCAAACTTATAACATGTTCTTGGGAGATAACAAAACCTACACAATCGCGGGGAAAAGAAGCCCATGCTTATTAGGATAATAGGCCCATGCTTATGAGGATATGCGAGTTCAAAACATGGGTGATGGCAATGTCAAGCGGGTGATAAACTGCATGTTTAAACACCAAAGACTAGAGATAAGTGTTGTGGACAACCGTTGTATACCTAGAAAGAGGATTTTCCTTACATGTTAGGGTGTCTTCTAGGAAGGATTTTATCAAAGTTTTGTTGCCAAAGCTTTATTTAAGTGGACTGAATAGTTTGGCTTGATTACGGAAAAAGAAGGTATGGGGTACTTAGCTGCTCACTACACCATGATCTATCTCTAATAAAGTATATTACATTCTACTTTAAATTAGAAAAGATTATAGTGGGTTTTTTCAACTTCTTTGCATGTCTATCTTATTCTAATGTTAAGGTTTTTGATGGTAGTGCGCAGATGATATTATATATCTCATTTCCATCCTATTGATGAAGGAATTTTCCTCGTCTCCTTTAAATCATTATATTTTGTGTGCACTATAGATGACACCTTCAATAAACAATATTCACCATGCAAAATGACCCTCTTATTGCTTTACGCCTAGCTATGTTGTTTTTCTTACTTTTACTTTACATGGAAGATAAATTTGAGCAAAATGTTGAAATCTCGTAAGTGAAGTATGACAAACAAGTCTTTATCTCGCACTCCTGATGGACATTGGAAAGTTTATGGCGCAACTAGGAGGTATATGCCAAATTGGTCGGTGGATACTCCTGTACATTACCTCCAATGTGACGCGTTAAACAAAGAAGAAACCGTAGACAAAATTTATGCCTTGAAGGATGAAACAAAGAAGAAACATATAGTGTGTGCTCAAGTTACGGGCCACCTTATTCGGTATGAATGCCCCCCATCACCATTATACTTCAATCCCTTGGGCATGGAAGATTGCATTCTTAACTTTTCTCTGTGATTTCCCTTTTCCACGAGACTACTGCAGGTGCAATATTGGAGCGGGAGTGTCCTCAGGGGATACTAGTGTAGGAAAAATTGAAAAAATGACACCCAACAATGATATCGAGTTTCAACGGTGTCGTATAATTTCTTTTAATTAATTAGTTACTATGAAATATTACAGAGTACATATTCAGGCAATATAGCAGATAATCATAGAAACATAAAAGCAATAAACAATACTTGACAAATTTAACTTCATGTATGTTAAATCTAGCATTTTTTTTTCGAGCCAAAGGAATGACATGAAGAGAAGCCTCAATCTCTATTAAGAACTACCAAAAAATAAAAACAAACAAACGCCATTACAAATAATCAAATGACATTGAACAAATTTGTGGCTCAACAAAAAATTGTTGCAAACAACCTTCATGCAGAAGTTTCATCCACATTCACCCCTGCTTATGCTTGAAATCAAGGTCTCCTTACTACTTCCTATTATAAACACCCTATTTTTTTCTAACCAATATCATTACTTAAAGTGGTAAACACCCTGTTTTTCTTTGATCGGGTTAACCAATATCATTGTTTATAGTGGGGAACACCCTCTTTTTTTCCTTTTTCTTTATTAAGTAATACCATTGTTTACAGTGGCAAAGATCACTTTTTTTGCCCTGATAACCGATATTATTGTTTCAGTGGTGAACACCCTGTTTTTAGAATCTCCCATGGGGTTGGATTCTCCTATTCTAACACTAGTGTCGATTACAATGAGAATGGCAATAAAATGATATGTGGATCTCATGGTTTTTTCCAGTAGTTTCGGTTTTTCGTGAGCGATTTTTTTGTGATGATTAACTTGTTTTTGGTTATAGCGAGGACTCCTATGCTTTTCTGGTAAATTGGTCTAAAAGGTTTCCACAATACAAACAAAGGGACCGTCATCATTGCGCCGCCATGACTTTCTGTACATTGTACAAGATTCCCAATAGAGATGAATTGTGACAGTAATTGAATGTTGTACCTTCAACATTTATTGCAATGTGTGTTTTATAATTATAATGTTCAAACTATAAGAAATGAAAAATTTGAAAATTATTGTTTTTATTAATGGAAAAATTCCCAAATAGTTATAAATTATTTTCAACCAATAAAAAAATCAAATCGGTTTTTTTAAAATCAAATAATATATAATTTTGAAAAACTATATATAAATGATATAAAATATCGGATGGATCAATATGATTGGCTATGCAAGAAAGTGAAATTAGTTATTTTAAGCTTGCCTACGACAAGATGATAAAATTTCACTTTCTTACTCTCTAATGCAATTATTAATTTGACATCTATTAATACAATGTGAGTGTGTGTGTGTGAGAATTTTTTCCCTGTACATATCCCACATTTATTAAAACTAGCAATCACATGTGTACAATGCAATGTGAATGCCGAACGGTATATGTTATTTGATTTAGAGGGATAGTTATTTCTTTTGTAGTTGATGTTGATAAGGGGTGTGATTGATTTTGTTAGTGTAGAAATATAGATGAACCACTTCATTTAAAGGTTCTGTTTACATTTAAAACTTGTTACAAATTCATACATATACATTTGCAAATCTTATATCACGAGTGGTTGCATTTTGCGGAGTAGGTTGTTTGAACTTAACATGTATACATGAAGACTTCCGTACATGTGTAGATTTTATATCATGAGTGGTAGCGTTTTGTGGGAATATTTTTTTGCAAATCTTATATCATGAGTGGTCACGTTATGTGGAGTAGTTTATTTGAACTAAACATGAATACATGGAGACTTTCGTACATGTGGAGATTTTATATCATGAGTGGTAGCATATGGTGAAAAAGGCCATAGCTATTGCTTGCAAAACCCGTGGTAAAACTCGTTTTGAAGCTAAGGAGACAAAAAAGTTGGAACACACTTAAATTTTTAAGAGAACACATGCACATCATCTTGTTCCGATGGTTCTACCTCAACCTTTAAATAACCCATATAGACAACCTCAAGATCCTTAGATATCCCATCCTTGAGTTGCAATAGCAGGGAATCCTCATCCCAACTGAAACACCAACTCTTACCTTCAGGATTTCTGCGAGCTCGCAAAGGAACTTGGTTAGCCATAATAATCATTCGCTGCATACAAATTGACGAGGGGGCAAATGAGGTCACACTATTAGCATTATCATCATCAATTTATGATATTATCCCAGGCACAATCATTACATGGGGAAGTCATCTCGTAGTCTGCCCAAAGTTAGGTATATTGCTCGAATCCAAATCTAAGAGGTTTGAACATGATCTGGACACCATGTTATCTTTAAATTCCACCCTACATGAACTTCAATTATGATTATAAATAGTTTGTAAATGCACAATTTCCAGTCCGGGACAATTCACTACAAAAAAGAACACCTTCTGGGGTGACTCAACCAAACCTACACTAGTTTTCAGGTCAAAAAGCTAAAGAAATTCTCTCTCTCAAATGTTTATTTAGTTTTTTGTCACTTGGTGGAGCTGGGAATCGTTTAGAGTTTTCTATCAAAGCTTTCAATCCAAAGTCAAGAAATCTCTCGATTGGAAATATAAAGGAATATATAAGGCAATCCAACAATTATATGTCCAATAGATAGCTATAGTGGCAACAAATAACTCTACAAAAGCAATAACAACAAAATATACTTCTAGAAAAACTTGAAACATCCCAAACAATTGAGAAGAGTAAAGCTCGGGAAATTATATTTCATAAAGTTTGGGTAGAAAAACACAGGGTTAAAGAAATCCACCATTATTGGTTTTAAAAATGGAAACTCCTTCCACCATCACATTTTCTTTTAAAAGAATCATTATAAAATGAAATCGGGTACATTTAAGCAGATATTTGCAGTAGTATGGAGTTTCTTCTTTGCATGGATCGACACATGCGTTGGGAGATTGTAAGGTTGAGGCCTTTTATGAGCGGCGACATCGGGAGTCTCTACATATCAATTCGGCTATGTAACTCTTAGCCTCATCTGGAATGGTTTGAGCTCCGTTGCAGTAAACATATAAGTCGATTACAATTACCAGCTGCAAAATACTTGGTGTAGCCATGATTGCACATACCCTAATTCACATACAGTTTGCTTTGCTTCCAGTGCTTTTATAATACAATTGCCATTGTTATTGCCGATACATAATTCATAAGAAAAACACAATTTAACAACATAACTGAAGCTCATCTCGTTGTGCAAAGCCCTTTCCCATATGGGGAAAGTAAAAAGCACTCCAAACGTTGTAAATTTAGTAGTAATTCGATACGATAATTACAGCTATAACCGCCCACATAGTAAACATGAATACATTTGAAATTGAGAAAACATGAGAAACATCTAAGACAACTTTATCATCAACATCATGTAAAGAGAGTAATCCAACAAAGGATTTGGTTGATGGAGAAATAGTTAAAACATGTGAAAAAGTTCAGACAACAATAGTCTCAGTGAAGAACCGTCCACACCTTCCTAAAGTAACTGGTGTTGTCTACAATGATAGGGGCATGAAGTTGCTAGCAAATGTGGCAACCTATGAACCTTCAAAGGATGAGCAAGTTTCCTTTGGCAATTCTGGAAGACGAGTTTTTGTGACAACAAATGATAGTTTGGACAAGTCTACGGTTAATACCTCCTCATGCGACTCAAAAGCTAAACAGGCACAACACAAAACAAAACCTCATTGACCAAGAACCAAAGCTGTGGAACTGGTCATAAGAGGAGGCTAAGAAATATAGTTCTACTGCTACATACTCTGGAAGACGAGTTTTTGTGACAACAAATGATAGTTTGGACAAGTCTACAGTTAATACCTCCTCGTGCGACTCAAAAGTTAAATAGACACAACACAAAACAAAACCTCATTGACCAAGAACCAAAGCTGTGGAACTGTTCATAAGAGAAGGCTAAGAAATATAGTTCTACTGCTACATACAAGTATAAACAAAATTTAAATGCATCCTAAAAATTTAAAAATAGTAAAGCCAAAAGCAACATGCAAAATTGTTAAAAATAACAAAAACAAAATTGTTAAAAATAGCAAAACCATCATTTAAGCCGTCAAATTTGACACAGTCCCATGATGTCCGCAAAACCTTTTTCCATAGGGGTAACACCGAATGAAATTTAAAAATATTAAAGCCAAAGCAACATGCAAAATCAGAAAAAGCAAAATTGTTAAAAATAGCAAAAACAAAATTGTTAAAAATAGCAAAAACAAAATTGTTAAAAATAGCAAAACAGTCACTTAAGCCGTCAAATTTGACACAGTCCCATGAATATTCGCAAAGCCTTTTCCCATAAGGGTAATGCCTTCGGCATAAAAATTAGAATGCAAGAAGCTACTTTACATTTTAATACAATTAAATATGTTTAATTTCATAATAATGTCAAAATTATTTCGAAATTCAAAACCTGTAAACAAACAACTACGTAGATAAAAATTACTTCAAAAGCAGAATAGCCCACGAAGCACAAAATATTTTGTAGCCTGCAACGCGGTCACTTTGAACTTAATAGACCCGTGTTCGATTCCCCACAACGGCATTTAGCTCTTATTCCTACAATAAAAGTGAAGAGCCTACAAAAATGGTGCACGATGCAATATTCAAAGGAAATTGGGCAAAACGACGTCGGGGGTTTAAACCCGAGGGGTTGTACTGTCAGGAGTTGCGATCACGGGCGAACTGGGGTTTCTCTGCCAGGATTTGCTAGCATAGGCAAATTGGAATAGGCGACGCTGTCATCATCTGGGCGGGTGGAATTTTCATAGACTTTCCCATTTGACTCTTTTCCGTTTTTTCCATTAATGGTGGATGCGCGCTCTCTTGTTGCGTGAGGAAGCGGCGGCGGCCCCAACCAAGTGAGCAAAACAGGTAAGAGCACAAAACCGTTCAGAAACCCTAAAACTCCCATGATTGTGAACATGGCAAAATAATATAATCTAAACGCATGGTATCTGCATTGCCAAAAAAACCAAAAACAAATTAGGTGCTTCTTTTTGCCAATTGGTTCATTAGTTTACAAATTCAAAAATTATCAACCAATCACAAAACTTTCAAAGGAATTTGCCAATTTTTCTTTTAATAAGTCTGTCAGAACTTAGAAATATTCTTCGTAAATCCTATGCTCACTTTACAAATTAGCCTACAATACATAGATCACTTATTTTTCAAGATGAAAATTCTAGCATACTGTTCCACGTTTCTTAAAAAAATATCCATCGCTTAATCTTACCGAGACTTCTTACAAACTAAATTAATACAAGGTTTCTTTCCGTTTCAAATTATTTCCTACACACTTGTTCTCTTTGTGTAATTAAACTAATTAGTGCACAATTTCCATTTCTTTTTGAGCATAGTATATTTATCACATCCAGAATCAACTATGTTCTATCACATACACCTTGTTCTTTTTGCAGTATTTAAAGTAATCATCACACATGTTAGTGAAGATAATAATCATTACCAAACAAATTGGAGTGATTGTCACACAATGTCCTGGTTCCTTTTTCATGTATTTGGAATGATTATTACACAGTTTCCTGGTTCTTTGTCATGCTTTTAAAGTGATTATCACGAAACTTTCATTTTAATTTAAATATATTTTAAGTAATCAGTCCCTCGGGAGTGGAGGGGGACATGGAGGGGGATGGCAATGGGGATAGGACAAATATCGGGAGGTGACGGGGATGGGGAGATAGGGATGGGGATGGGGAGGTGGACAAAGATGGGGACAGGAACATCATTATAAATTAGGGCACGAAAGCAAATGAGCAAGTGTGCATTTGACACTATAGTCATAAGAAGATGCACACGTACACTTTTTCATTTGTTTCGGTGCCCTGACTTGCAATGGCATTCCTGTCCCTGTTCTCATCCCCTCTCCCTCTACACCCCTAACCTTTCCCTAAGTGACTACGATTGCTTAAAATACATTTAAAATAAAAGAGAAATTTCGTGATAATCACTTTAAAAGCATAACAAAGAACCGAGAAACTGTGTAATAACCAGTACAAAATATCCAAAATATATTTATTTGGAAAATGCTGATAGATTTTAATCTCGAGGCACTTATCTAGGATTTGTCACATATTTTTTTCCTATTGAAGGGTTCCACATTGACTAATGAATCCATCATCTTATCCAAAAACATTTTGCTCACCGGTATAGATGACCTCAATCTAAATACACCATTTGGGCTCAAAAATCTTTCTGCGACAAACAAAATAGGCTCCAAACTCCATTGCGTGCCCAAGATATTGTGATTTTTGGATTGCCTTTTCCAAGCAAGAAATAAAAACTTCTCTATGATGATTGCATAGACATCAAATTTATGGTCAGCCACTTTATTGTCTCACACTTTTACACTCCATCACCAACACTCCTTTGGCTGCCAATGTAGGTTATGCCTATCAACGTAATTGTATATCAAACTAATTATGAAACATGTCTCTGGGTACCTAGGACACGTCTTGGGTACGGAGGCATGTCTCGAAGACTCTCCCGTGTCTTGGAGACTTCATTTGAAGTCTCTCGCGTCTCCTCCCGAAGTCTCTTGAACAAAAAGAACACGTATCCTCCTAAAGCATACTAATAAATACATCTCCTTCCTCGAAGCATTGTATAATAAGTGTCAAAAGAATGACCTGGTAAACTTGTGGTACATCCATGACACTAAAGCACTTGAATTGCAATCATTTGCAAAACGGTTACTATCACAAGTAGGCACGCCTTCCACATGTGAGAGGAATTGGAATACTTATAGCTTCACTCATACATTGGAGTACTTATCGTTTCACTTTTTTTTGCATGCCAATTTGTTGGCACATATATTAGTATGTACTCTCGACACTCATGTTTTATGAGCTTAAAAGACTAAAGTTTATGATGTGACAATTATAATTTCTACTTTCTTCAGAATCTCATGTAGTGTGCTAAAACTTTTAATGCATTTTGTATATTTCTGAATTTTATTTCAGTGTTCAATGTTTATGAAATCAAAATGTGATGTATTTTAATTTTTTTATTTTCAGAAATTTAAATATATAAATATTATTATTTTATTTCTTTTGCCGTCTCCAAGTACCCCCGTACCCAATGTCTGAAAATTAGCATCACCATTTCTACAACCCGTCCCCTACCTTGCCCCCATCCTTATCTCCCGGTGACTATCTTATAAATAAATAAAGTCACTGCAAATTGTGGGGATGAGGACATGATCCTCGCTCCTATGCTGAAGTTTCCTAGTTACTAAAAAAATTATCATACAATTTCTACGTATTCAAACTCACTAGCACACAATTTCCTTGTTCATGCTCTATGTAATTAAAGAACTTAGGTGTCAATCTCCTTATGGTACTTACAAGTCTAGGAGCTAGACATAAACCCAATAGGCATTTTCAAACTATTTCCTGTTTTAATACATTTAAACTCATTATTGCACAATTTCCTTATTCTTTGTCACGTCTTTTAAAAACATAACAGTCAACTTCATTAGTACCCAGGAATGAAACATAAACCGAGCAGACATTTTCACACAATTACCATGTTATCCTTATATATTTAAAATATTATTATACAATTTCCATGTTCTTTTATCATGTATTTAAATAACCTAACAATGAATTTCATCAATAGTTAGGAACTAAACATAAGTCCAATTTGAATCAAGTTGTGCCTCTATTAAGGTTGGGCAAGTCTGGACAACTTTAGGCAAGGTTAATTAAAAGATTCTATATTTAATGTTTTAACTTTTTTAATTTTTAATTTTCTGAGTCCTTTTCGAGTTTTCTCATAGAGATTCAGTCCAGAATGGATCTGCCAACTCCGAGTCTATCTACAATTTTCTTGATAATGGGTAAATAATATATTATCAAAAGTGAGTCTATCTACTATTTATTTATTTTTTGATTAGATCTTAAGGAGGTTTTGATTGGAACCCTCAAACCGTGTACACACCAGCTAAAGATAATACATTAACACCCACAGGAGACAAAACCAAGAAATAGGATCAAATAGGCTTGATCCAACAACCCCAAAGGCAAAAGATTTTTATTTAAAACAAAAACTCAGCCGATAGTCAGCAACAAGGCAGTAAAAAGTCAGAAATACAACAATCAAGACTAAAACCAAAGCACAAGCACATGAAATCTAATCCATGCTCTTAACAGAATCATTATCAGACCCTTGCTCCAGTTTCTTCTTTTGGCTGCCACGTGTCTGAGTGCTTGGTCCAACAGGTATGGTTTGGGTGGAGATAGTGGTGTTTTGACTCTTATTGCTGCTAGCCTGCTATCATCATTATCCTTCAAGTTAGGGTAGGTAGAAGGAGCCAACTTCTCAGCCATCTTGTTCTCCAACAAGTCCAGCCTTGTCTAGAGTAACATTGGCCGCTTTAATTTTCCTATTCTCCACCTTCAACTGGCTGGCTTCCTCGTTGATTTTTCTGATTTCTGTTGCCAGGCCCTCACTAATGCTCAGTTGGATATCACTCGACTTCTCCAACATGCACAACCTTCTTTGGAGGTCGTTATTCATCAAAGATGGAACGTGAATGCCCACCTTGTCCTTGCCTTTGCTCCTCGTAGAGATCCTCCCTTTTGAAAGGTTTTCAAGTATAGCAGCAACTTATTCACTAGCGATCTTGCTAGCCCCCTTAAGTTTCTTATTGTGGGCTTGATTCTTGCCAGCTGCCTTTTTCTTGCACACAACCAAATCCTCTTTAGAACCCCCTCCTTATCCTCAATGAGTTGGGGCAGGGATTCAACATACCCAGATTGCTTGTTTTTCCTCTTATGACCAGCCAGGTTCTTGGAAACCTCAAGCTTCCAATCCTTGAACAATAGCAGAATAAGGGCTTAGTGGATGGGTGCCTCAATTTTTCCCAATTGCAAGTCCCTAACAACGGCCTCAAGGGACATAAAGAGATAGAAGAGGATGCTCAATAGTTTGAAATGGTGAAATGATTCAAAAGAGAAAAGTGATGGGTATGCATTTTTCGATACTTGCCTTCAATGGTCACATACTTCATAATTTGAAGACAAAAATCAACCCACGACAAGAGCATGGAAGTGCGAAGAACCTCGTCCATCTCGTGAATTTGTTCCGCAGGTTTGAAGAAGGTTTGGATCTCTTCTTTCTCCTGTCTTTGAAATTTTTTAATCCCTCATTGGACATCCCTTGAAATATCCCTTGTGGGATATCACTTGAAATTCACAAAATATATAAAAATAACAATGAACTGAAATTCTGATTTATAGGACAACAATATGCAGAAACAAAGAAAAATTTGTATTTTCCAGAATAACTTTGAAAAATATGTAGAACAGTAAACAAGAGAAATAATTTTTCTCTCAGATCTGATTTTATTTATTTATTTTAATTGCTGAAACTGCCTAAAAATTCCAAAAATTCACAAGGAGTTGAAATGATCTTTATAAATTCTGAAATTCGGACAACAATATATTTACATTATAACAAATCGAATCCAACCTCGAAAACTGGAAAACTCCAACTAGAAACCCTAGAAAACACTATTGCAAAAAACCCTAAGTAAGTAGATCTTAAAAGATCTTAAAATAAATAACGCCCAAACTTAATGAAACTCCCCTAGGAATTCGCTGCTTGCCTCAAATGCTGGAAATAATCTGATATGTAGATGGCTGAAGTATGGACTAAATAATCTCTCTCCGACACTGAGCAAACCCTTGAAATTCTCTGAAAATCTGATTTGAATGAAGCTCCAAATTAGCAAACTAGGGATGGATCTTTCACCACCAAAGAGTGCTCTGCTAGCTAGGAGTGGATCTCTCACCACCGAAGCTAGGGTTCATGCGAGATCTTACTTCCACAAGCAAAAATGTGCAACCAACAATGGCTCCAATATCTGAAAATGTGTGTGTGTATGAATGAATGAATGAATCCTTCCTCTCCCCAAGTGCTTCCTTTTATAATTTCTCATTGTAACAAAGGGCCCCAAAAAACCCTAATTGACCCCTTGGGAAAAATCCACATGTTAAAAGAAATAACTTAAGTGACTTTATTAACCATATACCAAAAAGTGCACTTAAGTCACCCCAACGAAGAATTAGAACATAAAGTACCATATATTCACCCATCACTTAAGTCATCGACTAAATATAACATAAAGTACCTTAGGGGAGCATCTCACAACCTTATTTCACTTAAGTCACCTCAAAGTATGTGTCCAACTCCAAAACATAACATATAAGTGAAATGAAGGTACAAACCACACCCAATAACCATCAACGTCACTAGCCCCTTGGGCATAACCAAGGCTAAGACGGATGAAAAGCCTCCTAGGCCATCTGCTTGGAAATGGGGACATTACAGTCCTCCCTTCCCGAAAAATGCTTGACCCAAACATTATCCTGTCATGCTGCAAAAGCTGAATCCCACAAAGCAAGTTTCTCCACCTCATCCTACAATCAATGAATGATTGGTGGGATCCGAATAACAAGACACTCTGTAATCATCATGCTCTCCATGTTGAGTAGAGAGCAATGCTGCCCCTGAAGTAGTATGATGCCCACACTAACTCTCCACTAGTACCCACATTGAAATTGCCAATCTGTCCAATCCCTGCCTATGTGAAGTTGCCATCATGTGATAACAAACAATCACTTTGCCTCTTGATCGACCCCCATAGTGCGAAAGTCCACTCTGAACCCTATAACATCCCTTGGATCAACCTGTGAAACAACCTGTATAAACACTAAGCGTGCCAACTCTCCCACATGACCCACATTCGTGTGAGAGCAAGGCTCCTCATAATGTGTCTCAATGTGTCCCGTGGGGTAAAAATCCCAAGACTCCAAAAGACAAATAACCGACAATATCAACTCTACATAGTTCACCTCTTGTGATGAATGTGAACCTACTGAATAACCAAGTAACTGAGTCAACTCCGTCCCTCCATTGACTAACACATGGGTGAAGTGCTCACCGTGCATAGAAGCAATAAAATACATAGGAGTGCTATCCCATGTCGACTCAGCAATGATGAACGTGTATACTCCAATTTGTCATGATGACAAACCGCACATCCCTGTATAAAGTTGAGGATATCCTCCTTCAACCCATGCCATCTAAACCTCTCCCATATGAACCTGTAGGTATCATCAAGGCTCAAGTGTCTAGTCACGGAAGAACAATGCACATGTCGCAGTATCTCCATCCTCAACCATGAATCTGGCACAAGGTACAATCTGCCTTGATAGAAGATCATCTCGTCCTCCAATCTGTAGATTGTCATCTTGTGTGTGACCATCCAGAATTTCACAAGTGTGATGGTTCTTGGAGTACTCAACAAGCAAATGAGATCTCCAATCTATCAAAACCTCAGATAACCAACATAATGATAAACTCGGATGATCTAAACCTGTAACCCCAATCTCTGTAACTGTCTCATGTGCAACACTACTGGTCACACCCATATCCATCGAACTCCACATCGGCCCGCAATAGTAAAACACCTCGTTGTGCCGGAAAGTCCTCTTCATCCCCTTGGTTGTAACCACTCTAGGTGCTCTTGTAGATAAGCCTCTCAAGATTACATTCCTGCCCTCGGACTTAAACTTCAGCTCCATCGTCTGAAAGTTAGTCCGAAACTCACCAAGAGAGTGAAGCCACTGCACTCCCAACACTATGTTGGTCACTCCCATACCAACAATGTGGAAATCATCGGTAACTGTGTAGTTACCCATAGTGATGCTCAACTGTGGAACTCTCCGTGTGCATCTCATATACTCTCCATTGGCTACAACAATGTTGAAGCCCTCAAAGTCTTCTGTCTGTAGACCTTGCCTCTCAACCAAGGATGCATCAATGAAGTTGTGGGTAGCCCCACTATCAATGAGTACCACAACACATTGACCCTATATAACTCCTCTAACCTGAATGCCTTGTACATTGGAGTACTAGACAATGTAGCTATAATCTCCCGAGGAAAAGTCTCATCCTCTTGCTCCACATCAGCATTGTCCAATGCAACTCCATCTCCAACATCCATCTCATGGGTCTCTAACTCCTCATCTCTGTCACCCTCACTCTCTTCAAAGACCTCAATGAATTGGGCCTTTCCTTTCCCTGTGCAATCATGCCCTAGAGCCCAAGGTGTACGACAATCGAAACATAGTTTCTTTCGCCTCAACTCATCTCTAAGCTCTCGGGAAGTGAATGGCTTCTTAGCCACATCCTGCCTAGGTGTAGGCTCCTTCTGCTTGAAGCTCATCCGGTCTAGATGGAGGTTCCTTTTGTTGAACTCGAGGTGGAAACCTCGACTTTGGAGTGGCTAACTCCAAATCCCGGGCTCTCCTAATAACATCATGCAATGAAGAAGGCTCAAATGCCTTCACAAACCCTGCTAGTGCATCTGCCAAACCCACTATGAAGAGAGAAGTCAATCTCATCTCTGAAACATCAGGAACCATAACCGAAAGCCTCTGAAAATCTGCAATGTAACCTGTCCAAAGAACTTGTTTGCCTCAAGTGAGTCAACTCTCTGAAGAACTTGTCAGGATCCCTCCTGTCAAACCTACTCATCAATCTCTGTGTAAACTCTGCATATGTATCAATATGCATGTGCCCCTGTGTAATAAGACCATGATGCCACCAGTCATGTGCATCTCCCTCAAGATGTAGGATTGCAAACTTAATTGCATCCTCTTCGTGCATGGGATTCAAGTCAAAGTATGTCTTCAACTTCTGAATCCATGATTGTGCTGTACACTTCTTAGAACCATCAAAGTGTGGAATGGAAATTTGTCCCAATCTCCTCTGTAACTCAGCACCTGCGTCTGATGGTCTCTCTTGGGCTGCTACCAATCTTCATCTTGCAATACTCTGGGAATGGCATGTTCTCTCTAAACCCTCACTCAAAGACTGGTACTTCTCCCAACAAGATTCCTCATCAAATACTTCTTTGGCTGCCCCACCTTGTGAAGCTTCCGGATCCTTCAAGAAAGAGGGCTCTTGAAGTCCCAAAGGCTTGGTAAAAGAGCGGGGAGATCGCTGCCCTGAATTTCCACTTTCACCTCTTTGAGCCTGTTGCCCCATATTACTATTTTCTCCTCTATCCGCTTGAGGCCCAGATCTGCCTGTGATAGTCTCTCTGTGAGTTGGCTCAAATAGAGGTTTGTGGTCTCTTGTTGCTTAACCATATTGGTGAATAATTTCTTCATTAAATCCACATTGAGATCTTCACTTGTCACTCATTTTTAACCCAAACAGGTTGGAGGAACAACTCTGATACCATTGAAATATCCCTTGTGGGATATCACTTGAAATTCACAAAATATATAAAAATAACAATGAACTGAAATTCTAATTTTTAGGACAACAATATGTAGAAACAAAGAAAAATTTGTATTTTCCGAATAATAATTTCTAACACTACCCAAAAGCTTCAAATAACTTAGAAAAATATGTAGAACAATAAACAAGAGAAATAATTTTTATCTCTCAGATTTGATTTGATTTATTTATTTTAACTGTTGAAATTGCCTAAAAATTCCAAAAATTCACAAGGAGCTAAAATGATCTTTATAAATTTTGAAATTCAGACAACAATATATTTAAATTATAACGAATCAGATCCAACCTGGAAAACTGAAAAACTCCAACTAGAAACCCTAGAAAACACTGCTGCAAAACCCTAAGTAGATCTGAAAATAAATAAAGCCCAAATTGAATGAAACTCCTCCTGGGAATTCGCCAAGCTTGCCTCAACGCTAGAAATAATCTGATCTGTAGATGGCTGAAGTATGGACCAAATAATCTCTCCGACATTGAGCAAACCCTTGAAATTCTCTAAAATTCTGATCTGAAAATCTGATTTGAATGAAGCTCCAAATTAGCAAACTAGGAAGGGATCTTTCACCACCGAAGGGTGCTCTGCTAGCTAGGAGTGGATCTCTTACCACCGAAGTTAGGGTTCCTGTGGGATCTTACTCCACAAGCAAAAAGTGTGCAATCAACAATGGCTCTAATATTTGAAAATGTGTGCATATGAATGAATGAATCCTTCCTCTCCCCAAGTGCTTCCTTTTATAATTTCTCATTGCAACAAAGTGCCCCAAAAGAACCCTAATCAACCCTTGGGAAAAATCCACATGTTAAAAGAAATAACTTAAGTGACTTTATCACCCATATGCCAAAAAGTGCACTTAAGTCACCCCAACGAAGAATTAGAACATAAAGTGCCATATATTCACCCATCACTTAAGTCATTGACTAAATATAACATAAAGTACCTTAGGGGAGCATCTCACAACCTTATTTCACTTAAGTCACCTCAAAGTACGTGTCCAACTCCAAAACATAACATATAAGTGAAATGAAGGTACAAACCACACCCAATAACCATCAACGTCACTAGCCCCTTGGGCATAACCAAGGCTAAGACGGATGAAAATCCTCCTAGGCCATCTGCTCGGAAATGGGGACATTACATCCTGTTACTCTTCCAATAGCTTCTTCCGAGATTTCCATGGTAATACTCTAATAGTAATTGAGCCACCCTTCCAACCCTAGGCGAAATCTAAATAAAAACTTGGATCACAACCCTTAATCCTGTCAATATACTTGGTGAGGCCACCACGTTTCAAGATTTTCCACGCCGTGGCATTCCTATTCAAGTTGTGGCTCGACGAGGGCTCTAGACGGAGCCTATCGCCACCCATGTCAATTGATCCTGGTTGCAGAGCAGATTCCAGTCACTTACTCACACTTTCCTTGACACGAGACCAAATGCCAAGCAACGGAAAAGTTTTACTCGTGCTTTTGTGTGGGTTGTCACTCCAGTTATTTATCCATCCCTTCCACTCACCATTCACACGAGCATCCTCCTTGCGCCAGCCACCTTCCCACAACTTCTTATGATGATCAAATAAGTTCCCCTTATAACTGTACACTTGTCAACTTCAAATGTAGCAATTAGATTCATCAGTAGTTAAAAATGAGACATGAACCAAGCAAACATTTTTACAAGCCCCGAGCCAAAAGCATTTCCTGCGGGATTTAAATTTTTGTATGGGAAAAGAAAATCCTATCATAGTTTGTCATTAGTTTCCAAATTTGAAGAAGGAACCAAAGTTATCAATTTGGTTATTATGTAAAATATAGACAATTGTCTTACTTGAGAAAAATAAGGGGCAAGGTAGCAGCAATTTGAGTCCCAAGGCCATGCAGCAATGGTTCAAATGTCCATTGTAGTGCTCTTTCCACCCTTTCATTCTTTGTTCCATCTATGACCAGGAAACAGCGAGCCAAATATGTAAATTCTGATGACATGCCAATCTGTTGGAAACATGTAAGCTTCATAAGAGGCATTTATTACAGCATTGGCTAGTTTCTTTTGAGAATTTGTAAATCGTACAAAAGCATGATTACTAGCATCATTTGAAGCAAAATTTTGACCGGCCTGTTTAAGGTATAATAAATTTTAAAATTTGTTTCTAAGATACAAATGTAATGCAGGAACGGGAAACTGCCTGAGAATTATAAACAAAGACTAGTCATATCAGATAAATAATCTCAGTGTTGACTTACCACAATACCAAGGTTGACCAGGGACAAAGCTGCCATTTAGAAGACATATCACATGTTAATTCTAGCTGAGGGAGTGTCATAAAATTTGTGTGAACAATTTTCTCAGAAATGCAATCTTTATATTAATGCATGTATATCTGAAAGAGTGATTTGAAATTTCAAAGGAAGTAAAATTAAAATAGTAGGACAATTTTAATCATAATGTACACTATTAGAAGTTAGGGGTTAAACTTACAATTTAATTTGGCACCAAGGACATGTAAAAAACCAAATACTTCTAAATTCACCATGAGTAGCACTACTGCTATCATTAAAGCTATGGTAAAGTTGCATTGAAATAAGAGGACTGCTATGAAGACTCCAACTGCAGAGAGCAAGACCCGTGATTATATTGATCAAGAACATTCAATGATGTAGCTACAAACTCACTAGTTAAGGTCCATCTTGCACAGTAGTTACTTCATCCATTGCAAGATTATTAAGTGTGCCAGGTTACCGACTGTGTAATGCCATGTGGGCAATGCACATAATAAAATACAATTATAATTAGGGTAAATTTGACATATACATCTCTTTAGTGATTTGTTTTCTGAGCATACCTAAGGCGAAACCCACGACGATAAACATGTCTTTTGTGCTGTGAAGGTACTGCTCAAAAACAGATATGGATAGCCATAAGCATATGTAAATTTGGTTCCATTAAAATGTTTTTGTTGGCATTGTCAAGGGCTTTCCTTGTTTGCTTGATCATGTCCAAGTTTGGCTTTGTCTCAGCACCCAAACCATTTGCAAAAGCTGCACTTGAAAGTATAACGGAGAGGAAATTATTAAGAAAGCTATCTGTGGCTGTATTTACATAGAACTATGTCTGAAATTTTACAAAAGCATCTACATGTGTTGGTGTTGACATTAATTGTCGTAAATAGAGATGACTTGTGATGTAAATTTCTCACTATAGAGAATAAAACATATTGTTCAGATAATCGGAATATTCTGCAAATTTCAAATTCACTGTAAGGACTGGATCTCTTGATCTATGAATTTCT
Source organism: Taxus wallichiana var. yunnanensis (assembly GCA_018340775.1). Lineage (NCBI taxonomy): Eukaryota > Viridiplantae > Streptophyta > Pinopsida > Cupressales > Taxaceae > Taxus > Taxus wallichiana. Next base: position 584,008,214 of record CM031243.1, read on the forward strand.
TATGAGTGATCTATACAAACAAGAAAACTTTTCCTTGTTCTCATATGCTATTTGATATTTAAAATTGGCGTATTTGTTTAGATTAGAATCATACCAAAGATTTTGTGGCACTAATTCTGTAGTTTGAATTATTTCCTTCTGCAATGCAACTCAAAGCTTCATATGTGCTACTATCATAACATGCCAAGTCCTGCATTGACAACAGTCCTGCAAAAAACAAAAACCACATACTTTTGGATCAGTGCCTTTAAGTCTCTTGAATAAACTGTGTGCTCTTGCCTTCTTTCTCCACTCCAATAGAATCTAGTCCCTTGATTTGGTTTTGCTCCTTTATCTTTGTTGAGTTCCTAAACTATAGTGAGATGTTAAGAAGTAAACCTTGCTAGAAAAAGTAACAAAAATTAAAATGATGTGATTGAATTTAGAAGTATTGTTATATGAACATGAATTGGGAAGCAGGAAACAATGCATTTTAGCTCAAAAACAAGACTTTGCTTTACTTGTGAATACCACCTATTGTTAAATTGAAGATCTAGCTAATTTCGAGTCTTCTGAGTCTCTGACCATTTTGAGTGCTGAAATGGCATCAATCCTTTGTGGATAAGCATCCAACAACATTTATCTAGTTTTTCAGGTTGGGGTCCTTAGTTCACAGTGCACTGTTCTCCTTGAAACGATAAAGGAATTGATAAATATTGTAAGAAAAGAGTCATACAGCTATTACTGGAGAAAATGGCATGATGGTCAATACTATAGACCCAAGAAGGTTTAATCAGTTGCGAGAGCAAATAATGCTTATTATAATATTTGCAAAAGTATTCTAATAAATAGTGGAATTGAAGACTAAAAGCTAGATCAACAAGTAGGTTGCAACAAGAAAATAGAGAGAAAATTTTGGAAGGAAAGAGACCAATGCAATATTTTGACTCATGTTAAAGTTCAATACCATAGACCCAAGAAGGCTTACTCAGTTGCGAGAGCAAATAATGCTTATTACGATATTTGCAAAAGTATTCAAACAAATAGTGGAATTGAAGACTAAAAAGACAGATCAACAAGTAGGTATAAGAATTGTTAGTGCCTACCAGTTTTTACCAATTAAATTATCTCAAGAACCCATCAAATCAAATCTACGTAATATACTGTAGGGAAAAAATTAAGAGGTAAGAAAGACAACAAAATTTATATTGCCAATGTATAAATATGCATCAATTATTATTTGTCCAGGAAAAACTTTGAAGCAGAAATTGATATACTGGCAAAGCTTGTGACTGTCAGTCCTTCCCTGCCTGCCATTGCATGATTGATTGATGTATTTCTCTAATAGTGATTTATATGGAGTGGTGTGTATATGGATGTCTTTCTTTTAGGATGGACTTTCAGGTTTTATCCACTGCACTAAAAATGGTCATGATTGTTTTTGATAGTACTGGATAGTTTTTGTAGGTAGCTAAGCTATTTTAGTGCCATATGTCAGTCTCAGCAGTAGATCCAGAAAAAAATGTTTTTTGACATGCATAATTTCACTTTGATTTTCCACCAACCATAATTTCTGGTAAAGACCTAGATTATTGTACACATTTTGGAAAAGTCTTTTGTCCATGATGGACACAAATTATACAAGCCCACAACTCTCAATCCATAGACCAATGGACAAACACAAGTGATAAACATGTCGATTGTGCACCTTTTGGGGATGTGCAAATCAAAGCATGGGCGCACATGGATTAAATTTTTCCTTTCATTCAGCACAGCTAAAGCAGACCTTTCGACAGCCTTGTTACCACAACTTCGTGCATACTGGAATTTGTGCCTAAGTTGTGCATGAAATCAGTCTAAAATGGCAGCAGCAGTGTTGGAATATTTTTTATAAATAAATCAGCATGCTAACTGATCCTTGGCGCCAAAGGTAAGACTGGATTTGCTAAAAATAGACCTCCAATGCGCCAAAGGGAGAAGAGGAGAAATTAGCATGCGAGTGATAAAAATAGAGTCTTATTTTTAGCAATTGTTGGATAAAAGCAAGAGAGCATGCTGCTGTCCTTTTTTTAAAAGAAGGAATTGGTTAAAAATAGAAGCATGAGTTAAGGAAGAGAAAAGCAAGCTTTGTGTTATTTTTAGTGTTTTGCTAAAGATAAAGGATAAGAATTAGCAGCAGCATGTTGATTTCTAACCAATGCGCCAAAGGAGAGAAGCGAAGGATGAATTTATTTATTAAATTAATTGCAGCTCAGGACAGGTTTGGTGCCAACATAGAGATTGATGAATTCATAAAATAAAAGAAATAGCATGCAGCAGAGGTTCACCCAGAAGTGCACCCTGATAGAGAATGGTGTGTGTACTCTCTCTTCTGTTGACAAAATTGGAACACCTCAAGGTTGTGGGTAACCTATGATTGAGGTGAACCTCCAGAGTGGGCTGGTTCCCTTGTGAATCACCTAAAACTAATAAAATTGACAAGGAAAAGGGAGAAGGAATGCGGGAAATATAAAATTGAGGTGATACACCAATGATTTGACACACACATGTACTACATGCACAACTCTAGGCTCTTCTGCAAAATTAATTCAAAGGTTTAGGTAAGGGACAGCAGTATAGGGAAGAAATTTCACAACAAAGCAATACAATACCCTGATAAACACGATGAATACTCAGAAAACCAGTGATATGAGAAGGCAAAAATGGAGTTTTTCTATTCAGAGATGCAAGTACAAGCTAGGACTACCATAGTAGAACAATTGGAGAAGTGTGTATATGATTTCCTTTTACAAAAATCAGTCTTATTAGACTGCTGCCCTCCATTCTAGACCCTTGCTGTGCATGCAAGAATGAAAGTATTATTTTTATTCACCCCTTGACTGCCCTAGAAGCATGCAAGAGAGTGAAATAATAAAATAATTAACTCCAATACCCTGCTGCATTGAAAAATAAGCCTGCAGTGTGGTTGAAAACAGTTTAAAATGCCTTTTAAGGCTGCTGTGTTGGAACTTAGGCATAAACTGATTATCTTCACTGATTTCTTTTGTCTTTTTGCACTTTTTCCTATTTTGTCTCTGTGCTTTTCCCTTTTTGGCCTCTTGTGCTTGCTTTTGACTAAGGCTGCGTTGAAAAGGCATGCAAAGATGCTAAAAATAAACACAAACTCCCTTTGCTGACCTGCGTTGAAAACTGAGCATGCAAGGGGTTAAAATACCATCAACTCTGCCCCTTTGACTGCGTTAGAAATTGAGCATGTTGTGTGGTTTAAAAATAGCAAAAACTGCCCTTTAACTGTTTTAAACCTGGCGCCAATCATTGTGTGGAAAGCATGTAATAAATATAGGCCCTTTTGCTATTTTTGCATCTGTTCTTACCTCTTATTTGCATCCACAGGTTCACTTGTCTAACAGCCACTTAAACCCCTATTTTAAGCATGAAAACTGTCCTTCATCCTATTTCTAGCGCCACCTTCCATTATCCTTGCATGCTATTTCTAGCACACCTTTCACTATTTTTAGAGATGCCTTTTGTGCATGCAATTGCACTCTATTTTGGAAACTTGCTATTTTTAGTGAATGCTAAAAATAGCAATTTCCACCCTTCACCCAATTTCCATTTAACACACTTTATTTTTAATGAATGCTAAAAATAGTAAAAATGCTAAAAATAACTGTTTTGCCCAAAATAGCCAACTTCTTAAAAATAGCCTTGTTCGTTCTTGCATGGAAAAATATGGTAATAGGTCCTTGGTGCCAACAGGACAGAGATGAAGATTTTAAAATTAATAAAAAATCATGCATGCTGTCCCAAAAAGTCTATGCCAAAAGCAAGAAAAGAAAAGCAGAAAAGGACAAAACAGAAAAGACAAAAGGTTTCTGTCCCCATGCAAAAAAGGAAAGGAAATAAATAAATGAACATGCAGCTTTCTATGTCTGCGAAAAGGACAAAGAGAAAGGTTAACAAAATAGAAAAGCGTGCAGTCTGTCCTAGTTTTGGCACAGCTGTCCAACAGGGATAAGGAATTAAAAATAAAAGCAAACAACAATTAGATATTGCACAACAGCTTGAAGAGCATGATTTTTATTAATTAAAATCAGTTATGCTTCCCCCATGTGCCATGGATGAAGGAATAAATTTATTAAAGAATTTTGCATGCATAGGGAGGACTGTTTTTAGGGCGCAACAGTCTATATAGGCCGATTTTTGTAAAGAAATCAAGGAGACATACACTTTCAGCTGTTTTGCTATTGTAATCCTAGCTTGTACTTGCATCTCTGAATAAAAAAGCTCCATTTGCCTTCTCATATTGCTGGTTTTCTGAGTTTTCATTGTGTTTAATAAGGTATTGTATTGCTTTAGTGTGGAAATTATTCCCTCTACCGCTGTCCTTTCACCTAAACCTTTGAATTAATTTTGCAAAATAGCTTAGAGTCGTGCAGGTGTGTGGATCTTTGTCTTCCTTGTATGCAGTAGTACGTATGTGTGTCAAATTATTGGTGTATCACCTCCATTTCCCTTTTCCGCATTCCTTCTCCCTTTTCCTTGTTAAAATTTTAGTTTTTAGGTGATTCACAAGGGAACCAACCCTCTCTGGAGGTTCACCTCAGCCATAGGCTGCCCACAGCCTTGAGGTGTTCCAATTTTGTCGACAGGATAGAGAGTACACACAACATTCTCTATCAGGGTGCACTTCTGGGTGACAACAAGCCTGCGAAGCTAGGAGGTAGAAACCCACAATTCGGACATACAATTTTCCAACTCTCCTTTTAATGGGTTTGTTAACTAAGGTGCAACAAGGATGTGTATGGATTTATCTTTAAAAATTATTCATTAGAATCATCTTTACCTCAAACAGGGAACCTTAATCTTCTTTGATTAAACTTTGAAAGTAGTTATCATCAAATAAAGAAGCAAAAATTAGCTAAAGAAACCTTCACTATAGTGAGTAAACACCTAATAACGTCTTTTAGATTCATGAATGACCTTCATAAATATTGATGAACATGTTTTGACCTCTTAAACTGACATAAGCTGTACACCAAACTTTTGACTTGCAAAATAAATATGAGACTTAGAACACTTAGTAAGAAATCCAAAGATAAATATCAACTTATCCACAGTTGGACAACCACCAATATTGGAATTGCTTTGAACCTCTCGGGATTACGTATGAAAGGAGAAACCCACTTTGAACTATTAAGGGAAAATGATTAACCAAATAAATGAAAATATTTTTGATATACTAAAGGCGTTTGGTATCAACAGATTCTCTAATGACCATTGCATACAAACTATAATACCATAGGATCACAAACGAAGCCTATCAAAGCTAGGTAGTATTAGAATATAAGGCTTATAATTAGCATTAAGTTAATATTAGTGAAGTGCTGACTAATAAACGTTTATAACAATGTAATCACTTCAACCATTTTGTAACCATCTCTCACATAATAAAATGACGAACACAATGAATAATGTGTGCATTCATGTTGATCTTCATTTGTTCTTTGTACATTCTAATATTTCTTTATTCTTTCTCTTACCGCATATTCTAACATTGGTATCAAAGCCCTTGGTGCTCGAAAGGGATCTGCAAATTGAGGAGAAAGAGTAGGAAGAAGCATTCAATGTATTTCAAATACATCATCTAGTGCATGTGGCAAAAGTTTTAAGCTCCAATAATTTTCAGTTGCAAAATAAAGGAAAAATAATCATGCCCACTCCTGTTTCGGGCAAAAATCACTGCCATTATTACTGCCATTTTAAAGTCGCAGATTAGGACAAAAACAAAGTCGCCATTGAAGGGCATAAATAAAGTCGTGTGAGGGCTTATTTGAAGGGAAAATACAGGGCTGTTGGGCAAATACAGGGTTGTCGAAGGGCAAAATACAAGAAAGAGAATAAAAGACAACTGCGACTCATGTAAACGTGAAACCCCCTTGAAATTATGACATAACAAGAGATACAATGATTTATAGGAGGTGTGTGGGCCTGTAAATTGGTCACAAGGGCTGAAAAAGGGCTGGAAAGCTTAAAAATATAGTTGACATTAATTAACTAGTTGATCTGCACCAATTTCAGACACAACTGGTTGCGATTTTCGATGGAGTTCCAGGGCACAAGGCACAAAATCTGTTTGTTTCAGACTAGAAAAGAAGACAAATTTCTCTGGTATTTTATCTTGCAAAATATTTTGTAGATGATTGTGACATTGAACAAATTCAAACATTAAAAATTCTTTGCATTAATTTCCGAGACAAAATCAGAATACAAAATTGTATTTCTCTTTGTTAAATTTATTTCCGTGCTTGAAGTATATACCATCACTTTCATTTTTGCTGCATTAATTTGCGGATCAGAAATTAAAGATAGTGTGTAAAAATGGATGACAAGAATTTAATATAGCCATTGTTGAAGATCCCTGGATGCTGAAAGTGATGAAGAACTCACTAATAGAGAATACATATTTTAAAAGAAGCCCCACACTTTGAAGATAGTAAGGGATCCAGTGTAGGTAAAACTTGGCATGGATGGCTGCCCAGATAGTTTGGGAGTTTGTGGATCTTGGGAATTTACCCTTACGAGGGTCATGAGACAACTTGATGGAGCACTGTGGGAGTAGCTCAGTATGGATGGTTGTCCAATAATTTGGTCAAATATCTTGACTACAAGCCAAGAAAGATTTCCGCAACCACATGAATGAATGCTTTGATTACCCCTTGTACATGAAGTTGCTATACATAAGAAATCTGAAAATAATCACATATTTAATTTATACAAACAAAGAATTAGAATATAGAAAGTCATGAAAGAATAAACAGGTCAATAGGAATATATACCATTTAAAGGTTATGCACAATAGGATGTGAGCCTTGATAGGACCATTTGAAGGGTCATGGCATTATGACAACCTTGATAACCAACCAAAATTATTCCAGTTTATAATTAGGAATGTAATTAGAAATAGAGCAAGTAAATGTAACCTTTCTAGAAATCAGAGTGTGGGTTGTTCTGCAAATGGAATCTTTGTAATGAAGTGTTTTGAGGATTTTACACAACTATCAGCAAAAGATTTGGGCTTACAGCTTGAGCCCGTCAAGTTTGTATATTAGTTGAGGAGGGTTCAACGTAGCTTTGACACTAGGATTATGGATCACCAACCTGTATTTGGACATAGAGACAACAATTGATACCCAAATAGTTAGCATACAATGCAATGCTACTTAAGCATTGAGTGGAGATAACTGCGGTTAATTATTCTACTAAGCGTCTCAGGTTAGGAGATGAAATATAACTATCACCTAGCTTAACTTGGACCTCTTTATATATCCAGGATCCATCGCTGACATTCATCATCTTTCCCTTGATTGGGAGTTAGGCTCGCTAATTGTGATTCTAACAACTTGCCAGACCACCCTTAGTCTTGACGACAGACTGCATAGAAGATCAACATAGAAACTGGAAACTAAAAGCCATTAAGTGATAAAATAGACACAGTTTGCCGCTTCTGATGTATTCCCCCAAATTGAGATTGAAAATAAAGTTTTCAAGCTCCTTTTAATTCATATAGCATTCGTTGCACTAGTTCCCATACTAAACATGATTAAAGATCATAATTGAAGACTTCACAAGCATTTATAATATTTCTGATTTTGCTTTATCCGTAATTGAAGGCTTCCCTTTCTAGCATTACGTAAGTTTCAGAGTTATCACACATTGCTAATACTTCTTAATGTTAAGGTTCTCCTATGTTTCCAATAAACCACCCAAGACTTCTCAAGGAATCTTGGTGAATCTGATTTTGATCAGATCTGGCTCATAAGTTCCACCATTAAATTGCTCTCTCCTCTCCTTTGTTTTCTATCTTGCCATCAACCTTGTCTTGTTGTCTTTGTATGCAATGAGATCTATTTTGTTGAAGTTCATATTTAAGTGATCTTTTTAGTTGACGTGATTTTCTAGTCTCCATGGTTTGTGGTGTCCCCAAATTTCATCCTAAAATCTGTGACTACCCTATCCGAAAAAATTTCGTACTTTTAAAATAATGGGTCGTTTTGTGTTTTTATTGCCAGAAAGTTCTTGTATTGCATCAAGATATTCTCAAAGAGCCATATTAGCCATTTTCGCCAAATACCCAGATGCCCAAAATTGTTATATTCTGTCGTCGGGATTTGTCTACGGGAAATTTGTATTTAATTATTTTGATCCCCATTTCAGGCAATTAGCGTTCCGTTTTAATTCATTGTGATCGTATTACATATTGTTATTCCCATATACCAGGTAGGGTTTTAACCAGGAATAAGTTCTGGGCTTTATTTGTGACTTTTGACAACGTTTTGTGTTTTTGTGTTTTCCGTTTCGTTTTCTGTGAAATTTCTCTAGATCAATTCCTTTGCCGGTTTGGCCTGATTCTTGGCCTGGAGTATCTGGAGATCACATACGCATGTTGTGCCAGAAGGAATTCGCCATCGGAGATCTGGTTCTCTTGGAAAAGACGAAGTCGTGCACCAAAAAGCTTCTTTTGGGTTGGCCACATTTTTGGAAAAAGAGGGTTTGAAGTGGATCATGGGATTTTGTTAGCGAGCAGTGGGATTTTTGTACACTAATAGGGTACTTTTTTTCCATGGAAGCAACGTCACTTAAGTCACAATGGAAAAATTAGAGGCAACAGGCAGGCGAGAATTTCTTACCTGCCTTGCAGGGTAAAAATTTCCATTGTGAAATAAAAGAAAAATCACTTAAGGTATTAATGAGATTTTATTACCCGCCTTGCAGGTAAATAATCCCATTATGAAAGTCAAACAACTTAAGTGGATCATGGGATTTTTGGTCGCAGCAGGCAGGTGGGATTTTTGTACCTGCCTTGCAGGGTACTTTTTCCCATGAAGGCAAAGTCACTTAAGTTATGATGGGAAAATTAGAGGCAGCAGGCAGGCGGGAATTTCTTACCTGCCTTGCAGGGTAAAAATTCCCATTGTGGAATAAAAGAAAAACAACTTAAGTGAATCATGGGATTTTATTGCACATGCAGGGGGTAAATAATCCCATTATGAAAGTCAAACGACTTAAGTGAATCATGGGATTTTCAGGGCTGCCTTGCAGGGTAAATAATCCCATTGTCATGTGACTTTTAAAAATAGAAATTCCTTATTCCAAAAAGTGCGACCCACCTTGGGTGAATAATAATGCATTAAATAAATATTTGTTAATATTTATTCACCCAATTTTGGCGCCCAGGCTTGTGGAAAAGTCAACAAAGGGAAGTGGACAAAAGGAATTTAAAAATAGAATTCCAAAATTAAATAAATTTAATTTATTTAATGCAGCCCCATTTGGGAGAGAAATAATACTTTTTAAAGTATTAAATGATTAAATTAATTCCTATTTTCAGTGGCTAAGGTCAAAGCATATTGTGAGGCTTGAGTTAACTGGAAGTAGAAGTCTAAAATTAAATAAATTTAATTTATTTAATGGCAGCCATGAGCATGCACAAAATAGGTGCCCCATTTGAAGAGTGAAGCTTATTAATTAATTAATTAATTGCCAGGAATAGGAAAGACATTAATTAATTATAGAATGGTGAAGATTATATAAGCAGGGGCTGCCATATGGATGAATTAATTAATTCATAGGCAGAGAAGTGCAGCCCAGAGGAAAAGTGCGCCCCATTTGAAGAGGATTTTTGCTCAAAAGAAGGTGAAATTAATGCTGAAAGCTTCTAGAATTGGCGCACAGGTTGAAGGAGGTTGATTTGTGTCTGGATAATTGTTTGCATAAGTGATCACAGTGCTCGGTGAAGTTGGTAAAATTCATGCTCGCTTTGCATGCAAATAAAACATCAATTTTTGGGGCAGCGAGACTTGAATTATGCAGATTTTTACGATTAAAATTCACTTTCATTCGTTCCGGTTGCCATCTTTATCTGAATTAATTGCAGAATTAAAATTACGGGTGCTTTACAAAAAAAATGAGCTTTAATCAATGTCCAATACATTGAATATATCCTCCGAATCTGAAGAATTATCCAGATCTGCACCAGTTTTGAAGAATTCCAGCGAGTAAGAAGAAAAAGAATTGTTCAGACAAAGATTGCTCCAGCCATGGCAAAGCGGGATGAAAGAGAAAGCTCAGCGGAATCATGCGTAGCTTCTAGATTTGCTGAAGTCAATAGGCCCAGATCCAGATCTAGATCTCATAATTGCAAAAGCTTCCGGCACAAAGGCTTCATCCTCTTGTTTCTGATGCAGCCCGTGTAGAAGTCAGTGCGTGGAAAATTTCTTCCAGGATCTTGTGCATGTGCTTCCAATCTTCCAGTTGAAGCCTTCATTGAAGTTGCATTCACCCTGAGTGTTTTCCAGAATTTTTAATTGCTCATATGCAATTAAAAATAAAAATGATGAGTTATTTACGGCGAACATTGCACTGATGCATGTACTGGAGAAGAACTGCAAAAGCTTCAAGGATAAGAAGGAAGACATGTCAAAGGCAATACCCGCAAGCTGCTTCCAGTCACTTCCAGATCCAACCGCTTCCAGATCCAATTGCTTCCAGTCACTTCCAGATCCAGCCGCTTCCAGATCTAGTTTGAATCAGCTGCATGCAGAATATGAAAAAGGACAAGACTACAGACTTTCCTCTTTCTTCTTCTTTCTCTTATTTCCTCGACAAAAATAATTGAGTGATCAATTAAATTATACAACTTAAGTGATTGGTTTAAAAGCCATTACTTGAAGAAGTCAACTACTTGGAGATAGGTGGTAGACGTGCAAAATAGAAGGTTCTATTTTTAGTTGCAAATCATGCATGTCATGCAAAGAGGAATTTCAGGAGGGAGATTGCCAGTTGTTTCCTTTCCGACTTCCACATGTGCCAGTTCAACTAAAAGCTTCCGACTTGTAATTGCCCCTCTACATTCTATAAGTAGAGGAAGAACCTTGGTTAATGAGCATAATTTGTAAGTAGCATTCTTGTGTTCTAGACTTTGTGTTGAAACCCTTGAGAGCCACTTGAAGCAAAAGAATATACAGGAGCAGATTTCCTGGAGAACTTTGTGTCACGGTGTATTGTGTTTCTAGCTTTTATATCTTAGATCTTTTAATAAACTTTGTGTTATTTCAGATCTAGATCTAGAGCTACCTTTGCTTATAATTTTGTGTTTATATCTATTGGTTTCTTCTATGTGCATGCAATCAACTCTGCTATCTATTGATTGGAATGCACATCTTCCCCATTTCCTCTCTGTGTTTATATAATTCCCTTCTTCTATAAATATTTCCTTTCTTTAAACAACTGTTTACTTGCTGCAGAACTGTTCAGTTATGGTTCATGAACTGAGTAGTTAAAGTAAAACCCCATTTAGATATTAACATACTTTAATTGACAAATCGACATGGGAGCCTCACCGGTAAATGAGGAGATTTATCTCATGATTTTGCCTAGGTTTTGTGCTATGCAGAAAATCTAGCCAACAGCTTGTTGGTTTACCTTCATGTCACTTGGTTGACTACTAGCATGTAGCCTATATCTATCATCATATCTTTAACATCAACATATCGACATGGTTTCGGCCCTAGATTTTAACTTGCATTTTCAACTCTAGTGAAGCCACCGTGTTAATGTAGATTTGTGTCATTTAGCAAGTCATTTATGGTCCCTCTCACCAAACTTCTCATTTCCATTTCGATATTCTCGTTAAAATTTATACCAAGAGGAGTTTGATGCCTTTGACTTGTTGGGGTACTCCTTTAGGTGGGCTTGCCCGATGATTTTCTTATATGATGCAATTGCATAATGATTTTCTTATATGATGCAATTGCATTGTAGTGCATTTACTGATTTTTTTCACTAGTTATAGTTATGAGAAAACTAGTCAAAAACTATTTACATCTAGACATACTTTCAATCTTAGATCTATACTTGCATACTTAATTTTATTGTTGGTTTTTAAATTCGTATTAATATTCTTAATTCGGATTGTCTTATTCAAGGGGGACATAAATTTTCCTTTCTCAAAATTTTCTCATGGTTCCTTTTTAATTTGTAATCAACATTAAGCTAAGAGGAACTTCTTGTATTTGATTCATTTGTTCTGTTATCCTTTACGCAGTCTTGCATAAATTTTGTCCCTGAAAAGGTTTGTTAAAATGCAATAATATTTGACGATCTTTATCTTTTAGCAGTTCTGTGATAAAAATAATCTAAATATTGCAAAATTCCATACACCATCCCATAATATTTGCCTTGTTCAATAAACTGCATGGTGCTATATAATCTATAATTAATATTTTGAAGGGTTTTGGAAGGGTTGAATCATACCTCTTTGTATCTTATTACTAAAGCAGAATAGTCTTGACATTTGCAAGTTCACAAGTATAAATCTTATGAATTCCTTATCAAGTTTGCTATGCTGTTAATAAGACACACAAATCTTAAACATGATTACATTTATGTATTTATGATTTTGTGAAATGTATCTTCTATGTTTAACTTCTCTACTGTTTTAAAACGATGAAAGCATTTTATTGTGGATTGTACCATATGGAGTTTGAGACCACTCTTGTATCGCCGCATAGAATTGTTGAGGAGGTATTAGTGTTTGGTTTTTGGCCAAATACAAATTACCAAGCCAGGAGAGCTCAAGCACCTACAAAAAAAGAAACAAACAAATGCAACCCGTTTTGGAAATAAGTAACAATTGTAAAGTCAAGACTTGTGCAAATGATATGTAATTGAGCTATCAAATAAACCATATATAAATAATGAAACCAAGAAAATAAAAAATATAAAAAGAAATTTAGAAAAAAGCATGGTGAAGGTTTATATAAATGATATTTTAGTAGTGACCCCAGAATAACTCTAAAATTTTAGATGTGAAGGGAAGGGAAATTTAAGCTTCATTCTTCCTCTACAAGGAATGTGCTGTCAACGCAATAAATATATACTATATTGTGTGTGGTTTTGCTATAACACATTGGACTTTGCAATTTGGTCTGTTGTACACTAGATCGCCCTAAACTTTGGACCAGCAAAAGACATTGGTTCAGGAGCAAGTGTAGAGGCAATACAGGGAGCAAAAAGGAAAGAAAATTGTTGGCCTTATTTGTCCAGGGTACCCTTGAAATTTGATTGTGAGCTTGGTGCTCTGTGCTCACAATTGAAGTTCTGGAGCTGATGATCTCAATGATCCTATCCGGCCAAGTACCACCTATGATATCCATGAATCCTCCTATGGTCTGTTGTCGTTGCAGTGAACTAAATACTCTTTAAACTCCTTTTGCTAAGCTCTCTTTCCAACTCGCCCCAAAACTGCTTCAACCGCTTCACATTCTTTCGTAGGAATCCAAGTTATCCAAATTGTTGTTCTTGCATCTCAACACTCACTTTTTGATATGGATACATGCGCACAACAATGAAAATTTGCATTTGCAACTCTATCACCCACACATTGTTTGAAAATCTTGAAGGGTTTTGCAAGGACCAATTTCTTGTACATTAGTTTGTTGTATGTTCCCTTGGAAACCTCTCCACAAATGTCCTAGTATTGAACCTCCTTGAGAAAATAATTCCTCTTTTCCCTTTTCATTTGCCTCCTTGTATCTCTGTCTATTCTATTGTCGCTTCTCCTTGACTTCTTCATGAAACTCTTGTATATTCTCTGAAAACCTTATAGATCTAAACTCTTCTTGTCTACTGTCACACTTATCAAGTTTGTCAGCCTTTTAGTGATCTTCCACACACAACTTGGAATGCTTTTGCCCTTATTGACTTGTTCAGTGAATTTTTATATGCTCACTCTGCTTCATTCAAACATCTAAGCAGATTTCATAAACTTTCGTTTTGTTGATGACTTCGTTATGTCCACTTGTTTGTGGATGATACACTAAGCCTAATTTCTTCCATAATGTTCTCCAAAAATGAACCAAAAATCTAGTGTTTCTATTTGAGGTTATACTCTTTGGCAATCTATGCAATCTAACAACTTATTTGCAAAATAAATTTGCAACATTTGGAGCATCACTAGTCGTCTTTCAAGGAATAAAATGTACCTTTTTTGAAACTTTGTCAACCAAAACAAAGATTGAATCATTACTTTTGTCCTTGGCAATCCAAGAGTAAAATCCATATTCAGCTCTTGCCGTGGTTCTTTTGGTGCTGGTAACAGTTTTTACAGCCCTGTATTCCTACTTGTTCCCTTTGTTAGCTGGCGTGCTCTGTATATTTCCACATATTTACTAACATTATTAGCCATTCTTGGCCGAAAGTACCTTCCCGTAGTAATAATTCTTACAAAGTGACCTTCTAATTCTCCACCATGTAACTTCTTGATCAAACTCTTCCTTCATTGACCCTCTATGAGTGCAAAATTGTTGTTTCTTGAACAATTTCTTTTTTCTTGTATAATATAATCAACGCATGGCCTCCTATCATCTACCATGGCTCTTTCCAAGCTTTTACAAAGTTTGCATCCTACTTACACAACTCTTTCATATTGTCCGATCCACTCATCTCCATTGACTTTGTATTCAATGATACGATTCTCTTGCTTAAGGTATCAACTACCTTATTCGACTGATTGGATCTATGTTGAAGACAAATAAGTAAACTCTGCAAGTATTCATCCCACTTCATATGTCTTTGGTTCAACTTAGTTTGATTGTTTATAAACTTCAATGCATGTGGTGATTTGTATACAACATAAACTCTTTGTGCAACAAATAATGTCTCCATTTCTTTGATACTTGAATTATAGCATATAGTTCTTGATCATTCACAAAACATCTTTGTTTTGGTTCGTGCAACTTCTCACTAAAATATGATTATGAGTTTCCCTCTTGATTTAATATTGTACCATTTTCTATTCCACTAGCATTAAAATCTACTTGGAACACTTTATCAAAATACAATAAGGCCACCATAGGGTTCTTTGTGGTCTTCAAAAGTTCAAAAGTATTTGCGGTAGGGGCTGTCCAACAAAACATTTCTTAGGAACATCATGAAAAAATGATGCAAGAGCATTTGGGTTCACGAGCAATCCTACATCAACAAAATGAAAAATATCTAGAGTTAGTGAATAATGAATTGTGCAATGCCGTGCCACTCCCAAGCATGCCACGCAGAAAACCAATGCCATAGTCATTTCTTGCAAAGCTATGGAAACCTATGTGTTGGTGAGGAAATTTGTTGGGTGGACAAACTTGTGGATTCCTTGCCAACGCTCTGGGAATCTAAGTCCCTCTACTTAACCGGTGCAGCTACCATATATGCATGCACGAGAAAATGTGGATTTTTGTGGTGGCCTTTCGGCCGGGGATCCAACAGGGGCACTCCACTGACCTTGCGGCAAAGCTTGCAGATACTTGCAAGAGAGAACTTTGTCTGAAAATGGGAAAGGGAGTAAGAAAAGAGGTAGGAGAACTAATGTTGCAGGTAGGAAATCAGATTCCTGCACACACTAGTTAGAAAATTCGTCACATGCATTCATGAGAAGAAACAACCCTGCAAATGGCAACAAGACGAGATAAGATTGCGAACTCAAAGTTTCTGAAATCTCCTCATCAAAGAGGCTACAAAATCCTTCTTCTTGTATTGTTGCTTAAACAGAAATTGTACATAGTGGAGAAATGGAGGAATTTGAGAAGGGGGAACGGAAGAAAAATGGCTATCTCCTTTGTTCTCTCAAAGTACAATATACTCTTGAGTTTCCAAGATCAATTACCAACCCTCTACAATGGCATGAAGAAGCCATTAAATCTCCTCCAAGAAACGGTTACAACTTCTTTTTTAGCAAGAAACGGTTTACAATTTCTTTTCAATCATTCGCGTCCGTTCGGATTCTTGATTCGCGAAGAAACGCCAATGGCGGAAAAACCAGACTTTTCATAATGTAGTTGTTACACTTGTTTTGTAACTTTGAATTTGAACCGTTCATCTTGCTTTTGAAACCTTAAATCAGAGTCGTACACGTGGGAGAAATTTACTTGAACAGCGTAGAGGATGCCTTTTGCATTTTGTGCCTTTTGGAGAAATGGCATTTTGGAACATTTTGGCCCGCTCACCCACTTTTGATATGGTCATGACACGTGGCTTCACTTGATTAGCGAAGGAGTCGCGGGTCACTTTTATAATTTTACCTTTTTTTTATGCGGGCTTAAAAACACAAATTGCTCCGCCGGCCCGCCTCCCTGCTTTGACCTTCAATGCGGGCTTGATATTTGACTTTCTCCCTTATAGCCTGATCGGGGCTGCAGGTCACTTTTTAACTTTTCGCCTTTTTTACAAAGAGGCTCAAAATCCCAAATCTCCCCGACGGCCCGCCTCCTTGCTTTGACTTTCCAACGGCGAGCTCAAGATTTGACTTTTTCCTTTAAGCTGATCGGGCAGCGGGTCACTTTTAAACTTTTCACCTTTTTACAAAGAGGCTCAAAATCCCAAATCTCCTCGACGGCCCGCCTTCCGCTTTGACTTTCTAACGGCGGGCCCAAGATTTGACTTTTTCCTTTTTTTAAATGCGGGCTTAAAATCCCAAATTTCTCCGCCGACTCGCTTCCAATTAGGTATGTCCACGTACCCGTGGATGATGGGGCCAAAATTTGACGGGGAAGAAAACGCCCATCGTTCCCGACTGTGGAAAAAATGTAGAGAAGAAGAAAATTCCACCATTTCGCGTCCAATTTTCAAATTTCTTGAGCCAAGGAATTGAAAACAATACAAGGTTCGACGATCCAGGCATAAAAAGATTGACAATTTCATTCAAATGAGGACAACAATAAAATTTTCATGCGTCTAGACAAGAAAACGAAAAATTTATCAAAACAAGTAGACTGGGGATTTGAAACAACTCTAGGGCATGGATTTCTCTATCTCTTCGAACTTTCAACTTGGCTTAAATACTTTAGGAGGGCGAGAGCTCGAAATTTCGAATTTAACTTGGAAAACGAAAAGCGGTTTTGGGAGACAACACTATGCAAGCCTCGAAGACTTAGCCTAAACCGCAAATTATTATCGAAATTGCACATTATTATCTTGGTCTGCAAAACTTCAAAGCAAAGGCAACATTATCATTTCCGTGCAAAATCACCGATTGTTTAGTACTAGACTAAGCCGTGCAAAACCTTCTCGTGTCGCACATGCTTGCCAAAACCGTGCAAACCTTTGCGCACCATTCCTTGTCATGAAACACTATTCTTGCGCATCAAGATGTGGGGACTTGTGTAGACCGCCAATACCTAGTTGGTGTTGCGATACACCCATAAGGTTGTCGAACGCTATTTATGCCCCAAAGCCTTACATTTTTGTGGGACCATCCCCATTTGCTTCAATGATGAGATATGTGTTTGGGATCTCTTGTCAACATCGATACAATTAGAGGGAGGTACATGTGGTTCTTGATCCATCCTTCGTGGGTTGGGGATGAACCAAATGATTTGATTGAGCTCGATCCAACAGAGGAAAACCTTCTTGAGAAAATCAATGACGAATTGAGGCGTTGTGGGGAATATTATGCGGGTACCTTTATCTCGCAAGGCATCTTTTTCTCCCATCTGAGTCTCTATGAATTCTATAAATAGAAGGGAGTTGTAAGCATGAAAGCATCAAATTCTAGATTAAGGAATCGAGTGACCTTTGTGTCAAGTCTAGTCTGGGCATCTAGTGTGAGATTGTCGAATTGAGCCAAGTATGGTTCTCTAGAAGCTTTGTAGAGTTTGCAAGCTTATGATAGGTCATAGGATTAGAGTTCTTATAAGAATTCTTGTAGAGTACTGCCATAAGATTGTCATTCGAGCAAAATGTCATTTTGCCATTGAGTCTGTAATAATTTTTCATTTAATAGAAGAAATTTTTCTTATTTCTTGTTAAATGTTAGGACCCTTTGTCTTACCTTTCTCTTTATAATCTTGTACTAAAAGCTATGGATGCATATGCTCTGTAAGTTGGCCCTTAAGCTTCTAAGAATAATCTCACATGCAAGGGAAGTAGAGAACTAGCATAAATATGATCAATATGCTAGTGTAAATCATTCACGAATTTTATTGTATTGAGCTTGGTCAAAAGAGATATGTAATGTCCCCTTTTTAGGGACATTATTAATAATTAATATCTATTTTACATTTGCATTATAACCCCTTGGCATGCCTAGCGCTACAAGTGGGAGTCTCTTTAGTTAGTTTAATGTGCACATAGGTTAGTTACTTTTATTTATTTAATTAAAAATAAATAAAGTGCACATAGTCTTAGTATTAAATATTTTAATGAGAGTTTATGTTTTCCCTCCAAAAGGGAAAAGGTCGGTCATTGGACATTGCACCCCTTAGTTCTATAAAAGGAGGTCACATTTCCTTTAGAGGGTTATGTTGATTGATCATTTGATTTCACTCCATGCTTGGAGTATTGGGATGTATGCCCTAGTTCTTGCATTGTGCTCTCTCTCATTTGGATCTATTATTGAAGAATATTGAAGACTCCATTGTTCTCTCCATTGAGCTCTCTTGTGTTGAATGTGTTTATGCATGATATATTCATTCTTGCATTGGCGACTTGGTCTTGGGTATTGGCGTGTTTATTTGGAGAATAAATCTGCATTTTTGTGAAGGGTTTGTGGTGCTTTGTGACTGTTATTATTGCTGCAATTTATTAGAGGCAAATCGACTTGGTTTGGGGTTTGATCTATCATGTTTTGAGGTTGTTTATGCTAGATCTATTTGCTGCTGTGTTTAATTAATTATTTCAGATGCAAGGGCTGATTATTTGAGTATTTTGGAAGGGTTTTGTGAGCTGGAAATTATTTAATTAATTTTTCCTAACCCTAGCGACTGGTTTTCAGATTTTGGGGGCTGATTTGAAGGGGTTTCAGTGACCTAAAAATTCAGAATCATAGTTCATTGGAAAGGCCTTGAATTATAGAATAATCTACATTTTATTTGGTAGAAAAATATTGAGTATTGAGTAAGATATGAATTTTTAAAGTTTCAGCTGTTCTGGGTGATTTATTAATTAATTAATTGTTGCTAAAAATCAGATCTGAATGATTTTAGAATTCTAATTAGTTCTCCCATCTAACCCACCACCTTGGCATACTCTAATCCCATTTTGGGTTGTATTATCGCCGACATTGGGTTATTTGAGGTCGGACTATGAAGATCTAATCTTCCTAGGATCGATTTGGTTAATTAATCAGGAGAAATAAGGAGGAAGTAATTTTATAATTTTTGGGAATTGATTTGATGCCCTAAAAGTGTTGGGAGACTTACTTTTTAGCGTAAAATAGGGTTTCGTGTTGGTCTGTGCAAAATATGATTTTTGCATATTATTCTTCATATTTTTGTGGCCCAATATCCAAAATTTCAGCTCATTTGGACTTCTCTAGCCAAAGATATGAATTTTGGAAAATTGCGGTAGTTGGGGTCTGCATATTAATTATTTCCCAGCAGCGTGTGATCAAATTTATGTTATTTCCTAACTTGTCCTAGAAGGGGACATTACAAGGTAGCTCCTCGAAGTGGCCTCGTGATATTCTAATCCAATTCCAATCTTTCAATGCAGTAAAGTTATTTCTATTTCGCAACATATTTTCTCTATATTTTGTTGGTGGCCTAATTTATTACAAAGAGGATTGCCACATTTGGTATTAGAGATCTTTCCAGGGCCCATCCAGTAGCAACAATATTCGTTTAGGATTTTTGCAGCTGTTCACAGTATGCTCTCACCTTGCCCATAGTAGGACCTTGGTGATAAGAAAGTGGAAACACTAATCCTTTCAGCTGTTTTTTTTTTTAGGATTTAAACCATGTTTTGATAGTTTTAAAACTCACGTAAAAATGTCATTCTAAGCCAAGCGGTGATGAGTTTAACTTGATTCTGTGGAGTGAAGGGTTTTGCCCAATACACAAGCCATTATACATTCTATGCACCAATATGAACTTCCATGTGCTTTCAAGTATATCGAAAGATCCCTTAGTTATTTTCAAAGCTTAGCCATAAGAAACTTTTGGCCGTCTATAACTTGTGGTGCATTGATAAGCGGTTAGCCTCAAGAAGTTACCTGCAATTGACCTCAAAGATGGGATAATGGGCTATGTGTAAGGTCTACCCTTTGAGCTAGTGTTATGAAATAATGAGTCGACATTATTTAAGTACAAGATAAGTCTAAATGTGAGGCCACAAACCGGACACACCTTGTAGAAGCACCACCATTTTCACCCAATTGTGTAACCCTAGTAACTTGGAGTTGGTAGAAACAACCACTTGAGGCTCTCTTCCAGAATATAATATAGAATATAGATGTTTGCAAATAGAGAACAAAGTTGTAGAGTGTTAGTCCACGCTTAGTTTCATCATAATTTTGAACGGATCTTGTAGAGTGCCGGTGATAGATAGGGGGATACAATAGTGTTGTAGGTTAGTAGTCAAAAACAAGGCAGAAAAAAGAGTACAAACATATTTTTATGCTTGTTGGGTGTTGACACCATTGTCAATTTTTCATCGTGGTGATCATTTTGGATATACTTCAATTTTCAGATTTTTTTCCATACAACTATTTTTAAGCGACTATTTTAACTCTTTGTTGGGAAGAATTTTTTTCCTTGGGAGAATTATACCATTACAATTGTCCCGTCACGCTGATCGCTTTGGCATAGAAAACTATTTTTTTCTAGACCCCCAAAACTTGTCTAGTCATGGTTGTAATATCTTGCGTCAACAAGAAAGAACATGAAGGAAGAAGTCGTTGACTTGCGATCCCAAGTCTCCGATTTTAAACAAATGGTGCATGGACTTAATTATTAAAATGCATTGATCACTAACAATGTCAACATTGAGACATGCCTTGAGAACAAATTTTTGTCTCCAATGAAAATTGGATTTTCCTTGATTTAATGGCACGAGATATGACCGGTTGGATTTGTGGGGCAAAACAATATTTTAGTCTCCACAATTTTTTTTTGTGAACAAGGTTCTTATTGCTTTCTTTCACCTAGAACAAGAGGTCATCCAATGATATCAATGGTATGTGAAATCTCATGATGAACCCAATCGGGAAAAGTTTGTCAAATTAATACGTAATTGTTTGGCCCTAGTGCTTATGATGATATGTAATGTCCCTTTCGGGCTCAAATTTGAGGAATTTGGATTTTCCCCAAAACCCTAATGGAACATTGCTGAAAATGATGCCAACCACATGTAGAAAACCTGATTTTTATGACAACAAACTGATTTTATGCAAAAATTAGGGCAACGACCTGTTTTAGGTCCACAAAACCCTAAGCGACCTAGGTAGAATTCAGATTTTAGCCTTTCCCACACACAAATCTTCAAAAATACATCAACAACATGAAACACTTGATGAATTCATGCAAAATAAATGCTTCAACAATAAATTACAGACTGCTGGAATTAATTATTGCTAAAAAATAACTGAAACTTCAAAATTCCATATCTTCATAAATACTTGGAGATAAAATGCAAATGATAGCTCAAATTGACCACAAAAATATCAGCTATCAATAAATTAGAATCAGATTTTTCCAACCATGAAAACCTGCTGAAATGTGATCCCGAAATCTCCAAATGGGTAGATCAAGTTGGAAATGAATGTGGCAGCCCCAAAAAGCTTGCCCTAGCTGGAATGTGTGCTTTAAAGCTTGATGGAAACCCTTTCCATTATGAAATTCTGAATTTTGAAGCCCCAATGTGACTCTCGGATGAAGTCACCAATGTAACAAATGAGGGTTTTTGTCCCCAAGTGTTGTGACTATTGAGGGTTTTTGTCCCCAATAGGATCCAATGAGGGTTTTCGTCCTCAAAGGGTGAAAATGAGAGCTTAATGCTCCAATTTCTAAAAGAGAAGTATACAATCCACAAGATGATGATTAGAATGAGCCCCAACATTTGCCTTTATAGCCTTTTCTTTCTTTTCTTTATGGAGCACTCCACGAGGCCTATTTATTTCTTTTTTAACATTTGCTTTTCCCTCTTAAAGAGGGACGACCTCTCCCTTTTAAATTGATCGAAATAATGAAAATAGGCTAATGATCTCTTTTCTACTTATCTTTTATTTTAATAATAATATTATTAAGTTGTCCCAAAATGAACAATTGGCCGAGGCCAACTTTAAATATTATTAATTATTTTTAATTTAGAAAAAGGGGACATTACATGATATCATCGTAGAGACCCCATGAAACTCTCGCAAACAGAACAATTTGCAAATACCAAACAAAATTTGAAAAATTGGCCAATCACACTAAAGACCTATATGATGACTTCTTCAAGAAATGTTTCATAAGAGACGTAAATGATACAATTTGTGTTGAGGTTAAAATGTTCAAGCCTATTGACTGATGAAAGCTCTCGAATTGGCCAAATTAGTAGAGACAAGCTCATGGCTCCACATCATTTTTAAAAATTTGCTCTATTCAAGAATACATCCTCACAACACAATCTTCGAACCCCTCCTTCAATAATAACCTCTGTTAAATTCCTTACAGAGGTTGAAATGCAACAAGCTAGATAGGAAAATGGGTTATGCTATAAATGTGATAACAAGTTCACCCGTCATAAATGTGTGGAACAAAAGTTGTATCTATTGGATGTTGACTCACCCCTAGATGCAGCGGATTGAAAAGATGCTTAAGAATCCTAGGAAGAAGAAAAGGTTGCGGAAGAATCTACTCCTCTGAATTCCCAACCAAAATTCTTTGTACACTTTTTTGTAGGAGTCACCACTCTTCAAACTGTGAAAGTTATAGGGTATTTCAAGAAGGTCTCTCTCACTATTTTAATTTACTCGGTAACACACATAACTTTATTGACCCTCAACTTGCCAAACAAGCAGATTGCTTTGTATGTCCATGCTCAAGCTTTGAGTCATGATTACTAATGGAGGAACATTGCCTTGCAAAGGTAAATCTTCTACATGCTCAATTTCTATAGTAGCAATTTTTTCTACCTTTGCTTCCCCAACAGTCTTTTATCACTTTTGTTTTCTTTACCTGCTTCTAGGCATTCATATATTCTATGTTCACGTTGTCCACACTTTGGATCAGCGCCATTAGATCCTCTACCCTGTCCTCTGTTTTCAGATCCTTTTCCCTAGAATTATAATCACCTCTTTGGTTCTGCTACGGGAACTAGGTTCTTCATCTTCTTTCTTTGCATGTCTGGCTTCTTCCATAATATTGTCTTCCACATTCTCCACCCCTTCCTCGTCAATTTTTTGGTCTTCTTGTCAATTTTTTCATAGCCTACAAAGCTTATTGATAGGCTTCTTTTAGAGAACGCGGTTTTGTGATTACAAATTCGTCTTGTATAGAAAGGCGGAGACCATTTATGTACCTTTGGATATTTTCATTGTCTTTTCTATGACTTGCTAGGATAGCCAACTTGTAGAACCTTGTGTTATATTTGACTCTTATATCTTTTTGTTTCAAATTCTGTAGCTTCTTGAATAAACTTGATAATCAAAAAGAAAAAACTTACCAACATCATAACTATTCTATCCCAAGACTTAATCTTATCATTACCTCTTCTTACTCTTTCCAACTGCTTGTAAACCCACTATAAAGCTGCATGGCCCTTCAACTTGGTGTAAACAAATTTCACTACGAGGTCCTTAATTTATTCATAGTCAAAGAATTTCTTTAACCTTTTAATCCAATCTATTAAGTCATTGGGGTTCAAACTTTTAGAGAAATAAGGAGTGTCTAACTTCGACTTACCTCCAATTTTAGCAAATGGCTTTGATGATTCTATCTTCTCGCTCTTCAAACTCTTACATATGATCTTCCGAAGCTCCTCCATACTCACTTCCCATAGTGAAAACTCTATGTTGCACAATCCCCATAAAGATCTAGTCCAACTTGCACTCCTATTAGCTTTTCAACTAGATCTACAACTCTTGATGCTCGACCACCTCTTTCAAGAGGTATTCCTTTTTGAGCCATCTTATACTCTTCCCAATTCTCAATACAAGATTTCTATCCATGTTAGACTCGATTGAGACTTTACTACATTCAACTCAACTATCAACAATTTAGGACTCCTATAAACTTGCTCTCAACTCTCCCTTAAGATCTCAACAAGGTAGGAACCAAACCAACTTTGATACCGGATGATGGCGAGGTGTGTTGTGGGTCGAGGGAATATCTAACAACTCACCGCCTTATCATAGTATGCAAACAACAATGACAAAACACAAAGTATGCACACACTAGTTCACTCATTCACTTCTTCAATATATAAAGACATTACATTTAATGACATGGTTCAACTTAGCTCAGCGACTTGCATATTGACCTTCCACACACCTTGGCCAGCTTGGGCCTTCTTTCCTATGCTCCTAGTCACACATACACCCTCCAACTGACTATGAGCTTCCAAGTTCCTTTTCTTTGGAATAACTATTTCCATAATCTCTAACTTAATTCTGATTGAAACCCTACTACTTTCGAACCTCTTCTACCGAACCTTGTAAACATCCGATGGATGCCATATATTGCAAGGGTGCATTACAAGAAATTTAGCAGGTGACTTGAATCGTCATTTGAGCATCAGAGATGCACATGTTATACGATGGATTCAAAAGCCATCACTAATTGTTGCGAATCTTGTTATATGGCACCAAATTTTTGCTAATATTGCGATCCTTGACATAACTTCTATTTAAAGATCGAACTCCTCCGACAAGTTGTTGATCATGCTCCTCTTGTGAAGCAACACCTTAAGATTTTGATGTCATGTGCTACTTCAAATTATGCCGTGTCTGTCGATCCTTTGCCAACTCTCACCATAGTGGTAACACATTTGAAATATGTCACACAGAGAGATTCCCTACTAATAAGAATTTAGCACCTTTATAAGCTTTGAAAACCTTGAATTAGACTTACGAAGGTCAACTACGCTCGAAGCTCAACTTAGACTTGCCAAACTCAACTTAGGCTTGCGAAGCTCAACTAAGTTCATGAAATTCTTGTAATTTTGTGAAGCACAAAAATAATTTGTGATGCTTGCATAAGCACATGAAAGACTTACATAGCTTAAAATAAGCTTGCAAAGTTTGAAATAAAAGTGCGAAGAGAAAATTCTTGTACTTGCTGCTGTACTCTTTTCCCATAAATGCTTCACTCTTAAGATAAGATAAGATAATTTTATTAATGTCCAACAAATGACCACAAAAGTAGGTCAATGGGACTGCAAAGTACAAAGCCAAAGGCACCAGCAAGAGGACCCAAATGGGTCACCCGAAACACAAGGAGAAGAAGACAATCTTTTCTATTCAAATGCAGGATAATTTAAAGATCCAGGAATGCTCTTGCATCACAGCCACCTATGTAAACCTTTTTGGTTCTCGACATGTACTTGCCCCATGCATAACAAGAATCAGTTTGTTTGCAAGATATTCTAGTATCACTATCTTTTATGATTTCAAATGCAACCTTCAGTGTCAATTGTTAGACCTTCAATGCCTTATGTCTTTTGGTTGTTTCTCTTTCTAGAGTTCGCTTGAGCCAGTCATATGGTTTGTGCAATGGAGTTTGGTTGTGCCTGATTATACTCTATGGTTCTTCAAGCCTTTCATGTGGCTCCGTGGTGTCCGTTTTCCCATGTGCTTGTTCAGTGTGTTCCAATTCTATTTCTGGGATCCACACCTCTGCTCTTTTCTCCAATGGGTGTGCATATCAATACTAGGTTCTTTTCTATGCCAAAACACTCTCTCCTAAGTTCAGCATAGGCATTATAAATGAAATTAAACCTCTTTTGGACATCGATTACTCCAACATATTTCTCATCTTATTTTGTGGAATTTCTGCTTTGAATCTTTTTGAATGCACAAGCAATTTTAAATGTTTAAAAGTGGTTGAATAGGTCACCATAATGCTTTGACAAAAGACCATTAGCGATTCCCTCAACTTTGAGTGGTACTTATCGAATTTGTTCTCTGTAGTCACTTCTTACAATCGCCTGAACCATCTTTAAGGCTTTTCTTGCTAAATTTGTTTTTTTAAAGGCTAAATTAATGATGCTTCATGCATGATTTGTCCCTGTCTATTTGCTAATGATTATCTTTGTGGTGTATATTGCCATGTTGCATGGTATCTATCTGATATGGTGTTGCATATGTATAATGATAAAGAAAAGGGTGATTCTATCTAGGTTCTTTATAATCACATGTTTAGCGAGTTATAGATTTTCTTAAAGAGCAATAAATTGACTTTTGGACTCTACTCTAGGGTAAGTGTTTAGAAAAAACTCCATAAATATTGATATCTGTATGGTTCTAAGTGATTTCCTAGCACCAAATAGTAGAAGTATAATAACTATTACTTTTATAAGGATAAGAAATTATGAAAACGCAGGCACAAATATCTCATACATAACATGCATTTTGAAATTTCATTTAGATGCTATAATAAAAACTTAAGGATACTGTACTTTTGGTTGTGCTGGGGCCCAAGATTTCAACTCTTGCATTGTTTCATATATGTCCAAAAGTTGTGGTTGAGAATTTGGGTAGTCAAATGACTTTGTGACAATCCACTACAATAATCAAATGCAAATACTAATCAGAAGCCAATTTACAAATAAAAATAATTGTTTTTAAAGATCTAAAAAGATTAGTGTATGGTCTAAAATTATTCTTACAATATCATAAACGGGAATCCATTTTCGGTCACAACAGCATAATCATGCTGGTAAGATCCTGCCAGATCCTCAGAAGCAAGATAAGTGAACTGATTGAAATAATTAATCTGGATACTTTATGTAATTAAAAATACAGGAAATACTAATAAACATATTTGATAGAAACAAAATCTAATGCAATTTATATTAATGTCCACAAATGACAAAATATATCAATGGTACTTGAAAGTACATGCAGTTACAATTGAAAAGTGCTAGGGTAGAAAGAACCCTAGCTTCTGAAAACCAACTCTATGCTAAAGGATTAAAACAATGAGCATGTATATTTATTAACAGGACTAAAGGTGGTAAACCCAAAAAAGCGGCTAAATCTAAAAGCATAGATAAAGGAGGACTTACACATTTTGGTCTATCTTGTGAGGGATAGTATATCTTATCACTTTGTTAATGCTGATTCCAATGCTAAGCTATTGTAATTCAACATGGAAAGTACTGAAAAACTATTCACAAGCGCAATGAGTGAAAAGAAAATGCCTATGTTACTAGGGTTCGTCCCCCTCCTCCCGTACCTTGACTGATATGTATCCGGTATAGATACATGTGGGTATGAGTGCGAATTTGCCGTGGATATGTCCCAAGACATCTTGGGTACGTTTTGACGTACCCGAGACGTGCGGGGCGTATCCACGGCGAACCCGCAGGTTTGGACAGCAAAAGGGTTAAAAAAGTTATTTTTTTAAATTTTTAACTTGGTTTCTATGCTGCTGCTTCGTTGGGGTCCATAATATTTCTATTGGACATCATGATTCTTGGTTAAGATTTGGATAGGTTTATATTGTAGATCTTTTCTGCACATTCTTTGAGCAATGAAATGCAAAAATCATTACGTGCCCCAAGGTTAGGTTGCAGTATGAACCTTTATTGAGTTGGCTTGGTGCAACTCTCTTGTTTCAATGATAGGATCTACAATTTAACACTATATAATCTAATCCTTGGGAATATTTGATCACTTCCTTTCATTTCCTTAGTGTTTCCCGTGCATATGTGATTCAATTAGTTTTTAACTATGACTCATGTTATTAACAGAGCAGCTGGATATCCATATACGAGCCCTTACCTGGTGCGTATCTGATACACCTAGATATGGCTACCCAGTCATCCCGAGCCATATCCATCGAGCCTATAATAATAATTATAAACAGTTTAAAAAGGGGGAAAAAGGAAACCTAAAACAACAATTACCACTTTGCATACCCTCAAAGCTATGATTTTCTGGGATAATCCCTAGGTTGCATGCATGGTGCAGATGAAAATGATTAGAAGGTGATTTTGGATAATATGAATGCAAGGACCAACCATTGTACTGACCTCTTTAGTTATCATTGGCAGGTTAGAGTCAACCCTAAATTAAATAGGTCCTTTATGGCCACCGTTGCAACACAAAAATTAATCTCAAAGGAAATGGATGAAACACAAAGGAATATAATATTCATATATCATAGAAAATGTAAAATGTTTATTATATTGAATGTTTTGAACATTGACCGTACTATATTTTTCAAGTTTTGTATTTCTTATGGACTAAAAAATGAGTATATGAATATTATATATGTGTGTGTGTGTGTGTGTGTGTGTGTACGGACATATCCAAGATGTATCGTACTCCAAGCGTTTTTAAAATTGACGTATCCGCGTATAGAACCTGTACCTGTATCCTGGCAACATAGGAAAATGCAGAAACATAACAGAACAACAATCCATGCAACGGATACAACGATTTTATGTATAGAAAAGATTGACAAGGCAATAAAAACCCCAACACAAGAAAAGGAGCTGCTTTTTTCTTCCTCTTAAACTGGACAATGCATTTTGTACACCGTCGAATGTTTGTCTTTGGAGCTTGGAAACTTGTTCTTCTCGTACATACAACCTCTGTTATTCTCTACTCTGTCCACTTGAAAGTTGCCAAAAGAACCCCTTCCGAGTAAAATTGCAAGAATTAATGGACCAAAATTTCTTTGTTTTAATGTTTCGGTGCTTGATCTCCCAAAATTTCCATGTATTACTCTTGCCAACTCTATTTGTATTGCTGCTGAAAACACTTCTGGTTGTGGAACAAAACTGCTGGAAGTCAGGCAATACCACGACAATCCCACCTGACGGGGTTGTCAAAGTGGAAGTTGCCCTCTGCATCTTGACAGATGAGTCTTCTTCTAGAAATGTCCCTGACCTCATGTGCATATTCAGCCTTTCTATCTCAGGGTATTGATTCTGATTTTGAGTTCCTCTCGTCAATCATGCCCAGTCAGATGAGTGGCAGCAAGCGAGATTGTCCCCTTATTCACTCCTTAAACTTGTGATTTCTGATTCCCGTGTTTAAGTACTGGTCCTTTTCTGAACAACAAGTATTGAGTCTTTGTTTTATATTCGTTTCACTAATATAATGTAGTTCTTATCAGGGTTTATAAGAATATTCAATCATTATATCACTTAACGCTTAGTTATGAGAAGGGAATTATGCTTGATGAGGTTTGGGTCCTTTCGAGAGACGTATGCCACCATGTTATGTGTGTTCATACGAATTTTCTAGGGTAGGGTCTCATAACTAAGTATACATGTATAGAATATGTACTTGGTTATTACTTATCACGACAATTCTCTGACGTGTTTATGTCGATAGATCTGTTATATCAGTGCTGTGAGAATTTGTCTTCCTGGACATGTGTACGTGTCTTGCTAGGAATGGACTGTGAATTTAACAACTAATTTGGTGCAAGTCAAAGTTGTATTCCGAGATGCCATTACATATTTATTACATTGAGAAGTGACAGTCCAGTTCATCTCCGGGATGATTATCCAGTTCATCTCGAGGATGACTCTTCAGTTCATCTTCAGATGACTAGAGATTCTGCCAGAAGACAAATGACTACCAATGTAAGGCTAGGAAATGGACTGTGAAAATGAAATGGAAAGGGAAGAGTGAAACCCAATTCTGATTCATTAGAAAATGTGATACAAAGGACATATTTATCTGTAATGTCCCCTTTTCAGAATTAATTGATTTTGGATACCCGAAGCCTATTCTTTTTATTTTCCGTAGGCTAAGGGGAATTAAAGAGGAAAATAAATTAATTTAAGTGGTCCAAGGGTATTTTTATATTTTATTTGGAAAAAGGACACTTGAATTATATTTTAATCCAAAAAGCAAAAGTGGAATAAAATAGTAATAAAATAAATAACTTATATTTTGGGAGGCGCCAAAGATAGAATAATAATTAAATAAAGCATTCTATTATGGGGCGCCAAAGATAGAATGGGTTGCATGAGCATCAAGATCCTATTTTTAGGATGGAGAGAGGATAAAACAATTTTATATTGTTATTCCTATTTTTAGGAGGGGGCGCCAACTTTGGAGAGGGCCTTGGAAGTTATAAATGCAGATTTGGGGTTTATTATTCATACATCTTGGAAAATTATCGTCTACATATTTGTTTGCAAGTAGCTTCTGCTTCTGCTTACGTGTCAACAATAGAGGACAAAATCTCTCATTGGCATACAGGTCTGAGGATGAAATCCCTCATATCTAAGCTTGGCAATTCCATTCAGGAGTTGCAGTGACAATTTACGGTATACAAGTGTTCCACTTGAGTTCAGCTCCAAACAATTGTTGTTATACACTGATATTTTTATTGTAGCTGGTTCATATTCAATAAATAAAAGACTGTTTTTACGCATTATGGTTTGCTGTTTTTATATAAAAATCAGATTATTGCTGCTGTTATAAAAGTTAGATTTTTAATATTGCTGCCCTAGGGTTTAACAAAAATATCCAGACTGTTGGAAATTATTTTCAGGGATATTACATTAGCAACATAAAATGACTCTTCGGTTCATCT
Organism: Taxus wallichiana var. yunnanensis; assembly: GCA_018340775.1. Taxonomy (NCBI): domain Eukaryota; kingdom Viridiplantae; phylum Streptophyta; class Pinopsida; order Cupressales; family Taxaceae; genus Taxus; species Taxus wallichiana. The sequence goes on from CM031243.1 coordinate 584,038,723, forward strand.
ACAAGATTATTGTGCAGCTTCTAATGTATCGGTAATAATAATATAAAATATTATTATTACATCTATTGCTTGCCTAGGATTATGTATGCTATTGTTACATCCCCATTTAATCCATAGGGGTAGTTATGAAATTAATGTTTGTCTCGCCCATTTTAGCAATTTTTCCATGTATTTGATACCTCATTTTCTCTATAGAAAGCTGCTTCTCCTCACTAGGTCTTGATCATCTTTCAAATTGTTGTTCCAAAACACATTTATCTTCAGACTGTTTTGAAATACAATCCTCTGCAAAAGGTATTGCCTAAGTGATAGCTTGTTCCCTTTTGCAGTTTTAGAGTTTTCATCAACCAAGGTATTGACTTGGTGAAGACTCGAATGGCGGAATGTAGAAATGCAACAAACAATTTTACTGTGAATTTATTTGCTTTGAATGGATATTTTCCTGGCGCTCTGATACCAATGTCAGACTGGGAATGGACTATGAATTTAACAACTAATTTGGTGCAAGTCAAATTTGTATTCCATGAACTGAACAATGAGATGCAATGACATATTTATTACATTGAGAAGTGACCATTCTGTTCATCTCGAGGATGACTGTTCAATTCATCTTCAGATGACTCTAGAGATTCTACTAGAATACAAACGATTGCTCCTAGGATTATATACAATAATATTACAGTATCATCTGCTACTATTTCAACTCAGTTTTATTCGTTGAAGCAAATAATTATTTTTTCTGTGTTGTCTCCTTAGCTGGATTCTAGGAATGTTGCCTATGCTCTGTCCAAGGAATGCTGAAAATTCAAGGATTTTGTCAGGCGGATCTGTACATACTTGGAACTACTCAGTGAATTTAAGCATCCATTTCCAGATAATTTGCAGCTGTTCTAATTCAAATTTTCAGATTATTTTGACATCGTTTAATCCTGATCCATTTTACTAGGTATGTTGGGTTTGATGCCTACAAAAGGGGTCCTTGCATTTATCATCGAAATCCTATTCAGCAGAAATATTGCTAAGTGTATACTTCCATATTCTGTAGGGTTGAATAGGAAACATAGCTGATTGCCATTTTTAGTTAGGTAGTTGATTGGTAGCTAGAAACAACTAGCACTTGATGTTGTGAAGATTTGTGTTGCTTGTATATCGACTGTAAGTAGTTGTCTAAGGGATGAAGATGCAATAAATTGTTTGATCGACACTCTCATAGAGTTAATAGAGAAGTTTGTTCCTATTTTTGTGCTAACCCCATATTTAATTTTGGAGGGTTGTGCCTGGTTTGCTTTTTACTTATACTTACATTTGGTGAGCCGACCAAAGGAGGTAAGGGTGAGCGTAGCCACAACTAAGTTGCTGTAATGGAGAAGTTTCAGGCACCCTTGTATAATGTAATTAGTAAGTAATATGCTGTATAGAACATGTCTTATACACACATCCCTTTATTTTCCCTTAATGTCTATAAATATTTAGGTCCGTTTAAGATCATTGCAGGAGGAGCATGGGTAGTGCTGATGTGGCTCTTGTGAAAAGTCTGAAGTGGTCATAATTCTTGCCTTAGTGATGTGGCATGGAGGGGGGATTTAAATAGCATCTCTTATGGGTTATGTTCCTTGGAATAAGTAGCACCGATTAGCATAACTTGCACTATAACCTCCTATTTAATGTTGCTCTATAACATGTGCTTTGTACTGGTGTACTCTTCAAGTACCAAGCTCCTGTTCCTTGCATCGTGTTCTCCAGTTTGAGAAGATCAAGTGATTCACAAAGGCATATTTCGCCAGGTAGAGAAAGCTGGTTCTATACAAGAAGGCCCGAGTCATTTGGCATGGACCCTATAATTGATACTTACTCTTGAGGTAAGTAGATTCTGGAGCGGAAAGGGTTATCATGCGCACTTAGTGTCACAGCATAGTAACTGATGCCAGCTAGTGCTACTTATATTAGTGGTAATGAACTTTAAATGAATTTGACCATAGGAGGGGGTCTCTTACTAGAGGGTTGTGAAGTTCATAACAATTTTCATAACGGTATCAGTTCAAATAATAAAAAGTGTAGACCTAATCATTAGGTGCCACTAACTAAATACTAGGTAGCCGATGCGTGGAGTACGGTTCGGCACGCGGTGCGAGGATCCGTGCGTCGGTACGGCAACTTTTTTGGAGGCCCGGCTACGGCACTTGGGTACGGCAGTACAAAAACTATATAAAAATTAAAAAATATATAAATCTCAACCTTCTAAATAGGAATTTAATTATAAACCACATATTATGTATATGAAAAACAAGATAAAAGACAAGTTATACTATTAACTATAAATTTATAATAATGTACAATATATACAAAACAAATAAAATTAAATTCAGAAGATTCTTTCAGAAGATTGCAAGAAGTTGCTTGGTCCAAAAAGGTGCAAAAATGGATTTTATGAAAATAAGAAAAATATTGCCATCAATGCGTAGAGCTCGAGAAAATATACACTTTTAGAGAAAACGACACCTGAAACGGAGCCACAGAATGAAAGTTATGGCTCATCCAAGTTTTTGCTGCTACATCTTCCCGGACCCTTTCCAAAAATGGCAAATTTTTTTCCATACTTGCGTTTTTTTCACCGAAAATCCAAAAACGGAAAAAATTGCCAAAAAAGGAAAAAAACTAAATCGCAGGCCTGCAGGGAGAACACTGCCCGTACCCGCGCCGAACCGGACCCGAACCTTCTGAATTTAAAAATGCGTTTGACCTTTGTTTGACCAAAAAAAAAAAAAAATTAAAAACGCGTCAAAAAAGGGTCCAGTTCGGTGCGGGTTGGCGAGGTTCTCCTCGAGCAGGCCGCACGGCGGGTCGTCCCACGACGTACCCGGCCGCACCCGAGGCCTGCGAGGAGAACCCTAGCCGAACCCACGCCGAACACGACGTACCCGGCCGTACCCGGGGCCTGCAGGGAGAACCCTGGCCGAACCCACGCCGAACCGGACCCGGACCCCGTACCCGCGCCGAACCGGACCCGAACCTGCCGCCCTTAGGGGCCGAACCGGCTACCTAGACTAAATAAGTAGGCTGAATTTGTCTGCAAGCTCAGTAATAATATGTCTTGTTGTAGTGCTTATGGAATACGATGGTAAGAAATGTTTGATATAGATTGTCTTTAGTACGTATGTTCTGTTTGATAAAGTGTGGGTAATTACTGTGCAAATTTTTCATTACCTTTCACTGTTATTTCTGAAATCTTCAAGCCACGTTCTACCTTTGTCCCAAGATATATCATGGATCCTAGTAATCCTGAGAATACAATGACCTGCAAAATCATTATAACATTACTTAAGATTTATTTTGGTTTGGAACTGATAACATTTTGTTATTTCTGTCAATGCAATAGATTCAACCTTCTGAATATGCTTTCACAAATTTTGAGTCTTTTATATACCATCAAGTATGGGTAGAAGTGCACAAATTTAAAAGGGAGAGTGTACCACTCCAATCTTGAAAATGTTGCTGTGGAACAATGGAGCATAATGTTTTGCAACAAAACTAGATAATAAAGAGCTTCCCTTGTGCCCTTCAAATGTTAAATATACAACATCGTGAGATGACTTGGAGCTGTGCATGTGTGGGTTTTCATTTCCATTTAAACCTGTAAAACAATATTGCTCGGTTAAAAAACCTAAAAAGATGAGTCTAAGTTCTAAGAATGAGAACATTGTAGAATATAGAATTCTAGCCTCTAGGTGAAGAACCATCGTTCAGTGGTAGTAGCAGGCAAACCACATTGCCATTTTTCTGGTTTCATTTATCTTGTTTGTCTTTGTGTTACTAGTCAACTCATCAAGGAAACAAAATAGTGTTTGAAATGTTGCAAAAAGTTAAAATTAAGTAAAAAAGTCTATGAACAAAAGGATTACATTTTTAAAGAAGGAAGGTGAATACCTAAAATATATACTTATTATAATCTTTTAGAAACTAGATAAATATAACTTTAATCCTTCAGAAATTTTGACCGTCCACCCAAATTTTCCCCTATCATACCATACAGTTTTCAAAAAATTTCCACCATAATTTACAGTTAAAAAAAAAAAAAAATCCTAAATTGAAATCAGAATTAACTTTCACGATTCAATTTAAACAACAACAAAGATACATATTTGTACAATTCTGTGGGTGTAACTAATTTGGTTACTAATGAGCGAATAATTTCTTAGTGGTTTACTAACAATAGTATTCGAAAAATAACATTGTAATTAATTATTGAAATTAGCAACCTATCTATGTAGATTATTTTATCTCTACTATGATGTAATAAATTTAATCTAACTCAAAATACATCTTCTGTGTCTTGTTTCTCTGAGGGTTGTTATACCATTCCTTTTGTTCTGCAATGCATATTGATTTACTATTTGTTTGTAAGTATGTTTGATTATCTTTTTAATCGATTTATGGGCAAAATGCATCCAGTTAATGTTTTTGGATTTCTCAAGTTTAATGGGTTAGTATGAATACTGATTAATAGTTTATTCTATTGTCTTTACAAATACATCATCTCCTACTTTGCAGATTTGAAAGTTCTCAGTACACTGTAAAGCTAGTTAGGATCACATGCGTGTCATAGAGAATAAGTGTTCATGCACTATACCATAGATATTTATGATAAATAAAATACATGGGCAAGTTGGAATATTAAGGGTTGTCTGTCGATCTGACTTCACTGCAAGTTCTCATTTACACCTCAATATTCAATGCTATATATTCCTTCTATTAAAGGCAACTTTATGCTTTAAATTAATATTATTATACTGATGTTACCCCTAAATAGTCTACATCTATCCTCCCACCCAAAATGGGCTATACTCCAGACTGGCATATGCAAAATATCACTTGGTGTATAATAACCCTTGTCAATGCCAAATTTTTCATTCACATGAATATTTCTTGCCCCGAATTCCTATCCTAAGACACTTAAAATCTTGCATGGTCTCTATTGGAAAACTCCATTGTTGACGCCTTAAGATTGAGAAGGGCCAAAAGTGTTTTATGAACATTAATAGGATTGGTGAAGTGGTGACCATAGCTAAGTTACCCATCATCTTTAGAGTAAGTATAGAAATAGTAATACAGACATGTCTGTGTATCGGTTCAATACCGATCTAGTAATACTCCTAGTTAATTGAGAATGATGGTGTGTGATTTTCCATATTAACCGTAGTTTCTTATACTACTGAAAGTGACTGAAACGGCCAGAAACACATAACCCAATACTGATCATTTTACAGGTCTCATGTTTTTCTTACCTTTCTTTCTGTGTAATCCACAAAATGGCCATAGACATGGGTCAACAATACCAGCCTGTATGAGACAAATGATAATGTTAGAATTAAACTAGGTAAAGGAAAAGACATTTAGTTCGTCCAAAGAAAGAAATTTCTGAAATGCTGTCATGTTTTGAGGATTTCTGGCGGCACTGGTGACCATAACATACCTTTACTCGTCGTGCATCTATTGACATGAGTGGAATAAAAATAAGTAGCATGCCACACGTATGAATTGAGGCAGTGATACCCATTTGCCAGCAGAACCATCTAACAATAGGCATAGGATTCTACAACGCCAACCATGCAATTTAGTAACACAAACCTGGAAAGGGCCAGTTTTAAGGTCTGGAATTTTCGTATTGATGTAATGGAAAAGTTTACAGAACTTTGTTAACGTACTATCGAGGATATGAAGAATGATGCCAGAATTGAGAAGGTTGTAAGCACAAGTGAAGGTCCTGCTAGGGCTACAGTGAATCTCATCTCATTTTCAGGTCCTGATAATTCAGCGTTGTTTAAGATTTCTAATTTAGGATTTTTGAGGTAGCTTTGCAGAATGGTTGTAAGCACAAAGATGTCGTCAATTCCTGCACATGCAATTGTCTAGATTAGTTTCCTACATAAAAACAAATCTGTAAGAATTTCCAGTTGACAGATTGATGCATGCAGGGATTTCCTGGGAAACTACCTACTACCTATAAATCTAGGTTTTGATAAAATTGTTAACATCAGTAAATGTTTTTTCACATTTACATCCACACCACAGCAATTCATTCTGTTTTAATATTAAGATTTCACATCTGAATTCTGTTGAGCTCAAAGCAAGGGTATATAAATGAAGCTTTCCTCAGGGTGGAGATAAACTTCCAGAATAGTGTCTGTTGGATTAGTCTCGATCACTAAAGGAAAACTTAAATTGCAAGTCTGTAGTATTTTGCATGCATTATGGCAATTCGGTGAAACAATATACACAACAAATGCTGCCACTCGCAATAAAAGCCCTGAAAATAACATTTTCTATAGAAATGACAAAGAGCTTACACATCATGATAGTTTGGACAAGGATATTTGATAATCATCAGTAAGAAATGCTTCTAGCAAATTGAATTGAAGAAACAAATCCTATGGTTACCCTCCATGAGGTGAGATTGCATGCTTCTGTATTGGGAAATAAATATTGATTGATTTAAATAAGCATTCAGATGCGAATCAAATAATTCAGAGTCTATTTTACCTAGACCAAGAGCTAGAAAGGGTACAACTGAAGCAGCCAATGGTGTAAATTTTATGCCAAATGCTGCAGTCAATCCAAAACCAGCAAAAATTGCAAATGACACTACAATCATGCCCTGGAAATCAAATAAAAAAGGGTTAAAAATTACCTTACATGTGATTACATTGAATGCCCTGAAATTGAGTTATTTATATAGGCATAATTAAGAACTTCGATAACTGGATAATTGAAAAGATACACTCATCCAGTATAATCATTTTGAATACAATTCCTAAAGCTGGGGGTAAAAGATTGAGACAAAGTCCTACCATAAGGATCAGCATTGTATGAGAATGAACAGGATCTCTAATATTATTGAAAGCAAGTACTGAATATATAGAAACAAGCGCAATGCTCAAAATGAGTTCCCATTTAGGAGTATGATTGGCATCCTTAATGACATCTTCCGCAGATTTCTGCACCAATTAACAGATGTGTCAGCATAAAATATTTTTTTGCTTGTGTCTATAGTCATCTGAATTTCTCATGGCTTGGCAGAACATACATAAAGTACCAAAATACTTTTCAACAAGTAATATATACGACAGTATCTTTAACCATCACTACAAATTCTGATTTTTTCTTATTTTAATTGCACAGCCCGCTTATATTGTACTCACCCACATGCTGAACTGGACCTGTAGATCGGAATTTGGCTCGCCTGTTCCAAATGTGGTCTGTGGTAGATTTTGTCGCAAAGGACTCACAGTTTTGACAAGATGGTCTTCCCACTTAATAATAAGATCCTTCCTCTGATGTTCTGTATAGGTTGCTTTTACTTTTTCTTGGATGTAGTCAATCCAAAGTGGATGGTTCTGATGGAAATGATTTGCAACCCATCTTATAGCACCTACCTGCAGTACGCAATAAGGTTTTTGCCATGTGCAATCAAGCAGAATTGATGTATAAATACCTGAAATACTGTGATGTGAAATAATACTGATTGGTATGATCTTCATACTACAAATGTATCTGCGGAGAACTTGATTTTAAAAAAAAAATTATAAAGTCTGTTTGGAAAATGAAAGATGAATTAATATCTAAAATGAGGTAAGTCTGAAAGGCTTTGAGCCTTCCTTCAAATGTTTACATCACTAGTGTTAAGAGCAAGAAGATAACAGATTTCATACAATGGATTTTTGAAGCCAACTAGCAGATCAAGATTGAACGCATCACATACACATGCACTCAAAAAGAGAAGAGAATGCATATACACGTGATTTAAATAATTTATTAAACGTATAAGACAGAGAAGTGTAAAAATAAAACAATAATATTTATAAAACAGAATAGGTGAACTATGTTTCCAAGCAATACTCTTGCCTAGCCAAATCTAAGGTGTGAGGCTGTATGTATATTCCCTCTAAACATTGAATAATGTGTTTAGATAATTATTCTTATTTATAATCTAACTTCCTTAAAACAACTCCATACTCTAATGTTTATTTTTAGATGTTTCTTTATAGGTGATATGTTTCTTTACCTTAGATATATTTCCCGCGTCATGAACTATGTTTCCAAACGAAGCTTCAATTGGAGTGTGAACTCCAAACCATGACAAGCAGCAACTTTGCCTGCTTAGAATACAATCAATAGCCTGCACAATGTTTGAAAAATTTGAGGTAACATTAGCCCTTGTGTAATTACTAGAGAAATTGTTAATTGATAAATTTGAACATTGCATATTCAGAGTTAATTTCTTTCTATGGTAGAAAATCCTTGAATTTTCTTCTAGATCTTATGTGACAAAACCACCCAATAGAGGAAACCGAGCCATTGATCTTTTAAAGGAGGGTTTCAAAAGAACAGAAAATTAGAATCAAAAGTTCTGCATTTTGTATGTATATAATATTGAAATTTTTATGTATGCAGTCCATGGTTGTTTGCAGAGCAGATAAAAGAGATCTTCTTAATATCAAGAAGAAAAAGACATAATGTCAAGAAGTTCCATAGAAGGGAATATGAAAGTTCATATGATATATTGATTTTATGACATTACAAAACTCTATAAAAATGTGCATAATTATGTCCATAGGCATTTTACAATGGTTTTACAATGGTAGCAAGGGACGGGGTGTAATGGTGTGAGTATATACACTTTTATTTTAGACATTAATTTTGACATCCATTTGATCGCCACAAGGTAATTTTAACCCAAAGTTTGATGTCCACTTGATCATCACTTAAAAAGTTTTTTCTTTTTACCTGGAGAAGTCAATCGAAAAATAGTAATATCTTGGCCATATGGTAGAGTTTGAGGGACCCTTTTTTATTTGAAAAGATTTTTCCAAGACCAACACAATGGTGCAGCTATATTGATGCCAATCGTCACTAGTAAGTGGGAATTTAACAAAGAATGTAATGGGATTATTAATCAATGTGGTCAGTGAAAAGTCCAAGATAAGAACCTTCAATATGATCTCTTGGCATATTTCAGATAGATGATCTGTACTATATCATAAGAGTGGATTTAGCATTCCCATGTCGTGCTTATCTGTGTTAAAGGCTTAAAGCATTTAGTACAGTCCCTAAGATGCTATTTTATCATACTAATGTCTTAGTTAAAATTTTAAATTGGTATTTCAGATAGATGATCTGTACTACTCTTTCATAAGGGCGGGTTTAGCATTCCCATGCCATGCTTATCCGTGTTAAAGCATTCAATACGGTCCCTAAGATGCTATTTTATCATACTAATGTCTTAGTTAAAATTTTAACTGATTTGTGATGGTTTTATGGATCATCCAAAAACTCTTAAAACATATGTGCAATGAATTCCATTTGAAGAAAAGATAACAAGAAAGTAAAAATAGTAAAAACACAAAGCACACTATTTTATTAAAAGACATGCAGTAATAGTTCTAAACATCATTTATTTAAATGTATTGTAAAATTGAAATTCAATTATGGTGTTCTCCCCATTATTACTTAGTAGAAAATATAACTTTTTTGAACAATTTCCTCAACATATTGTTTTCTTTAGCTGACAAGGTGTACAAATGGTAGTATTTTTGATACATTTTAGATTTGTCAGCACTTTACACATGTTATTTTGGATAAATAGATAATTGTATAATAGAAGAGAGGCAAGGCTTTCTGTACATCGGATGTTCACACCTAAAAACAACCATAAAGAAAAGCACTTACATGAACAAGGAAAAGATGAAATATTCCATCTCAAGAAAAGTCCATGAGTATACAAATTAACGGGCTTACAAAATGAAAGCAACCATACAGCTTTACACATCTATTATATAACTGATTCAAGTAAATAATAACATTTGCCTTGTTGTAAAGATTTGACTTTGAGTCAAGGCCTGTAACTTCGTCATAAAGTTGTGTTCAAGGATTTGCTCCTCCCATGGGGCTGCAAAAATTCTGATAAATCTGGTCCATTACATTTGTTTCAACGCTCCTTTGTTCAGCCTTATGGGTAATCCGGTTGGGAGTGGCAGCAGTAGGGGCAAGGCAAAAGAGAGTGGTGCTCCATGAACTACCTATTATTGTTGCTTTAGTAGAGATCTCAGGCTCAATAGCCTGTTTCTTCGTTATATACTCTGTTACCAGCAGTCGTCCCCCACCCTCCTGTACTCCTTGGATATGTACCCAGTATGGATACATCCCGGGTACGGTACTGATATGTCCCGGGTACGTCCAGGTATGTCCCGGATACATTTTGACGTACCCGGAACGTACTTGGAACATACTTAGACATACCCGGGATGCACCCGCAGGGTTGGGCAGTGGGGGCTCTAAAAAAGTTTTTTTTTAAAATTTTAACTCACAAACTTCAGTTTTATTGAGGACTAGACTAGGAGGGCATGGCAACCACAAGGAAACCTGAAGATTGTTTAAAATCCCTCTAGTTTATTGAAGAGAAAATATTCAAAGGATATCAAGAATGTTTGAGGTAATTATTTGGGATCATTGCAATTGGCCAAGGAAAGAAGCTATTCATAGAAATTTGGACATATATCTGAGCCTTTGTACAAGTTATTTATGAGATCAAATCTCAGGTGATCTTCAATACTAATAGAAAAAATTGGAACCGCAAATTGCATAGCTTAAAGTTTCAAAGAGCATCCTTTCCCAGAAACTACCAAGGCACAACATTGACTCCTTCCCGCATCCTTAAGGAGGATTAGAAGTTGATTTTGGATAATATGAATGCAAGAACCAACCATTGGACTGACCTCTTTAGTTATCATTTGTAGGTTAGAGTCAATCTCATTAAATAGGTCCTTCAGGAGCTCCCTATATACATCTTTTATGGCCACCATCGCAACACAAAAATTAATCTCAAAGGAAATGGATGAAACACAAAGGAATACAATATTCGTATATCATAGAAAATGTAAAATCTTAAGTATATTGAATGTTTTGAACATTGATCGTACTATATATTTCAAGTTTTGTATTTCTTATGGACTAAAAAATGAGTAAAATGAGTATATATATATTAATATATATGTACGGATGTATCCAAGACGTATCGTACCCAAGGGTTTTTTAAAATTGACATATCCGTGTATCGAACCCGTACCCAAACTTGTACCCGTACCCGTATCCTGGCAACATAGGTTATATATATTAGATACTTTACAATATTGTTAGTTTAGTATTGGCTAGATTGTTTGTTACAAGTTGGTTATTGCCAGGATTTGGGTTGTTCCCATGATGTACTGTTTGCTTGGTTATACATTCAGGCCATTGTGATGTATTAGATACGGCCATAGTTGAATTTTATATGGTATCAGAGCAGGTTCTAAGGCTTCAAGCCTTAAAGGCCTGTGATTGTGGGTATGAGGCTTGTCTATATTTTATGCTTATGGTATGCGAAGATAATGCAAGTGTGTTTCTGTTGCTGGAAAACATCCTGTAGATGAACTTGGAGCAGCAGATTTGATGGTAAGAAGATTGGAAGAGGATCTTGTAGGCTTCTTGGTTATATTTGCTGCTGCCATGTGAAATATGATTCTGCTTCTGGAGATGTTGTTGGTGGTTGTGAAGGTGGAGGATGCACCAGCTGAGGTTAAGAATACAATGAGTGGAAGGCCAAGATTGAGATTGAGAGGGTAATTATTTGCAGCACATGAATTTCTGCAGCTCTTCATTTCGTACTGCACCAAATATTAATAAAAAACAATGGTTAGGTGTGGCAGGTTCATGGTATAGTTGTGTATGCTAATTATTTGTAATGTGTAGGCTGTATGTTTGTTGTGCATCGAGTATTGGGATTTTCAAGGCACGCGAGGACCCCTTAGTACTGGTGATTAGTAGATTCTTGGATGATGAGTTTATGGTGGGATATTTTTATTAGAATATAAGGCTTATAATTTAGGATAAAATTAATATTAGTTAAGTATTAACTAATAAACGGTTATGACCATTTCTTACATAATAAAATGATGGACACAATGAACAAAGCGTGCATTCCAATGCTTTTAAATTCTCTCTCCAGATATTTAACATTTGTATCAGAGCCCTTGGCGCTGGAAGGGATCTGCAAACCAAGGAGAAAGAGTTTGAAGGATATCTAGTTCGAGCAAGGGCATGTAACAGCAAGTTTCAGTCACGAAGGAAGAACATTTAGACTATTTTCGAAGCATCTAGGGTACAAATAAAGTCATGAAAGCACAACCTTGAAGTCACTGTTTTCTACTATTAATAACAATAGCGAGGACACATGAGGATACCAGTTTCAAACTGTTTTAATACAGTTGCGAATGGTCATAAATACAATTATGAAAGGGCATAAACCTGCTCAATTTGTGAATCGCAAAAATCACCCAAAGTGTTTTACAAGGCAGAAAACCCAGTCGACGCCTAGGAAAGTGAAGGAAAAATCAAATGTGAGGGCAAATACTGTTGTCCAAGGAAGAAATCGTGATTTATAAGTTTGTTATTAGGAGGTGATATATTTTGAATACTTCAGACATCCTATAGCATGAACAAGCAAACAACATTTCTAATTACTGGCAATGGAGGATTGAAGCAATCAAATGAAACTCTGAGACTTGTCATGATGGCCATTTTTGGAATTATGTTAGGATTCTTTGTTGGCGTTTCTTTTCCACAGGTTTATTTTATAAATTTTGGATCCATAGACGATGATGATTAATACCATTAATGGTGAAACTGGAGAGAACAATTGTTCAGGTTCAACTACACAAGTTTTGTTGCCCTCCACACATGCGTCACAATGGAAATCAAATATCAGTAGTGCTTCAGCTACTTCTAGATTTGGAAATAGCTTCGAGATATATGTACCATCAAATCCTTGTGGTGCAAAGATGTTGGCTCCTGGCATTGTTGTGGATGAGAGTGATATATATCCCCATAGACTGTGGGGTAAGCCCCATGAAAATTTGCCATTTAGACATAAATACCTTTTGCGAATTTCACAATTGGCCTTGCTTAGATGGACATTGCTAATGATGAGATATCCAAGTTTCCAAAACATTTTCAATCATTCTATTCCATTATGATGGGATGTAGTGTCCCTTTCTGGGCTCTAACTGAAAACAAAGGAAAACTGCACAAACCTCAATAGATAGTAAACTGAAAATTATGACAGCCAACTGAAAATTATGATGACAAGGTACAACAGTCTGAATTTTAATAACAACAGTAAGGAAAATTTAATATCTCTTCAAAATTGCATCATTCACACCATCCAAGGCAACTTAGAAATATTTTAGAACAATTATCAACCGAGAAATAAGCCTTCAAACCCTAGCTTGAATTTAATTAATTAAATAAAATAACGACAGTGGTTGGAAATGAAGGATCCCAAGCCCAAAAATGAAGTCCAAATATAGATTCCAGCTGCTAAAAAGATGAGAAACACGATGGCCAATTTGGATGTTGTCGTGTCCTAGAAACCCCGGATGCCACCTTAGGGCAAGTTGGCACTCTAGGAGAGGGCCCTTCTTTGATCAAACCCTAGCTGAAAATCTGCAAAATCAATCTTCTTGAATCTCTTTAGAAACCCGGGATGGAGAATCCTTAATGGATTGAAGAGTTTTCATTCTTCAATCAAACAAGGAAGGTTTTCGTCCTCACTTGCTGCCCACACAAGAGGATTTTCGTCTTGTAGAGGAAAGTAGTTGAGCAATTGGCTTGAAAACCATGCAAAGTTATTATTAGACAAGATGATGCACAAATGAGCCAAACGACCCCTTCTTATGCCTTGATGTGGTGCCAAAGATCAATTAAAATGCCTCTAAAGAGGACCGACGTCACAATAGATCCTTTTCTCTTCTATATTTCATGTCTTTTCTCCTTTACCCAACCGACTTGACTATACTTGGGAAATTACTAAAAAGAATGCAATGCTCACGAAGACAACGGAAAAACATGACAATTACTCCCCTTGATCATTTCCTTCTTGCCCGCGGGAAGTGGAATGGGCCCAAAGTCTTCAAATCGAACTAGCTTAGAAAAAGGGACATTACATGGGAGGACAAGTGAATGAGATCAATTCAAGTGGTCGAAACAAGCAGTTAATGCTAGTGTGAGAAGACGAACAAAATGCAAGGAAAATATCAAAGACAAACCAAATGAAGTTAACATAACTATTGTTGAAGACCCACTGGATCTTGACGGTGGGTGGTGAGACAACTTGATGGAGCATTGTGGATGTTACTTAATATAGACGGTTGTCCAATATTTGGGAGGTTTGTAATTCGGGTGTTCAGGGAGGTGGAATCCGAGAACTCAAGAACTACACCTTTACTAGGGTTACAAAGTAACTTGATGGAGCTCTTCCTAGTCAAATAACTGTTTTCAAAGGGAAAAGCTTCAAGAATGTGCGACTCTATTTACCTCTATTATTTTAATCTTCTTTTAATATGTTTATGTTTTATTTTTATAGTGTAAGCCTTAATAGAGGGTGTTAGAATATACGACTTATAATTTAGCATTAAGTAATATTAGTTAATAAACGGTTGTAACCATATGGTTCTTCATTCTTTCTCTCTCCACATATTCTAACAATTTTTTGTTGCAATCGGAGGAAGGAGTCATTCAGCTGTGCTAAGGATGCCATATGGCAACATCACATGTTGAGGGATAGCATGGCAGCTCTTTTTTGCTGTAGGACCAGAGGCTGGTGCCAAAGTATACATTTTACATTCGGATTAAATGAGAGAGACTATTGAAGCATTGTGTGCATTTGAGAACGATGCGGTGAAGGTGTTCATGGCTTCAAAATCATAATTTGTAGAGAGAAGCTTCCTCTAACAATGCAAAACATTGGGTAAAGTGCAGCATTGTAATCAAGGAGTGCAATTGAGTTTGCAGTGGTGGCTGAGCATTTTGTAGAACATGGGTGCTTCAAATGTGTGGTGTAGTTGAAAACTATTATTAGGCATGTCGATTGAAGCGTAGGTGCTCTAAAAAGCTACGAGGGTATCCATATAAATTTCTGGTGTGAGGCGGAACAACAAAAGAAGGCGTAAAAACATGGGAAGGAAGTGCTTGGTGTACACATGTGCAGTTGGCATGCAACAAAGAATCGTAAATGTGTCAGATTGAGAGGCTGTCATGGAGTTTTGAAGAACTGCTGATCAAATAAAGTGTTCAAAGAGATTTCAAAGGGAACAGTATATGCCTATGTTGCATTAATTTTTTTCGTCCCTATAGAATATTTTGCGTTTTGTCAAGTATGTTGAAGAGAGCTATATGCAAAGAAAAAAGGTCCATGGGCGAATGGCTCTATAGTGCTAGGGAGAGAATTGGGTTGATTCTTTTTGTGAAACTCCTCTATTGAATTTTCTATAAAATTTATTTGGTTAAGAGAGTTTGAGAAAGTCGCATGAGAAGAGATATCTATCGTTCTTAATAGATGGCTTTTACTATTTTTATATTGATATATGGAAGGAGGAAATAGAATTTAAAGGAGAATGATAAGAGGATACTCTTGCACATTGGTCATTTAAGTTTTTGGTGAGGAGATACATTCTCTATTAGAGTTGCACACCTCCAAGCCAAGTATTTTATGGGATGTGTCTATAAATAAAAGTGCTTTTATTATAAAATTGACGCAAAGAGAGAAAAGGTGGGCAACATCTCGGGGTTGTCAACTGAAAGTTTGTCAGATTAGGTACAACAACGGATTTTTGTTATTTCTGTTTTGTGTTTGCACCTTCAAATTGTAGGATATAATAGTTTTTCATAGAGATAGGTTATAGATATAGCATTACAAAATGCTAAATGACGGTTATGGAGATGGCAAGATGCACGGTGCACAACTTGAATGTGCCATATCAGTATTAGGAGGAAGCTGTTAATAGAATGGTCTACATCCTTAACCAATGTCCTTGTAAAGCATTGCAGGATGTCACTTCTTCAAAAGAATGGTCGGGTGGGAGACCATCTATAAGTGTATTTTGTGTTTTTCGGTTGCTTTTCTTTTGCATTGGTTCTTGAGGAAATTATATTATATGCAAAGATTAAAATCTATATATTAGTTGGCTATAATGAGCAATCAAAATAATACGGGGCACTAGATGTCCGAATGAGCAAATGTGGTTGAGAAAAATTGTGGTTAGTAGAGATATGGGTGTGCAAATGAGAGGCTATCTTTCTTTGGTAAGTCTACAAATTGTATTGTATTCTAGATGGTTCTTTGATAACTTTAGAACAAGTTTTGGTGTGAGAATAAAAGAAGGCTCGGAACATGATACATGAGCTGGGAACATCTAAGGGGTCGGTTTCATAAGGGGATTTACAACAAAATAGAGTGTTATGGTGTAAGATATGGGCACGCGAGTAGATGCCGTAGTTATGGTATGTGGTAGGTTTCTTAAGAAATTTCAACATTAAAGAACTCTTAAATTCAAATTAGGATCGTAGTGGCACACAAGTGACATGGAACAAAGCGAGGAAAGTTGAGAAAGAAAATCCAAAAACCATGATGAATTCAAAATTGGGTCAAAATGGCCCACAAAATGCAAGCAACTTTTTTCATAGAGATATTCCCATTTTTATAGTTATGAAAATAGTCAAGACCGTATTTAAATGGGAAAAGATCCAAAACAGGGACCAAAAACAAGGGGAAGAGAGAGAGAGTCATAAGAAAGAGGAAACACGGGAAAATGGAAGAATGATGTAAAATAGGCCCCAAATGGAGAAGAATGAGACGTTTATAAGCGAAAACAAGGTTGAGGGTGTCAACAACACAAGAACAAGAAGTCAAATTCGATAAACACAAGAAAAACAAACCCATATTTCACAAGTCTTGGTTTAGAACCCATCTATCATGAACATGAATAGTCGGAGTTCGATTGTTCAAATGTTTCACACAAGCATACCCTTGAAGGTTATTGATGTGGCACAATACACCCAAACTTTTGTAAAATATTGGGACCATGATATTTATGCTTAAAACACTTTCATTTCTTGATTTGTGGTCTTTTACGTGTTTATGGAAGGACACTAAAACTTGTTCTATGTAGGAATGCTTACAATGTTTTTGACTCTTGGAAATTGAAATTCGCAAGATCTTTGTTGAAGCCCGAGTTTTGTTAACGTGGCGAAAAGCATTTATCTATATTAAATGCCTTCAATTGGAAACCCTTGATGTGTGGTGGTTGTGCATTTGATTGATAAACTAAAAGGTTGCTTGGATCACTTATTCATGTATTGGTTTCACCAATTGGACCTATCAACCGAATGCTTGAGAAAGGAAAACAAAGTTATGATTTATAAGGTGAGCCATAAAAACAAAAGCTTTGCTTTAGTTTCCACCCATTCACATAACCCTTGCTGCCAATGAATTATATGCCATTACATTAGTCAATTTGAACCTGCTTGGGCCGGACCTACATTTGTCCTTAAATGTGCTAAGTCACACTTGAGCTTCCTCAAAAGCAAGCTTTAGCTTATTAAAAGGGAAAATATTTTAGCTATACCCCAACCAATAAAACACATGAATTCTTAAATCAATGATGTTCAAGCTACATGATCCAATGACCTATATTTTCCCTTAAAGCCAAACTTGTGTATGACTCCCCCAAAATTGTGAATGACCTCGAGCTTAAATTGCATCTATACACATCCTAAATATCAACGTTAATCACATTTTTCGCTCCATTATAGAAAGTGTCACCTGTCTCACAAAATTTGATCTTGAGTTCGCATCATAGCCATTTCATCACCAATCAATCAATTGTTGTTTTGTTAAGATATTTATTAGGGTGGTCGTGGATTTTCTCGGTAAAAAAATGGTCTAGGCTAGAAGGGGCTTGATCGATTGAGCATTGCACGAGAATACAAAGTAGTGCAAAAATGAGTCTTAGGGCTATAGTGTAGGTTTTGTGGCGAACAATTGACCCTTTTTGGGCATGCATGTAGAACACCATAGTTATGGTGTGAGCTAGATGTCCCGAGAAAACTTCAAAAGATCAACACAAACATAGCCTTGAAGGGTATTGTTGTGGCATAACACACCCAAATTTTTTAAAAGCTTGGGACAATGATATTTATGCTTAAAAACACTTTCGTTTCTTGATTCGTTGTCTTTTACATGTTTATGGAAGGGCACTAAAACTTTGTTCTATGTAGGAATACTTGGAATGTTTGCCAACTTTTGGAAAGTGAAATTTGTAAGATATTGCGGGAGGCCCGAGATTGTGCGAGCATGGAAAAGATTATTGATCTAGATCAAATGCTTTCAATCCGAAACCCTTGGGGTGTGGCGGCCGTGTGCATTTGATTGATGAACTAAAAGATTGATTGGATCACCTATTCATGCATTGGTTTCAACAATCAGACCTATGAACCCAATTTTTGATCAAGTGAAAGAAGAGGTATGATTTATAAGTTGAGCCATAAAAACAAAAGCTTTGCTTTAGTTTCCACCTATTGACAAAACCCTTCACCGCTGAATAATTATGAGCCATTGCATTAGCCAATTTGAAGCCTGCATTTGACTCCCCCAAAAGCTGTAATGTCCCTTTCTAGGGCTGAAATTGGAAATAAGGGTTTGGCCTTAAACCCAAATGAATCAAATCTGAAATTGCACCTTCAAACACACAAACATCAATCTGAAACAGCTGAGAATGCTCTTCAAACAATCAACACACAATATCAATCAGCCCTCTAGGGCAGCGAACTGCATATGAGATTCACATCAACATTTAACCATGCAAATAGAGTTGAAATGCCACCAAATAATTTATCCAACCACGACAATATTTATCAATCTCAAATACATCAAAAATATGGAGAAACGAATGATAAATCACAGCTGTAATTAATTTTTATGACAACAACAATACAACCAAAACCAAGGGCTGGAAAAAATAGATAAACTTCTCCAAAAATCACCAAAATGTAGATTCTAGCCTTATAAAATATGAAGAACAAGAATATCAGCTCAAAATACTAAATTGTGCCCTAGATGGCACCGAACTCAACCCCAAGCAAGTTGCCTAGGGCTGGAAATGAAGAACAACTACATAAAATCACTTTGAAGTTCCAATGTGACCTCCGTGTGAGATCACCCTTGCACACAAGAGGGTTTTCGTCCCCTAGTGTGATCCTATTGAAGGGTTTCGTCCTCAATAGGTGACCAAGGAAGGGTTTCCATCCTTCAATGGCAAGAAGAGAAGCTACTTGCTCCACCTCCAAGAGAAATCAATATCCAAAATAGCATAATCTTTCTTAGGCCACTCGATCCACCTTTATATCCTCCTTTTTGGCGCCAAGGATAAATTAGAAGAACAAAAGGAAGACTCGACCTCCTTGGGATTGTTCTCCCACCTTTATCTTCAATGTAGGCTCCAAGAAGACCGACCTTAATAAAAGAAAGTACTTTTCCATCTCTATGTAGGCTCTCAAGACCGACCTCATGAAGGAGAGATAATCATTCCTCTTTGCTTTGTCATTCAACCATCACCTAGTTGAATCACTCCAAGCCATAATTAGTAATCAAATAAATAAGGAAAATACAATCACTTACAATTATGGCAATGTTCACCTCCCTTGCTTCCCTTCCTTGAAGCCCACGAAAGGTGGAATGGGCCCAAGGCCTTCATAGTGACTAGCTTGGAAAAGGGTATGTTACCAAAGCTCAAATGGCCCCACCTTATATTGCATCTATATAGGTCTTATAGATCAATGTCCATCACGTTCCTTTGCTCCATTTCGAAAGTGTCAATTGTCTACATAATTTGATCTCGAGTTGGAAGGAGAGCCATCGATCACCGATCAAGCAACAATTGTTTTGTTAATATAGTTATTCAGGTGGTCGGGGATTTTCTCGGTAAAAAATGTTTCTAGGTTCGAGCAAATAAGAAGGTTGTTGATCAATTAATAAGTGCAAGGGAATGCAAAGTAGCGTAAAAATGAATCTCATGATTATTGTGCGGGTTTCATGGCAAATAGTTGACCCTTTTGGGCATGCAAGTGGGGCCATTGTTATGGTGTGTAGTAGATGTCCTAGGAAACTTCAATATTGGAGAACGTCAAGAATCAAATGTTTAATAGATTGACACAGGCATACCCTTGAAGGGTATCGTTGTGGCATAACACACCCAAAATTTTTTAAATGCTTGGGACTATGATATTTATGCTTAAATGCTTTCATTTCTTGATTCATTGTCTTTTACATGTTTATGAAAGGGCACTAAAACTTTGTTCTACGAAATCCTTGGTATGTTTGTTGACTCCTAGAAATTGAAATTTGCAAGATCTTAGTGAAAGCCTAAGTTTGTGCTAATATGGCGAAGAACATTAATCTAAATCAAATGCGTTCAATTGAAACCTTCACCGTGTCGCAGATTGTGCATTTGATAATATTTAATAAAATTGTTGAAGTGGTTACAACCGTGTACTAGATAATATTTAACTAAATTCTAAATCATAAGTCTTATATTTTAATACCCCTCTTAAGACTTACACTATAGAAAAAGATAGAATTACAATCTTCTAAAGCTTTTGTTTTGAATAACAGTTCTTGGACTAGGTAGAACTCCATCAAACTGCCTCCCTAACCTTGGTAAAAGTTTAGTTCTCGAGCTGAATTCCCAAGTTACCAAATTCCACCTCCTCGAACTTCCAAAATACACAATCTCCCAAATTGTTGGACAACTCTCCATGCTGAGCTACTCCCACAGTGCTCCATCAGATTGTCTTGTGACTCTCATAAGGGTAAATTTCGAGACCCATAGACTCCCGAACTATCTAGACAACCATCCATGTTGAGTTTTACCTACATTGGATTCTTTCCTATCATCAAAACACTAACTTCTTAGAGTATGTATAAATCTTCTTCTTCATCAATAAAATCTTCAACATCTTGTGGGTTGTCGACAAAGACGATATTTACTTCTTTCGGGTTATTTTTGAGTTTGCTTTTGAGAACATCATTAGCACAAATGTGACAATTCAAGGTTGTATGATCTCTTTTCTTCCAATAATGGCACTCAACCTACCTGGTCTCTTTATTCGATTTTCCGTGATTATTTCGATGCGGGAGTATAATGCATTTTTTATGTGAAGAATTACCTTATGAATCATCCACAATTATTCTCTTTTCTTCAGCTAGAAGAGCTGACATCATATCTTCCATGCATTACGAAGGCATACGACGAGTGTAAAAATAACATTGCTATACGAAGAACACAAATTATTTAACAAAATGGCTTTAGAATCTTCGTCATCTATTGGAGCTTTAACCTCTGCTAACTATCTAAGAAGAGATCTTAGATTATTTATATGACTAGACATATCATCAACCATCTTAAATTGAAAGAGTTGAAGTTTTAAAGAAAATTTAGCATTCACTACTTTTGCCCCAAATAGCCTATTCAAGTTATCCTAGATATTTTTGGATGATTTTTCTAAATCTATATGGAGTTCAAAATCAGAAAGAGCAAGCCCGATTATAGCTTTAGCTTTATCGTGGCTTTCCCACTCTAACAATTTGGTAGCATCGGTGGGTTGTGTTTCTTTTCCATTAACAATACCCCACAATTTTTTGTTCATTAATTGCATTTGTATTTTAACTTTCCAAGTGTGAAAGTTAAAGCCAAAATATTTCTCCATTGGGATTTTCATTTTGAAATATTTATTTAGATGGAAAAGTAAGTGAATAACAAATAAGTATGAACACTTGGAAAATGTCCTCAAATTTGACCGGTATGAAGTATTAAAATGTTTTTGAGACAATGGAACTTTCCATGACTATAAAACTTATGAAAATGGTTTGAAATTTTGTCCCTGCCCTAGGAAAGTTGTGAAAACAGTCTGAAATTTCGTCTCATGCCCTAGTAGGGATTCATGTTTGGGATATTTGATGTTTTTTTACATTCATGATTTATAGACAATAATTTATTCGCGATTTTTTTGCCCTTTTTTGAATGTAAATACACCCTTCAAACTTTCGCAAATTGTGCCCTTTTTCGATTGTAAATTTTGTCTTTGAAATTTGCGATTATGCCCTTCAAATATTGTAATCGTGTTATTATTCTTTCTCATGCGACTATAAATTTAATTGCATGTTTTTGTGCCCTACACCTTGCACGAATTTGAAACAATACTCTTATTGCCCTCGAATGGAGTCTCAGAATTTCGCATTTAAGAAAAGGAAAACCTTGAAATTCCACATGTGTTCTTTGCTTTCACTGTCTTTGTTGATTTATAATCTCGAATGACTGCATTTTACATGCCCTAGCGCGACAATCATGATTGTCGCCTTCTTTAATAACTTCTTTTAAGTTCACAATGACTGCAAATTTTATCTTTGAAATTTGCGATTATGCTCTTCAAAATATTGCGACTATGGTATTATTCTTTCTCACGCACCTATAAATTCGATTTGCATTTTTTGTGCCCTACACCTTGTGTTGGAAGATGCACAAAGAAGAAAGAATACAGAAGGCAAAAACTGCACTTTATCTGAAATGATATAGGCAGAGATTTATTTATTGAGAGAGAGGTGGTTGAACAGTTACCAACCGAACAACTACATAACTGTTTTTACATTCTATATAATGTGTTATATTTTAACACCCCCTCTTAATGACTAAACCGGAAACAAGATAAAGTTTGTCCCGAAATTTTACAAATTTCCTAAAGCCCATATGTTTAGTCATTACATTTACAGACTGTGCCATAAGTTGTACTTTAAAATCAGCAGTCCTTAATTGTGATGCAGTTGTCGAATGAAGACGAACTGCAAAACAAAAATCTGGTCCCGTGAACAAAAGATATGGCAAGTGGTCCACTGGTTCTCTTTACGTGATTCATTGACCGGTGATGAATCACCAATGGCGGAGAGTGTCACCCCCATCTCCAGAGTGCTGAAATCGAACCTCGAAGATGTGGATTGAAAAATCTATTCCGGGCATGTGTGGCTCTTTGGAGTCTGTACAAATACTCAATTATCCTGTGATCGAAGTCACCTCGATCACGTCCTTACACCACCATGTAGTGCTCATCCAAATTTTTCAAGAAGAGGAATGTGACCATCTGTGCGGAGTTAGAACCAACTCCTCAATAGTAGGAGAAATAACCATCTCCGTCTCAGCAGTGGTCTCCGTCTCAACAGGAGAAATAACCATCTCCGTCTTATCTATTTGCTCATCAATCCCCCTCTGTTGGGAAAGATCCTTTACAACACAATGAGCAAACTGTTCATGCTCCACCGTCCTTTGAGCAAGAACCTCTGAGTGAGTGGTTGGGCATGCCATCTCACCATGCACCGTCAATGCATTTGGAATAGTGGAGTCTCCGTCCACAACAAATTGTTCTTCAGAATGAGGAAATCCATCCTCCCAAGGCATGTCCGCCTCCCGTACACCTAGTATAGTGGATATTCCCTCCACAATAGGTGCATGTAGGTTGACTGTATCTAAGTCAATAGATTTGTGAGGAATGGCTTCCTCCCAAGGCATTGCAGCCTCCCGCACATCCTGAATGGTGGAGCTGTCCTCCACACGTGCATTCATGTTGATCGCAGCCGGATCAACAAGCCGATACTGACCACCTACCCCAATACCAAGGGCAATTATCCGTCTCTGTTTCACATCAGAGACAACACACTTCTTTCCACAGAAATCCACAAAAATATTGGGATTTTCAATCAATTGTGAATAGATAGAAGATTCTTTTGTAAAGAAGGTACATATCTAACATTTCGTACCAACAATTTATGAGCATTATTCAATACAATGCATATATCTCCTATCCCTTCTACTGCAAGTGATTCTCCATCAGCTAGTACTATTGATTCAAAACAAATATTTGCAGTAAATGAAACATACCAGTCCCTACGACATGAAAAGTGTGCAGACGCACTAGAGTCAATGATCCAACGCAACTGGTACCACTATCATTCGAGCATGATGTCGTAAGACAATAAAGAGCATACCCGTCATCCGAATCCCGTTCTTCTGCAACTGCTGCCACATGTTCCTCATTACATGGCTTTTTGTTCTGCTTCGAAAGATCATACATCCGCTTCCGACAATCCTTCTTGAGGTGCCCAACCTTGTGACAGTAATAGCATGTGACCTGATACTGAGTGGAAGACTCACCAGATTGACGTTTCCACTTTCCCTTTGACTGAGTGACAAGAGCACTCTCTGAATGGTCACAATTAGATTCTGCTTGAAGTTGTCTCCGCTCCTTTTGCAACAGGTAGGAACTCACCTTGTCAAACGTGAGTGTTTGACTTTCAGCCATTAAATGGAGTGCCTCCACAAATGACTCATACGAAGAAGGTAAGTTGTTCAAAACTAGAGCCACCATATCATCGTCGTCCACCTTTTTATTGATGGAAGATAACTGGTCTCGAGAGGTCTTTCATCCGAAGTAGGTGCTCAGACAATGATCCACCTTGTAACTTTACGGAAAGGAGCATATTTTTCAGGTATAAAACCCGACTCTTCTCTGACGTCTGATATTTATCTCTCAGATTGGCCCATAATGTGCTTGCCACAGTGGCATTCCGCACCCCAAGATATCATATCATCCGATCACGACAATTTGAGAAGCAATAATAATGCTTCCTTATGACGTTTGTCATAATCCTCAAAGTTCGTCGCTAGTCGACTTTCATCACCCTTGATTATTTTATCACAATCCCGAAATTCCGCGATCGTTAAAATCTTATGGCTCCATACATTGAAATTAATGCCAATTAATTTTTGTGTCTCCGGCAACGTCAAGTGTGATATATTTGCCATTTTATTATTCCAAAGTAACGAAAAAATAATAACTTTGCCTCACACTTAATAAAATATCCAATTTTCTAGCAAATATAAGTAATAATAAAACAATTATTATTACTTATGCCTCCAAATTTAATCACGCAAAAACAAGGTAAATAAAAATAATTTCACCGACTTTGCAGTTTGAAGGAAATAAATCAAATGATGCCCTCGAACTTGTCACGACTTTGCTCCAACATCACCGACTTTGCTTCAACACAGCACCACCGATTTGCTTTTGCGACCCACGTTTTTCTGGTGCTGGCCTTGACGTTTTTCTCTCTCCAGCGACTCTGCC
The DNA here is from genome assembly GCA_018340775.1 of Taxus wallichiana var. yunnanensis. Taxonomy (NCBI): domain Eukaryota; kingdom Viridiplantae; phylum Streptophyta; class Pinopsida; order Cupressales; family Taxaceae; genus Taxus; species Taxus wallichiana. The sequence continues at coordinate 584,063,818 of CM031243.1, forward strand.
TTATTTGCCCTCTTATTTTCCCTCACGAATGGAGGTCTGAATGTCTTCTGTCTCTGCCCTCACGTATTTGCGACTGTGTAAGGATCTTCACGTTTTTCCTTTCACGTTTTCGTTTTCCTCTGAGGTTTTGCGACTGCCACGACTTTGTTGGTGTCTACACCTTCGAACCACGATTTCCACGATTCAGGCTTCCACGTTTTGCTTTCAAGTTGCTTCAACGACTTCCTCCAGCGATGCCAACTCCCTTCTTCTGCCCTGCATCGACCGTACCTCTCGTCGACCTCTCCTCTCACCAATCGCGATTTTGGGTTTCACGAAAAATGACTGGACTTCAAACTTCTTCTCTACAGTTCGTACCCATGTCGGGGCTTCCTCGAACCTCATACGACACTCCCGTGCTCGTCCAAGAGCTTCCTCGGGCAAGTCGCTCTGATACCAATGTTGGAAGATGCACAAAAGAAGAAAGAATACAGAAGGCAAAAACTGCACTGTCAAATGATACAGGCAGAGGTTTATTTATTGAGAGAGAGGTGGTTGAACAGTTACCAACCGAACAACTACATAACTGTTTTTACATTCTATATAATGTGTTATATTTTAACACCTTGCACGAATTTCAAACAATAAACTCATATTGCCCTCAAGTAGAGTCTCAAATTAGCAATTAATATAAGGAAAACCTTGAAATTATGCAAGGGTTAATGCTTTCATTGTCATTGTTGATTTACAATCTCGAATGAATGCATTTTGCATGCCGGAAGCGGCAAATTGCGGCGTGACTTCTTGATGGCTTCTTTTAAGTTCAAAATGATTTCAAATACCCTTGATTTTTGCCCTTATGCGACTTTCACGAATTTTTTAAAATAAATGGTGACTTGCAATGAAATTTTGTGATTCAGTCTTGAACTAACGTTTGCATAGCCTTTTGTTCACAATTTGCAATCTTCTATTCAAATTACAAACCCTATCGAGCACCAATGGCTCTGATACCAATGTTAGAAAATGTGTGCAAAGAAGAAATGAAGAGAAACTAGAATGCACACATGTTCATTGCGTGTCCGTGATTTTATTATGAGAGAGATGGTTACAAAATGGTTGAAGTGGCTACAACCATTTGTTAGTTTGAAGAAATGGTATAGGTTCAAGCAAAGAAGATAAGACTTGATTGATTGATCATTGCAAGGGAATATAGAGTAACGTGAAAATGAGACTCAAGGCTATTGCACAAGTTTCATGGTGAACAACCGACTTTAATTGGGCTACAATTGGGTATCATGGGCATGTCATAGGTCCACATAGGGATTGTGTAACACCAAGCTCAAACATTTATCCCACATTCATGAAGCATAGTTTTGTTTCACCCTTTATATGCGTTTTTACTTGTGTTATAAGTGTCCAAAAGTGAATTCCTTTGCTCGATGAATGAATGGTCATGGGTTGCATAAGGAATGGTGAGATGATGCCACATGTCGGCATATTGCCACATTGAGAAGTTTGCAAAATATGTGCGGTGGGAGATATTGCCAAGTGGCGCGATACCGTAACATCATAAAGAAATATAAGTTGGGAATGTGAAAAAACCTTTTTGGGTGCATGAACCATTACTTTGCAAAGATCATATAGGAGCATTAATTTCTGTTTTGGAAGAAATTTTGATTATAAAGAAAAGTGCTTTGCACCTCGACAACTATTGATGTAGAGGAGTAAATACAACATGTAGATCCTTGTGATCAATGCGGTGATGATGTGTGGCAACTTGTTCATTTGATGTATTAAGGATTGGATTTTTTTAATATTTTAATACACAAGCAACAATTGAATATCAAACCAAGGGTTGTTTTTGGTCATATCCTTTGCATTGCGGCCTTTTTTTCTCTTCCATTGGAAGCCTAAAAAGTTTTCCTTATAGAACTACATATTGATGATATATCTAGAAGAAATTGACAAGAAATGGAGATCGTTTTTCATGTCTTGGAAGAGGAAGTACAAAAGGATGGTGGTGGTTGACAAATAATTGAGTAGTATCACATGAACTATTATAAGCAAGTGTAATCTTTAAAGTACTCACTTTATTCATAAAGGAGATTCTTGTGATCGCAAGATAAGAATGAAGATTCAACGTGCCTCTCATGGAGAGATGTTAGCAGAAAATTAAAGGGCAAATCAACTGATGTTATCCTGTGGTGAATTTCAGCTAGTGGATAAACTGTGCAAGTTGTTATCACAATTCAACCCATCCTTTTTTACATCCGTAAATTTAGTTTTTTCAAAGAAGTAATTAATAAAAGAAAAATTATGCGTGGTGGATCGATTTCCATCGCCGTGCTATATAAGAGCTTTCATAGTTTTATTTCATGGGTGATGACTTGTTGGGTGAAATTCCATTGGGAATAAACTTTAGCAAGGAATTGATACAAAGAAGTGTTGATTGAGAAAACTAATATTTCTAGAAGTAATAGAAACAAGAATTTCATCATCTCTTGAATGTTGAATGTCTTGAAAATCAGTTGTTTCTTTGCTTGTTGTCATGAGAGGGAGGATAGACTGAGCTTTGCTGTTCTAAATTAACTATTCTTATTTGGTAAGGTACTTATTAGTTTAGATGAATGGATGCACTATGCAATTCACAATATGTGAGAAATTAGTTGTAGCTACCCTTAAATCAGTGACCTATATCTCGATAAATTCTTCTATTCTTGCGCCATATTTGATTAAGATTGAGTGTCACTAGTCCTGTCAGATTTTAGTTTGTGAAGATTTATGCAAACTTTGGTCGATATCATGGAAAGTCAATTTCTTATTCTCATTAAAACTTCTTTTTAGTCTTATCCTTCCCTATTCTTTTAAGTTTTTTTGCTGAATGGATCCAAAGCCTATACTAAATCAGATTAGTTTCTTTGAAAGTTGGTAGATCAGATATGTTTTTTAAAACAATTGTTGTTTTTTTGACCTATTGGTGTAAGATTGTTCTGAAATTGCAAATAAGGTTGTGACACGATCTGACATCTCATAAGAGATATTGAGCCATAGGTTCTCTGAGTTGTTCTCAACACTGATATTCTCTTGAAACCCATATGCAACGCATGCCTTTGGATCATAGTTCACATACTCGTACTCTGTCAATACTCAACAAACCCAAAAATGTCTTGGCAAAAACTTGACAATAGTTGGTAACTTAAAAATCCCTAAATACCCAAAAAAATTGACATGGCAAAAACTCAGCATTACTCGGAAAATAATCGCTGTTTTTCAGTGTACCCACATTTTCGATGGCTTTTGGAGAGCACTCAGCGAGTTTTCTGCAAATAATCGGCTCTGTTTTTGGCATGTTTTTTTGGGAGAGTACTCTCCTAAGTCAAAAAATGGTGAGTACTTACTGATTCGGAGATTACTCATGGAGTATGTAAACTACGCTTTGGGTCATCAACCAAAAGCCTTGAAACGAGAGATATTTATACCCGTTTTCTAGATGCATGCTAAAACATGTGTTAACAGGTATGTCATGACATTAGATTGTTGTTTAGTCTTGGAATTACAATCAATTACTTATATTGAGATTATATACCTCAATATGATATAGTTTGTTGTTGAGATTAGCTACCTCCACAAGAAGGTGAAGAACCCAAAATTCAAGACAAATCGACATATATTGTACTTGAGAGAATCACAATTAAGTGATTCCAATATTCAACACCACTTACTACTTTAGTCGGCGGTTGCGGTGGCTCATTACCCATGTACTTTGGTGAGATGGAATAGTGACCATAGGGACACTTGCCGATATTTGCGACAACTTGGCAGCAAGTTTTCACATTGATTAAGCTCTTGTTTGGTTTCCATCACACTTTTGAGTTCCTTATTTTACACAAGATACATTATTGATGTAATGCCCAACTCATTTAGATTGTAATCAGTTTAGTCATTAAGGGGGTGTTAGATATATGAGATACTATACATATTATTAGAATATTGTTAGCTTAGTACTAGCTAGTTGTTAGTTTGTTACAACTAAGCTAGTCTAGGATTTGGGTTGTTTTCGTGATGCACTATTTGCATGGCCCATGGTTTTGACATGGATTCTCTCCGGGAGAATCCACACAAAAATGAAAATACACAACAATTAGAGGTCTTCATTAATGTTTGGCAATAATATCTGCAACAAGAAGCTACAATCTTCATTAATTTGTAAAGAGGAATTACATTGCTTCTATAGGACTCCTATTATGAAACCAAGGGAATCAAACTAATTTATATCCTTAATTATATTCCTAAGCAACTAGCAAGTCATCCCCAAACAATAAGTAAAACCTACATAAGATAAAAGAATAAAATAGACATCCCTAATAAACAAATCAAAATGCATCCCTCGAAATTAGGGCGACCAATCTTATCCTAGCCAACTTGGAAATTACATTATTGCTTATCACAACACACACAAAGGAAATATCTACCTATAGAATAGACTATAACCTATGCTTCCTTATCATTTCTCCACTCGTAAAAGCATTGTACTCCAATGCTTTCAACAAAGAAGGAAACATATGACACATTTGATGTTGTGAAAACTATTTAGCCTAATGGGGAATGGTTGATCCTTGACAGGTTTGGTGAGTCTTCGTGTCGAAAACTTGATTGGCATCCAACGAAAGCTGCGAATTTAGAACATCATCTACATGATGACTGATAGGAATCTTGGACTCCAATAATGATTCAAACGAGTGCTTGAGGAGATCAACATGGACAACATCATGAATGCCCAATTGTTTTGAAAGATCTAGGCGAAGAGCATATTTGGATATTTGTGGAAGAATGATATAAGGTCCATAGTGAAAAGGCTTGAACTTATTGTGTAATTTCTTCCAAAAGTGACTTTTGTGCAAGTGTAGCCAAACTTTTCCCCCAACCTGAAAATGATAAAGGACACAATGACCATCCATTTGTTGTTTTTGCTTCTCTTTAGTCTTCTAAAGGATCTAAACAACTTTGGATTGAAGAGAATTGAAGTGTTGGATAAAGGAGTTGGCCTTATCTTGCTTTTTTTTGAATGTGTGTAATTGTTCAAAAAGAAAAAATATAGGTAACTCATATGCAGCCAATGGCTGAAAACCAATACAAACCTCAAATGGAGAATGTGTTGTGGAGGAGCGGACTATTGGACTTTATCCATGCTCTATGTGGGCTAGGCTCAAATCACACTTAACGGGAGAGGTATGGTGGCATATCCTCATGCTTAGCACTATTAGAATATAAGGCTTACCTTTTATAATGAAGTCACTATTAGTTATATGTTAACTAAACCATTTTAGAACTATCTCTTACATTCTAAAATGCTGTACACAATCTACAATGTGTGCAATCTAGTTTCTCTTCATTCCTTCTCTGTTCATATCTACCGACATTGGTATAAGAGCATGAGATTTGTGCAAAAGGAGTTGTGCAAGGCAAATCAACCAAAAATATGAGTAAAATCGAGAGCAAGTAGGTATTTGACAAGAGATACAAGGTTCGAGGGCACGAGTGCAAAATTGCCATCATAATGTTGTTGCTAGAAGAGGAGGTCGCGTGGCTTTTGAACCATAAGAGTCGAGGTTCAAAGGGCATGAGAGATTGTTTTAACAATCGTAAATATAAAATGTTTCTTTTTATTCTTGTTTTTGTTAGGTCCCGAATATCAATCACAAATCGCAGATTTAGGTCACGAGGTTAAGAAAACAATCACCATTAGGCCATTATTGGTCTTTTTGAATGTTATTGCTGCAAGAAAAGAGGTCATACAATGTAGAACTGTAGAATTCGAGCCAATGATGTTCTCAAGAGAAATCTCGAAGACAAACAAAATGAAGTTAATATGACCATTATTGAAGATCCATAGGATGTTAAAAGTGGCGAAGAATTCGCTGATGAAGAATACGACGTACGTATTTTAATAATCCCACACTTTGAAAATACAAAGGGATCTAGTGTAGATGAAGCTCAACATGGATGGTTGCCCGATTAGTTCAAGAGTTTGTGGAATTTGGGAATGACACCCTTACAAGGGTCATGAGACAACTTGATGGAGCACTGTGGATGTAGCTCAACATGGATGGTTGTCCAATATCTCGGGTATTTTGTAATTTGGGAGTTCGGGAGGTGGAATCGGGAACTCGGGAATTCAGTTCGGGAGCTATACCTTTATGAAGGTTAGGACGCTGCTTGATGGAGATCTATCTGGTCCAAGATTTTTTTCAAAGAAAAGCTTCTAAAGAATAATTGGATCTATTTGGTTCTAATTTTTTTAGCTTTCGGTGAGTGTGTTAGTATGTTTTGCTTTTAGTACAATAATCCTTAAAATGGGGTATTATAACATAAGGCTTATCTTTTATAATCAAGTCATTACTAGTTATGTATTGACTAATGTTCAGTTGTAACCTCAACTGTTTTGCAACTATTTCTTGCATAATAAAATGGACACACAATCTAAAATGTGTGCATTCTGTTTTCTCTTCCTTTTTCTCTGTTCACATCTTCTAACAAGCACGAGAGTGCTGTTGACTAATTTGGTTAGACCATTCGATTGCCGATTGAAAGCTATGGAAAAGTTGAGAGAAACACCCAAAATTTTCCACAAGGATATCTAGAAATGGCCTACAAAATGCGATTCGTGGTTGGAAACAATGTTGGTGAGTAGACGAAAGGAATGCCAAACTGAGTTGAAGAACAATTGGGCTAAGTCACTTGCAGAAACTGGTCTTGCAGCATGGAATGAACTTAGCTATCTTGCTGAATCAATTGACAATAAAAAAGCACAATTATGGTGTTGAACTGTCATTGGAAGACTACTAAGTCCATGGCAATGCTTTCCCAAAGGTAGAGGAATACTGAAACCAAGCTTGTAGTTGGCAGGTTTGAAGCGGTAGCAAATCACACATTGCCTTGAAAAGTATAGGACATCTCTTTGCATGTGAGGCTGGTAGAAAAACCACTACAAATGAAGTGTTTAATGCTTCCCAAAGGAACCATTATAAAGTGCATAGTATGTTTCAATAGAGAAGTGCGGTGATCATGAGGCACACAAATTTTGTTGAACTTGTACATAAACCCTCCCTTAATGTGATAATGCTGAAAAGGTAACAAGATGAAAGTGATTGGATGCTACATGTAGATGAAGATCTTCCGAAAATATGGATTTGTAGCATACCAAGTAGGCCAAGTCTGAAATCCCAAATTTGAAGCGGTGACAACAATGAGGGTATGAGTTGTAGGAGGACAACTAAAACAATTTGCAATGATGTTTGTGATTCCTTTCTTGTATTTGATAACCAGAAACTACTGAAGGTAGGATGCCCACTTCATTTGGCAAGCTTCTTGAATTGTTGTCTGTGATTGCAGAAATTGCAACAATGAGAGATCCGTGTGAAGAATTGTTTCTTTTCCACGAAGATAATCTCTCCGATACTTGATTGATTGAACCAATGCATATAACTCCTTATTATATGTTGAATGGTTCCTTTTGCCACAGAGCAATGTTCAAACTGATATGCCATTGGGTGGCCATTTCGTTTTAAAACTATGCTAAGTGAAAACTGTGAGGCATCTGTTTTGATCTCGAAAGGTTGTGAGAGGCTGAGAAACACATGAACAAGTAACGAACATAGTTTCTTCTTCAAATTGTTTAAGGCATGAGCACGATTTTCTGTCCATAGGAGCATTGCATTGGTCTTTGTCAATTATTGCACTGACAATGTTATATCTTAATAGCTGAAAATGAATTTTCTGTAGAAGTTTGCAAGACCAAGAAAACTCTGCAACTTTGTGACAGTGGAAGGAGTTGGCCATTTCAAAAGAATTTCTACCTTAGTAGGATCCACCTTGATTACCTGAGCATGAATCAAAAAACTAAGGTGGGAGATTGCAGTCTGACTAAAGGAACACTGAGCTTGGTTGGCATACAACTGATTTTGCTGCAATGTGTGAAGAACATGCTCCAAGTGTTGCGAGTGTACTTTCCAAGATTTGGAAAAGACAAGAATATCATCCAAATAGATGATGACAAATCGGTCTAAGCAATCTCTGAATACATTGTTTATCAGTCGCATGAATGTGGCTGGAGAATCAGTGAGCCCAAGCGGCACCACTAACCACTCAAAAATACCATCTTGGTCTTGAAGGTTGTCTTCCACATGTCTGACTGAACTTGAACTAATCAACGATTCTTCAAGTCAATCTTGGTGAATTTTCTTGCATCCTGGAGTTGACCTAGAAGATTTTCAGTTCGAGGAAATGGATACCGGTTCTTGATGGTGAACAATGCTCGAAAATCTATATAAAGTCGCAAAGTTCCACTTTCTTGATCACCAAGAGAATTGGTGAAGCACAAAGAGATGTAATTGGTTTTATGAATCCTTTGGACGATAACACATGTATCTGTCTCTTGAGCTCATCACTTTGCAATATAGAAGTTCTATATAAAGGAGCATTGGGAAGAGAAACAATAGGAAAATATCAATTGTATGATTGATGGATCTATTTGGAGTGTATGAAGCTCCCGAAGGCTGAAACACATATATAAGATTGCATTCAATTACTAAAGCTTGTATTATTAGTAGAAACATTACTCTTGCTTTGGTAGAATTAGGTTGTGGTCTTATGAAAACGATAGCCAATTCTGTTGCTTGATTTACTGCTTCTCGTCCCTGTATCTTTGACTTTGTATATGTCATTGCTACAAGTGGCAATTTGCATCATGTAGGATGTTTTCATACTACTTCAACGACGAAGGTTGTAGAAGTCATAATTAATGTCTATGCCTGCTTTATTACTGAGTTGTTCATATCATGTCTGTGCCCGAACTTAAAATCCAATCTATGCACCTTTCTATTGCATGCAATAAGCCACATGCACACCCTTAGGGTGATGTTTTAGGGTCCACATTTGAAGAGAATTATTCCCTTATTTTCTTATTTTTAATGTTATGAAGAAGTTTATTGTTGCGGATTCATATTATTAAATGAATAGAGCAGACACATAAAACTTAGCGGAGGGCAAATCTGCGAGCCTAAACAAGGTAACAACTAACAATAATAAACATCTACTAACACTTACAATAAGGTTAAACCTTTATAGAACATTTGTAGACAAGTATATTGACTACCTCATCTATGGGGTTCATTAATGACAAAATCAGTAAGCTTGCATTAGTATTGAGGTTCCATGTCATGCTAACCTTGGCTAGATTTTTTTCCCTTCTATGAGTGTGAGCAAGTATGGAGAGGCACTTTGTAATTTGTACACAACACACACTCTCTCTCTTCCCCCATCCTTTCCTTTTGACTAGAGGCTACGTGTCATAAAGTGAAATTTTCACCATGGATATAAAATAGCTAAGGTAGGTTACATAAATTACAACATAAAGAGATGTTAAATGGATAAAATTATGTTCTGTTGTGGCTCTAGACAAATGTTCAAGAAAAGTCATCGTTCTATCTTCTTAAAGTATCGGTAATAATATGTGTGATTGGAAAACTGTACTTTGTACTGTAGTGGACGACAAGCTTACTGCCTTATTATGTATGATAGAAAACTTGATTCATGATAACGGTCAGACGTTTCAACAATAGAAAAATTGTTTCAAGAAAAACGAGTTTTAAGAGGTCTTTAGAGGATTCAGGTGAAGCTCAGAGTAAAATGAGCTTTTCATAAAAGAAGGAATAGAATTTTATCTCATCATTATGCATTATGTCACACAATTAAGGTGAAAGCTTAACTCATCTATTTTTATATAGCTTTTCAATGAAGCATCCTCTCATAGCCACATAACTTTATTGGGATCACTTGACTTTCGTGGCAAATGATCTATAATTTGCCAGTGTCATTTACTTTGGATAACATGTTTCATAACAAATCCTTTAAGGAAACCTTTTTAAAGGAATGTTGGACATACTGTAAATGATTTTGTTTATTATATCCAGGCTAAAATCAAATTGAATCCAAACTTGCATCTGAAGGAAAAAAAGATAACATGTAATCTGACTTACTGCTGGCTTCAAGGGATCAGTGCCCACATTCTTTGCTGTTGTAATTGCTTCATTGATGTAGTCAATGATCTGTAACATTCCATGAAATCAAATTTCGATACTCATGTGAAGTTGTTTGTAAAATGAACAATTATCATTTGTCCTGTTGCTTACCTCCTCAGTTGACATTCCCTTGTAAGATTTTCTCCAATTATAGCCCCAAGCTGCAACAAGTTTGGTGAAATCTTTGACACTCAATAGAATCTGACGAAGAGATAGCTGTAACTTGGTAAGCAAATGCTGCACTATAAAATGATTGGATAGTTCGCTATCAACTATTCTAAATTTGTGACAGCTATTTTGACATAGAATATTGATATTTAGTTGGTTTCTATAAACGTAGATAATCAAGATACTGTTGAAATACCAAATCATAACATTAGCATTTACAAATTCGTGAATATTTCTGAATGAATTTCATACTCCTTCTATTCTGCTTGTTGCATTTACATCTGGAGAGCGATTCTTGAACTCTGCATTTAACTCATCTCTCAGTCTGCCCATATATGTGTTATTCGATTCCATGAATTGAAACAAAACTTGAGGAACAGTGAACTCGTACCCTGGGACTCCGACCGCTGTATACAATCTGTGTTAGAATTGAAATGCTAAACAAGTTCTATGAAATAATTAGAAAGTATTTCAATATAAAAATTGAAAGGGAGTTCTTATCTGATTGCCATTATCTAACTTCAGTGCTATTTGTGCCTTATAAATAAGAGCAGAAAATATTCTATTGTGCTAATTGCTAACTCTGCGGTGCCAAAATATAAGACTTTTCTACATGGTGATGGCCTTTTTATCATGAACATCAGCTAATTCAACATATCTCATCCAACTATAGAACTCACAAGCTGTCTAAACGATTTACACAGATAGTCAAGGACGCACTTCATTGTGACGTGCTTGATGGTTTTGAAGTGAAAAGCAACTGTCACTGGAGTTTGTACTCTAATGAACATGTTCCAATAATTCAATTTTAAGTCAGAGAACAAAAAAACATTGTGAAAGCATTTTGAGGTATGTGTTTCCGCAATTAAAGTCAGTCAAGCAAGTAAATTCAACTATAGAAATTTCCTAACAAAGGGTGAATGCTAGTAGCTTTAGAAGGGCTATGGATAAATGGGAGTGCCCGGATAAGAACTTTGTCATAGTAAACTTTGGTGGAGTTTTGGAAGGAAACCCAGGCACAGCAATAGCAATAGGCATCATCATAGACAGTGATGGTAGAGTTTTGTGCTTTTTTTCTTTATGAACTGGAAAAACAGCTAACAGTGTAGCAGAATAAGCGGCATTGGTTAAGGAACCAGAGATAGTTCTGGATAAGTGAATTAAGGACAATAGTCCAAGGCTGCTCAATGTTAATCATAACAGCTATGAAAAGAAAGTCTACCTCTTCTTAGCATTTGGAGGCTAACATGCTTATCCCTCGTTTAGCAATATCTCCTTATGGCATTGTTTCATGGAAGTAAAAGGTGCCAAATCGCCTAGCAAACAAAGGGGGTAATCCTAGCCACTGAATTCTTTGGAGATGTAACTAGTGACAGTATAAGAAGTTGGGAAATTCAATTTCTTTGGTCTTAAAAGATGATTTGTATCCTAATCATGGTGATGATATATATTATTTACTTTTTATATTATAAAGTGGTAACATCCTCCTAAGCTTCCTCCTATCCCATGCAACGTTCATTTTGTTCGAAGGAAGATTAATTTTATTGGATTTTTCATTTCACACGGAGATTTAGAATTAAGTTCTATAGCTGAGAAGTTGCATAGTCGTGCCTTATTAAATGCTAAGACGGAGTGGAGGTGTAACAGTATTGTACATAATCCTTGCTGTATCTATTACATGTATTAGTAATATTTTATATTATTACTACCTAGGTACATTAGAAGCTGAACAGTCATCTTGAAGATGAAATCATTACCTTGTCTATGTGGTTCATTAATGACAAAATCACTAAAGCTGCATTAGTATTGAGTTGGTTCCATATCATACTAACCTTGTATAGAATTTGTTTCCTTTTATGTGTGTGAGCAAGTATGGAGAGGCACTTTATAATATGTATTCATGTAAGGAAGTGAATGAAAATTGGGTTTCACTCTTCCATTTCCATTTCATTTTCACGGTCTATTTTCTGGCCTTACATTGGTATCAGAGTTTTAGGGCAAATATCCATTCAAAGCAAATAAATTCGCAGTAAAATTTATTTGCTGCATTTTTTCCATTCCTCCATTCAGAAGTACAGATAATTTCCATTCACATCAAATGAATTGGCAGAAAAATTTATTTGGTGCTTTTTTTTTTCTTTCTCCATTTCATGCTACGACAATTTTCACTCACAACAAATAAATTAGCAGTCAAAATTTATTTGCTGCATTTTTGTTTAATCCTTCAATACTATTTATTTTGAATCCTCATTCAATTCTCATTCAGCAAACTCAAGGTTGGTGACAACTCTAAAACTGTAGAATAGAACAAGCTATCACTTAGGCAATAGCTTTTGCAGAGGACTACTACACCCTTAGTCCTTGGTCATATATTGGGATATGTATAGCTGACATGTGGCTAACATTATCTCCTAACATGTCATATCATATTTATTTATGCTTTCATATGCTTAGTAGGTCGGCCTTGGTGCTTTGCATAACATAATAGGGTATATATAGGAGTTAATAGCTAGTAGATAATCATCATATTGAGCACTTGAGTCTTATTGTATGGTTTGGAGGTTGCCCCCTCGAAGTGGCTAAGTTATTATAACTGCATATTGTGATAATTTCTATATTTTGGTGTTATACTTTTGTTGATATGCATATCTAAGTAATTTATTACAAGTATAAGAGCTGGGCCAAAATTACGTCAAAACCCTAATTTTAAAGATTCGGCTGTATCTCCAAATAGGTGAGGAATCTTTTTTTTTTTTAATCGAAGTGGAGAAATCAATCAAGTAAGGTTCTCTAAAAATTTCAAGATTGTTTGACTTGTTTTGCATAAGTTATATCAATTTTAGTGTTTTTCATAAATTCGCTCCACATGCCACAATTTTTTGAAATTTTCAAAGTTGTTTACATTTTCGGAAAGATATAAAAAAATAAAAGGGGGTTTATTCTTTGTATTTTTGAATTAAGGCTGAAATAATTATAAAATTGGACACTTAAATCTTGGTTAAAGGAGTTTGTTCTTGAAACCCTAATTTTTGTGCATCATGGGGATCCGATCTTCTTCTTCTTCTTGCAAATTAGAGGGACTTAAATGCACCATAAAACCATGCACAATAGCTGAAAACACTTCTAAATAATTATTTCATGTACGACAACACTTATCCATTCAATTTGCATCAAAGAAATGGAGAAAACTAGAGATAACACACTGCTGTAATTAAATTTGGAACAACAACAGGACAACCACATGCAAGGGCTGAAAACACTAGATGAACTCCTCCAAAAATAGCCAAACTATGGATTCCAACCTTATAAATTATACCGAATCTGAATATGAAAGAATAAATGAGTTATGTGCCCTAGAAAGCACCAAATCACACTCTAACCCAAGTTGCTCCCTTAGGGATGAGCTCCAAAAATCATGTAAAGCCTTTGTAGGTATTCTTCTTGATCCAAATCTGCAAAGAGCCTTCAATGGAGATCTTCAAGTCACCGAAAGGGAGAGTTTTTCGTCCTCCACTAAGCCACGGGGAAGGTTTTCGTCCTTCTTGGATGCCACACAATAGGGTTTTCGTCCTCAACTGGAATGGTATTAAGCAACTAGCCCAACAAACCAAGTGTAAATGTAAGTGTGCCAAAAGATGCTCTCCAAATGAGCCCCTCAGACTCCTTTTATATCCCTTGCTTGGTGCCAAAGGCCAATTAGATGATGGCCTACCTCTTTAAGCTTCACTTTATCTTTTAATTTGCCTTTATAACTCTTCCAACCCAGCTTGACTTGCCTTATAAAGGAAAAAACTAAAAGAAAACATTAAAATTAATAAAAGAAAGTTGAAATGAAGTTCAATTACTTCCCTTGTTCACTTATTCTTCTTCGCCACGGGAAGGGAATGGCAAGAAGTCTTCATTCGACATTAATATGAAAAGGGGACATTACAATCCTCCCTTCCCAAAATTTTTCGCCCTCAAGAAATTACAAGTGTTCGGCTCCCAAATAAGTCTCAGCTGCTCCTTCTTTGTGCAATTACCATCCAAGCATTGGTGGCCCACAATTTCTCATGTTGTCCCAAATACCAATGTAATCTTGCTCTTCACTTTCATAATTCAGAATGAGGGTGACTAGAATTCCACCTTTACTTGCACAAAATAGTACAAGTATGTTAGTGTGTAGTGAATACAACTCCCAGCTATTAAAATGCCTCTTTATGCTCTGAAAGCTCGAGAAGAACAAATTGAAACTGCACCAAACAGCAGTCCTCCTTGGTGGAATAACCCTCAAATTGACCCTTGGGTCAAGGTGTTTGCCATCCCACCTTTCTCCTATGATTAGGCAATCAATTCCTTTAGATAAATAACACTAAGGTGATTGTATGGGGGTTGTATAGTGACTACAACTGCCATGAAATGCTTGGAATTTCATCAACCATGTGATTGGAAGTTCTTTTCCCGGTGTCTTATAAGTAGGCAAGTAGCTGGAAAAGTTGTGAACAAATGAAAAGAATACTTACCTCAAGAGCACGCTTATCATTTTTCTCTTTAGATACATATCATCAATTCCCTCTATGACTGACATATGTACCACTGCAATTCATCATAATTGCCCCCTTTCCCATATTCCTTTCGGTTCTTTCATGGAACCATGGGTTAGCAATACATAGAAAAGAAAATTAGAATTCTTATCAAGCTTATGATGCCTCAAACATGCCACGCTAGAATTCTTCCCCACTTCATACAAACTCATCAAATTCCTTCCCTTCCATAAGCAAAGAGAGGAAAATCAAAACTGAAATCTTTACCTTCACTCCTTTGAGTTTCAAGGTTTTACCTGGATTCCATCTCATCTCTTGACTCCCCCATCTCATCTTCGGAGTTGAATAACTTCCTTCCCTCAACCGTGCCTACTATTGATTGAATCAGCGTATTTGTCTAGTTTATATCGGTGTGGGTGGGGCCCCTCTCTTTGTATACCGGAAGGCACTCTTCGGAATACTCCCCTCCCTCATTAAGCTGAACCGATTGGCGGGTAAATAATATATAAAAATTAATATTTATATAATTCAATGAAATTTAGGGATTTAAATTGTATTTAATGTGTTTTAGGTACTTTTGAGATTAGAATTCAATGCTTTTGGTAAAAATAACAGCTTTTTAAAAGTAAAAGCATTAGAAAACTTTTTAAAAATAAAAAAATAAGGGATGCCCCCTCTAAGTCCCCCAAATGTTTGGGACGTTTGGAACATTAGCAAAAATCTAGGGACACGTCCCGGGATTATTTCAAAGATCTTCTATATGAACTTTATATATTGCTGTAGAGAACTCAAGCTTATACTTACAAATTTGAATTACATCTAAAACTTAAAAGAAATAGCCCAAATATTCAGTTTCACGTTGAATATAGTGCATCAGAACTGATGTTATGCAATTCATTAGTTGGATCGACTTTTTATATCAACTTATAAGCATTGCTAATTGATATCACAAAATCACTATCTATAGTTCAAGCACTGTGTATTCATCTTTGAGGAACCGGCCAGATCCATTGACAGAAAGATCTATCATCATAAAGAAAGCAACTATATCATATGAATTCGCTATTCATTAAATGAGAATATTAGTCATTATAGGGCAACTTAATTTACCTTGGTCTATCTGTCGAAGCGACTCTGGGTAGTCAAAATCCCCTCCTTCCTTGAAGCAATCCATAGGTGAAATTTTGTAGCATGGAAGCTCATCAATTCCCCAATCTGGAGGAAGTGCTGTGAAATTAAATCCAAAATTTGTATCATTCATAGCGTAGGAGAAAAGATTTCTATAACCCCAAGCTATCCAATTCTCTGCTTCCCAAGGGTCAGAGCCTCTCTTCAGACTTTTATGAATCATGGGCCGTTCACAGAAATCAACCTGAATAATTCACAGTATAAACATACACCATAAATTATTAGCATGGAAGCATGTTTTCTAAACAAACCTAGCAAATCACAAATGAATTCCAAAGTAGAAGGTGAACCCTACATATATAAGTCAACGAAGATTAGTATATTTTATGGGAACAAATTGAGCATAGAAATCCCACATATTGAACAAGTACTAGTCTTACATAAAATGAAGCTTCATCCTACCAAAAAAGTAAAAATTAGAAGATACAAAGAGGGCACATATAGGACATGTATATCTTGGATAAGACGCCAATAACTTCTCACGGTGGACATTTACATTGACACTAGTGAATTCGCAAGGGATGTCACTAACCTGTGAAATGCACTAGATCCTGATATCAATTACAAACATCATTGAAGTGTAGGAGTAAATGCTAAAAACAATAAAAGCAACATATTCTTGAGGCTTAGAAAGATTAATCATTAAAAAATTATATTCATTATGCTAGTGCTTGTTTTAAGATCCATCGCACTCAAGGTAAAATACTATCATAGTTTTGCTATTGTTTGTCCTTCATTTTTATGTAAACATCTCTGGTCTTATGTATAAATCTTTGTCCTCCTCACTAATCATTTTTCCATTTTGATTTTTCCACCATCTATCTTTGCTTAATTTTCAGTGTTAGGATACATGAAATCAATACTGTTTTCCTTTCCCCCTCTTTGTTGGCCATGGATGGCTGGTATTTGAATTGGGGTATACAGTTTTCACTGACTGGGTTGTAATTTAGAGAGCTAGTGAGAGAGTTAAAAGTCCAGCAGGAAGGGAACTTCATATTCTGTTGATAAACTTTGACAGATCAAAAAAATAGCAAGCTTACAGTAGAGGTTCTTTGCCTAGATTCTAAGAAAATAAGTTTTCTAGACATGCTTAATTGCGAGTATATCTTTTTTTTGAGTTACAGAACTTGTCTGAGTATTTTTGATTGAATACTTATACTATTACATACTCCCACAAACTCAAAAGTAGTGCCCTCATTGTCAGGATAAGTTCCAAGTATATTAATTATGTTGTTTGAGAGTCATGTTGCCTCCTTTTATGAATGCTGCATATCTCTAATGGTTCGATGATATGGTTTGTTGTAAATAGTAAATACTATTAATATCCCTTAATTTTATTCTAAGATTATTAGGGCCATACAATCTGAAACCATTATCATTGATTAATTTATAGTTTCATGGTTCCAGTGTACATTGAGTTTGTCCCCCTGATTTAGTTGGGAGGCTGGGTTATAAATAATGGTGAAGTATTTAAGAATTTTGAAACAACTTTCACGAATGTATCTCAATTTGACAATTTGATGGAGATATGATCAACTTGCTACCTGCTTCTTAAGTCATCACCTTTCAAATACATCAACAATACTCAAATATATCACATTCATTGGGTTTTGTTTCAATAATTTGGATGGTTTGAATTCAAGAAACTATTAATAGACTACTTGATCTGCCGAATATACCACCATTGACAATGGTTTCGATGTTGCAGGTTGTTGATGGCAAGATGTAAACCAGGTGCATGCAAATCTTGGCTGGCGGCCTTCCCACTAATGTTGTTTTGAATGTCACTACAATCTGTTGGAGCAGAGTTCAATCATATAACATAATATCAATCCAGGTCTGAAGGTGAAAGTTACAGAGCTCAAGGGCAGCCTGATTGCCTTTATTCATGAAATCACTAAATGTCTTGGAAACCTATTGGTAATCTGCTTGTAGGTACCACTTTGAACTTGAACACCATGTTCAAGGAAACCTTTAGGATATGTGTAGCCTGGTCTATCACAGGACCAGTCTCATCTGCAATGACTTGGGTGAAGTGCAGTAACAGAAAACTTGATCACCGCTCCTAAAATGTCTTATCTTTGCAGAAGTGTTTGGAGATTTTGTTGTATGTTGTCAGTCTTTGACTCTTTTGCATGTTGGTTTTTAGATCCATTCAGAATTTATGCAAATTCTGTAATCACAGACATGTCTACGGAGTCAAGAAAGTACATAAATGTCTGTAAAAAGAGGTTAATACTTGTATGCAGTCCTTGTGCAGTGTTTAAACTATTCTACTGCTCAAGACCTGTGAATATTTTTCCTCGGTCTTCATACCAGGTTGTGTAAAGTTTTTACAGTTAATGAAGAGAAAATAAATAATGTTAATGTCAACGAATGACCAAAAGTTTGTCAATGGGACTCGAGAATGCATCTAATGCAACTAATATAAAGAGCAATGAAAAGAAATGAAACGGGGGAGGGGGATAAACCCAAAGCAGTAAATTCCAACCCACATGGTTAGGGTACCAATATAATAGCCTTGTTGGAGTGCAAGACCCTCAAAGAGCACAGGCCAATGCAAGATCTAATAATGGGGCCAGGCTGGGTAATTCTAGGAGGAAGCAAATCACTTCCCTAGATAGTCACCTGACATCCAAGGCTGAAGAAACTTCAATGGTAGCGAAGTAATTTGTAACGTATTTTACTTCTAGCAAAATAAGTGAAATGGACTTGTTGGATGGTTTAAATCCAGAGAAAATAATTTTTAATATAAGTTTTAGGTTATCCTCCCTGCAATAGAATAAATATGCGAGTTTTCTGGAATATACTGTAATAACATTTAAATTTGATGTTTAGGGTTTCACTTCTAGACCCATCATCAGGGAGTGGCTTTACTTCCAAAAGGAAATTGAAAATATAGGTAATAAACTGCGACTTTCCTCCTTATGGCCAACATGCTTTGGCATAGACCATACTTTACTAAGGCAGTTTTGCACACCATATTTGGGAGGTAAAATTTGTTGCTGAGGTATCCAATCTTCAGGTTATACTTGAATCGCTGTTCATATTACAATGATTACCTTGAATTTAATAGAAAGAAAGAAGAAGGAAAGGAATACTTAAATCAAGGATACATGTTGATCAAACAATAAAAGGTTTGCACTCTTCCTAATTAAAAAAGAAAACTTTTGTATGGTTTATGGTGATGAATTTCCCTATTAAGAAAATTACAATGTGGTGAGACAATTATGTGTTTGCCTTGGGATGGAAGGAGAATGTCTACGAATCTCTCTAATCATGAATGCATTTTCAATGTCTTGGAAATAGAAAATCCAGTTCAGGAAAGAGTGGTTCTAGATATTGTTGGAGCTTACATAATGCACACACATCAATTCTTGTACAGACTAATTTGGACATAGGAATCAACTGACTGCGAAGGTTTAAAAATATCAGAAATTTTCATCTTCTAAATTACCTTTGATCTGCTTTAAGCATTATTTCTTAAAATTGAATGGATTATCATGGCCTTGATTTAGATTGCACATGGTTATCTAAAAATATGTCGTGCTTGAAATGAGGTTTCATTTCGGAATGGATATTCATTAGTCATGGCATCTTGATGATTGTAATGAATTTTTAGTTGGTTTTTACCGCATCAGAACTGATGAAAATTGTAATCCAAATCATGTTTTGGAGAAGTGAGTATGAATTTTAGATGCCGTAAATTGTGGCTAGATCAAGTAGCAGAAAATACGTTGAAGGTATGCAAGAGGGTTAGAAAATCCTTCATTGTATGAAACGATATAGCAAAGCAGTCAATGTTAATGTTTGAAAGGGTCCGTGAATAAAGTGCACTATAATGTTTTGGGCCATTTTTGATGGATTAAACCAAGGCGAGAAAAGTTGGATGCTAGGTCATCTCAAGGTGAGAAATTTTCTGAATTGATTAACTGGTTCATTTATATCAGACTCAAATAATTGCTTCTTCAAATTACTGAGGGAAGTTCCAATAAATTTGAAGGTAGCTAAAACTATATTCTTGCATATACTACAAAATGAGTTATTTTTAACTTGTCTTGACTATACACAATAGCCCTTGTAAGTAAGCTAATTAAGAATGTCAATGCTGTATTTTGTTTAGAAAGTAAAAATCCAATTTTTATGACGTTATGATCACTTGTAAGGCCACTTTGGCGATATGAATTTTTTTAGGGGATCTTCCCCAAGTGTATAATTTTAGCTGAGCATATGATGATTAAGCAGAGAGTAAAGGAGATCGCAAAGATCACAATCACATAAATATGAATGATGTAATGCTTATGCCTAGTCAGTCATCTTAGTGAGGTATGAATGCAATGCTTATGTTTAGGCATTCATCTAACGGAGATATGAAAGTGATGCTCACGTTTAGGTAGTCATATAGATGAGGTACAATGTTAGAATTATGTTGTCCTTTGTAATGATCTCCAATGTGATCACGACTTCAATTTGTTAGTCATTCCTTGTTATAAGCTAGAATGTTGTCCTTTGTAATGATCTCCAATGAGATTATGACTTCAATATTTAGTCAAGCCTCCTTATAGACATTGCATACTACACTAGTGACTCGGATATTGCATCAAGACACCTCTTCCTTCATGATACTAAGAGTTCTCATCCTTGACAACATGTACATGAATTAAAATACTCGATCTTGATTTGTGTCAAAATTATGTGATTTCTTGTTATTTTGATTTTTGTGTGTACAAGTGTTGTATCCAAAACTGGTTTTGAGGTTGTTGCCTATGCCTCGTTCTTTAATTTATCATTGCATCTAGTTGTAATATTTACATTAATGAATTCATTAGAAGTTTGCTATCTATAGTGATATTCCTTGCCTACATGCTAGATGTTATATGAGACAACTTGTTTCCTCTTGTAGGCATCTCATTGGAACATCCTTTCCTTCATTGTATGGGTGGCCTAATGAGACCGCCGCTACTGTGTAAATAGTCACCCTAACAAGACGGCGTGTACCTTTGTGACTTAAGTGCTAACATGATGTGCACTTCCTTTGTACATTAAGAGCATTGATGTCCTCTTGCTTGAACATTCTATTAATTCTCTCTCAATCTAAAATTCATAGTGCTAAGATATGATCTCTTATGAAGATTTCTATTTATACTTTGAGAGACGTAATGATGTGTATATGATTGTAATGAAATAAGAAAATGCCAAATGTGGCGTGAAGATATGACTTGATCTACGAAGTCCAATACCTAGTGGGATAGGAAAACCCTCTTGTCGGGTATGTAGATGTGACGGAAATTGAGTTTTACCGGACACATATAGGTGGTCTTTTGTTGTGTACCCGTTGCTCTTGTATGTGTTAGAGAATTCCTTGGTTCTCATGGGATCACATGTAGGTTGAACACGACTAGATTGTTAGTGGACACTAGGGATGGTGAAGTGTGGTGTTACCAAGAGGAGCCTCAACCCACCCCCTCTCGGTGGTTGAGGTTAGAATTTAGAGGATATAAGAAACAAGAGTAAATTAAGTGCACACTTTGCATAAAAATATATTTCAAACAAATTAACTTTTATCAAAGTTTTAGAGAACAAAATCTATAGGAGATTTGAACCCCTTAGGACTAATCAAAGAAAGTATATTTGAAAAAGTAATGCATTTAAAGTGATTATTTTCATGAAACAAGTGAAAATGTTTTTACATTATTTATGAAACATGATAAGTGACATATATTTGAGGCACACCACCATTCAAACTAATTTTGGATCATGTGTTTCCATTCAAATAATCAAACATTTTAGATATCACAATTAAATAGATTAATCATTAAAAAGCATAATATTGAATTGAACTCTTTTAATTCCTAGTAAAACATTTTCTTGCCAATTACAATTGTATGCCACGAATTAAAGAAATAAATCCGTGCACAAACACTACTATGTAAATTTACACATCTAATATAAAACAAACAATTTTAGTACCCAAATCAACAAAACAAAATAACAAAATTCTAGTTGAGCATAATCTAAAAAATACGTCAATTCACATTAACATTAGTTAAATGCATTGTAGTTGAAATACATTAAAAAATTATTTAAAAGTTGCCCTTATGGTTGTGTTATAATGTAATGTCCCCTTTTCTAAGCTAGTTCACTATTGAAGACCTCATAGCCATTTCTCTTTACTGTGGGCATTAAAGAAAGAGAGAGGGAGGGAACTCACCATGGTTGTAAGTGTTGTACTTTCGTAATTAATTATTTTATTTACTAATCATGGCATTGGAGTGGTTCGACTAGGTGGTGGAAGACTTGTCAAACAATGCAAGGAGGATTTTTATTTCTTCATTATGGAGGTCGGTCTTGTGGGAGGCCTACATGGTGACTTTAATGTTCTTTTCCTTCATTAAGGTGGTCGGTCCTCTCTAGAGGATTCTATTTGCCCATTGACATCTTCAAGGCCTATATAAGGTGGTTCGACTTGCTAAAGGAGGATTATGCTATTTTGGATATTGATTTCTCTTGGAGGTGGAGCAAGTAGCTTCTCTTCTTGCCATTGAAGGACGAAAACCCTTCCTTGGTCACCTATTGAGGATGAAACCCTTCAATAGGATCACACTAGGGACGGAAACCCTCTTGTGTGCAAGGGTGATCTCACACAAAGGTCACATTGGAACTTCAAAGTGATTTTAGGCAACTTGCTTGAGGGTTGAGTTCGGTGCCTTCTAGGGCACATTTTAGTATTTTGAGTTGGTATTCTTGTTCTTCATATTTTATAAGGCTGGAATCTACATTTTGGTGATTTTTGGAGAAGTTTATCTATTTTTTCCAGCCCTTGGTTTGGCTGTACTACTACTATCTTGGAAATTAATTACATCTGTGATTTATCATTTGTTTCTCCATATTTTGATGTATTTGAGATTGATAAATATTTCCATGGTTGGATAAATTATTTGGTGACATTTCAACTCTATTTGCATTGTTAAATGTTGATGTGAATCTCATATGCAATTCACTACCGTAGAGGGTTGATTGATATTATGTGTTGATTGTTTGAGTAGCATTCTCAATTGTTTCAGATTGATGTTTATATGTTTGAAGGTGCAATTTCAGATTTGATTCATTTGAGTTTAAGGCCAAACCCTTATTTCTAGTTTCAGCCCTAGAAGGGACATTACACACAACGGTAAGTCTTTGGATTTGTGACCGACGGGTCATGGGTTCGATTATACTTGTGACGTGTGAAGTGGGGCATTTACATGCCGGTCTAGAGGTTGATTGGTGGCACTCACCTTGTGTTAGAGCTTTGTAGCTTTGACTTGTTTTACATTCATTGATCTCTCTGGACTACAAAAATAATGACTAAAAGTAATGCATATACCGATAACTATTATCTACAACTTACAACTACACTTTCATCAGTTGATATATAATCTTAAATGTTATATGATTATTTTTAGATCGATTAATGCATTTTGATCGAAACTATGAATCGATTGTCTTTATGAGATTTTAAAACTAGGAGGGGTCAGTACAAAATTAACCCATTTTAGCAACTCACCTACACCTCATTGGCCTAAATGTTATATGATTATAACACCCGTACGTATTAAAATAGTGAAGTTTGATGGAATGATCATATGTAAACAATATAACGATGTTGGTAGTATTGTCGATGATGAGTAATTCTAAGATTTAGGATAAATATTGTTATAGAGCTAAAATAGATTAGTGGGTTTATATATCTAGCAATTTTTATAGGATTTCATGCACCAATATTGAGGCATGCTAAATGATAAAAACCAATCTTATAAGCCATGACATAGCCATGCTTGCTTTTCACATTATATAAAAACATGCTTTTGACTAAGCCTTTATATGACGGACTAAGATGGATCCTTGTGGTTGTCCTCTTGTTTTCCAATGATATGACTAGGACAACTAATAATGAGAATCAAATCTAGGCCATCGCACAAGATGTAGATACCAAAGGTGCTTAGGAGTGCAAAGATCACAATTTTAAATGATATTAACCCTATCCATAAGATGGCTATAGGTTTCAAAGCCTATATCTAAAGTAAAGAGAGGTATCTTTCTAGGGTTTGAAAGATGGATAAAACCAAGGTTGGATAAAACCAAGGGGTAGAATATGAATAAGACAAACCAATAGACTAAAAAAATACAAAGCTATTACAATGTAAAGCAATGAATAATCAACCATCAAAGCCCGACGAGATTGACCGTGGTTGATCCCATTAGCTTTGGAGAAATCATAAAGTCAATGTTATAATCAATGGGGAATGGAGGAAGAAACATAACAGAGACATGAAAAAGGTCTAAAATGACCAAAAGTGATGGGAAGACTAGGAATGAGTGAAAACAAGTGTGAGACAAGTG
The DNA here is from genome assembly GCA_018340775.1 of Taxus wallichiana var. yunnanensis. Classification (NCBI taxonomy): domain Eukaryota; kingdom Viridiplantae; phylum Streptophyta; class Pinopsida; order Cupressales; family Taxaceae; genus Taxus; species Taxus wallichiana. The sequence continues at coordinate 584,088,137 of CM031243.1, forward strand.
GACATAATGAGGGTAACGTGATAAAGTAGAAAACAAAGGGAGGATATGGTAATTATGGCATCAAGGACAACATAACACTATCTCTAAGGTGTTGTTGTCTAGTCCATGTGATCAAATCCATCACCCCTAATCCCGACATGCCCTTGAAGGTACCCGCTCAAGAGGATAATGCATCAATAAGCTCTGCGCATAAAGGAAAATGTTAGCAAGTGTTAAAAACTAGGCGTATACAATGTCCTAACCGAAGATCATCACATGTCATGATAGTGAAACATGAAATGGTCTTCGAAAGAAGACCAATGTAACACTTGAAATCGAAAGCACATGTTAAATTTGACATAATAATGTAAATGTCGTAAAGAATAATGAACTCCACCAAATGAAATATACCTACCTCATATTTACCTTTTGGTGTTGCTCGACTTGCCATTGGTGGGTGCAATGGCAGCTTGTAACCCTAAAAGAAACACTAGAAGATAACTCATAAAATAAGACATAAATCACTTAGCTAGAAGGCCATGAGATGGATAAAGTAGTTCACCGAAATGAATATGAAGAAGTAAAGAGAGAGGATAACACGAGAGGTGTAACATATAAATAATAGGCCAAAGGCAAATAAAGAGGATAATAGCTCGAAGGCATAGAGCAACACCGAAGAGTGCAAAAACCAATTGGTAGATGCTATAATTATGATAAAGTGAGATAAAAGGTGTTAACCAGGATGTGATGCCGTGGAATTAGCGGGCATGTAGGTATAGATAAATAGATTACCAAAGTATCCAAGATAAGAGACAATGGATCTAGATACCCAAGCAAGATGAAAATATAGTAAAATACCGGGATGATGAAGTAGATAATTTGGAAAATGTTGTCATATGTGGAGTGTGATGTGGGGGAGTGTTTGATCAAGCTAACGACACTATAAAGAAAGCAAGTAGAAGCTACGAGGAAAAGGAAACTATGTAGGATAAGAAGGAAATAAATGTGAGGAGAACATACCCGTGATTGGGTATGATCTCAAAGAGATGGTGTTATTCTTTGAAGATTTCTTGAGCTAGATTTGTTTTGATTCAACGATTACAAGGTTTTTGATTAGAGTGTAGGGTGATGAGAGATGTAAGGCATTGTGAGATGTCCCAAGCTAGAGGATGAGTGAGAATGGGTATCATAAGGTGCCCCAATAATAAGAATACGCTAAAAGTAGGAGGTTGTTAGTAGAAAAAACAAACATAAGCATTGAGAGATACCCCAAAGCCCTCAAGTGAGAGAGGGAGAAACATTCATAGATGCCCCAAAATGCGAGAAAAGAAAAGGATGGACAATCTACTCTATGTGGTCGTCCGCGATGGAAATATAGTGGTTGATACCATTAGTTGTTTGTGAAATCAAGACATATGGGATTGACTTGAAGTGGTGTAGGGCGATGGCAAATGGGGATGGTGAAATGACTTAGGACCGATCATGAGTTGTTGCAGGGCCGATAACATTAGACAAGTCTATGTTGAGATGAATATGATCAGGTCTGTTTGTAGTATGGACGATCCTATTAGAAAAAGGAAAATGTTGGGATTTGTGCTTGATGGTAAAATTAGAATTTTGTTGGAGGACCCAACCGGTATTTTGCAATAAAGGTCATGTGAGATAGTTAAAAGAGGAAAGATCATTGTTAGAACCAAGGTGAAAGCTGGTATGTTCATGTTGGAATGGGTCATAGATGGGAAGATTGTTATTGGAATCTTTGTCTAGATATATGTCGAAAATGGGAAGATCCTCTTATGGATCTTTGACCATCTTACATGGATATTTGGTTGAGGTTGAGAAAAACTAAATTATAAGGTGTTTCTTGCAATAGTAGGAAAAGAAGGGAGAAATCAGCAAGCCATGGAATTATTGAATGTGTTCGGACTAGCTAGGAAAATCCTAAGAGAAGACATGACAAGGAGCTGAAAAATGACTCTTAGAAAAATAGTCTTTTCACTTTTTCTTAGAGCTGAAAAATGACTCGTGTAGAGATGTACAAGGGCCAATGTTTTGGAAATCTGGAAGTTAAGTGAATGGGATTAGCTGCACAATCACACAATAGTTGATCATACTAGAAAAGGAAAGGTGAAAACTGTTATAGATAGGATTGACCGTGCATGAGTTTCACACAGGTCGAACGTGTTATGTTAAGATCGTGGATCGAAATTGGCTATGCAAAAATTACATAGGCGACAATGGCATTGAGATGGAAAAATGTAAATGATGGAATAACCTAATGGGATTGTTCATGCAGGTGTTGTGATAGGGCCCAATAACATAAGGTTAGGCAAACTGCCACATACGCGATCAACTGTGCAAGGGAATTTACACATGTCCCAATTACATAGGAATTATGACAAAAGCATGTAAATGATAGAAAATTCTAGTGAAGATGTTTATTGCCCGATGAAACAATCAACGGGTAGTGAGATTCATGTCGAGTCCACCGAGATGTAATGATGGTGAAGTGAAGTGAAGATAATATAAAAGGAATCGAGAATGTGACTCAATCAGAAGAGAGTAAGATTCACATTGGGTTCACCATAATGTATTCCAGGCTAAGATGGATCCCTCAAGTTGTCCTCTTGTTTTCCAATAATATGACTAGGGCATCTAATAATGATGAACAAATCTAGGCCAATACACAAGATGTAGATACCAAAGGTGCTTAGGGATCGCAAAGATCACAATTCTATAGGATATTAACCCCATCCCTAAGATAGTCATAGGTTTCTAAGGCCCACATCTAAAGTAAATAGAGGTATACTACTAGGATTCATAAGATAAATGGATAAAGCCAAGACTAGATAAATTATATAAATAAGACAAAGTAATGAATTCAAGAAAATACAAATCTATTCTAATATAAAGCAATGAATGATCAACCATCCGCATAATATAAATAAACATAAGATAAAGGACAAAGAGGGGTTAGGAATACTTACCTATAGTGTGACCACCGATACATTGATCCTCCCTAGAGACAACAACATTGAGAGAGAACCACTATGGGTGGAGAAGGGGAAACACAAGAAGAAGACCTCCAGTCCTAGCTCACTATGGTGAACCAAATGCAAGTAGGAAGGCCCTAATACCTCACATTGAACAAGTGAAAAAATGCAAATATATTACTTGAAAATCTAATGGTGTGTATATAGTTGATTGATTGATAACAAATGACAAGTTGAGATGTGTTTATGTGTTTGTGTGTGTGTGTGTGGATGTTTAAAAATGGTAGACGAAATTGATTGTGGTCTATCCAAATGAGGTAAAAATCATAAAGCTTGACGAGATCGATCATGGTTAATCCCATCGACTTTGGGCCAAACCCTAAAGTCAAGGGTGTAAATCAATGTGGAATGGAAGACAAAGACATAACAACATGACAAAGGTCCAAAATGACCAAAAACAATGGGAAGATGAGGACAAATGAACACAATGAGGGTAACATGTGAACAAGGGAGAAAACACAATGTTGATGACAGGGTAACTATGGCACAAAGGACAACATGACGATTCCTCTTGAAGCTGCTATGGTCTTGCCCATGTGACCAAATCCGATCAACCCTAATCTCGGTAGGCCCCTTAAGGCACCCGCTCTCAAGGATAATTCATCAACCACCCTCGCACAAGATAAATTGTTAGAAAACGTCAAAATGAGGTGTATATAGCCTCCATAATGCGAGATATGGTGATCAAAAGATTGTAGTCATACACAAGGAAGAACATATCAATTTTTAGGCATCAAAGACAAACTAAGAGAGCATTGTAGGTGGCACACATTTCACACAATTATAAGAGAGTTGGCCTTTGCACTCACCTATGGCCCTAGATTCAATCTAACCATATGTAGGAAGAAACAATTGAAAATAAGCAATGATGACCCTAGATTTAGTCTAACCATATGTAGGGAGCAACAATTGAAAAGAAGCAATGCTCGAGACATCATATTTAATGTGACCATTCCAAGGGAGCTACGATTGATACAACTTGTAGAGTCATTTTATGAAATCTGCCGTTGGTGTGTAGCATCTTGTTGATGTTAGGTTAGACACTGGACCACAATGAGTTTGTACATTTGTTAAACATAATAATAATGGTAGAAACACCACTTCTTCCTCAAGAGTAAGTCACAAAACCACAAAAATACTAATTAACTCAATGTACTACTAAAACATATAAACCATAATGTTAACGAACTAGAGATACTTTCTTTCGTTAAATAGACAGAAGGGGAGGATGGAAACAAGATTGACAAATATGTCCATATTTGGGTGATTCAAAAGGAGAAATTTGGTGAACTATTTGCAATGTAAAATTGAATTATTATGAATACACACATTAACAAACAAATGTAGAGATGTAATATTAGTAGAGCAATTGACAAGATGAGTCTTAAGAGTTTTTAATCTCTCACCAATAAAAACTACAAGTTCGTGTGCTATCTACTTTTGAGGTATAACCCTTCTTTTGAAATTTTATTGACAAAAATTCTCTCGATAAATTATAATTGAATTTATTTATTTTTAAATTGGATAATGTTTTAGTTACATTTCTAGGACGGGTTTGAATCCATTAAAAGGACCAGGATGGGTGCATTTTTATCACTACCCGCATATGCATTGTGCTCTGACCGACTCAAAAATAAAAATCCAAGTATAAAAGCAAATAGGGGAGGTGGGTGTGTTTAAGAAATATCATGAGAAGTATAATGTACTATTCTCCTATTAAAGTTCCATTTACTCTCAATTGGTATTATGGACACCTAGAGCTGGTGTAAATATGTATTCAACGAATTATTTTAAACAAAGACAAATTTAAAGAAAGTGGACGACTTACAAGAGGATAACATAAAACCTCCACTATCCCTTGGGAAGGAAAAACCCTTTTACTTTTTTTTTTTTCAAGGTTATTTTCATACCTGATCAAATTGTAACCCCTCTATTGTCATGGTCAAGTTGTCATAGAGGGGTGTAATTGCTTTAAGGAGTGCATCCATGGCATGACCCAAATCCAACGTTTTATTTGACTTGGAGTTTATGGATATACCTTCCTTTCTGGGTACCCCTCCAAACCTGCACATTCAATGTTGATAGATATTAAATCTATGCATTTAGGAAAAAATAAAATTTCTTTTTGAGAAAATAGTGTTTATAAATTTGACAATAAATGCAATTATGCAAATGAGGAGGAGAAATAAAGTGTGTAAAAGTTGTATATAGGTATATTTGATTCAGATCACCTGGTTATTATCTAGCAGTATAAAACACACACTTTTATGTTTATTTTAAAAAAAAGAAGAAAGTGAGATGAGAAACATGTGATGCAGTAGTGTTCTCTCTACAACAAGGAAGGCAGAAGCACATAAGATGACAAGAAGATTTGTATAGTTTATATAAGTGGTCAATCCAAATGCAGTAATTCATAGAAACAAAACAAAAGATATAGTTCAAATAAAACTTTTCTTATCTTACTTTGAGTTAAAGAAATCTTTTTCCCCAACAACACGAGAGTCATGCTCCACCCACAGTTTCTCCAAGTCTGTTTCTTCTTCACTTCTTATCAGGCCTACACAAAGGCTTCCAAGCAACAGAATCCCTATACTGCATTTTATCAAGAGACAAAGTAGTTAGTCAAAGCTTATTAGTGTGTCCTACTTTATTTTCTGTAATGAATACGAAATTAGTAGTATTTATCTAAAATACTTTATGAATATGTTCAGTCTCACATTAATGGAATAAATGAATGGCGAGCCACAAACACCCCATATGCTTCGAACACATCGTTCATCCATTTGTGATACCTTTCAATCATACTTGAATACTTTTGCTTGCTCTGATTAGAAAAAAACAAAGTTATATTAATGTTCACAGATGACTAAATTATGTGAATAGGACATAATCATGAATGAATGTAAGTCGTCGTGCATCCCGCTGACTTTCTATAGTTTAACATTTAAACATACTTTTTGAACAAAAGACTTCATTGAGGAAGTTTTTTCCAAATAAACCGAGTGAAAAGCTCTTAAAGCTTTTGTTTGACAGCTCACTCATCTTCAGGAAATAAAGTTTGGTGACACAGGTCACAATCTCAGACAAATGCTTCAAGAGCTTCTACACAGTTTATCCAATAAAAACTTCGATAATAACCAGACTTATTACATACTGAAAGAACCAATCCAAAAACAAAAGAAACCAGCTCAACAATAGTCCAGTTGAAACATACACTCATCTTGTTTTGCTGACAGACAATCCTCTAATGAAGTTGATGTTTACGCAGCCCACATAGTTTGGCTTATTGCCTGCATGCATGCCAGATCAAGAGGAATATTAAAAAATAAACCAATAATCAAATCAAGTATATAGGATTTTAGTGGGGGTGTTCCCATACAACAGTTGCCAAATTTGTGGACAAAAGACAGTTGTATAATATATCAAGAAATGATCCACCGTCACCCAGACTTGTGCTTACGCTATTTGTTATGAGAAATCCGTCACCTGTCTCATAAATGAACATTATACACCCTAATTACCAAATCACACGAATTTTTGGTGGCTTGTGCCTTTTTCTAGTCTAAGCTTTTTATTTGTTTGGTCTACCTGTGCAATAAGTTAATAACTTACCTCCATTGTCATTTATTAAACATCATCAATTTACTTGTGGTGTTGGTAGATATTATTTCTACATACACTCATGACCGACTTATTTATAGGCAGATACTATAAATGTTTTTTTTTTTTTTTTGAAAATTGACATGAAAAAATGTTTGAAACAATATATTCACCGGTTCAAAATGTAAAAATTATAATGAACTGCTACATTAAAACTTTGAGGTGTTAGTGAATCCACACACCATAATCATGACAAAAGTATTGAACAAAATCTTAGGGGTGTTTATGTCTCATCTCTTAGAATACTATATATAATTTGAATAATTATAGCGATAACAGGTTGCAAAGGGCAAACAATTTTATGGCATGATTTAGTAGAAAATATTCAAAATATGTATGATCATGAGATTTTAAATATTACCTCTTATTTTTGGGACTTACTACAACTTCTCATTGTCAAGGCCCCCTTACACTACTACTTTTATTCGTACCAAAACAGTATAAAAATTGAAATAAAAATTATTTCTTCTATAATCCCATGTGTCATGTAACACCTTACCAAAATGACCTCCTGTCAAAGATTCATAACCATCCAAGCTCTCAATGGTCAGTGAAGAGGTTCTGCAACTATACATAAAAATATGCAAGAGCATATATTGTTGATTTGCATCCTCCATATAATTGCTATAATAGTGTAAGTTTTTTTCAATCATTGAATAAGTGAAAATTTACATGGGAATTTTATCCTTCTAAAAGCTTTCTGAACGAAAAAATGGAAATTAATCCATTGATTTGAAATTTCAATACATTTTCTTCAAGCCTGAGTCTCTACAAGTAACCACAACATAGCTAATAAGAGAATTTTTATCACTAAATAAGTGAAAATTTATAGTTCTTAAAGTTTTCTGAATCAAAAGAGTGGAATTTAAGCCATTGATTTAAGATTTTAATATATTTTCCCTTTCTATAGAAATAACAGCAACATAGCTAAGCTTCATGTGTGTATATATATTATATATACACAGAGTGTGAAATATACAACTTATTGACGTTGGCAGAATTTAAATCCAAAGACATTTAATCTAAGCCACATGTTAAAGCCTCTAAAACAATCTAGTGTTTGAGATAATAGTAAACAATTGAAGGATTAGGAATATCCCATAAATATTTTTCGTTTATTGCACTAACCTTCCAAAAACCTGAACTTTTGTACAGATACAGAGATGCAATGTGGTGTATTAACAGAAGCATGAAGTTTGCAACATTGAAAGTAAATATTTATGAGCCAATGCCCACATTAACTTAAGAATTAAACGTTGTTATAACTGGACTAGCCTCTACCAAGTCTCTTTATTGGATGTCATTCTCCACATGAACACAAATCACATAGGGATCGACAACGACGCAGCTAGTAATTCACGAAGAAAATGCACGGGAAGAGCAGCCAATTTTGTCCATATCTTTTTGGTTGTTATGCATGGATTTTTTTGGTTATACATCAACATAACGTTTATGATTTTCAATGAGTTCAAACTATTACATATATCTTAAATAAATCTATTTTAAATATGTTGACAGAGGTTGATTTTTATTTCGGATTTTTCACATATTATATTGATTAAAATTTTATTATCTTCTTTGCTAATTTTTTTATAGATTGATGAAAAATTATATTCATCTACCTACATCATTATGTTTGATTTGAAGAAATCTTTCTGGGAAAAAAAAAGGTTTGAAATTCATCATATGGCTTGATATTACAGTTTTTGGATTGAATTTTCCATTAAAAAGAAAAAGTTCTAAGTGAAGGTCAAATTGACGCCAAATTTAAGATTAAACATAAAAAAGAACAACTCACTCCATTACATTCCACCGGCTAACACCTACCAAAGTGTAATTGCAATATGCACACTCTTAGTTTTTTAATAACATGGGATCGCTTTTGGTACAAATGCTCTTAAACAATTAAGTGCTCTGTTACCATAAGAACATTTCATTAGAAATTAATGGTAGTTATTGAACACAACATTGAATTTATGCACCATCATGTCTTCTTTTTAGTTGACTCTTATTGCTCATGTGTTGTGAATACCAATTGGTCACCCCTTTACTCTCAACCTTAAATTTGGAGTCAATTGTTTATCACAGGAGATTTCATCAATAAATTTGACATCCATTTGACCATCACCTATTTTTTCCTTTCTTCTTTTTGCTTGGAGAATTCAATAAAAAATAGTAATATCTTGGTCGTATGATAGAGTTTGGGGCTTGTTTATTTTTTAGGAAATATTTTTTTGAGGTCATGAATGAACTCGTCATTAGAAGTGGAAAACTCATGACTTTTTAAAAATACAATTAATCATTTCTACATAATCCTTATGAATAGTAAAGTACGAGACATCATGGATTGTTATAACTAATTTAGTCAAACATGAAATCTTTATTCCTCATATCACTAAGGTAGCCAACTATTGTTTACATATTTGTTATAATAGGATGTTTGCTATGATAATCTTTGGGTCATGTTTCTATGTCTCAAATCAAGTTTACATGTTTCTAGATGTCATGCAATAATAGGCGGGACAAGTTTGTACACTAACATAATCATAATTTCATAACTAAATAAGTAGTTCACTCCCTAACCTTAATGTCTTTGATGTAGATTTAGTGCGAGATGAGGGAGAATATCATCGAGGCGTTTTATCCTCCAATCACAAACCTCGAAGGATCAACTGCTACATATAGTGCTAAAAATATTGAAATTGGAGTCAAATTCATGATGATTCGTTTTTAGGATTTTTCAATTTTTTTGAAGGATATTCATTGCAAAGAAGAAACGATAATAGTGGCGCATTTCCGCACAAATGCGACACATAATTGCATCACCTTTGCGCCGCATTTGCATCAAACTACTTTTGACCATGTGGCCCCACATTGCCTATTTAATCCCAAGTGGATGTCATTTTCACTACACCCATCATTTTCACTCTTGTGAAGAAGGAGAAGGAGCTCAAACAACCAATGTTTTTACTTGTGTAAAAAGAAATGTAAGTTATTTATTTGAATTTGAATTTGAATTTTTAGTTTCGTAAATAATTGATATCGAGTTCAAGCAAGCTTTTGATTTTATTTCAAAGGTCGATAAAATATATTATAAAAAGATTATTCCACGGGACCACATGAGTCATTTTGTCGATAAAATAAATTAAACAAATGCATTCCATGACACATTTGCATATCCTGGACTCATTTTGTTAAATAATTTGTGCTTTGTGTATGCAAACAACTATAACATTAGACAACAATTGTTTTTTCATTATACTTTGATAGATGTCCATACCCTAAACTGAAACTCCCATTTTCACATGGGCTTTAAGTATGCGAAAAAGGTTGTGGACTCTAACTTTATATTGAACTTCACCAAACTTGTGAAAATTCAAGTTTCTTTGAACTTTACTCTCATCGAACACGAACTCGACTTCCATTATTTTTACATAGGAAGTTTTTCATGCAATTTTACATTATCTTCCCTTAAGGTAAAATTTATCTAGATAATTATTCATCAATTTAAATATGTTAAAATGATGATTAAGACATTAGGTTGAAATAAATATAAATGTTGTTTCCTTTCATGTTGGTTCCAAATAGCTTTCACAAGGTGAAATATGGTTGTTTGCACTACTTTCGTATGTGATACAATGTCCAAGAAAACAATGATCACCCCACATCATGATTAAAAGTAATTATAGGGTATTCTAAAACTCCTAGATACTTAGAATGAGCACAAGTCAACCAAGGTGAAAACTCTCTTAATGTTAAAATGCAAAACTCAACAATACTTCTAATCATTTCACATTGATTAAATATATATGTTTTAGAATGTAGAAATATTTATTGAGGTGCAACAAACAAAACAATGATTGTTTAAAAAGTTGGATAAGGAGGAGAGATTCCTTTCCTAATACATAAAAATGTAGTTAAGAAAGACATGTTCTAGGGATGGTCTAAAATATGCACTTGCATAATGAACCAAAAACATTGTGGAACTCTATAGGAACACAGAAAATGTTTACATCACACAACACTTGTCTTCAATGTAGAAACTTGGGGATACAATCAGTTGTAGTGGGGAAGCTAATAAATACCAACTAGTTCTTTTCCTCTCATAACCCTGCTCATCCAACCACCAAGAAAACACGTCCACACAACCACCAAAAGTTTAATTAGATTTTAGATTATAAGTTTAGAGCTTCCTCAAGATAGCTAACATGGCCAAGAAGGTTAACCATGCATACAAAATGATTCATTGTGGGTGTAAAACAATAAAAATGGTCATGCCATTGAAGTATTTATAGTCCTCATCCACTCAACTTGCATGGTTGCATGCACATAAACACAATAAAAGTTATATTGTCAAGGTGTGTTTTAGAGTGCTTCATAAATTCAAAGAGTTTGAAATCATCCTTACAACCAATTTGTGAATATCATATAACCATTGTATTCCTTGAGAGTAAAAATCCTTGAGGAATTCAATTAAATATTTCCTCTGCCTCGTGTATGCTTCTATATTTCACATATATATTACAAAATTTGTAATTGTAACAACTGATAAAATACACTTTCAAATGCTTTCTGATGGATTTAAATAACATGTTTCGAAGTGGCATAATGGTAAAAGTAAATCGAATAACACACATTTCCAATGTTTCACTTAATCATACAATTCCAATTCCAATTTCAATCTCAAACTCACAACATGATACAAAGAGGGTGGGTTGAAGTATGCACTTATCATTTTATTTGTAACACACCCCTTTGCAAACCGTCTACATATATTTAGCTCTTGTAGAATCATGCTTCCCCTTCAGAGGGAAAGTAGAAATGTTCCAACATAAAAGAGAGGGAATACAAAAGGATTCTCACCCAAGTGTTGATATAGTAGATTTATTTACATTTTGCAACAATACACATGCGTTCAATATACTTTCACTTTGTACATACATTGCTATTAGGAACCTTCCTTATCTCAAAATGGAAATATGAAAAGTTGTAACCTATAAATTTTATTAATAGAGTATTATAGCATTTTTATCTATCAAGAAACTACAAAAAACAACATTTGACAAAAATCACTTCACCGCATTCCTTTCAGTCATTTTTTCCAAAAATCCTTGTGCCTTGTTAATGCTACCACATTTTACATACATATCTATTAGGGCAATTGCAAGTACAACATATGATAATAATACCTTCTCCATGATGTTCATACCTTTTTGAATACCAAACTTGATGAAACTTGGTAATAATTTCATATTTATGTCAAAATTACAAAATATAGAAAATTGAAGACAAATAAGAGAAATTAGGAAAAATAGGGAACATTACAGAAATATGTAAACCAATTTTTTTGGCAAGTTATTTTTTTTTCCAAATGATGATATTATTGTAATTTTTATTAGTATTTAGTTTTAGCTAATATTTGTAAAATAATGAAATTATCATTATTGTTGCAGATATTTTAGCCTATGAAAATTTAATTTTCTCTTCACCATGTCTAGAATTGTCTACACACTTATATGTAGAGAATATGGAAATTACACGCAATTATAAAGACAATATGGCTTTGACGGAGGACAATTTATGAAAATGTGTTGAAGAGGAAGAGGTTGAAAGAAGTTTCATTGATACACGCAAACAATAAGTTGTTAACAATTGTGGCTAATTTACATGCATCGAGGGGGAAAATTAGATTACACCTTATGAGGAAGAGTCCAAAGATGATTTAGAACTTTTGCCTAAGGCATTGAAGAAATATAAATTTGATTTTCGCCATAAAGCGGCATTATGGGGCTTGACCAATGGATAAACCACTTCTAACACCTTATGAAGAATTCAAATTTTGGAAGCAAAGCTACATGATATAGCCATCTACTATTCCCGATTCAAGGATATTTACTTCGACAACAATTAATATTGGGTCTACTACTCAATGTTCAACTAGTCTTCCAATATTACCTTTTTATCGCCTAAGTATTGGTTTGGAGAATGGACTCATGTGGCGAGCTAATAAAGTCAACATGTCTAGATATGACATGAGTTGTAATGAAATGCCAATGGAATAGTAGGTTCGTATAGCCTTAGAGAATTTTTTTCGTTTGGATGATTAAATCTACATTGATGGACGTCCTTATGCATTTAAAAATATTGTTGGTTTCATCAATAGTACCCACGTGTGTTCACATCTTGTATCTCCCAATTGTCAATTTATAGAGTGTATCAATGAAAAAGAAGATGAAATGAAAGGGCCAATTTTACCTCTTTATGTCATGGTGGAAGTGATAAAAAATATCAAAGCTGGTGAAGAACTTCTGATTAACTATAATTTTAAAGGAAAAACAACACCAACGAGATTGAGGAAAAAAATGTTGACATTGATGATTGATGTATATGTATTGGTTATTTGAAACCTAATTTTTGTCACAATTGAATTTCCTATATTGTTTTGAAAAAAACTAATATTATGTAAAATGTTTCTTTCATAGTATATGATTTTATAAAAATTGAAGAATTTGATGATATTTTTTCTAATGATTTGTATATAAATTTAATGAACAAGATGATTTTTATAAAAAAATGAAAAAAATATTGTGTTGTGGGACATCACTATCTTTACATTTAGATGAGGATCCTCCTCCATCCCCTACACCACCTTCAGTATCACCTCCAAAGTCACTTCCACATTCACCTTTAGCATCACCTCCACCATCACCACATGTTACACTACAACAACCTCGTAGAAGATCCACTCAAACAACAAATGAAAATGTCAACCACATGTCGTTAGTCCTTCAAGACATTCCTTTGTTGGGTGGTCATGTGTAATTTCTACACCGCTTATATATATTGCGGATCTTTTACAATAATGTACCCCTAGACCAAGACAATCATGGTATGAGTTTTGTAAAGAAATTAAGGAAGGAATACCATTGCCTCCACCTCATTAAAGTAAATTTCCTTGCATTATAAAATGAAGGATAAACATTTTGGATATTCACCATGTTAGTTGTTACCCATGGGTTGTAATATATTAAACATTAATTTTGTGACTATAAATATATATAGATGTCCTATTTTTTCCTACTTTGAATATAGTATGTTGTACTTGCTTTAACAAGTTGAGTAGTTTCCATAAGAACATGATGGTGCATTGACTATGGTATCCTTCTTAGATTGGTTATCTCTCTTATAAAGTTGTGTGAAATTACACTTTGCATGATTATAAGGGTCTTGAAATTGTATTATTTCTAGTATTGTTCGTGTTGACCATTTTGTTTGTCCTTCATTGATAGTTCATATGTAAAGTATATATACGAAGGTGTTGAGAATATGGATTCATACTAGTTTAACCTTTTTAAGGATATTAATTGATTTTGTGTGTGTGTGTGTGTGTGTGTGTGTGTGTGTGTGTGTGTGTGATTTAATTTAATTTGAATTAAATATAGTTACATAGTAGCTACTGTAAAATATGAAAACAAATACTAAATATGTAGTAAGACACAAGAAAATAAACAATGCAAAGTATGCAACTCTAAGAAAGAAGGAGCGATAAGGAGACTTGGCTGATTTTGAATGGACAAGAAGTAATCTAGGCGGATGCGATGGATAGACTATAAATTGAGTTGTCACTTTGGTTCTTTGTAAAATCTAGAGTGCGAATGAGAGCCGAACATGGGTGCCCGTAAGACAAGGGCGCTCAGTGTCTTTGAGACCGTGAACAAGCGTTGGTGATCGGGAAGTGTTGGTGACTATGCGGATGCTCGGAATTTGGTTTCTTCTATGTTATTAGGGTTTCAAAGTTGCTCTTTGTTGATCGCGTAATATACACACCAAGATTGCAGTGATACCTGTAAATTGAAAAAGAGAAGTTCACCTGCACAAGACCATAAACCACATCAAACCTAAAAAGGAAAATGTAGAATGAGGATTTGGACTAACCCCGTTGGTCACTTGAAGAGTGAACTTATGACCAAACGTTGCACTACATCTCAAACTCCATGTAGTTCTCATGTGTGTGTGTGTGTGTGTAGAAATTGTGCCCTAGGATGCCCTTATGCAAGTTGCACAAATGATAGCGGGATGTAGCTAGAATGTAACAATGTAGTAGAATGTGTGGATGGAATAAAATAAACTTCCCCCTCCTATGCAGTGTATGAAGATGTATGCAACCATTTTCCCTTGAATGGATGCTAGATGGATGCTTTTACATCACTATTGTGCCTTTAGAATGCAAGCTTATGTGATGATAGTAATGTTTAGTGCTTGGTCCCCCATTTTGAAAACATAACTATGTATTTATATGATTCCCTTGTTTGAATTTTGTAATTGACAACTGGAAGGCTGAACTATAAGTGAAAAAGATGTACAAAAAGATAAAAGAGATCCAAAAAGAGTGAGTGAGGTAAGAAAGGGTTAGGGGCACCAAGAGGGGACATGAATGCATGGGCGCTACTTGCCTTGGTTTGGCACCGGTGTCCAAGCCATGAAATATAAATAAGTAAAGTTACGACTGGGACGTAGGGTGTGTAAGACCAAATAGAAAACAAAAGTAATAAAGAAAATAGGCCAAATATAGTTGTCAACCACTAGTTTTCTCGCTTAAGAATTATGTAAATGCTAGCATGCTTTTAGGACCTAAAAATGTACCCAAGTGCATGAATTTGTGTCTACATTTTCCCTTAATTTATGTTGTTGAGTGAATAATCGATAACATAAAGTAGATAAGAGATGTGCACCTTATGATCCATGTAGAGAGCGTGGTGAATATTGCCGAGTGGACAAGTGAAGCGTGGAATGATGCAAAGTGAAGCGTGGAGACTAGGAAAGGAAAGTGACCTTAGGGGTGAAGCGTATGCATTGCTTGTACCTGTTGTTGTGCTTGTATTTGCTATTGTAGGCTGCTTCTTGTTGCATATTAAGGATAGACCTACAAAACAAGAGCAAAAGAGTAGTCAAAGTCATGTATATGAAAAATATGAGCAAAGTATGCAAAAGTATGTAAAAGTGTGTAAAAGTAGTAGTAAAGGAAAGTGTGCACTTGATGTAAAAGAGTGTAAAGGATAGAAATGTGTCCTAAAATGTTGTGAAGAGTGAGTTTTTGGGTGATCTCGGGATGATTGCGAGTTTTTGGGAAATCTTATGACAAATGAGAGTTTTTGGGTGATCTCACACCAAATGTGAGTTTTTAGGTGATCTCACGCCAAAGAGCAAGTGTTGGGGAGAGAGGTGTAGTTTTACTCTCCTTCCATGACTCTGCCTAATAAGCACCACTTGCAGATGGTGCATCTTGATTTGTTCCTATTATTCCTTTTGTTTTGATTGTTACGAATTAGTTCTGATCGTATCGATTGAAAGAGATAGAATGCATTATGTGACTGGAGGACTATGTATGTAACTATAGAATTACTTTGAAGACTTTTGTGAACTCGGGCCGATCTAAGAAGATAATTGTATGTGCCCTTAAGACATTAGCGCCCGGAGAGGTTAGGAGTGCCTAGTGTTGGGCCCTGAATTGACTAAGTCCCAAGGTAGAAGGTCAATGCGCGTGAAAGGCAAAGATGAGAGGAAGGTGCTTAGGGAAAAGCACGCAAGGAAATGGTTTAAGTCGAAACTTGGGTGAGTGCGAAGCGAAACAAGGGTTTAAGGACTTAGCCATATTTTGTGTTATGGTGTCACATGGAAAACACGTGAAGGATCGAGTAGGCATGATGAGTGGATAAGGTGCCATCCTGGAGTCTTGGGGCTCAAGGAAAGAATATTCCACAAAGGGAATATTCTGGGATAATAATCATTACAATTAGTGAAGGCTTATTAGGATTTGGCGAGTTGACAAAGGCACTCGATCATGGAGGACCACATTTCCACCTGGCACGCGATCTGATCATGAGTAAGCTATGGAGGTGAAGGAAGGATCCATATTCTATTTAAAGGAGTGCTTGGGTATGAAATAATCAAATTTGGAGAGGTGAAAAAGTGTTGCGAGAATGTTGCGGGTTGTGGTGTTGGAAGCTTCCATTGTTATAGTTAGTTGTTATTGTTAGAGTTAGAGTTGGAGAGGCTTTAAAGGCAACAAGGTGCTGCAAGAATGCTGTTATTAAGCATATATGTATGCGCTCAAGTCTGAACAAGGACTGTAATGGGAAAACGTAGCTAGGAACTCTGTTCAGAGTAGTTTTGTAAGATTAGAATGCTATTTTATAATGTATATGGTCTGAGATGACCCCTTTTTGATGTAGTGTAGCTACTGTAATGTTTATAAATCAATATATGGTGTGTTATTTTGGATATCTTTGTTTATGGGTATGAACCCTTATGTTACTCATGTTGCTATGGATAAGATCTAGCTTCTTTATGCTTATTACAATGTTTATTTCCATTTATGGTACATCAATGCCTGGATATGGTATCTCGTACTTTTTGTTTTTGAGTAAATGCATATATTTCATTCCCTGTAACCCATCCTCCATTAATGAAGGAACATTCTCACAAATATCTCATAAAGGAGGGGCTCGACACCTGCGCACCTCGGGTGAGCACCCAAAACATACTTATTTCACCAATATTGTAGTAGAGACAAAACATATAAGAAGGTAATGGGCGTAGGAGGAATACATGTGTTATGTAGATGGTAGAAGGCGTTGCACGCGCTATAGAATTTTGATCTGAGCTGATTGTGTGAGCTTCCCTTTGGCTAGGAGAAACGAATTGTATAAGAATCACAACAAGACCACAAAATAGTATTAAATAACAAGAGTTAGAGGACTTCCTAGCGATAGCTAGATCCGGGAAGTATGATACTTCCTAGAGGGTTGTCAATCCTCTGTTTAATACAAATCAATGCGAGATGAAATAATAAACAAGTACATCCTATTATAGTTATAATATTTAGGCTTCTCTAACAACATACAATAAAATATTTAGTAAAAGGTAAGGCTAGGCTTAGATCTGAGTGGCTTGGTAGGTTGTCAGGTGAGGTAGAGGTTATGGGTGAAGTCTGGGTGGAGTTAGGAAGGGTTTTGGGTTGTTTTAAAGAGGTGGTGAGCTCATTATTTTAGGGAAATTTAACAAACACAGAGACCGACGTTGGCTAGGTGACCGATGCCGGTATAGGAGGGTGACCCACACCGGTATAGGAGGGTGACCGATGTCGGTTGGGTGACCGGTGTTGGTAGGGGAAATTGGTGGGAGACTTATTAAAAATAGGTTTTGAACCTCTCTGTGATTGCACAAAGAGTAAGGGTGGTGTTGATAAGGTCATGATATTGTTAAGAAGACTCAAGTATGCTGAAAAGGAGGTTGGAAAGGGTATAAAGGCTTGGGATGGTAGAATAACAGGTTGGTGGGAAGAAGGTGATATATGGGTAGTGGAAGGAATGTAAACATAGAAAGAAAATAAGAGATCTATACTAGAATAAGCACAAATGATAAAATCACAATACTTACTTGGTATTTTGTAGATCCTGTGAGTGGGGATGGTTGGTGGTTGATCATAGAGGAGATGTCTGGGTCCAATGTTCTATGGTAGTGAATCCTGTGTGCTCATGTGAGTATTCCAATGCTCTGGAAGGAGGACCTGATTGCTTGTCTTGCACTGTGGTTGTGTGTTCATCATCGGGATGTAGGAGAGCTTGAAGATTCGATCTTGAATGCAAGAGGGCTCCAATAACTGAAATGACCAACCCTTGTGAAGAGTTGTGAAAGTGTATATAAAGTGACCAATGGTGGTTAGGTAACTAACATGCCGGATAAGGAAAAAATGGCGTCGATTAGGGCGAATAGGTCAAGGTTGCCAAAAATAGCCTGATATTTTCTATTTTTGGCGTGATTGATATTTTAAACCCAGGTCTTAAGTGATAGACTGTGCCCAGATACATAGAGTCTTTTTGGAGGAGTTATGGGAGTTAATTGCTAGGGCTAGACTAAGTCTTAGTTAGTTAGGATAAGTATAGACCTAGTCCTAGTTAATTAATAGGTTGGGAATGGGTCTTGGGTGAGTTGGATAGGTGAGGTGGATTAGGTGAGGTGGAGGGGTGAAGTAGATAAATTAATTTAATTAAAGTAATTAAACTAATAATGATGTGAGGATGAGAATTAATTTAATTAGGGATAATTAAATTAATGTTAATGTATCGAAAGGGGTCATGGTTAGATATATGTGTCAAATTGTTGGATTGAAAGGGTTAAGGGGATGTGACCCAATTTTGGGTGTCTACATTTTCCCCTTTTTCACGTAGCTTGTTTTTGATAAGCGACATGAAAAAAAAGAAGTGGTTGTCCCAAGTATGGGTGAAAATTAGGTTGCCCCAAGTATGAGTGAAGGTGATCCCCCTCAAACTTGGAACTGGTGAAGGAAGAGGCTGAATCGGTGATGGGTTTGATAAAATGGTAGGTGGAGTGAAACTAAACTAGGTAAAATGTGGGCATGAAAATGGTGATATGGGTATAGGTAATAGGTTGGGGCATTCAAACACACACATGTATAAAATGTGACAAGGTACTAGGTTGAAGAGCTCACAAACTCTACAGTGTCAAAGGTCGATAGTTTATCCAAACAAGGTGAATGTGATCCAGGTATCCAAGGTACAGGATATGGTCCTAGAAACACAACTAGGCTAGGTGCCGAAATGGGAAATAGGTGTGTTCCAAATGCACCAATAGGTTTGGTCTAGTCAAGATAAACAACACGACATAAGGCAAGGCAAGGTTGGTAGGAAAAACAACACGAGTAACAACGTCACAAGGTATAACGAGTAGGTGAATTCGAGTGTCAAATAGGTGTAGGTAGGTTAGGTAATAGGTAAGGTCATAGGAAAGGCCTAGGTAGAGGCAAAAACATGCCCCAAATGACAAGGTGGTTGGGTGATAGGTAATTAGGCAATTAGGTTGGGTGATAAGGCTAGGTAGAGGCTTGGGTAGGACAAAAAGGGTTTCAGGGAAATCAAATGTGGTGATAAGTGGTATAGTGGGCTCAAGGAGGCTAATTGATACCGTTAAGGGTAACTGAATACCAGTCAAGATAAACCAACCATGGTACACTAGGGCACATGACCGATACTAGGTTAAGAGAAACCGATGTTGGTCAAGTCATATTTGGGGTAAAAAAGGTAAAATCCACTTTTATGGATTCATTTGTTCATTTCTACTTTGGGAAAATGATAGAGAGGTCCTTTTGGCTTTGTTGGACTTGGTGAAAATGATAGAGGTACTATCTAGGATGAGTTGAGAGAGGTGAGTGGTGATTGGATTGTGATTTTGGGTCCATGGTATCGATTGGAGCAATTTGATTGGGTGAGAGTTACGAAGATTGGTGGAGGCATGGCAGAGGTAGGAGAGGGAGCTGAGGACCACCAACTTAGAGACCAGAGATCCCACCATGGAGATGACATCGGATAGAGGTAGGATCTACTTTCCATCCATGTTTTGATTGAAAAATGAAGGTGAAAAAAATGGAGGGTTGGGTTTTGGAATTTGAATTTGTAATTTGGGTTAAATGGGATGAAATTGGGTATAAGAAGGGAAAAATGTAGTTTAATTAAGTTGGTAAATGAATATGGGTGGGATTTGGGTGGGTTGGGGTAGTTTTTAGGTATTTTTTGTTAAGTTTTTGCAAATGGGGGACGTGGGGATTTCAGGTTTGGTGCCAAACTAGTGATCAACGTCGATCTAGGTCGATGACATTGGTGGCTAGCCGACATTGGTAGGTCTAACATGGGTGACCAAGACCGTCCAGGGTGGCCCCGGGACCATGATGCGATCACTACTATGAAAAGTGTCGAAGTTGTTTAAAATGGGTTGAGGAAGGTAGAATTGTTAGGAAAGGGTGGGATAGGTTTATGGTAGGTAAAATAGAATATACTAGGTCTGAGGTGAGGCATGATGAAGTAGGTAGGTGTGTGGGAAATGTGTTTGAATGGTAAAGGATGTAGGGTAGAAATTTGAAGTGAGGCACACAGTGAATAAAGTAGGTTAAGGAAAATAGGTGAAGTTTAAATGTGAACATTGGGTAGCCTAGGAAAGGAATAGGTAAGGAGTGGGTTGGGTCGGGTGTGAGGTAATAGAGTACTGATAGAGTCATTTGATTAACGTGGTTGAGTGGTGATGTATGCGAGGAAACAACTCACTATGCGAGATCGGGTGCCACCGTTATTGACATAGATGCACCTACTATCACAGATGATGAGTGGAGGCATATACAGAGGTTGGGCTTGGTTCTATTAGGCACTATAGGTGCATAATATGAGATCATAGTTTGATGGTCACTCTCATCGATAGATGGGATGTAATGACCAATACCTTCCATCTACCTACTAGGCGAGATGACTATCACATTGAGGATGTGTATCAGATTTTGTGACTACCGATTATTGGCGAGCCAGTGTATCAGATTTCATCAGAGGCTTTAGTGGAGCCCATAGTGGTTGTGTTTGAGAGGTGATGGGTGAGTTGAGAGATCATAATTCTAACATTAGTTATGGGGATATGTATGTAACCTATCCTCAGGAGACTATATTAGCAGTTATTGTGATGATGGTGGTAGTTGGGTGCTATGCACTTCCTGATTCAGAGGGTGGGAGATATCCCCGGAATTTGATGGGGTTTTACAGGATATGATTGAGGACCATGTTTGATTTTCTTAAGCACCCACCCTTTTTAGTTCAGATTATACAGGAGTTATGGGCATATCAGAGGATTAGGTGGTTTGGCATGTGCTGCACATATCTATTACACTACACTATCGGCATATGAGCACATCATATGTTTGCATCTTATAGGTCTTCCATGACAAGATTGGTTCTGAGGTGTCTATAGGTTTGGATTCAAGAGATGGGTACCTATAGGAGCACATCTGAGGGTGGATACTACTACACACGTGATGTTACCTACTACAGTGGTTGTTGGATGACTTATCTTGATTGATATTTTTTGGCGGCCGTATGTGGACTTTCCATCCTACAGGGGCATGGTTGAGGAGCTAGAGGGGTTGCAGTTGGTCTGATAGATACAGGTCAGGTGTGCAGGTGAGCACGAGATGATACTAGTGGAGAGAGTTAGATGATAGTTTGGGCTGCGACAGGATGTGCCTCCACCATTTCCATAGTATCAGGGGATGATGTGGAGAGACCTATGTCTCCACCACATCCTATAGTGTTGACAGGGTAGGAGGAGAAGGTGGTGGATAGGAGGATTGATGATGCTGGTATGATAGATGCATATAGGCAGTGGTGGGTGGCTTAGCTATAGAAGGCAACACCACCTAGACCCATGCAACCAACTTTGGCCACCATTATTGTGAGAGGATCAATTATAGGCTAGGTCATAACATTATAGTTGCAGTATCTCTCGGTCTCTCAAACTCAGTGACCACCTTACAAGGATAGGTGATAGTGTTACAGGGTAGTGATTTGGTGCAGTGCAGGCACAAGTGAGGTGATGGGGGATAGGTATCCACATTACAGGCACATATTACACCTTACAGGCAACAAGTTATGACTCTTTAGGGCCATTTGGCGCAGAGCACAGCTTAGCCTACACATGCACCTACACAGGCTCTCGTAGGGGATGGAGTATAGGTAGTAACATTAGGCGTAGATTACAAGTTTATAGGGTTAGTTAGAGGTAACCCATGCATAGATCATGACATTACATTATAAGCAAACTAAGCTACTTACACAAGATCACTCGACTCAGCAGAGACAAGGTCCTTGGTACATGCGGAGGAGGAGGGGCCACTATTATTAGGGGGGGCCACATAGGTTGGAGCTAGGGTGATGGCACCCTTAGATAATATCATGGAGAGGTTCAAGGATGCCTTGAATGAGGCCCGCTATTACTAGGATAAGCTAGAAGATGTCGGTATTGATGTGATATCATACATTGAGCATAGGGCCCAACAGGTAGCTAGTCAGAGGACTAGTACACGGACCTATAATACTAGTACACAGTATATATCCATCGGTCTCATAGACATGGTGAGAGGGAGGTGATGAGTTCACAGAGGCCAAGACCATTAGAGGGTGGGGAGATGATGATGAGGGGGAAAGGAGGACAGACCAGCTGAGGGTTCAGGTGATAGTGGAGGTGAGGGTCCTATACTAGAGTGAGGCAGATGATATGTGTGACTATATTTTGATTTTTGATATATATACCGACCTACATGCAGAAGATGTGAGATTGTACATGAGAGTTTTTGAGATACTATTATTGTTTATACCTATGTATATATGTATTGATACATAGACACTCCCTTTCTATAGTTGATTATGATATTGGACTGATGATGTACTTGGTTTCATTTCCATTGTTTTGTTATTATGGAAACTTAACTTGATGGATGTTGTAGGTTTTGTTTGTAGGCTATGGAAAACTAGGTAAGGTTAGGCATGGTTGAGTTAGATGTAGGCATGGTGAGTCAGATGTAGGTGGTGGAGTCATGAATTTAGAAATGTAGGCATGATTTAGAGTTTTTAGGTGATGGAATTTGAAGGTTTAGGCATGATGGATTTAGTAGGTGGATGGAATTTTTCATGGTGGAGTTAGGTATTTAGGCATGGTTTGAGTATAGGCATGGTTTGAATTTGAAAATTTCCAAGTTATTTTTTTTATGGAAATTAGATGATTTAGGCATGGTTGAGTCATGGTGACTATGATGTGGTTGTATATGTTTTTGGTTGATTGTTTATGTTGAATATGAAAATGAAATGATGTTAAGGTAAAATGGTTTAAATTTCCAACGTATTGATATTATGGAAACTAGGTTGTTTAGGCATGGTTGAGTCTACTTTGTGTTGAATCAATTTAAGTCAATTTAATTTAATTTCCAAGTTATTGACATGATGGAAAATAAATGATGAGGTATATATGATGTATGGTTTGATTTAAAGTTAACTTCCAAATTATTGTTGTTATGGAATCTAACTAAGTGTTTTGTTTGATGTGGGAAAATGATGATGGGGTAAAGGGTGGCCAAGCTAACCTCAAAGGGCCCCATGCCCTAAGAGTGCTACATAGCCCTTGCGAAAGGGGCCTCAGGCCATGTAGTTCTCCCTTAAACCAGGGAAGAAGAAATGTGGGTTGGGTAGGTTGAATAGGTAGGTGGTTTAGGTAACGTGATTGGGTAAGGAAAATTGATGAAGATAGGCAAGGTGAAATGTGAAATTGTAATAGGTAGGGTAGATTAGGTGTAGGTGTATAGGTGATAGGCTTGGATGATGTTGTCTTAGTGAATCAAATAACCATGTAGGTGGAGGTGAAAAAAGGAAGAAAATGCCCCAAGTTGGCAAAGACCCTAAGTGTTGGACCCTAAAACTTATTTGAACATAAGTTCCAGATACATTGCACAATCGATAGGTCTAAAGGTGAAAGAAGTTGCATGATCACAATGTGTGGAATACATGCCACGTCCCTTAAGTTAATTGGAAAATAAAAAATAGAAGGTAAAGTGGAAGGGTTTTTTTAGCATAAGCTTGTTGTGGGACAATATGCCCCTTCTACAAGATACCCAAAACCTAGATAGGCAAGTCCATGACTAAAAGTTTATAATTTTTTCTTTTTGACTTTTTTCTTTTCTTTTTGTATAGATTGATCAATGCGGGAAGTCTATATTAGGATAAATAGGTTTCCTTGAGGTCTTCATGAAGCTGATCGATGCGGGAAGCTTTAGAACAATTTATTTTGAGAAGTACAAGCTAGTCTTCTTTTTGGATAGACTAAATACATTTAAATGGCTAAATTTTTATAGTTGTCCTTCGAGGGAGTAGTATATTTATAGTAGCTAGAGAGATGTAGATGTCCTTTTGAGGGATTCATCTATTTGCAATAAGTTTGACTCAAGGAGTAGAGTTTTTGTATCCCAATTAGTTTTTATTTTTTTTTTTTTTTTTTTTGGACTTAAAGTCATGGACAAGACTATAAAGGAATATAGGCCTCTTTTATGAAGGCAAGACCATAACATGAACAAGTCTAGCTATGAAAGAAGGGGTTTTAAGTGAATGAATGACCATGGGATTCCACCTTGAAGAGGATGAAAATTATCCATGAGAATCATGCCATGAGTAGAGCCATGGTACTCATATTGAAGACAAGGTTGAATGGTGATGGATAGTCACACAATTCTAGTTTAGTCATAGGTCCTTAAAATGGTAGTTGGAAGGAGAAGTGCACTCAAGGGATGAGCATGTAAGTGACATAAAGTGATGTAGTACTTTATTCAACAATAGAATGGTCAAAGATGCAAGGCATTAAGGGGCTCAGGTTCAAGTTTACCTTCAAGTGAAGCTAAATGATAAGCACATGATCCATAGGCATGGGTAACGATATAGGGTCCAAGCCAATTAGGAGAAAATTTTCCCATTTTTTTCTTTTCTTTGCTTTGGTTATGTGTTGATTTTCTTTAAGAAAATATCACTGACCTTGAAAGTTCACTCATGGACATGTTTTCATAGGCTCATTTAATACGTTTTTGATAGATTTGTAGGTGATCAAGAGAAGTTAAATGACATTCATCTAAAATCCAAGTTGTGCCAAAAGATCTTGGTGAAAGTCATCATCATTGAGCATGTCTTTGAGTGATATGTGAAGAGAGGGAATTTGGACTTTGAGAGGTAAAACGACTTCGGTGCCATATACTAAAGAAAAAGGTGTGGTTGCGGTAGATGTGCGAATACTAGTGCGGTAAGCCCATAAAGTGAAAGGAATGTGTGTGTGTCAATCCTTGCCAATATCATCAAAAAATTTCATGAGAATCTTGTTGAGGGTTTTGTTGGAAGATTCGGCTTGGCCATTGGCCTATGGATAATAAGGTGAAGAAAAAATGAGTTGAATGTCAAAGTTGTCACAAAGTTTTTGTAGGGTTTTATTCTTGAACTATTTTCCATTGTCTATGATAAGGCGATGGGGAACACCAAAGTGAAAATGATGTGATGGTTGATGAACTCACATATTTTCTTATTTTGGTAGAAATGAGAGGAATGGCTTCAACCCATTTAGTGTAATATTCGGTTGCAGTAATGATCCATTGATGGCGTTGAGAGGAGTGAGGGTTAATCTCTCCGACAAGATCCAAACCCCATTGAGAGAAAGGCCAAAAGTCCCGACAAACTTGTAAGGTGTGACTAGGGGTATGGTGAAGGTTAGCATGTTGTTGACATTTCACACAATGCTTGACATAGTCACAACAGTCTTGGTTAAGGGTTGGCCAATAATAGCCAAGGCGAAGGATGTGTTTAGCAACAATGTGGCCACTGAAGTGTCCACCACAAATTCCATCATGGATTTCCTTTATGGTATATGAGATTTCAAACTTGTTAGGCACCTAAGTAGGATGCCATCAAAGCCACGCTTATAGAGAAGACCACCCATGACAACGTAACAGAAACCTTTTGAAGAAAGGCTCATCGACCATTACGGGTGAGATCCAGAGGTAAGATGGAAAGGGAAAGGTAATCAATGTATTTCTTATACCAAATATCACATGGGTCATTGTTTTGATTCATCCCACAAATTTTATGCCATAGCTTAGGTGAGAAGGTGACTTTGCACCCTTTGCACCGTGATAAAAAAATTTTGAATCAAAAGGTGAGGTAGTATCGAGAGGCCAGACAAGCCATGGTATCTACAAATTTATTAGTGGAAAGCGGAGTGGTTTGAAGATTGTAATGATCAAAGGTGGTCAAAAGCATGTCGACGTGATGTTTATACTTTTGAAGGGTTTCATTACAACACTGGTATGATCCATTGACTTGATTTACTACTAGTTGAGAATCACCAAATATATTAATGGTTTTAATATCGAGGGAAATGGCAGTTTGGAGACCTAGTATGAGTGCTTCATATTTGGCCATGTTATTAGTACATTTGAAATCAAGTTTGAATGATAAAGGAATAGGTTCACCATCAAGAGGAATGAGGATAACACCCACGCACCCCCACATTGACATTTGGAACCATCAAATAATAAGGTCATTTGGTAGGCCATGACATCCATGTCTTCAAGAGAAACAGTGGAAATTGATTCATCGGAAAATTCAAAGTTAGAATATTGATGTCTAGAAGCGGTGTGTATGTCGCAAAGTTGATCACCAATGGTTTTTCCTTTAATAGAATTTTGATGAGTAAACTCGAGGTCTAGGTCTATGAGGAGCATGAGCCAACATGAGGTACGTTGGTGCTAGTAAGGCTTAGCATACATGTAGTGGAGAGGGTCAGTGTTAGTGATGAAGAAGGTTTTATGATTAAGTAGGTAGTGACGAAGTTTGGTGGCGATGAAGACTAAGGCAAGGAAGAGTTTTTCGGCATGAGTGTATTTGGTCTCGTAGTCTAAAAGTGTATGATTTATGTAATAAACCACCTATTCCCTATATTACTCATCACGATGAGCAAGCATAATACCCAAGGAATGGTCAGTAGCTGAAATGTAAAGGTGGAAAGGTTGATCATCTTTAGGTGGGATGAGCATAGATGGCTGAATAAGATAGGCTTTCAATGCTTTAAATGATTTATGGCATTCATCGTCCCACTTGAAGGAGACATCCTTTTTAAGAAGATGGTGGAAAGGATGACAATGATCAAAATTTGGGAAATGAAACATCAAATAGATTGCAATTTTCCTTGCAAAATATGAAGTTGTTTTAGGTTAGTGGGTGGAGGCATCTCGAAAATGGCCTTGATTTTAGTGGGGTCAATTTTGATGCACACAAAGAGATGATAAAACCAAGCAATTTTCTAGAGAGGACAACAAAGACACACTTTTTTGGTTGAAGGCGCATGAAGTATTTGATAAGACGGTCAAAAATGATTTTAACGACAAGGATATGTTCTACAAGACTCTTGGACTTACCAAGAAGATCATCAACATAGTCTTCTAGTATGTCATGCATGATGTTGTGAAAGATGTAAGTCATAACACACTAATATGTTACACCAACATTTTCAAGCCAAAGGGCATGAATCGATAGTAGAAAAAGTTCCCATAAGGGGTGATGAAGGTGGTTTTATGTTGATCTTAAGAAGCAAGCAATATTTGATTATAACTTGAGAACCCATCCATGAGAGATAACTTCTCATGGATGGTTGTGAGATCAACTAGTTGGTCGATGCTAGGCATATGAAAGTCATCCTTTGGGAAAATAAGGTTGAGGTCATGGAAATCCGTGTAGATGCGGAGTCCCCTGTCACTTTGGTGACAGGCACGATGTTAGATATCCATTGTGGATAATCAATGGGTAAGATGAAGGAAACAAAAAGGAGGCACTGGAGTTCTTATTTCACAAGAAGAGCAATGTGGATGCATTTTTCATAGCTTTTGTTTCATTGGTTTAGCATTGGGTATAGTTATGATGTTATGGACAATGATATTGGGGTCAATACCGGGCATGTCAGCATACGACCAAGAAAAGGCATTGCTATGTTCGTGGAGGAAAGAAGTGTAGGCTTCTTATTCAATAGGGTCTAAATATTGGCCTATCTTTAGAATTTGGGGTCATCCTGAGTATGAATGTTGATCTCTATGGTTGATTCATTCAACATGGTTTGTGTCTCATAAGGTAATGACCATTGAATATAAGAATTGTCTGCACCTAAATAGGTGAGAAGGGAATCATCATCATGACATTGAACAATGTTTATAGAAGGTGTGTCATCATCGATCATGTCAGGATAACAAAGAGGAATGGAAGAGGAAGCCTCACCATCACGTTGATAGGTCATAGGTCCCAAGGAAACGATGTTTACAATTTTTTTAGGAGGAATGGATTTTGGATCCATGGACTCCATGGGTGAAGGTGGGCGATAAGTGAAGATGGTGTAGATGATGGTAAGATAGATGATGAAGGTTTAGAAGGTTAATCCTCCTCTACGAGGTTGATTCGAGCCTTCTTTGTGATAGGTGGTATGGAGAATCCGATGCCACATTGGTCTTTGTGTTTGTGAGTAGTGCATGGTATAACTATGTGAAAACCTTGTTCATAAAGACCAAAGCCAAATCCTTTCCAAGCACAATGATGGAGGAAAGTATGCGCAAAATGGTGCTTGGTAAGGTATTTGAAATCAGAAGAAAAGGGTTTGGTTAGAGGTGGTGGTTTGGGAGAACAAGAAGAGGTCTAATCCTTTGTAGGTCAGGTTTTTACGAAGGTGAGGAGGACCATATGAAAATGTCTCTCCTACACATTTTTCGTAATGGGGATGTTGGTGGAGGCCACCATACTCTTGAGGAGTAAGGAAGGTATTGACGTTTTAGAGGTGGTACTCCCCCAAGGAAATTCATTGAAAAATGTGTACCAGGGGATCAAAAGTTGGGACTTGGGATGTGGGAATAGATGAACTGTCGGGATCTTGGGATGATGCAGATGGGATAGCTTTAGAAGAAATGACAGTGGTGGGAATGGATGAGTTAGTTGTTGTAGGTGGAGTAGTAGGACTAGTAGAAGAAGATGAAGCGGAAATAGAAGAAGATGAAGAAGCGACAACGGCAGCAGATGATGAAGCGGTAATGAAGATGATGAAGCGGAGATGGATGAAGTGACAATGGAAGATGATGAAGTTGCGGTGGTAGTGGATGAAGCGGTAGCGGTAGTGGATGAAGCAAAAGTGGTAGAGATGCCTTGACAGGATGATGAAATTGTTTTGTCTGTATAACATATTATAGGTTTTGAAAGGTGAAGGATTGACGGTAATAGTGTAAGTGTGCCCCGCATATTCAAATTTGATTCAACAATGGAGATTCCAGGGTACACATCCCATGGGATGAATCCAGGCTCGGCCAAACAACATGTTATATTGTTATTCCTATTCCTATTGTAATCTTGTGTTAAATTTTCTTATTCCTATTGCAATCTTGTGTTAAAGTCCCTCCAAATGACATAGGATCTCATCCCTGTGATAGTTTAGTGGAATTTGTAATTTCATTTCAAGAAGAGCTTTCATCTTGTGATGAGATAAACAATTTAAAATCACTTCACTGTCATTTGTTGATAAAGATTGTCTGTAAGCCTTCGAGTGTATCTTAGGCGTGAGGAACCAGGGGTCTTTGATGTTTTATTGAGTCTTTAGCTTGAGCCTTTATGTTAAATTCTTGGAGATTGTGTGAAACTGTGTAAATATGGGCCTCCATTGATGCACACCTTCTAGTTGAAGGAATATTTTAGCTATTCTGAAGCTTTATGTCATTTATCTTTCCAATTGTTGTGAAGTCTCTCAAAGATCTGGTATAATCAATTTTATCCTGCTTAATCTCCCACCAAAATTATTCAAAAACAATGAATCCATCCTGAACTACCCCTATTTGCTATGTGTGTCCACAAATGTATAAATTCTACTTTGCCCAAAATATGCGAAGCAAATCAGGACTCCATAATGTATTTAGTAACCTTAGCCTGTCTAGGAAATATCACCATTCTTTAGAAGTGACAACTCGTGAGAGTTAAATTGTGGTGCATTGATCATATTTTCTCAGGGTCTCCTTTCAGATTTTTTCAAAGAAGGATATATTTGTTCTCCTTCACTAACAAAGGTTACAAAATGGGTCCTCTCACCCTGGTCAAAAGGCATGGCCTAAAGCAGTGAGGATAGATCAAATCCTTAATGAAGGTGCTATCCATTTCTTCGATGCCCGAGTGACAAAGAGTCAGACAAATCCTCTCCCTAGATACAAAATGACTCAAAATAAGATCTGTCTATCTCTCAGTGTCTTGCTAAATCTATGATGCTTTGCTCGGTTTCAAGGAAAATCAATTTAGATATGAACACTAGAATGGTGCCATTTCTGGGGATATGATTTGCGTTGCCAGGGATCTGATTTATGTTACTGGGGATTATTTGAGCTTTGAGATTTATTTGTGTGGTAACAACAATAGAATGACGCCGTTGCTTGGGGACTCTTTGAATTATTTTACAAATGCAATACATACAGACCCTAGTAATACTTCTTACATGTGTTGTGTGCTAATACATTGCTGAAACATCATTATCTGTTTAGATATGTAAGAATTGTTCAAATTTGTAAGTTTTAAGTGTAATATTTCCAGCTTATACAATTATTGCACTAAAGTTTGTATCATCATTAAAAAATTTGGGTAGAAGAAGAGTAGATCTTGTAAGATTTGCATGAATCTGGTATTGATAGACATTTGATAGGTCTTTCATAGTGCATTTGCACAAACTAAGGTGAAAATCCTTAGTGGTAACTCTGTGTTGTTTAAATTCTTAATAAATACCAGTGTCTTAACATATATCAAGTAAGATTTGTCATTAATCTCTGCAAAGCTGGAAGGAAGAAGATCTTTCTTTGCCAAGGACCCTAGTAGAAGGTTGTTTCCAGAGTTGGGAAAGTCTAATTCAGAAGGAAGAAGAATTTAGAAGGTTTTGGAGATCAAGCATCAAGAAAAGAGATCTCCATTGGTGAAACTGATCAGCCTATGATTGAAGATTGCAATACTTCCTCAAGTGCTTCTGAATCAGGTAGTCACTTTGTAAATATGAATTATTCAACTAGAGAGGGTCTTTCTTTTGTATTTAAAATATTTGCATCTCATTACTGTCCCTGTATTCTCCAAATCTAATAGGATCTTCCAAGAAACAAAGTTGTTATAGAACATCCATTCTGAGAATTGTAATCTTGTGCCCCATAGACCCCTCACTCCTCATCATTTTGTTTCTCCTGTAAGATCACCTCCCAAAAAATATGGCCCAGTCCCCACCCAGACCTCCATTTATTGTGAACACTTTTGGTCATATAGATTTTAGAGGTATGGTTGGATATCCAAATGTTGTGCCCCAAGATGTTAGAAATAGATTGCCTAAATTTCAAGGAAATAATGCCATTACTGGGATCAACACTTAAAGCTTTTTGTCAATATGATGGAGGAATTTGAAATAGAATTTGAGGATGTGTACATTAAATTGTTTATCCATACTCTAGAAGAAGATGCAAGGGATTGGTATAAATCTTTGCTAGATAATTCCATTGATTCTTGGACAAAAATGAAGAATGCTTTTAGATTACAGTATGGAGATAAAACAAACCCTAGGTTTATTTTATCAGAATTTGAAAATATAAAAAATAATCCTAATGAGTCTATTCATGAATTCAATACAAGGTTCAATAAGACCCTAAATAGGCTTCCTATGATCCTAAGGCCAAGTGATGTTTCTTGTTTGATAAAATACTCTGATGCTTTTGATAAGAAAGCTACCTATTATTTAAGAGACAAGAACCCAACAAAATTGAGGCAGGCCTTCACCATGGCTTTGCAGATTGAAAATAATATCAAAGCAGTTGGTAAGCCTCCTAAGAGGGAAGGTATCAAGCTAGTCAATATAGAGAAGCCTCAATCAAGTAAGGCTATGGATCTTGAGGAAGTTGTAAAGACTTTGGCCGGAGTTGTCAAAAGAAATCTCTTACAAGCTAGCCAGGGTAGAGAAAGGAATTAGACAAGGTTCTCAAGGTCAACATAGGCAACAAGGACAAGAAAGATTTGTAAATCATCCTAGAAATGATTAGAGGTATGATGATAGAGGTAAAGGACCCATGGGATCTAGACAACCCCAAGCTAGGGAAAATAGAGTAGTGCTGATCCTCTAAATGCTAGAGTTGTTGTTGTTGAAGAGACAAATGAAATTGATTGGTGTGACAAATGTTTCTTACCCCACCCGCCATGTGAAGTAGATCAGAAAGTTGAAGAAGCTGATGATGATGATAACACTGATGATGATGCATGCATGGTGGATTTCTCTACAAGCTCACAACAAGGAGCAAATTCAATTGAAGTAATAAGTGCAAGAAATGCTGCAAGTTTTTGGATTGCATTCACCGGGTACCTCTTCTTCCTCCCTCTCATACTTTAGAAATAGATATGGTACAAGCTTTTGAACTTCCTAATAATGATTTTGAGTACCTAAGAGCTCTAATGATTAAGAAGTATGATGGAGGAATCCCATCAGAAGAGGATAGAAAACTATTAATGAATGTTGTTGTTGCCCAAGAAAAAGAGTATAACACAAGAAGTAAAGTTGTCAAAGGGTAGGGCCTCAAGCCAAACCAAAAACCCCAGTTCTCACCAATATCCCAAAAGAAACTCCAAAGAAAGATGCATCTGGAAAAGGCCTTGTTGTCTCAAGTAGAACTGGTGTTCCCACCCATGCCCAAAATGTGAAAAATCTTGTGCCATCCAATGAGTTTGTCAATCTTTCTCCAAATGCTACTTTTCCCAAATACATTCCTTATGACATTTCCCAAGTCTTGAGTCAGATCAAGATTTACTGTTCCAATTGTTGAACTACTTAGGATTCTGAGCACAAGAAGAGGGCCTTTGAGTATTTGGGATTGGAAGAAGATAGGAGTACCCAAGGTAGAAATATAAATAATGTAGACACTCCTCCTCTAACCATTGTAGACCTAGAAAAACCACCAACATTGGAGGAGATAGGTGAACCACCTAAAGTTTACTTGGGAACATCTTTGGTTGAGTCTCAATTAAATGTTG
Source organism: Taxus wallichiana var. yunnanensis (assembly GCA_018340775.1). Lineage (NCBI taxonomy): Eukaryota > Viridiplantae > Streptophyta > Pinopsida > Cupressales > Taxaceae > Taxus > Taxus wallichiana. The sequence goes on from CM031243.1 coordinate 584,121,300, forward strand.
ATCCATTTTTTACAACGCTGATTATTAAGGACAAACTGTTGCACAATTGTATGTTTGATTCCGAGCATCATGCAATGTTATGCCTCTAGAGGTCATGAATGAATTGAACATTAAAGTGACAACAACTTATGGAAAGTGTACTGCAATGGATTCTAGAGAGGTGCCAGTTGTAGGATGTGTAAAAGGTTTGGTGGTACAACTTGCAGCTTATCCGGGTAAGAACTTGAAACTTGATGTTGTTATTGTTGATTGCCCTACCAAATGGGGCATGTTGTTATCAAGAAAGTGGGCTGCAAGTGTTGGTGGAAGTGTTTAGATGGATATGTCTTTTTCCACCATTCCAATTGAAGGAAACCTTGTAAAGTTGTATGGAGAGAAGAAGATGTTGCACCTCATTGAAGATCCCAATAATGCTTCTTATGAAGTGTTGTATGCTGATGTAGATGCTTGATAAATTTGTTGGATTTGCTGATGGAAAAGAGCACAAGATTGATCAATGTAAATGTCTTGAACAAGTAGGTTTTCCTTGGACCTTGTTATTCGATGGAGCTTGTTCCAAGTTTGGAAATGGTGCTGGTATTGTTCTGATTTCTCCAGGCTAGGAAGAGTTTTTTTTTCTTTCAAACTCAACTTTGAATGCACTAACAACATTGCTGAATATGAAGCACATTATTGGGTTTGAGAATTGCATGGAAATATGGTGTAAAGGATATCATTGTCAAAGGAGATTCAAAACTGATTGTCAAGAAAATTAGAAAACTGTATGCTACTAAAAATCAGAGAATGAAACAATACAAGCATGTAGTCTGGATTTGATTGAAATGTTTGACTCATTTAATATTGTGCACCATGATAGAAATTTTAATGTTATTGCAGAAAAAAGTTAGCAGTGCTAGGATCTAGATTTGGAAATTGTATAATATCTCCATTTTGTGAGTATGATGTTGAAATACTAACAAGGCCATCTATCCCTGAAAATGTTAAAAATTGGAAGTGTTCGATGATGATGCCCTAGGTGAAATGGTTTCTATAGAACCAAGGTGAGTTTGCTTGACCAAAATATAGATTGGGAACCAATGGTGTGTGTTGCTGAAGGAAAGGAAACTTTATTTGGAAAAGACATCATCCAACTAAAGACAAACACATTTCCTAGAGGTTTGGTGGCACTTGAATCAAAATTTGATAATGTTGATTGCATTATTAACAAAAGTATGTTAGTTTCAAGAGATGTGGAAGAGCACGACTAGGCACAAAGGAAAAACCACATAAAATCTGGTTAGGAAGCAATCTGAGCAAGGAAGAGAAGCAATCCTATGTTCAATTGTTGAAGAAATATCAAGACTTCCTAGCTTGGTCTTACTCTGAGTTGAAGGCATATAGGGAATATTTGTTCCAACATGAAATTCCTCTTGAATCTAATGCCAAGCCTTTTAGGAAAAAATAGAGGCCGATCAATCCACTCCTTTCTTTGAAGATGCAAGAAGAATTGAAGAAGTTGAGGGATGGAGGGATCATTCAGCCCACAAGGTACTCATCTTGGGTTACAAATTTAGTACATGTCAGAAAAAATAATGGTGATATAAGGTTGTGCGTAGACTTTAGGAACTTGAATAAAGCATCATTGAAAGATAATTACCCTCTACCAAACATGGAGAATATGCTACAATTGGTAACTGGTTCTAATTGTTATCCACTTTGGATGGTTTCTCTGGCTATAATCAAGTTGTTGTGAAGGAGTCAGAAAGAATAAAGACTACCTTTACCACTCCTTGGGAACTTATGTCTATGTCAGGATGCCTTTTGGCTTAATGAATGTTGGAGCAACTTTCCAAAGAGCAATGGATGTAGCATTTGTTGGTTATATTAATGATTTCATTGTTGTTTATCAAGATGATGTAACTGTGTTTTCTAGAAAAAGAAATGATCACTTGCAACACTTGGAGAGAATGTTGTTAAGGTGTAGAGAGTATGGCATATCATTGAATCCCAAGAAGTGCCATTTTGGAGTGCAAAAGGAAAAAGCTTCTTGGTCACATTGTATCAAAGGAAGGGGTCATGATTGATCCCGAGAGAGTGGAAGCCATCAACAAGGTTCCAATTCCAGAACTAAGAAGGGAGTTCAATCCTTCTTTGGACAAATAAACTTTATCAGAAGATTTGTGTCTAACTTTGTTGAGCTGACCATCCCCATTACTAGCATGCTGAAGAAGGACCAAGTTATCAAATGGGAAGAAGCTTCCATTCAAGCTTTCAATGGGATCAAAGAAGCATTAAAGCATGCCCCTATTTTGGCAGCTCCAAATTACAAGAAGCCTTTTCAAATGTTTTCTTTTGCTTTAGAAAACACCATTGCATCTGTCTTGTTGTAGAAGGATGATGAAGGGGATGAGAGACCAATTGCCTTTTTCAGTAAGGCATTGCAAGGAGCTGAGTTGAAGTACACCATCATGGAGAAGCAAGCATTTTCCTTGGTGAAAGCAACAAAGGTTTTCAGACCTTACATCTTGAGCTCTAAAGTTGTTTCTTATGTTCCCCACACCATGGTGAAAGATATCTTATCAGAGATGGAGGTCTCAAGAAAAAGATGCAGATGGGTAAACAAGTTGTAGGAATATGACATGGATATCCAAACCATGAAATTGATAAGAGGTTTGGGCCTAGCTAAGCTTATGGCTGAGAGAACTTGCAAACTATTGAGGTGAATGAAGTAGAAGGAGAAAGGGTGGATGTCCTTGAAAAGTTGGTAAGCTCTAAATGGTACAAAGATATAATATTTTATCTCAGACATCTATGCTTCCCTGAACATTTGACTAAAAATCAGAAAAGAGCTCTTAAGTTAGCCTCCCAAAAATATGTCATTACTGATTTTGGGTTAGCTTGGAAGAACCCCGAGGGAGTGCTCTTGAGATGCATCACTGAAGATGAGGCCCCCAAAATAATTGCTGATCTCCATGGAGGAGTTTGTGGGGGACATTTTGCTTGGAAGAGTTACAACACATAAAATCTTGAGGGCTGGTTATTGGTGGCCAACTCTTTTCAAGGATACAACTCTATTGGTTAGGAAATGTGAAAGTTGCCAACATTTTTGGAAGACTAAAAGCTTTAGGTTCCCTTCCTTTGCACATCCTGTCAATTGAAGCCCCATTTAAGCAATGGGGAATGGATTTCATTGGCAAGATTTCAGATCCTTCCAGTGCTGGTCATAAATGGATTCTTGTAGCCATTGATTATTTCACTAAGTGGGTGGAAGCAATCCCCACCAAGAAAGAACACACACAAGTCATCATGGACTTCATGTTGAATCAAATCATATGCAGATTTGGAGTGCCAACTAAGATTGTTGCTTGATAATGCCATGAGTTTCAGAGCCAAACCTTTGGTGGCAATGTGTAAAGGGTATGGAATCAATTTGACATATGCTTCTAACTACAATCCCCAAGGAAATGGACAAGATGAGTCCAACAATAAAAACTTGTTGAAGATCATTAGAAGAACCTTGGAGCTGAACAAAAAGAAGTGGGGTGAGCAAAAAAGTTTTTTGTTTGGGCTGATAGAATCACTGTCAAAAGAGCTACTGGTAAAAGCCCATTTGAGTTGGTATATGGAACTCAAGCTTTGTTTCCCCTTCATTTGCAATTGTCTTCATTTCAGTTTGTTCAACAAATTGAAGATCAAGAAGTTAGTCCATATGATGCTTGAATCAATCAGATTATTGAGTTAGATGAAGAAAGAAGGGCATCCCATCAGTGGCATGTGAAGTTCAGAGAAAATTTGAAGAAGTTATTTGATAAAAAAGTGACTCCAAGAGCTTTTAGTGTGGGAGATCTTGTGTTATTATGGGACAACAGCACGAGGATAAGGGAAAACATGGAAAGTTTGATGCATTGTGGATGGGCCCTTATTCAATTGACATTCAAATTGGTGAACATACTTTCTTCTTAAAAGACTTAGATGGGGAATTGCTTGAATTTCTTGTTAATGGCAGGCATTTGAAACATTTCCTTGATTGATTTCTCAGAATCAAGGTATACTCCATTATACATAGTGTATAGTCTTTTGGTTTCTTTCTACTTTCATGTTTTTCTATTTTTTTGTCCTGGTCCTTGGCGGCCATTTTGTTGGTTTCTTGGTTCATCCTTGGGGAGTTGGTTATTATTGTTCTACTCTGCAAGCTTATTCTTTGACTCCATTGCCCAATGGTTTGTTTTTGGCACTTGGTCTACTATTTGTTCTTGTGGCACTCACAGGGAGTGCCCATCCCCGAGTCGGAGCCAATGTTGGTGCTCAATTTGATCTCACCCGTTTGTCCTTGAAATTCTTCAATTTGTGGGCTCTGTCATCTTTTCTATCTCCCCGATATTGATGCATGAAAACTCTATCCTCCATTTGGTTTCCATGATCAGTCCCTTCCTTTGGTCGAGGATCACTTTAAATCTAGAGTTTGTTTTCCATTCCTCTGTCCATGTGAAATAATTTGTAACTTGGGCAAAAATCAGGTTTTTTCCCTTCCTTCCATTTTCCCATAGTCACATTTTGTTTTCCCTGTCAATTTTTGTCCCAAATATCTATGGAAACATGATTGATTGGATGTGGCTCGGGATCACATTTGGGCCTTATATCATTTCCAAATTCTCTTTCTTGAAAGAAAGATTCATTTCGGGCAAAATGGTGATTTCCTTGCATTTTACGGTTTGATGGTGTGTTTTCCCCATCAAATTTATATCTCAACATCTATGGAAACGTGGCCCTTTCTAGTTGGATGTGGCTCGGTGGGGCACTTTGAAAAATCTAAGGCCCACTTCAACTCAAAAATTGTCCACGTGGAGGGTCGACGCTCATCTAAAAATTTGCCTTTTGGTTTGACCTTGGAGTTGCACTGGGGAGACACGTGGAGGTTTCCGCTACCTTGCCCAGACTTAGACATTTTTTTCATGTGGTCGGTGCAACTTTGGTGGACCATGGACACATGGAGGGCTGACACTCATTTGAGGATCCACCTCAGGGTCCCACCTTAATAGTTGCACCAAGGGGACACGTGGTGAGCCCGCACTTGTTTAGGGTCTCTACTTTTGGGGACCATCTCAAAGTTGCGTCGAGGAGACACATGGAGGCTTCCACTCTCTCTCTCTATATTTAAAATTTTCAAAGCAATTTTCTAAGGCCTGGGACATGTGGAGGGACCGCACCTATTTTGGGGACCGGCCCTAAATTTTATTTTGAAGAAGCACTAGGAGGACACTTGGAGGCTTCCGCTCACTCTGCCCTTGCTTGGACTTTTCAACGGCCAAGGAAAACTATCTCGGACCCTAGACACATGGCACCTTCCATTGATCCTTCAAATTTTTAACAACTCTACTGGACTGAGAGACACGTGGTGAGCCCATGCTTGTTTGGGGTCTCTACTTTTGAGGACCATACCAAAGGTGCGCCAAGGTGACACGTGGAGGCTTCCGCTGGCTCCTTTTTACTTGAGACTTTTCAAAGGCCAAAAGGCATTTTTCTTGGGCCTAGGGCATGTGGAAGGCCCATGCTTGTTTGGAAACTTGCCCTTTGTACCTCACCTTTGCAGTTGCACCAAGAAAACACGTGGATGACTCTAATCTAGAGTTGAGAAGGGGAGAATCAATGGTTGCTATGCATTTCACTATTTTTCTGCCATTTTTGCTCCAAGACTCTGGAGATGCGAATACGCACTATTTTTTTCATCATTTTTGATGAAATTCCTTGTCATTTTTATCTGCAAAGTGCCATTGAATGGATTTAGAACTTAATTTGTGAGTCCAAGGATTGTTAAGGTTGATATTTTGAAATTGGAATTGCTCTGGGCACTTGCAAAAATGAATTACCAGAGAAGATGGATGTGGGGTAGAGTTATAGAGGAAAGAGAGGAAAAGGATGAAATGATGGAGGTTATAGGTGTAAAAGATGAAAAAGGTGTTGCCTCGAGGAGAAAAGGATTACCTATCAGATCCAATTGTACAGAGCCTCTCGGAAAATGATTAAAATGGGGATTTCTCATGATGATAATCAAAATGATTAAAAGGACTATCAAAAAGGTTGTGGCATGACATCCTAGTCATTAGTCGAGGGTCTAAGAAATGTGATCAATTCATAATTGGTCCACCTGGTAGCTTTTGGATGTGAATTTGTTAAACGTCACTTTCTGAGGCAAATTGGTAACAAGAAAAGGTCCCTCAAATATTCTTCTTTTTTGGGGGAAAATTTGGGATGAGTGAGTGAGTGAAATGTATAAATGCAATGAGAATACTCTTGCAAAAGGTCGGGGTTGAATTCTTAAGAGAAAATTTGAGAGAGCCCATCTTCCTGAGAGACCAATCTGAGAAACTTGTTAATTTCCTGTGTTTTAGATTTCAATCATGTCAAGTTGGTTACGAGTGTACAACCATTGACAAGCTCTGAGACTGTTCAAAGAAAATTTCCCCTGCTGATGAATCTAATCAATTTTGAGTTAATTTGTGTCAATCTTGGAGCAATTTGTGTCTTCTTTGTTTCAGAATGTCTGCAAGTAGTTTTTCTTATTCCTATTGCAATCTTGTGTTAAATTCCCTCCAAATCACACAAGATCTCATCCCTATGATAGTTTAGTGGCATTTGCAATTTCATTTCAAGAAGAGCCTTCATCCTGTGATGAGATAAACAATTTAAAATCACTTCACTTGTCATTTGTTGATAAAGATTGTATAAGCCTTCGAGTGTATCTTAGGCATGAGGAACCAGGGGTCTTTGATGTTTTATTGAGTCTTTAGCTCAAGCCTTCATGTTAAATTCTTGGAGATTGTGTGAAACTATGTAAATCTGGGCCTCCATTGATGCACACCTTCTAGTTGAAGGAATATTTTAGCTATTCCAAGCTTTCTGTCATTTAGCTTTCCAATTGTTGTGAAGTCTCTCAAAGATCTGGTATAATCAATTTTATCCTGCTTAATCTCCCACCAAAATTATTCAAAAACAATGAATCCATCTGAACTACCCTGTTTTCCTTGTGTGTCCACAAATGTATAAATTCTCTCGTCCAAAATATGCACCATAATGTATTTAAACCTTAGCCCTATTTAGGAAATATCACCATTATTTAGAAGTGACAACTCGTGAGAGTTAAATTGTGGTGCGTTGATCATATTTTCTCAGGGTCTCCTTTCAAATTTGTGGAAAGAAGGATATCTTCATTCTCCTTCACCAACAGAGGTTACAAAATGGGTCCTCTCACCCTAATCAAAAGGCACTGCCTAAAGAAGTGAGGATAGATCAAATCCTTAATGAAGGTCCCTTTCACTTTAGGATTGAGTGGGTCATAAGGCTTGAGAGGGGGCAATGTGATGACAAAAGTTTCTAAAAGGTTAGCAAGGATGGTAGCGTAAGACCCTGCCAAGGGATCACAATGAGAGGTAAGAGTGGGTTTGGCTTGAAATTTAGGTGAATGTTATGGAAGAGGTGTTTCCAGGGGTGGAGTTAGAGGCTGAGTAGGTTTGACTACCTTTTTGGGAGGTAGTGTGGTCTTGGGTTTGGGTTGCACCTTCTTGGGTAAAGGTGTCGGGGTAGCGTGTGAGGTAGAGGGGAATGTAGAAGATGGAAGTGGATGAGTTAACCAAGGCAAGAGAGGAGGTGCAGTGAAAGTAGTAGCATGAGGTATTACATGAAGTGTAGATTGAAGGGAAGGTGAAGGTATAGGTAATGGAGCAAAGTGGGTAACATAACTAGTTTGGGTGGAATAGAAGGTTGTGGTGAAGTCACATTGTGGCTTCGTTTTAGGCTTCTTTTGTGTAGGAGGCTGCTTGGACAGAGTGGAGGGATGAGAAACTAAGATAGATGGGAGTGGAGAAGGAAAAAGAGGAGGTGGTTGAGATATTGGGGTTCGTGGCCTAAGAGGTTAGGTCTTCCTCTCAGGTGGGAGGATAGGTCTTGTGATAGTCCGGGAAGATGTACCTAGATCGATCTTCACGGGAGGATGAGTTAGACTTGGTATCGGTGACACTCCTAATGTAGCAAAGGGTTTAGGCGCATGTGAAGTTTTTGGTATTGGTAAAGGTTTAGGTGTGGGTGTAGGTTGAGGTGCAGGTGTGGGTTGAGGTGAAGAATCTATTATGACCGGTTCAGGTGTTATGGTCTTGGTTGACTGGAATAATTTTAGATAGATGGTCGAAGTATCTATGGATGATATTTACATTTGAGTAGATACTAGGAATCATAGGTGCCCCAGTGAGTGTGGAATGATTAATGTAGTCCAACTTATCTACCAAATTGTGAAAATAACTTTGGTTTAGGCATTGATGAGCGAGTTGTGACACTGTACAAAATTCTGAATTGAGTGACAACGAAAAGATTCTTCCTCCGAATTGGTAGGAAAAAATGATGCAATGAGATCAATAAGATCTTGGAAGATCCTGGGAGACATATCACTTATGGGTAAGGATGATATAAATGGCTCCTCTATGGGTGGAGGAGATTGCAACACTAGTGATGTAGGATTTTCTTCGAGTAATAAAGTAGATAGGTTTAGCTCTTCCTTGGGTAGAGGAGCGGGTAAAATAGGTTCAATGGTAGGCAATGATGTAGATGCAGTTGGTTCCTCCATGGGTAGAAGAACATGTGTGATAGAATCCATAGTGAGAAGTGACATGGACTTGGTAAACTCTTCTATAGAGGAAGGGGTAGATATGAGTGGCTCCTTCGTGGGTAGAGGAGCTCGCACATGGATTTCCTCAATAGAGGGGATGGGAGATAACTGAGTAGAAAAAAATTGGCACCGTATCAAAGATGACATGAACCTCATGAACATTGTTGTCAGAGGTTTCAACTACTTGGCTTGAAGTATGATTATGGTTTGGGAAAGGAATTTTGAAGATGTGCAGGTTTTGGTTTGCCGGTGCATTAGGATTGTCAAGAATGAGATCTCTATTATCTATCATTTCTTGAATGATATTCTTGAATGTTTTACAGTTTGCCATCACTATGGACCCTAACACGATGGTAATTAAAATAGTCATTTTCTTTATACCAAGAAAGAAAAGGACATGAAGGATAAAAAATGGTATGTGGTTTGATTGGTGGAAGAACAATAGCTCCTTCCTTTAACAAATTTTCCAATATATAGGAATAAGGTTCCCCTATGGGAGTATAACATCTTTGTTTGTATTTATGTTGAAAAATATGAACAAGTAAAAGATTAGAGGATAGTTTTGGTTGGTTGGATGGATGAGATGGACCAAATTTTAGGACTACCATCTTGGCAGATCCTTTCACTTTGGAATGATTGTTTGAATGGTTGTTTTGTGATTTGGAAGAAGAAAAAGAGTCGTTTGGTTTAAAGGAGAACCCTTGATACACAATTGTAATTTCTTCTCTTAAATAACACATGTTTCAAGCTTCCGAGCTATTGTGAATGCCTCATAAAACGTTCAAAAAGTATGGAATTGGAGAGTTGGAGAGATGTGACGAGCAAAAGCTCTAGTAAATAACTCTATAAGTTCATTTTGAGGAAATTAGAAAGCAAGTTGGTTAATAAGGCTTTGCCAACGTGTAAAAAATTCTGCGATAGACTCGTCATCATATTGGCGTATCGAATACAAGTTGGTCATGGTAACCTTCTTGACAATGTTGATGGAGAAATGATTGAGAAAGGCCTGAGCTAATTGATTAAATAAAAGATAGAGTGCTTGGGTAAAGCATTATACCAATCTAAGGCCAGACCTGTCAAGGACATTAGGAAATTTCGAATAAGTAAGGCATCATCGTGGGAAATGAGATAACATACGTGTTTAAAGGATCACAAATCCTATTGCATGGATCATCCTTACTATTGAACCAGCTTAAATTTTGGCATTTCCCAATGTGTAGGTTAGGGATGAATTGGAATAGAAAAGTGAATAGGCTCATTACAAATCTCGCCATAGGTCAATGTGTTTTCGAGAGCTAGAAATAGATGCTTCAGATTTTTCATCTTGTCCATCATCATCTTAAGAAAATCCATGGTCAAATTAGACTGAGAGGCACCTCACGTGGTATAGGGAGGTAGATATGATGAATAGGACGTGGGTGGTACTCTAGTGTATGGAGGTTCCGAGTAGGTGAACTGAGAAGGTAGAATGTAGGTAACGGCAGATGATGATGGTACATACCTTGAATAGGAAGTATAAGCAACATGTGGTGGTTGAGATAGGGTATATGTAGGAGGGATATGTGTGAAGACCCTCGTAGTAATAGGTGGCAATGCAATGGGTATGGACATGACTAGAATTTGAAATGGGGTCGATGTAATTGGAGGTTGTGAAGTAACAAGGACTGATGAGGTGGGGATCCCTACACTAAGATCTGTGGATGATGGGGAAGTGGACATCATAGGTGTGATATATTTCATAGGTGTGACAAATACCAATGATATAGGGATGATCTGAGAGATGACCGATGGTGAGGTAGTAGTAGGTAACGCTAAACTAGTGCTAGCCGGCATGTAAGTGGATGCAATAACAAGATAAATGGAGACAAACATCCCATATAAGAGATGTCCTAACCAATTGTGGGTGGAAGAATGAGTTAGGTAATACTGCAAGGCTGCGAGGTTGTGATCTAAATTTTTATGAATTCCTCATCACTTGTAGCTATGATGGGAGGAGCATTGGGGTCCATGGGTGATGAGATGGAAGGTGGTGAAGGACTAGGAGGTAATGACTGGTGGCTGGCATGAAAAACCAAGGCGTTGACTTGGTGACAAGTCAAAACCATGTGAATAGAGAGAGAACAGGTAATTTGAGTTTTGTAGATGGTACAAAAACATAGAAACTGATAGGAGAAGAAACCTAGAAAGCGGAATTTGATCACTTGTTTTAACAAAAAAGTTAAAACATAGGGACCAATGTTTGGTAGGGTAACCAATGTTGGTAGATAAGGGTAACTGGCGATGCGGTCGCTGAAATGATGCTTGATTACTATAGATAAATGGAAGATTTTGAAAATTTGAGTATGAAGATTGTAAATAGATGAAAATGAACTCTATTGTTGGTAACAGACTCAAAAATGCTAAGAATGATAGAAACAGGTCACAAAAAGTACTTGGATGTGGATTGAATATTGTATTGGGAAAAGTAACCAAAATAGATAAGAATCGAGTGCAGTCGGTGAACCGATACCGATGAGAAGGTAACCGATGGTAGTCATTGGACTGATGTCTTTAGTTACTGTGAATGATTAAAAAATTTGAAAATCTGGGAATGATAAATGTAAATAAGATGAAACCGAGTTCGATGTTGGTAATATAGACTTGGAGATGTCAGAAATGACAAAGATGAATAACTGAAGATGACTGTGTTTGATTTAAGAATTACTTTAGGAAAGACTACCAAAACAATATATAACCGATTATGGTAGGTAAAACCAATGCCGGTTATTGTGAAATATGAGAAAGTGATAAAAAATTAAATTGTAGGTGATTTCATTAAATGATACCAACCCAAAATGGAGTGTGGTAGTGAAAGTCCAAATACACTTTGAGAAACAAATTCAAAATACACCAACTGTAATGATGGGGTGTGTAGGAAAGAAAAATAAGTAGAACATGCCTTACAAATCAAAACACAAGACAAACAAAAGATAATAAACACACCAAATATCCTAGGCAGTAGATTTTAGGATGTGTGGCTTATGCCATTTAGGACTGACTGTTAGTAGAATATAGTTTTTCGTCAACGAGGAGGGTGCCCTATAGAAATTGACAACTATGGATGGTTTTAGGTAAATTTTGGCTTAGAGTCCCCAATATATACTTTGTAGTATGCGAGGCCCTACTCTGATATGATGATTGATTAGAACACTAGCTAGATCCACCGCTAATCTAATTATTAGTCGTTAACGGTAATTTCGGGAAGGAAGATGTTTAAGCAATGAGTTGTTTGTTTCAGTGATTTGGTTTAGGAGTGTGTGCACAAAGTGAGCTACACTTCATTCTCACCAACCATCAGCTGGTCATGACCTCCAACATATAGGTTGCAATTAAATTTAAGTGATCTATAATGCAACAAACTTAGAATGCAAGTGCACAAGTTTTAAACCCAAATCCACAAATGAAATTTGATGAGAACAATTAATGAAGATGAAAAGAGTATGTCTTTCACTAATGTATTGCAAAATAAAAAGAAGTGTTCTTTTTAATCCAAAATACGAATTTCAATGAGACAATTATAAGAAGAAGAATTTTCGTAGGGAGAAAGCTTAGTGTGAACTCTTTCAAAATGAACTAAACACACAATAATTCCCTAAGAATGAACAATGCAAAAGAATCCCAAAAAGGTCCCCTGGGTGTGCCAAAATGTTTCACCAATATTGTAGTAGATATACGAAACAAATAAGAAGGTAATGGGAATAGGAGGAATACTTGTGTTATGTAGATGGTAAAAGGCATTGCGCGTCTTTGTAGAATTTTGATCCGAGTTGATTATGTGAGCTTCCTTTGGCTAGAAGGAATGAATTGTATAAGAATCACAAAAAGACCACAAAATAGTATTAAATAGCAAGATTCAGAGGACTACCTAGCGATAACTAGATCCGGGAAGTATGATACTTCCTAGAGGGTTGCCAATCCTCTGTTTAATAAAAATCAATGCACGTTGAAACAATAAACAAGTACAACCTATTGTAGTTATAAGATTTAGGCTTGTCTAGCAACATATAATAAAATATTTAGTGAAAAGGTAAGGCTAGGATTAGATCCAAGTGGCTAGGTAGGTTTTCAGTGAGGCGGAGGTTGTGGGTGAAGTTTGGGTGGAGTTAGGAAGGGTTTTGGGTTGTTTTGGAGAGGTGGTGAGCTCCCTGTTTAGGGAAATTTAACAAACAAAAAGACCGACGTCGGCTAGGTGACCGAGTTGGTATAGGAGGGTGATTGATGCGGGTTGGGTGACCAAAGTGTCGATAGGGGAAATTTGTGGGATATTGTTATAAATAGGTTTTTGAACCTCTTTGTGATTACAGAGAGTAAGAATGGTGTTGATAAGGTTGTGATATTGTTAAGAAGACTCGGGTATGATAAAATGGAGGTTGGGTTGAGTGTAAAGCCTTGGGATGGTAGAATAGTAGGTTGGTGGGAAGAAGGTGATATACGGGTAGTAGAAGGAATGTAAACACAAAAATAAAACAAGAGATCTATACTAGAATAAACAAAAAGACAAAATCACAATACTTACTTGGTATTTTGTAGATCCTGTGAGTGGGGATGGTTGGTGGTTGATTGTAGAGGAGATGTCTAGGTCCAGTGCCATGACATTGAAGCTGTGTGCTCCTGTGAGTATTCCAATGCTTTGGAAGGTGGACTTGACTGCTTGTCTTACACTGTGGTTGTGTGTTCATCATCGGGATGTAGAAGAGCTTGAATATTCAAGCATGAATGTAATAAAAATCGAATAAACAAATGACCAACCCTTGTGAAGAGTTTTGAAAGTGTATATAAAGTGACCGATGGTGGTTAGGTAACCGGGACTAGCCGAGGAAAAACTAGCATCGCTTAGGTCGAATAGGTAAAGGTTGCCAAAAATAACATGATATTTTAAACCCGGTCTTAAGTGATAAACCATGTCCAGATACGTAGAGTATTTGTTGGAGGAGTTATGGGAGTTAATTGTTAGGTCTATACTAAGTCTTAGTTAGTTAGGATAAGTATAAACCTAGTCGTAGTTGATTAATAGGCTAGGGAATGGGTCTTGGGTGAGTTGGATATGTGAGGTGGCATTAGGTGAGGTGGAGGGGTGAAGTAGATAAATTGATTTAATTAAAGTAACTAAACTAATAATGAGGTGAGGATGAGAATTAATTTAATTAGGATAATTAAATTAATGTTAATGTATTGAAAGGGGTCGTGGTTAGATGTATTTGTCAAATTGTTGGATTGAAAGGGGTTAATGGGATGTGACCCAATTTTTGGTGTCTACATAGATAACCATGGTTGTATATAGTCCTATAAATCAAATTCTACATATGAAGCAAACCGTTAGCATGTTAGAAAGATAAATAGTATGTTAAGCATCTATATAACAATGAAAAGTAAAGTGATTGTAGTGAAAAGTAGTAAATGACGAAATAATAGAACTTATGTAGAATGGAATAGTATAGAAAGTAGATTCCCGGAGCCTTGGTGGGACTGGTAAAAGGTACAATTCCAAGCATCATTGCAACGTGTAAGAACTTGTAAGAGATTTGCATTCACCTCAAAAGACCAAGTGAACATGCATGTGTATATATAGAAAGATAGTTACATACTAAGTATCCGGATAACATAGTAAACAAAGTGCAACATTTAAGTAGAAAAATATAGCAAGAGTAAATGCAACCAAGACATGCAAATGTTGTATGAGTGTGATGGTATGGTATGCAAAGTGTGAAGATGATAGGAGAAGCATGCCCCCCATCGGATATGCATGAGATGAGGTTCATTTATAGGAACCCTCAATAATCAAGAATGAACCATAGAACAAGAGTGTGTCATCGTGTAATGTACATGTTGTACAAATATATGTTAGAAAGATGTATCATTAAGTGTGAATGAGGTGAGGTTCATTTCAAAATTAAACCCTTAGCAATGAGTATGAACCATGGACCTAGAGTGAGTCATAGGGTTATGACGATACAATTTGTGTATCAAAGGGTATGTGTGCAAAAAGGATTAGTGGTGAGGCATGTGAAAAGTATGGTGACCTAGGATTAGTGTATGAGGTGCATGAAGTGAAAAGTATGGTAGTAGACATAAGAGAAAATTGGTAGTGATGAGGGGGTTAGAAAGCGTAATGACCACTAAGTGTGCCAGTGATGGAAATCTATGTGATGATGCCAATGAGATATTGCGGTGGTGATGGAGTTTGAAATGTATCATAAGAAAGCATATTTTCATCACAGTGTTAGGTAGGAGAAAGAGTAGAACTAGGGTTAGATTTTGGGTTGAAAGGAAGAAGTATAAAGATGTTATTTAGAGTTTGTTGGTCTTGCTTTGTTGGTGGATAATGATTTGGAATTGGTAATGCTAGAGAGGACTTGATAGGAGGAGAGGATGGAGGACGGATTTTGAGTGGTGGTTGCTTGATAGGAGGAGGAGATGGAGGGCATATCTTAAGAGGAGTTTACTTGACTGGAGGAGGATATGGAGGAAAGATCTTGAGAGGAGGTTTCCTAGGTTGAATAGGTTAGATAGGCCACGCTTGACTATCCAAAGAAGGAACATTAGTAATTATGCCTTGATTCTCATCATACATAGAGGGATTGGATTTAGGATGCCATTAAGGTTTCTATTCTTTATGAAAAAAATTAAGAACCTTGAGCATTAAGGTTATATCCCATTAGGATATAACAATTTAAGATGAGAATGAAGTGGAATGTTGTGCAAAAATGGGATACAACCTTAATGCTCAAGGTTCTTAATTTTTTTCATAAAGCATAGCAATCATTGTCACGATGTCCATTAATTAGATGATAATTGTAAAATGGTATACCTTGGTATTTAGTAACCGGATAAGGAGGGTAACAATGAGTAGTTGGCAAGTTGATCAACTAGTGAGTGAGGAGCTGAGGAAGAATATCATGTTGCTTAGCATTGAGATCAAACTTGAGAGGTGTGGGTAATGGTAATACTTGAGGTTCACTGACATGAGCACATGTAGAGGACATAGGATTAGGATGATATGTAGAAGAACAACTAGTATGGGCCTTAGAAGCATCCTTGAGATGTTGGATTTTAGCTTTAAGAGATGTAATTGTGGTTTCCATAGCTTGAAATTTGTCTTGAAATAACCCATGTAAATATTGAATTGACTTGCAAATGGATTTATTGGGTGTGATATTAGGATCACTAGGGTCATGAGAGAGAGAATCGAAGATGACACTAACTTGAGTAGGTGGTGTATTGTGAGGGAGGTACATAATGTATAGGATTTTTGGAGGACAACTTAGCAAGGTGGGTGCATTTGAAGTAGGTCGACAAGGAGACTTGAGGAACCTTAGGATCAATGAAAGAGAAACCGATAAAATAGGGATCTGAATGACTGATCACAAGTGGGGTTCACCAGATGATTTAATTTAATTTTAATTAAATCTAGTTGTAGAGAGTAACTCCTTTAATATCTGATAAAAAAATGCTAAATACGTAGTAAGACACAAAAAATAAGTAATGGAAAGTATGTAACCCTAAGTAAGAAGGAGCAATAAGAATACTTAGATGATTTATGAATGGACAAGAAGTAATATGGGTAGGTGCGATGATGGATAGATCAGTAAACCGAGTTGTCACCGATCACCGTAAAATATGGAGTGCAGAAAATATTTGGACATCGACGCCACAGTGTTGGAGATCGAGAACAAATGCTGGTCACTATAAAGATGCTCGAATATTGTTTCTTCTATGTTGTAGGGTTTCACAGATTGTTATCTATTGATCACCCGATATTCACACCAAGATTACCGATGATACCTGCATTTCATGCAAAATAGAAATTCACCTATGAAAGCCCATAAATTACATCAAACCTAAAAAGGAAAATGTATAATGGGGATTTAGATCGACTTCGAAGGTCACTCGAAGAGTGAACTTATGACTGAGTGCTGCACTACATCTCATACTCCCTATAGTTCTTGTGCGTGTGTGTATAAAATTTTCCCTATGATGACTTTGTGCAAGTTCAAAAATGATAGTGGGCTGTAGCTAGAATGTAGCAATGTAGTAGAATGTATGGATGGAATAAAATAAAATTCCCCCTCCTATATAATGTATGAAAATATATGCAACCATTGTCCCTTGAATGGATGCTAGATGGATGCCATTAGAGTTCTCTTGTGCCTTTGGAATGCAAGCTTAGGCGATGATAGTAATGCTTAGTGCTTGGTCCCCCTTTTTGAAAACATAACTATGTATTTATATTATTCCCTTGTTTGAATTTTGTAATTGACAACTGGAAGGCTGACCCATAAGTGAAAAAGATGCCCAAAAGATAAAAGAGACCAAAAATGAGTGAGTGAGCTAAGAAAGCATTAAGGGTTTCCAAAGGGAACAAGAGCACCTAGGTGATATTTTCTCAAGCCATGAAATACAAATAAGTAAAGTTCTCGACTGGGATGTAGGGTACGTAAGACCAAATAGAAAACAAAAGACAAAGAAAAGAGTCCAAAGATAGTTGTAAACCACTAGTTTTCTCACTTATGTATCATGTAAATGATAACATGCTTTTAGGACCTAGAAATGTACCCAAGTACGTGATTTTGTGTATACTGTGTGTGTGTGTGTGTGTGTGTGTGTGTGTGTGTGTGTGTGTGTGTATGTTGATTTAGACATGGATGAGAATTAAACATTTAGGTATGGGAACCATGTTTTAAGACACATAAAATAGGTATTGAAATTTGACACTTAATATTATCCAGTTAAATATATTTGATCTCTTTTAACACTTTTTCTTAAGAGCGGTAAGTGGATAATTTGATTATTAATGTTATCGATTATTTTAAAAAGTTGTTGATATCAAGATTAACATAAATGTAAATTTTATAGCATGATAAAATGATATCATTGTCAAATTGCAAATGTAATATTATTCATTTTGAAATAATTTCAATAGACATAACATTGGAAAACATTTATCTAAAACTTATCCTTGGAGAAAAATACTCCTCTAAGAAGAATATACAATATACCTGTCAATAATGCCTAGCTAAAACTTGAAACCAGAAACATATTAATAATACATTGATTGGGAGCTTAAAATGTTTGTTACATGGAGATGGTGACTATAATATTGTAAGAAGTTTACATACTTTACATATTTTTCACTTTTTTACATATTTACTTTGGAGGGGCACACATGTTTTGAGATGTTCTTAAGACCAATATGGAAAGGGAGCTAATATATTGGGCTAATAGGATTGACTAGTGTTGTCATGCTAAATGTATAACATGAAAATTGATTTTTTTTTCCATGACAACTAAGCCCACACTAAAAAATATTTGAACCGAGTAATGTAAACCTGCCCTCCGACCAATTGATGCATATATAAACCCCAACATGGATGAGATGCATGTGTTACTTTTATTTTAAAAGTGTGTTTCATGTGTAGGTAAGTTGGTGGGAAGAAATTCATGGATTCATTTTGATCCACTTTGAAGGAACTGCTCTTAGAGGCCTAAAAAGACATATTTTCAAGACTTTGGCACCTAATGAACACCCTCTAGAGATGAAACAAGAAGATATAATTCCTCTAAGTAGCATGTGACTGATATATGATATCATCAAAGGTAGTTTAAGGAAGTTATACAAGGAAAAAAGTTTAGGAACAAGCTATGCAACACTGGGCTACTTATAACACGATGCGGGAAATGAAAGAAGTAAAAAGTTAGTGAGCTTCTTCTAAATGGTTCAGGAGCTTTGGGATATTTTATGAAGTGACCAGATACTAATAAAAATATAATAAGGTATAATTCACATTGTAAAAGGTTTTAGGAGTTTTACTATCCAGATTTTGAGATATTGACCTGACAATGTAGAAGAAGATCTCGATTCTAGTGAACATTCAAATGAGCATTCTAGAAGTTATATGGGGATTTGAGACCCAATTCAAAGGAAAAAGTAAATATAATTTAAACCTCTACATTCCCCATGTGACAAATTAGAAAAAATGCAAGTTTCTATCTAGTGGTAGTTATACCTTTCGGGAACCGCTTTTGAACAAAATAAAAAAGAGGGGTACAATTCAAATTTCAGGTAGAATTGGTTTCTAAAAATGGTTACATTAGTTTTATTTAGTATTTTCAATCAAAATAATATAAATTTTTCCTATGAAACTCTTAGGGAAGCTCTGAGGAAAAGACTCACTCTCCTATGTCTATTTTTAACAACTGTTGGTGAAGGAAGGCTTTCTAAAAGTATCCATGGCACATTTTTACACCTTGAATGAACTTTTACACCTTTGCACTTGGTGAAAAGGTGTATGAGGTGTAAAAAAAGTAACCCCAAGGTAAGAGGAGGAGGTTAGATGAGTTTTTTCACTCAAGAAGGAACTTGGATGGTTAGGTTAGTGTTATGCATTCACAAGTTGTTTTGTCCCCTCTCACTGATCAAGCACACCCATGTGCACTTGGGAATACAAATGCAAATTTTCAGCTAGTGCAAAAGTGCATGAGGCACAAAAAAGTTCAACCCTAAGGGAGATGAGCTATTTTGTCACTTAAGTGATAACCTTGTGTGTTAGGTGTATGTTAACAACTCACATCTCCAAGTTGTCCCCTCTCCATGAAATCCATCACCCTAAGAACCATTTATAACCCTTTACTGCACCTTTTCACTTGGTGAAAAAGTGTATTAGGTGAAAAAAGTATGACCCCTTGGAAGCTCCCCCTCCTTTGTCACTTTCCTTCACAACTTTCTCCCTAGGTGTTGTTTTCCACTCACCTCATTTGCACACCTTGTCCCCTTCCTCATGATGGCTCCCACCATGGCACATTTTCTTCATCTTTCTGCACCTTTGGAATTTTTCACCTCATACAAAATGTGGTAAGGTGAAAGAGAGCCTCATGGACCCATTTAGTAAGTCTTGACTCACCTTCAACCCAAGTTAGGAATGAAGTGCTCGGTGGGTCAAGGAGTGAAATTTCTTAACCATGGCTAACATTTGAATATTTAAACCATACTTATGCATTTTTGGAGAAATTTTAAAAATATATCCTCCCTCCATTTCTTATGCAACCTGTACATGCTCAAGTGATATTTCTAAGAAACCCCATGTCCAGAAAACCATAAATTTGCTCATATCTTGCTCAATTTTGCTCCGTTTTCCTCAAATTTTTCCCGAGCGCTTGAGTTGAGAACACCTTTGAGATAATGCAAACCTATTCTCCATTTATCCCCTTATTTTCTCACATCAACCACATTAATATTTCTGGTGAAGAAAGTTTTATTTTCAGATTCAAAAAGATTTGGAGTATAAAAACACCTGAAAACTTGGAGCAAGAAATCACATAGACAATTCCTAATCTAACAAGAGAATTTTCATCCCAATCGACAACCTGAAGGCTTAATTATATTTTAGTAAGTTGTAATTTGAGACTTAATACAAAAATAATTCTGATAATGGAGAAACAACAATCCCAAACCCTCTATGCAATTCTCAAGTTCGGGACTCCAAAACTGGAAATTGTGAAATTGGAAAAAATTGGCTAAATTTAGAAAGTAGGGTGAGGATTGACTTACTAAAAATAGTAAGTGATTTGATCACATTCAAATTTTGCATCTCATCATTCCATCACTATTTTGGCTAACCATGAAGATCAAATACACTAGGTACGATCCAATCTCAACTCTAGTCTATAGAATATCCACTTGTGGGAGACAATGATGTAGCCCACCTAGGTTCTGGAAGAAATGAGGAATCATATGAAAAATGAGGTCAACAAACAAAGAAAATGTAGTTTCTAGTGGGGTTTTTAGAGTAGGATGTCACCTAGTTTCAATAAAAAAAAATGAATTGGTCTTAGCTTGTGCCAAACACTATGATCTTGCCTCCCAAATAATCACTATAGATGAAAACTCATTGCATGTGGTCTTGAATCCAAAATAAATTTCAAGTTTCCTAAAAATTATGACTTATAGAAACATGGTGATTATCACAAAGGAATTTGTAACCCAACAATAGCTTAGGTTAAAATCCTAATTACATGGGATTGCAGTTGGCTCCTGGTTAAAACACAGGGAGGAAACCATCTAAAATCACTATCGAGGAGTGAGTTTCACGAAGCCTACTCGATGCCACCGTCTTATTGAGCAGAGTGATGGGAAAAGCAAAAACAAGGACTTCTAATACTAGGTGTCCCAATTTATACCGACAATCATGGAGGGAAATCAAATGATAGATTGGGGCCAAATCATTAGTGAAAATATTCACTAGCAACTGATGTAAACTATTCACCACCAAGAGATTCACAATGACCTCCTATCTGGTGTATGCCCTCACATACACTAGACCATACCAAAAATTGTCCACAGATTATAATTTTCATTAGAGATCTCTTTCCTTCAATAAGTACAAATCAAATCACCTTTAAGGAAAGCAATGTTCATTTCACATGGGTGAATGATGCATTCACCATGTTCATCATTCAAATCCTCAAAGGAAATATTGAAAGAAGAATATATCCTCGGAAGCTGAGTTGATTGAGAAGTATGGGTTTCATTTCACATAGTTTCATACCTTCACCTACATTAAGGTGAGTGGCTTTGATCTTTCTTTGCTCAAGTTACCTAAGTATCCTAGTGATAAGATCATTTTGGTAGAGCTCTACAGGAAACTTTCTCAGGTGCATCTCAAGTGCAAGGGTTCAAAGAAGAAGGGAATATCATTCCCCATCTAAATTTTTGTCTTATCATGTAAGCGTGTAGCATATTATAAAACATCGAGACCTCCCTTGATGCATTTCATCTATTTTCCTATGTCCCTAGGCCCAACTTTGACATACGGAAAGATATCGAGTCTTTCAATGTTATTGATTGCATCATATTCCCCAATTGGAAGACTATTGGTTATTGTGGATGACATTGAGGTCGGGAAAGAGAGTACATGAGGATGATCGTAGAACAAATGGAAACATTTAGGTTTGATTGGTTCACTGGAGGAGTTCAAGAAGATGGTTCCAAGTTGTTTGATCCAGAGTACCAGGTAGTGAAATCCTCTCCCCTTCCTCCTCCCTCATGGAGTGTTTGTGAAGATGGAGATATCAAAGAGTGGAACAAATTGGTGATTCAAATATTGAGATACCGGTTAAGGAGAAATAAGGCCTCTAGTAGGGAATCACCACTTCAACCCTACCTATAAAACTATTATGCTCATAATCTCTCAAGAATCTTGAGAGAGATGTTGGTTCATATCATTCTAAGAATACCTATAAGAGGAAGGTGGTGGAAATTAAGAGCACCAAGTCTCACTTCTCCTCAAGAAATCTAAGCAAGAAATCTAAAGTGGCTCATCTTAGGCAATTGAGTTAGCTCACAAAGAGAAATGATTGATCCCACAACATGAGAAATCATTGCATCGAGCTCCAGAAATACTTTCCACACCATTAGATCCATTCCCATGGGTTTATGACTTTATTGGCGGAGAATCAAGAATGGTGCAACAAGTTGCAGCACCAAACTTTGAGGCCATCTTGAAGTACATGAAATCCAAGAAGTCAAGGAAAACAAAAACTTCAAGATTATACACTAAGGCTTCTAGAGATTAGTTTGTAGAAGTTGTAAGACCTAAGGTGAACAAGCATTTGGAGAAATGAACCCCAATGATTATGAGATGACCAAAGTCTCACTTGGCGCAGGCTACACATGAGGGTGACACTCATCTTTTCAAGGAGTATTAGAATTAGATATTGGAGTGGAATGAAGAATAAAAACAAACCATCAACCAATTAGAGGAACATGTGAGGACCTTTTCTTCATATGTGCAGTCATTCTTGGAACCAGGCTCATCATCCTTGCCTCCAGTTGAGGTGGTCTCACCCATAAACAAATTTGACACGCAGTCCCTCAAGGAAGGCCAATGATTCACAATACATGGGAGAGAAAATGAAAAATTATTGTCCAAAATAATTTAAAAAGGGAATGTGATTTTTACTTGAGGTCCTCTCCTCATTTCTATTCATTTCAAGTACCATCTCAAGAATCAAAGGCACCAAGGTGGAAATGGAGAAAGAAAATATGATATGGGATAGTGTTCTCCCATTGACCTTTGAAATGGGGATTCTTGAATCCTCATTCTTGATAAGAAAAAATGTGTTCATGGACCCAGCTGAGAATGTTTCCCCTATTTGGTTAAATACCATCAATGTAATGTGGGATGTACTTAAAGCTGATTTTTAGAGCGCTAAGAATGAGAGAAAATGCTCAAGGAATCATAGAAGATCTAAGAAAATGTGTAGAAGAGCTTGGGGCCCCTCCTATTAGTGAAAACACATATTTGGAAGAGCTCATGACTCCTTTTCAATAAATGGTTCAAAAGAGGTAGGAGATCCCTTCTCCTTCAACGAAGACACCCTAGAGTCACTCGTAGAAATCTGTGGCTCTATTTCAAACATTGCTTGGGATTAAAAAGTTGGTTCACTGAATACAAGAGGCTAAGACACATTCTAGATACTTGGATCAAAACATTGGAGTATGTGAGCATTCCTCAGTCAAAGAGGATCACACCTATGATCATCCATTTTGTTAGAGAAGTGCAAGGACTTGATTTCAAGCTGATTTAATTTCCACAAGAAGCATTAGAGGTGGAATATTTATTATAGGAATGGTCTTCATCAAACATCTAAGCTATTTTATCCTTCTCCATTATCTTTCTCCTTCTTCTTCCACTCCCTTCTCACTCTTCTTCATTGTGTGTAATAATGAATTTTTGTCTTATTCATTAAAGTGACTATGTAATATTTGTGTAATGATAAAAGTCCATTTTTTGTCTTTCCTAATGATATTTTAAAAGTGACTTATAATGGGAATATGAAAATCATGTGGTGGGTAGATGAAGGGATGGGTTTAAAGATATAAAAGGAGATGGCCTCCTCATTGTAAAGGAGATGGCTAATTCTTGTTTACTATATCTTGTTGTCTTGATAGGAACAAGTGCCTTCATTTCCTCTATTCTCTTGTCTATTGTTGTTCTATCTCCATCTCAACTTACACTCCATGAGAATTGTAAATTTTTCAACATGATGCAATAAAAATTTATGTTTCTTGTTGATTGTTCCTCTTTCTATGTGAATGGTTTCTTTTGATTTATACAAGTGAAATATTATGATTTTAATGCAATGAACTCAACTATGATATTTTTTGGTTAAAATACCCCTCCTATTTCCCTCACCTAGCTCACTCTATTGAAAAATATCCTCATTTGTATTCTATACATGTAATTTCCATAGGTTTAGGGAAGTATTCATGTGTGATTTGTGGTCTACGTGCCACCCCCAAAAATTAGATTAGTTCATATTCATTTTATTTATTTCAAAAATGGAGCTGCCCCATTCAAGTAGAGGGACCTAGTCCCAAAGCATTGGTGAAATCCCACAAATTTTCCTCGCGAAAAATTATTTTGCCAACAATTTTTGGCACCCACCGTGGGGTAGATTTTGCTACTTTGCACCCCTATATATTCCAAAAATTACAAATCAATATCTAAAAATATATATTTTTTCTAAAATCTAAAAATCCATCAAGCCTTATGCCTTCCACTAATGGCTATTCCCGATCCTCCCCAGTCCAAATACCTAAACTTATTTTCCATACCTAAGAAGATATTGCATCAAACTTGAGAGAGGAAATTTTACACAATAGAGTAAATTTCTTCCATTACCACACAACTACAATAGTTATGGATTCTCAAGAACATGCGAAGCTTTGGAAAGAGCAAGAAAAACTCAAATTCAACAAAGGAGAGCTTGATAGAATTCAGATTTGAGTTGATTTAAATTATACAAACCGGCTCATTGTTGATACACCAGTCTAATGAGAGGCAAGTAAGAAACCTTGATCATATCTTTGAAGAAATCCAAAGATAGCAAGAGAAAATTAGAAATTATCTTCAAATACTTCCTCATGTGACTTCTCTCATTGGTAGCTCAAGTGGTGTTGAAGATCCCAATCACACTCCTCTAGTTTCATCTCTGGTTTCTCCAATTTCTCCAAATCCATTAGACATAGAATTTCTAGATCTTGATGAAGAATTTACAAAAGTGGAAAGCAGAATAAAAAATAAGAATGTCGAATAAAGAGAGAGGCATATAGAAATTATGCTGCATGGGTAGAAACATAGGTCTACTCACCCTCCTCCACCTATCCATGAATTACCAAAGGGATCTCGTAAGAGTTTCCCTTAACATGTAGGTGTATTGGGAATAGACACAAAGATGTGCCAGGAGGTTGTTTGTTGTTTGGAATATCTACAAGAAAAGGTAGTGGATTGGTTTTATCTCCTACCGGATGGATCCATCACTTACTGGAATGGCATCAAAACTAGCTTTGAAAGTCTAAATCTACAAGATTGTCAATACCTCCTAGTTTAGGTGGTTCAGATGAAAAAGGAGGCCAATGAGACTATGAGGGACTTTGTAGCTTGTTATAACAAGTTGAGTATACCCTTTGAATATTTTCCCTCCGATGAAAACGTGAAAATATTATTCATCAACACTCAATTTCTTGAGGTAGGATTCATCCTCTAAAGATATTTACCTAGGAATCTTAGAGAAGCTCAGAATATGCCATTGAAGTAAATGATTATTTGATTATGTTTGGAAAGTAAAAAAACCCAAGTAATAAAAAAAAGGTCAAATTTCCAATTCTACCTCCATGGACCCCTTGTTTTAGAAATTGGCAAATGATCTGATTACACTCAAAAATCAACTTGCATAAAGTACTTTGAGAGATGCTCCAAAGAAGAGTAATTTTTAGAATAAAAGATGAATTTCAGCACCCCTCCAAAGAATATCTCTAGAGGATCCCCTCTCAATGTAACATATAATACACAAGTTGGTGATGATGAAGAGATAGATGTACAATACAACAAAGAAGAAGAGGAGAATGGGCTTGAAATTGAAGAAGTTGATGATGTTGAGATCGGTACAATGAATACTCATTCGGGGTTGAAAGTAAAGAAGACGATGCACCAATTTTCTCTTGTGCGGTGTTCACCCATTCTCAATCCCAAAAATAAATTTCTTCCATTGTTGATCCAAAGAAGAAGAAAGATGTAGATCCTCCCATGATGACTCTACCCAAAAATTATAATCAATAAAGGAGCTACGCTTTTTCTTGCTTCTATGGAATCTATGAAATAAAACCTTATATCATGGTAGATAAAAAGACCTCAATCTCAAACAAGTAAGTATCCTAATTATACCTCTATTAAATCATTTTCCTCTAAGTGTTCTTGTGATACTTCTAAAAACAAATATTTCTATCAAGAATTCTGAGGTATCTAATAATCCCATTGTAGAGCTTCCCAAACCTACCTCTATTTCTAAAGTGTCTCCCACTTCCAAAGTAGTATCTCCTCCATCTCTAAAGCTTCCACCACCTCAAAGACATATACTTATTCCTCTTTTGATATCATAGACCATGTCAAATGGTCTAAGGTCCAAATTTTTGAGTCTGAATATTTGTAAACCCATCTAGAATAATTTGATAAACTAGTCTGGTTTATCAAAGGTAGTAACCCAAAGCCCAATATTATCATAACCTCTTCTAAAGGATTACTACCAACACCTCCTTCCCTATCATCCCAAAACATGATATCATTAAGCATATCCAAGTTTGAAAAGCTTGAACCATTCTATACTTCTCTTCTCGTTGGAGGCTACCAATTGAATAATTATATTATAGACTCAGGTGCTTCTAACAATGTGATGCCAATTAAAGTAGCTAATGCCCTTTGTCTCACCCTAACACAGGATAAAGGCCGGTGTTATTATATGGAAACTAAAGAAGTCCCAATTGTGGAAAGAATAAAATATGCCCAAGTTTCTCTATCTAATTTTCCTGAAAAGAAAGTCTTATTGACTATCTTATTGGCAAACAATCTAGCCTCATATGGGATGTTGTTGAGTAGAAGCTTCTATATATATTTACGAGGAGAAATTAAATGGACCGGTCTTCAAAAAATATTCTAGTCAAGGGAAAAAAAAATACACGATGCAAAAAAATCGAAAGATCCTAGAGACGATATTATTTACTGAATAGTGGACACGGGAACTACTTTATGACTTCCATGGAGGAGATGATGATGTGCCCCTTATCTCGGAGGAAGATGAAGAAAAGCTCGGACTATGGAGTTTGATGGAATCCATTACCGTATGGCTTCGAGCCGGTGTGATTTTGATTTCCCATTAGTGAGTTGTTTCCTTTTAATTTTAATCTCCAATTTTAAAATACCAATAATACTACAGAATATGAAGCTATTCTCTTAGGCATGGAAGCAAATGAGTCCATAGGCATTAAGAAATTGAAATTCCTAGGATATGAAGAAATAATTGTGAAACAAGTTTGAAGTCAATACCAAGTGAAGAACTCACAGGACTCATAAATTATAGGAACAAAGTGTGGGATTGCATTGAATCCTTCAATGCTTTCTCTATACAAGCTATTCCCCATGAAAAAATGAAAAATATAATTCTCTTTTTGTGTCACTTCTTCTATTAATACCACACCCTTACTTTGACAAAGAGAAATATTCTATTGAGATGATTTGTAGACCAAGTGTACCTGATAATGCTAACCATTTACAAGTGTTCAATGATGATAAACATATCCTCTCTTTCCTTGAAAAAGATAATTTTAACAACCTTTTCTTTGAAGGAAGTACTTCTTCATCCCATGAGTCAACTTTGGAGGAAAGAAATAGTGAAGCTGAAGAGTTGATTCCAATGGAGTGCTCATACTAAAAGGTAATAATATTCCTAAGAGCCTAGTATCACTTGAAGAATTGTTTGATAGACATGATATATTTGTGAAAGATAAAGCTAAGGAATATCCTAGGAGAAGTGCTTTGATTTTGAGAAGGTAAACATTGGAATAGATAAGAAACTTTGGTTCGTGAATATAGGATAACATTGCTCACCGGAGGAAAAGAAAATTTTTGTTTCTTTGTTGAAAAAGTATTCAGATGTGTTGGCATATTATTATGATGAGCTGAAATATTTTAAACCAAAAGAGATGCAACACTCAATACCTCTCAAGCCTGAAGCAAAGCCATTCCAGAAAAAGAAAAGGAAATACAATCCCAAGATTTTTAGAACAATCCGAGAGGAAGTTTTAAAAATAATAAATGAAAGGATCATTTTCCTAATCTACCACTCCACATGTGTGGAAAATATTGTCCCTTTCGGAAGAAAAATGGAGAAATAAGGATTTGTGTAGAATTCCAAAAATTTAACTAAGCTTCTATAAAGGAAAATATCCACTCCCGATCATGGATCAAGTTCTACAAGTAGTCACTAGTTCATAAATGATTTCTATTATGGATGGATTCTATGGATATAATCAAATTGAAGTTTCTCAATAAGATCAATATAAGACTGCTTTCACATCTCCATGGGGAACCTTCACCTACATTCGGATGCCATTTGGTCTCATCAATGTTGGGGCAATTTTTCAGAGAGAAATGGACTTAGATTTTAAGGATTTGAAAAATAAATGTATTGTTATTTATATCGATGATCTCACAATATTCTCTAATAAAATGATAGAACATTTGATATACTTGAGAAAGTCTTGCTTATATTTTGAGAACATAACATATCATTGAATATGAAAAATTCAATATTTGGAGTGACTGAAGGTAAGATCCTTGGACACATTGTGAATAAATAAGGAACAAAGATTGACCTAGAAAGAGTGCAAGATATTCAAAAACTCTCCTTGGACATAAGCAAGGCAGGAGTTCATTCCTTCTTTTGTAAGGTCAACTTCCTCCGCCACTTCATTCCAATTTTTTTGAGTTGACCAAACATATTACAAAAATGATAAAGTCCCAATAGAGATTCAAGTGGAGTAAGGAGGGAAAAGAAGTTTTGAGAATATCAAGCGAGCCATATCCAAATCCCCAACTCGATATGTCATGACTTTAATAAAGATTTTTTTTGTATTATTATGCATCTGAGCACACTATTTCAATCATTTTAGTTCGAAGAATGAAGAAGGGATAGAGTCCCCTATTTCCTTCATGAGCTTAGATACTCTACCATATATAAGTATGCTTATGATATGGTTCAATTGGTCAATAATTTCAGATTTTACATCCTAAACTCTCACACCATTGTGATGGTTTTGGGATCATCTATAAAATCTATCTTGGTTCAACAAGACGTCGAGCAAAAACGAGGTAACTGGGTATCAAAAATTAAAGAGTATGACCTTGAGATAAGGCTATCTAATTTGGTTAGAGGAAATGGATTATGCAGGCTAATGGTTGAAGATGAATCTATTATGAGCCAAAAGGAAAAAGATGAATTCCAATGCTTTGAGTGCTTAAGTGAATATTTTCCTTAGGTACTCTTTATGAATACCACTAATGAGTGGTATAGTGATATTTCTTATTTCCTCACTTATGGTGATTTTCTGAAACACATGGATTACAAGAAATGAAGAACCCTCAAGATCAAATCTGTGAGGTATGTGATTTGGAACCATGTACTTGTACAAGAGATCCCTTGATGGATGCTTCTTAAGGTGTGTTGACAAAGAGCAACATGAAAAATTACTAAAAGCATATCATGATCAAGACTGTGGCGGAAATTTATCTTCCATGGTCACTTTGCACAAAAGATCCTTCGAGGGAGGTACTAATGGCATAATATATTTCAATATGTTCAACAATGGGTATCTAAGTGTGAGCATTTTCAATAGTTTTTGGAAGACCACAACTTGCTTTGCACTCTACTCGGACCAATTGTGATTGAATATCCTTTCTAAAAATTGGGTATAGGCTTCATCACTGGTGCTCTTAATCCTCATTCAAGTGTAGGTCATACCTTCATGCTCACAACAACAAATTACTTCACTAAGTGGGTGGAGGTCATACTGGTCAAGCAAGCCAATTCGGAGACGGTATGTAACTTCATCAAAGAAAATATTATTATCTGTTTTGGCATTCCACAAAAGATAGTTGTTGATAATGCCACATATTTCTCTTCTATGGAATTAACTGAGTTTTTCTATGGATACAAAATATCCTTAGCACATGCATCTAACTATTACCCTTAGGGGAATGGTCAAGAAGAATCTAGTAACAAGAACCTTGTGACAATTGTGTGGAAGCTCGTAGATCAAAATCGAGAAATTAGCACAAGAAGCTATATGATGCACTATGGGATGATAGGATCACTCCTAAAAATTATATTGGTATGTCTGTAGACAAAAATCACACAATTTAGGTAATTATCTAGTCTTGATCACACACTAGTGTTCATATGATTCCTAAGTAAGAAAATTACTAATTAACCCATGTATTTGGCCACCTTTCTTTGCTTTCTGTTACAACTTTTGGTCTTACACTCTTACTTGCTTAGTCTGCCTTTTCAATCTTCAGAATTTGTCATCCTGGGCATCGGTACCCATCCAGGATGTAAGTGCCAGTGCCCTCATCCCCTCTAGATGCCCATGTCCTCTTTTTACTTTACTCACACTTTTTGGGTCCTTTCTAGCCGTTTGAGCATATTATCTTTTTGGTAGTCGAATTTTTAGGGTTAATTAAAAATTCAAGAAAGAGAATCATATAAATATAAAGTTATGTGATCATAATAAAGGACCAAACACTAAGCATTATCTATTACCACCTAAGGTTACATCCATTAAGGAATCTAAGAGATCCATTGCATCCATCTAGCTCCATCACAAGGGATACAAGGGCTGGTATTCTACATCACACTTCACAGGAGGGAAGTTCATTCTATTTAATGCACATATTTACTACATTATACATCTATTTACTTGCTCGCTATCCAAGTGTGATCGTGAAAAGAGAAACACGGGAATAATTCCACACGATCACAAATCTACATTGGGTCTAATATGTAGTGCAACACTAATTCGTAAGTTCACCATTGTGATAACTCGAGGACAATATGACCATTCATTTTGCATCTTTATTTTAGGATTTGATGCCTATTTAAGGGTTTTATAGGTTCATATTTTATTGCAGGTTTACAATGACCTCAACGATCTTGGTGTGACCTTGGAGTGAATAAAGGTGACCAGAAGTGAACACCTTGTGATAGCTTAGAGGATGTTTTCTGAGAATTTCCATAGACCCAAGTTCCCAAAAAAGTTATAGTGTGCCCATGGGAGCCCCCGTCCCTCTCAAGGCACCCTATTTTAGCCTGTTCCTCTAGTTCTACATTTTTCTATGCTCTAGTACGACGGTCTGTGCTTCACATTTTCTAGTTTTCCAACTCCGTGCCTTCTCCAGAAATTTATGAACCAACTAAGGATTTATACCCTCTCTTTGTAATTAGGGTTTCATTATTTATTTCTTAACTACTTAATTGTTTGAGTATTCATTTCTGTACTTATTTTTTATTCATTTACTGATACTATAACATTTAGATTAGGCATATAAAATTACATTTTAGCTTAATAATTTTGTTGAACCCGAACTCGATCTTCACACTCCTAGGATCCTCACTCTTATATCGCTCATATTCCAAGGGTTTTATCATCATGAGTATCTATATTAATGGTTTTTTTCTCATAAACCCTAAATTAAGAGAAAGAGTAAAAATATCCTAGCTACCACTCGCATTCTTGCTAATATACATCCAAATTCAGTGTATCAAACATTCATCAAGGCCTTCTCTCGAATATTACTTTCTCATCTAATTATCATGCTAATCTAACTATATTTGATGATAACCAAACATTTCACATCATGATTCATGTTGGAACTCCAAATTGCACCTTAGATATGATCATGAATGACCAAGAATTTTGAGGCAACATGGGACTGTCTCTCAGTTGTGGGACCTATGAACTAAGACAAACCTTCGAGAAGGCCAACTTCCTCTACCTATTTCTAATGCTAACACTACTCCTAATACTAAAATAAAATACTAACCTAAATGTGTTAATGAATTAGGGATAGAAGGAGATGTAGAAAAGGGAAATCCTAAGCTAAGAGGGGCAATGATAACACCAGGAAAAAGGGTCAATCACTCTCCACAAAGGAGAAAGAAAGATGGAAAATGTAGGTGAGAGGGAAGATGAGTGTGCCACATTCAAGAACCACATAGACCATGCATTCCCATGTGCAAACAACACATGAAATGGATCCTACAAGTAAGGAGAACACAACATGCCAAGAAATGCAAATAGAGAGGCAAGGAGAAATAAAACATGAGACCAGGGCAGAGAGATAGCCACAAAATATGATTTTATTGCTTAAGGGATGCACAATTCATCTACATTCATGGAAGAAGGTGAAAATACATTGCAGAGACAAATCTTAAGGTCTGAAACCCATGGGAAGTCAGCCACCATTTTGGTATGGTGACATTACAATAGAGAGTGATCCATTTTAATGAGTAGAGCTCTACACTTTATAGAAGAAGAATGAGAGAAAAAAATAAGAAAGAGAGGAAAACTTGAACTCAAATTTCCAAATACCATAAGAAAGCAATAAATGCCATGGCATATTTGGGTACATCTGATTATCCACTTCCACATGACTTTTACCTTGTTGGGCACCCATGCTACATTAAATTCTGGTGGTTGTGCCACTGAAAATGAATTTTGTGTGTTGGATAAGTCTTCCACATTTACAAATATCTATCCTTGATAAAATTAAGAAATATAGTTTTCATTTCATAGAGGACGTTGAGACCTTTCCATCAATATAAATTTTGCAAAGATCGGATCATTTGATCAAAAGTTATGGAAATTTTAGTCTCCCACGGAAAAATGTCATTTTCCTTTGATACACGGCTTTCTCCTTTTAGTCTTGCATGGATTTTGACTTCCGTGATTCTTCCTTATGTGTTTTGGATTTTCATACCTCTACTGCTTTGTTCCGTGGTTTTCTCTCGGGCTTTCTGCAACTTTTAACTGTATGGATTTATCCAAAGATAACATGGCTTCTTTCAGACACCCATGCAACTCTTCTCTTTCACCTTGCCACTTTTCTATTTTTCCTTTATCCATGGCTTTTTACCTTTAGTGTATCGTGGATTGCCAAATTTTGGAGGTATTTCATTCTTAGCCATGAATTTATATCCTACATTCTGTGGCATGCTCAAACCCTTCCGCTGTCATTGTTCCTTATCCAAGGATATGTTCCACTACCCACGGCTTGCTAAAATACCTTCATGGATTTTAAAATTCTCCCTTGAAGCCCCCTAAAACTACCCAAGATTAATTTTATCAAGTTGTCCAATTTTTGCAAGGGGTGTAAAAATCGACAACATTCTTAAGCAACTCATAGGGGCCATCTACCTGCTAGATGAGATGATTAGTGGCCTTAAAGCATCCATTGGACATGGAGTCACCGATGATTTGAAATATGATATTGAAAATTTGAAACCCAACCACCGAGCCATTTGAAGAACCTCCTATATTGAAGCTTGAGCTTCCATAAAAGAGCTGATTTCCCAAACACCACCATTTCTAATGAGTATTGTGCAAGAGAAATGACAAGGTAAAAAACTATATACAAAAGATAAATCATACATACCCCAATTGGAGCATGAAAAGTATGAACAAGCACTTCATCTGCTGAAAGAAAACCTACTCCTACCCTACTCTAACAAGATATAAAGAGAAGCTAAACAAAGCCTGCAATAGGAAGGGAGAAGTAGCTTCCCTTCTTTACAAAGTGCAACCATGTAATTAATTTGGCAATGAACATGGCCATAAATAAGAGTGAAAAAATAATCTGGGACCAATTCTCCACCCAAATCCTCAAAGTATCAACAACAAACAAAAAGATTACCTCCTCTAGTTGCTCTACATTTGGTTGGAGGTATTGTTGCTGACCTTTGGTGCATTGAAGTTCTTCCTCATGCTCTGAAGTGAGAATGATAGGGGAAATTCTATCTTTGGCTCCAATTTGGCCAAATATTTGATTGAGCATGCAACCTTGGGATCTAATAGTCGATCTTGGTGATATTCCCATCTTGTTGAAGCTCATACCCATGGATGGGGACATCTTGTAGAATTTCTGGAATAGAGCTGTGTGCAAAATAATTTTTACTTTGTGGTGCTTTCACAAACAACTCATGAAAAGGATCTACTGCCTCCATGATGACCGAAGTGTCATCAACCTTTTTTCCTTTATGGATGGTGATGAGAAATTCATGCAACAAGAGGCTCATTGCGTTGGAATACAAATGGTGGGGATGCAAAAGTGATGAATTTAATGGGTTATTCTTCACCAATGTAATCTTCTAAGTCTAATATAAAATCAACCTCTTTAAAATCAAGCACTATAAGACACTCCTTTGTTTGACCTATGAATTCCTCCACTTCGATTAAGGGAGCCGAGATGAATCAACAACCTTCATGAACATAGTGCCATCATGCACACTACATTAAGAGCAGAGAGATTGTTGGTCATCCACTTGTGTTTTCTCTTCTGCAAAATCATCTTCCACCACTTTTTCTTAATCCCTAACCTTTGTTGAATGCTTAACTAACAATGACATCTAATTAGCTTCAAAATTTAAAGCGCAATCCCTCAAATTTTGTATGAATTCTTCTCTGCTAGGATATTCAACTAGTTTTTTCATTATTTATGATGGAGGGGAAGGTGTAGGATCTTCTTGTGGAGGGGAAGAAGTTTTGGGAGGGAAAAGGGTAGAGAAATGAAGGTGGGATGGAAGGGAAGAAGATGGAGAAGGGGAATCCTCAATGGGAGTAGGCAGACAAGAACTAGGAACATGGAAAATAGGTTGAGATGACATAGGTTGGGGAGGAGGAATGAGAGAGAGATAAGATGGTGCATAGTTCCCCCATTGACAGGGTTTTCCAACAACTGATTGGTAAGCCTCCATTTTTTTGACCCAGTCTGTAATCCCCGACATAATTTCAACTAAAAACTATAGCTTCTACTGAGGGCTAAACCATTTTGGTGCAAATCCTGCTCATTATCTCTGAATCAAAGCACCCTATGGTTTACACAAGTGTGTGTGCTTGAGCTCATAGTGTAAATGGATAACATGGGTACTATATCCAAGTTGTGGGACTTGCTTCTTGAGATAGAACTCCAGAGAAAGTTGGTTCTTACTCCTAAACTACCTGCCACAATCTACTCTAATGCAGGAAAACTATCTATCCTAATATAACTTTCTAAGGGACCAAGGAGAGAGAGTGCATAAAAACAAAGCCTACACTAAAGTGGTGATACACCAGAAAAGGAGAGTGTGAGAGTAGTCTTCTAATGTGTGAAAAGTAGAAGCAAAATGCAAACTAGAAGGGGTGATAACAGTTCTCCACAATCTAGCAACTACATTCACAATAATATTTCATGCACACACAATGATAATGGATCCTTGAAACAACATAAGATAGACACAATATATATGCAATGATATTGAAAGGGCAAGAGGAATGAAAACAAACACAACAGGGGAAGATACATCCACAAACTTGCATCTATTGCTTCATAAGTATGCACAGTTCAATCTATTACAAGATAAGGGCCTGGATCACCATGCAAGGAGTCCACTACAAGGGCTGCAACACATTGGCTTCACAAAGTAATTTTGACAGAGTTTTGCTACTTAAAAACTATCTCCCTTTACAATGAGCCCAACACTCTAATTTATAGAATTTTGAGAAGAGAGAGAGAGAGGGAAAATGAGAATCCTGAAATCTATCCTTTAACCACTTGCAAGATGTAGTAAATGAAGTGAAATGATGTTCGTTGCTTGAAAAATTCCCCCCATACTATCCCATAACTTGCAGCAGTGAGAAATGTCAGCCCATGCTTCATTGAATGCATCCCAACTACCAAATAAAATCATTGTCCTGAATTGGGCATGTTTTCTACAAAATAACCATCTATAACTCACTAAATTCAGCATTTATTTATTTTTGTGTATCGTGATTGGAAACACAATTCCAACGGTACCAATTTTGTGCATTTTCATTAATAAATGCAAAAGTTATGGCCTTCTGAGTGCGGGCAGCTATTTTGGGTCTGCTAGGCATTTCGTCATTTAACGGATCGAGCATTTACTTTTCTAGAGCTGAATATATTTATTTTATTTTTATATATCAATAAATTAATAAATCCTATTTCGTGGCATAGAGGATGTTGTCCTCATTCCCAAAAGTCAAATTTTGTTAAAATCAGAGCTCGGGGTCAAAAGTTCTGGCTTGTTTGAAGTTTGGTGTCTAATTTGCAGTGTTTTCCCTTGAATGCGGCTATATCGGGTATTTCGGGTCCTTGTGTCCCGGATGTCCTAGAAAAAAATATCTACTCCACCTGTAAGTCTCCGTCTTGTCGACATTTTTGGAAAAATCGGGTCCTGGTGTCCCACTTGTCACAACGTTGACCCGACCGTGAGGGCCGTTGACCTCCATCTCTGCCTCATCACACTTGCTTGCGGCGATTTTGGGTTTTTGGGTCCTAACTATCCCATGCATACCTATTTGGCCTGGGTCAAAAATACCTGATTTACCTGCAATACACTGTCTGAAGCCAATTTTTTGGATTTTCTCAAATTTTTCTAACTCCTTGAATTTTTTCCTTGGATGGAGGGGTTAGAAAAGAGCCAAAGGGAGCTCTAAAACCTGAATTTTGCCCTCGAGCCATTTCAACCTGCTTGAGCTGAAGAATCATGTAAGTTATCCAATTCACCTTGAGGGGTGAATTTGGGATAACACTCTCCATGGATAGGGATTTTTAAAATCAATCATGGCCACCTTCACCGTGCATGTAACTTTGGCCTGCACCATGCTCATCTCCATCTCTTCAATCTGCCTCTGAAAATCAGCATCATCCATGCAAATGTCACCATCACTTGCATAAGCTTGTTCTTGATAAAAATTTTAGTTACTTGAATAACTATTAGATCACTCAAGGGTGGGTTATACACATGTTCTTCATAATGGGGTTCATAAAACTGATTTAGAGGAGGATTTTCAAAATAGGTAGATGGAAAAGATCAAGTTATATTGTGGCAAAGGAGAATCCCAATGAGTGAATGAAGCCATGATTGCATAACGTCATGAATGAATGAGAAAGGAAAGATATGATAAGAAAATGGATAGAAATGGATGGAATGGAAGGGAAAGGCATGCAACTCAAAAATAATGGGTTACCTGAATCAATGGAGTCGCCAGATATGCTTGAAACTGCCTCCAAAGGCTAAGATTTCACCAAGAGCATATCAAACTTGATGAAATGAAGATGTAGACCAAAATACACATCTGTCAAATGTATAGGTTTGAATGCTTGTCCCACCAGCCGTGACAAAACTATTGGAGATTGGATTTAGAATGTCATTTTCAAATCAAGATAATATAATTTTTTTCCAAAAATTCCATCGGGAGCTCAAGATATCACCATCTCAAGTTTCCCTCTAGGAGTGAGTTTGGGAGTTAGTCAAAATTTGATGAGGACACGTGTCGATCTAGGAGCTTGGAAAAATTTCATGTCCCTTTCATCCCTCAAGAAAAGGGACATGAGGGACATAAAAATTTACCTAGCCCCTATAAGTCCTTTGGTCACCCATACAACCTCCCGGATCACCAATTCAGCCCCCAGGTGCTTGCGGGAGCTCAAACCCTCAACCGTTAGATCTGTGACAAGTGTCAAGTTGAGGTGCACCGTGAAATTGATGACCCTCATGTACCTTTGTGATGGGGAAATGAGGGACATAATAATGCACCCAACACCAAGGAGTCTCTAGGTCATCCATGTGACCCTCTTCAGTGCATTTTCTCATCCCCCATGACTTAGTGGAGCTAAATCCCACCGTTGGATTTTTACGCCATGTGTCGTGTGACTAGGAACCATGTGAAAATTGATGTTCCTATCATCTCTTAATGCTTAAGGGACATGAGGGACATAATTTTCCTCACTCATGCTTTTCATTTTTGAATATTTTAAATCCTTCCTGCTTTGCTTTCTTTCCCGCTTCTAACTTTCCACAGCTTCACCCTGCCATAGCTCTACAACCTGCACAGTTCACCATTGCTGCTCCAAACCAGCTCCACCACATAAAATAAACTCTCAAATCCATGAGAATACATAGGTTTCAAAGAAGGGATTGATTGAAAGAGTTAGAGGAATGAAGAACAAAGGAGAAAAGCAAAGAAATTCTTCAGAAGACTCCATTGCCATACAACGAAGATTCAAACATATCTTGCTAACCGGTGCATGAAACAAAAAAACCATTTTTATGCATTATTTATTCTTAGAGGCCATAAAAACCCCACTTTCATATTTCACATTCGCATCAAGAAGTTTTCACAATGAATAAATCTATTTCTTTGGACAACGGAAGAAAAAGTTGGATTTCTCGTCAAACCAGCAGCTAGTTTGAAGAAAAACTTCACCGACAGAATGAGAATAAAAAATCCATATTAAAAAACTTAATTTTCATCGGGAATGCAGGAGAAAACCAGACCTACAATTTTCGAGGTCCTCTAATGGCTATCGTGTTTGGAGGTCTTTGCCAAGTCGAAATTTGAAAGTTTAAAATCTCCTAAACCGCTGATCGGGTAAGTCCAAAATTCCAGAGGGGTGATATTGGGCAAAAAACCATATCAGAAAACTTAGTTTCAAAGTGATTTGACCACTGGAAGTTCACTTTCTAAAAATAACAAGTCTTCTACATAGAGAACTACCATTTCGACAAAGTCACCAATTGAAGAAATTGCGAAGGAGACAATGAACACAAAAGATGTATTGTAGG
Organism: Taxus wallichiana var. yunnanensis; assembly: GCA_018340775.1. Taxonomy (NCBI): domain Eukaryota; kingdom Viridiplantae; phylum Streptophyta; class Pinopsida; order Cupressales; family Taxaceae; genus Taxus; species Taxus wallichiana. Next base: position 584,159,707 of record CM031243.1, read on the forward strand.
GAGAAATCATCGAAATGGTTGTCTTGGTCCAAAATTGAAACTTACTAAAAATAGTAAGTGGTCCCATGAACACTTTCCAAAAATAGAAGACTGGTCCAAAAAGTGAGGAGAGCACGAGAGGAAGGAAGATTTCCAGTTACCATAGCTAGTCAAAGTCTCGAAGGAGCTGATTTTTCGTACTTGTTAAAAATAGTAAGTTACTTTTTGGCACTTACTAAAAATAGTAAGTCATTCCAAAGGGTAAATTTCATAAGAGGATCACTTTAAGAGTGGAGCAATCAATATGAAAGTCCTAGTTAGAGTTCGGATAAGGATTTCCATACTTAAAATAGTAAGTTGCTTTTTCATGCTAACGAACCATGAAGTACACATGGACAGGGGTAGAATTCGGTGTAGCCTTTTTGCTTTTGTAGGAGATAGGAAACAATGCAGTCTCTATCATCAAACTATGCAGAGTAGATGAAAATAAGGTTACTTACATGGATCTCAACAATGTCTTTCAACACTCATTTCATGCTTCAATTGGTAGGTGTAAGGTGGAATTCGTAGTCAACACCATCAGACTATTCATGATGTGTTTCATTAGGATCATGTTCAGATCAACTAAGCAAAGTGGCGATGTGCAAGGATTCGGGGTGGGATTTTTCCACACTTCAACCTCTTTAGAGAGGATATTCATGGTCACCAATGGAATCATTCGACAATGTTTTTAAACACTTAGTTTGTGGTGTCCATGCGTCATCCAAGGAAAGTCTCTCAGGATCTAGATTTCACTACATTGGAGCATTGCATTGGATCGGTCAAGTAGAATAGTGGATCAGTAAGGATTTTTCTTCATTGACATTTTTCTCCCTCTCTCTGCTCTCTTTCTCTCACCCCTAATTTTCTCTCTCCTCAATATTCTAATCTTGTGTTGGGGTTGCACTTTTTGCATCCCTTAATATTTTCAATGTAATAAGTCACCCTTCAGTTATAAAAGGGGACTTAATGTTTTCCTAGGAATGTGAAAAGTTTCAAGGCATATGAAGTGTCATTGGGGGGTATATGAAGAATCACCAGGAAGATGAAGAGTTGTTCTTATTCTATAAATTGTAATGCACTCCTCATTTGAGGGTCTTCTTAGTTATTCTTGTGAATTCAAGAGAGAGAAATCCTTGTGAAAGATCAAAGAGATAGAAAAATTATTCCATTCCCCACTCTCAAATTTCTTCCATTTCTTATGCTATGTACAATTTCTACTTGAGCATTAATACAGGAGTTTCCAACCTTTTTGACTAAGGAATCTACTGATACTTTGTGTTCATTAAATTCTATTTGGTCTTATTGCTTTGTTTGCAATTGTTTCTTCCTAATTTCAATGCATGTGATGAAACTTCTAATTGGTGTATGCAAGAATCTGATTTTCTACTTGCAACATTAGTTTCCCTTGTCTAAAATTCTCACTTCCTTTCCCGCTCTTCTAAAAAAACCTCTCTTGCAGTATCTACAAGCTTTGTCACAAAGTCGGTGGAGTGCCCCTATTGGATCCCTGACCACAAGGCTAACCCAAAGAAAACTCACTTCACTTGTGCATGCATATACGATGCTACACCGGTTAAGTAGAGGGACATAGATACCTAGAGCGTTTGCAAGAAATCCATAAGTTTTTCTCCGACAAATTTTCTCACCAACAAGAGTAACAAAATCTAGCTAACTTTGATTCTTGCAAACACAATTTTTCATGTGATGATAATGAAGACACTGTCCTCGACTAGATATCACCGGATGGGTTTAGTAAGACCACGTATATTCCAAGAATATATAATCATTGAGAAGGGTCCAAGTACATGTTCCCCTCATCATCTATATCAGAAAGGGCAGAAAACTGGTTATGAGAAGAGGAAACCCGTGTAAGAACTCAAGCTAAATCTCCTAAATTCGAAGGGTGGAATTTTCTTGCACGTACTCACCATCTTATGAGGAGGATGGGCTATGAGATCGGGCTAGCTTGAGTCTTGCACAATTGAGATGAGTCAACCAAAAAGGGGACTCAGGTAAAGCCAAAGGAGCCATGGAAGGAAGTTGAGGAAGTGTAACAGGGCAACAACCAAAGTGGCAAAAGGTGTTTTGGAATGCAGAGGGTTCAAATTTAATAGGCTCAACTTGTTTGATATGGGCCATGGACACAATAGCACCATTGATAGCAATGGGCCAATAAGTGGAGGTTGAGGGTTTTTAAGGACTCCGTGAAGCACCCTTTTTGTTAGTGATAGTGGTCCAACCATCATAAGTGAGAGTTTCCTTAGAGTTTGTCGAGATTTATCGGGGGAAGGACTAGAGATGGCCATAAGAGGACACCCATGAATCATGTACTCAGATTACTTACAATAGAAGAAATTATTAGGTAAGTTTATATAAATAAACCTTTAGGATAAACATGTTTCCCCAATCTAAATATCGATGATTTATTTTAAATATTTTGATAAATTAATTTCAAAGAAAACACGACGTTGAGGATGGGCATGAAAAAATGGGTTTCTCATTACGATGGGATTCTCCAAGGGTTTGACTAAGTCCCCAATAAAACCCCAAAGTGGCAAAGGAGTTATAAAAATTCAAACCAAATGGGAACTTTGAGCTTGGCTTGCTCGAAACCTAAAAGTCTTGAGTCTAGTGTAAAAAAAAAAACCAAGGAGATGCGGATGAACCAATGACCATGGTTAAAAATGGCCTTACAAAGTGTTCGTATTAGTAAAATGAAACAAAAAACCCTTGGTGAGGTTATGAACTTCATCGAGTTTAAATCCATAACTTTGTCGGTGGTTTTGGACCCATTGTTTTAAAAGGATTTCACGGGGACTTGGCTGAAAAAATACCCAAACAGGTATAGTTTGCAAACCAATTGCATGCATTATCAAAAGCAAGAAAATCAAGAAAAACATCAGGTAAAGGAGTATTAGACTCATTACCTTATCAAAAACCTTCAGACAAACTTATGAGATTTATTTGGTGCCATTACTATTATTCACTCCGTCAACGACCCCTGCATTAGTATATGAGGGAATCAAGTTGAAGACCATTATAAGGGGGCTGCGCAATGCCCAAAGGGCTAAACAAAATACCCACATGAAAAAATTAATGAGAAAAACTCTTGTTGAAAAACCAAAGGGACAACGGTATGATGGAATTATAAAAGACGAAAATAGAATAAAAAGGACGTAAGACCTAATTCCTAAGCAGCCCTCTTCTCATCTTTTCATATTAGGTGGTTGTATTTTGCAAGTTTATTTTTTTGATTATATCTCCTTATTTTCTACTTTGGTATTCCCCAAAAATTGTACCGGATCCCAATTGACCAACATATTATTAGTCCAACACTTTAGATTTTAGTTTTTTTGCTTAGTTATTCACCTATTTATGTTTTTAAGTGAATAAGTTAGTTGGAGAAAGCTTGAATGTGCCGTAACAAAAGGAAATAAGAATAAGATAAGTATACACCATTGAAGAATACTATAAGCAAGTTATATATCAATGATTTGTCATTAGAACTTAAATTATTAACATGTATATTTACTTTTTATGTTTTTAATGTTTCCTTAATGCTCAACCTGTTCACTCATATACTATATACATATTTTGTGATTTTTTATCTTGCTAGCCATTAGATTTAAGTGTTTAGCTATTTTTAGTGAATTTGAGTGATGAGAGATATTTTTATTATGTGGCCATAACTATAACTTGACAATATTTTTACTCGTGGGAGAATTATGATGAAAGCCTATTTATGTTTAGAAGATTTATATGATTTAGAAGAAAATGATTTTCTTAGAACTAGAAAATCAAGAAACATATACTCCACTTTCACAACCAAAGAAATATTTGATAAAAGAAAATGAGAAAAATGAATGTTGAAACATTGTTTATTATTCAACAAGCTATAGATGGAAAGTGACATAAAAAGTTATAAGTATTGAAGAGCTTACAAAATTCATATCTAAGATGAATTTTTGTGTAATGAATAGTAAGGTTGATATGAAAACAACCACGAAGAAATAAAAATATATGATTGAGGATGTGCTCCTCATTTATCAAGATGATGAAGAAGTGAGAGTAGACCACTTAAATTTAAAAGAAAACTTGTAGCTTCAACATTAAGGAGTAGAAGTTATTTTTTTGCATTGAATTGGAATGAAGATGACATTATTGGAAGTATTGAAGATGGTAGTAAAAAAAAATGTCTTTTAAAAGGCATGGAAAATAGTAAAAATTAAGAACATACTATTAATTTGTCTATCTGAGTAATTATGGTATATAATTCTCTAGTCCAAGAACGCAAAAAATATTCAAGTTCCTCATGTGCCCAATATCTCTCTATAGAAGATATTAATGCCAAGTCTTTATCTATTTTTCCTTTTGTTCAAGATCTAGCTGAAGAGAGTATTCCAATTTTCCAACCGTCACATTTGAACAATCCCTCCTGGGTTGAAAGTGTCTTGGCATACACACCAATAACCATTTTAGTGACATATATAGAGACCCCCACTTCAAGTATAAACTATCCAATGAATATTTTATTGCATTGGGCATGCCAATCCAACTATCATGGTAGCAAAAAGTTAGACTGGTTCAAATGAAAATCCACCAAGCTCACAAAGAGTCACTCGATGAAATCTTCCCATGGAACAACATATAAAATTGAATCATTTGTAGAAAGGGTTGTAATAACACCACCTCATCCAAAAAAGCATTTTTCTATACTCTTTACGTCAAGTGAAACCTAAAATGAAGAAATTTTCAAATTATTGGGGAAAAATTCCAATTATAGATATCATTGAAGTGATACCCCATTGGAATTTTTTTCAATTTTTTCAAAAAAATCCTCCCGAAAACATGTTTCCAAGTAATATTTCAAGGGAAAAAATTTCATTTTTTTTTGTGACAACTCACCTACAATTCCTAATGAAGTATCACCTCAATAAAAATTTATCATATCAATTTTAAGAAATTCAAGATATCTTTAGCAGGGGCACATATAAGTATTAAAAAATGGAAAATGAAAAGTATTTTGGTTTACGAAGAGGAGGAGCATTGCATTTTATTTGGTCATTGCAATAAAAATATATATGTAGTTGTGATTAAGGGGAGTGTTGGAATTTCTAATCCCAACCACCCACATTAAATATGTTTATCCCAACTACTCATTCATGGAAACAATTTATTATAAAATGAATCTTTATATTATGCTCATTTATCTCCAAAAGAAGAGACTAGATAAAAAGAACTTTACCTACTAAAAACTTCCTCTGTTGGAATTCCAAATCACCCTAACACCATGTAATACATGCAAACATCTACATAATTTCAGTATCTAATCAAGACAAATCCATTCCCATTCATTGCAACAATTTAATTTTTCTATGCCCTCTAATATAGTTAATATGACCTGTAGCCTAGTCTTTATCACTAACACCCTAAGGCGCACTTTGAAAATCAATCAACTTGAACTAAGTGCTCACTCGAAGTGCGCAAGGGTACTAAGTACCTCTTTGTGGAAACTTTCTCAATAATTTATAATTATCATACAAATATTCTAGATCCATAATAGATAATTAAGTATATAACAATGCATAAAATAGATCTAGTTCTTTACCATATGCAAGAATAATCAAACAAGAACCATAATTAGTTTTACCATGCGAGTTCCTTGCTCGGCTTATGTCAAACACCAATATCTAGCCACAAATATCCATTATATTAATTACTTGTAAAACATAGAAGCTTCATACATACATAGTATAATCACCTTATTCATGCACGCATGTAAAATCGCAAAATAATACTAACAATATTCGATCTCCTAAACCATGTAAATCAATACATATTTATAGGGGTGGGGACTTTCCCTTCACCGTCCATGCACCTTTCATAAAAAGGCTACATGTTAAGAATAGCCATGCACCTTTACAAGATCATTACAAAAGCATGCAAGCGCACTATTAATATATTATCTAATAATACAACAACAATATAATCCTATTAATATCTCAAAACTATGCATGGTGCTTGATCTTCTATTTGTCCAAAATAGCCCTTGCGTGCTCTCCAAGCCTCCTATAAAACATGCTCCACACTCCATGTCTATAATTAGCCTCAACTAGAAAATGGCTAAGTCATAATTTCATGCTATCCCGGCGTGTCTTGTTTCACCATAGTCCCATGTGCGTCTACACACCTTATTACCACATGCCCTATCCTTCTATGCATTCTATACTTAGGTTATATTTTATCATCCCAACATGCCTATTGGATAATGTGACATTATTATTATCATTGATGTCAAGTGGAATTGATGGAAAAAGGTGTTAAGGTGGTTTAAGATCCATTATGAGGTGTCATTCATCAAGAATGATGAAGGTTGATTGGTAGTGAAGTAAGTTGGTGTCATGAGATGTTGTCTTAGTGCTTTGACATGTTCTAGGTGTATGCTTCAAGTGGAAGTAGAGGTGAATATGAGATCTAGTAGTTGTTGAAGGTATGTATGAGGTCTATCATGTTGAGTAACCCATGTCAAAGCTATAGTGAGGACTATAAGATGAATAACATGTCAATTTCCTTGTGTCATGGGTTGAATCAAGCCATTCTAGTCCTTGTACTCGACCTAGTGGATGCATGTCATGAAGGTATGAAGTAAGAAGAACAAAGTGAGTTAATGTGATCATGTGGAGTGTGATATGATGATGCATAATAGGTGTCCAAGGGTAGATTTCAGTTGTATAGTGTAGGCAAAAGGTCATTTTGAAGCAAGAAAGAGAAGAAAAGGCATGTAGGCATGATTAAATCTTGGTGTTTGGAGAGTTTCTAGTGTGTATAGGTAAAAATAAAAGTTGGACATCATAAAGTGATCCAAAGGATCCTCATTAAGAAATTACGATCTATAATCTTCTCAGAATCAGTCATGACGGGTTGCATTACGTATAGAAAATTGAGATCTTTACGGTAGTATCTTGTTTATTGAAAATGAAGCATGTGTGCAGAAGATATAACCCACTGAAAATTTTGGCCAACTGGAAAAAATATGGACTATGCACAGTGACATAGATGCATGCACATCCACCAAGTAGACCAAAAAAATTATGGGAAGTGGCAAAAGTGGTATGAAGAAAAATTTGGTTTTTGACGCCGATCTTCAACACTCATTTATCGGATGGATGGGCACCACTATTTGCTGGTTAGGGCCCTCAGCTAGGGTCGAGACACTCTTTTTGTGGAGGGGTGCCTTTGCCTCTCCGATATTCATATTACCATTGCTGAGATTTTGTATTTATATGATCATGATTGTATTTAAAGGATGAATGTGGGATAATCTGCTATGCATTGTAAACATTATGCATTATGGCTTGGTGGATAGCTTGACTCGGTGAGTTGAGATGAACCAAATTGGTTGACCGAGTCAACCTTCCCACCTACATATCTCCACCACCTATCTAGCACCTCATATCTTATCTTCCAATGCTTCCAACTTATTTTCCATCTCCTCTAACTTCTTTTCCAACTCCCTTATCTCCTCGCAAAATACTCACCATCTCCTCTAATGCGGAACTTACCTCCTCACCAAAAACTTAGGAAAACAACCCAACCACCACATATCATGACTAATTAAATGGGGAAATGAAAACCTTTTAAACCGCTCCCCTACCTAATCCACACTTAATGTGGGACTAAGTTACAACATAGAAAATTCTAAGTGCATGAGGAGGCTTCAACCGTGGTCACCGTGATAAAAGGATAAGGGCTCGACCATTATGCCTGCGGTTTTGAAACTGTATAAAATAGGGTTAAGTGTTATTTTAAGGTTAATTGGTAGAATACTATGTACAATCAAATTCTTATTGTGAGATCTAGGAGAATAATTAGAGGAAAAATCTAAAAGAGACTAAAGTTGTTTTTGCAGGAATGTTATTGTGGCAATTAGAGAAGGTCGATATTAACCTTTTTGAAGCATTGTACGTGTATCAATTTTTTTAATATATGGGTCACATTTATATGGACCTAGAGACATAGGATCTAATGTAAAACTTCGTTAATAATTGTGTCTCATATTTATTTTGTTTTAGTCTGGGTTTTATCCGATTTAGACAGAGCTTGTAGTTGTAAAACATTAATTAAAAATTGGGAAAAGATGTAATGTTGAAATCAATACATGAAATCAGTTTTTAAAGAATTTTTGTGAATGCTTTGCAATTTTCTTATGATTTTGGATCATTAAGGAGGTTTTGTAGTGTTTTGAGAAAATTTTGAGGTCAACACATTGAAGAAATTGAAAGAAAAATCATTTTTGGTCATGTCAAGTTCTTAGAATGTAAAACCCAGCTCAAAGGTCAATGTTTTAGTGCTCATTCACATGTGAATTTTTTTATGTGAACATGGGAAATTCCTCATACTTGAGGCAAGTAAATGTTTTTTATATTTAGAATGAAGTTAAATGATGTCCTATCTTTTATGAATGATTGTTATGAAGATATGTTGGTCTAAAACCCTAGTTAACCCCTAACAACAGACAAATAGGGAATAATTGATATGTATGGCCATAAAATGATTTGAGAAAGAAAATGTGAAGGTTCATGGTTGAATATAACTACTATGTGCTCATTTTTTGCTGTGATCTCATGCTCAAGATCAATTGATAAGGTAAATAAAACTTTATTTTAGTGAAGATTTGATGGTACAAATATAATATGAAGCTTTCATGAAGAGAAATGAATTGTTTCAAAATTTTTGGAATGTCTCCTAAGTGATCATGAAAATATTTAGATAGGTTTAGTGGAGAAATTGAAGAAACATGTCTTCTAATTTGACCTACCGCTTAATGGCTTAAAGTGCTAAAACTAGTCTTATGGTTTGAAGTGTGATTGAATGTTTTACATGTTTTAGTAGTTATGAATGGGAATGAATATCTTTTTATGTCTCATGTGATGTGACAACACTTGTGATTTGATCGAGAGGGCCTAATCAACCCTAATGGGTGTGTTTTAGTTTGAGACCTAATGGCCTAATGAACCCTATTAGTCTTGTTAAGTACGTGTCATGAAACATGTGTGAAAGTAGGTTTTTATGCATTTTACATATGCATGTTAGTGATTGAGAAGGTGTGTCATGATTACCTTGAGATATTATAGGTGGTGGAAGAGCCTATAAGTAAATTGTGAGGTGTTAGTTAATGTTGTGTCAAAGACTAGTTCTTGGGACCTAATTACCAGCTTGACTAGTTTCAAAGATGGAAAGGTTTTGTAGTCTTATACCCTAACTTGGAGGTTGTTATAAATTTCATGAGGTATATGAAATCATGAAATTTCTATCCATATGATACTTTTGTCTTGGTGAGGTGTTTGGATGTGCCAAGTTGTTTGTCCTTGTAGATTTCATTTTAGGTGTTGGAAGACCTAATCAAGGTCACTTTTTAAATGGTGTACTCTATGGTGAAGATGGAGGTTAAAAAGGTGTTTTATATTGGTGGTGATAATTAGAGGATATCCATAAATTATTCAGAGCTTGTTGTGTTATGACAAAGTTTCTATATGCCCTTGAAGACCAAGAAGTCAGTCCGGAGTATATTAGGTCTATTAGGCCTAATTTAGCTAGTGTGCTATGTTCCCGATTATGACCAACCTATAGGGTATTGGGATATGATTTATGTGATTTTATAGATGTGTTTTCATGTTGGTGTGACATAAGTCAATGGCTTTTTCTGACCTAATTTTTTTATCAAGAGTCATGTATAAAAGGTGTGTTATATTGGGTCATTTGGGCTAGTTAGATGTATAAAGAGTTAAGTGAGCTAAAGGAGAGAAGGGAAGAGGTTATAAATCTCTACGGGTAGATAAAAAAGAGCATGAAGAGGTCAGGATATTAGATAAAAAGGATAGAAAGTTCATTAGACCTAATCAACACTATATGGTGCATGATTAAGCGAAGGAGAAGAAGGTGTGTTTTAAGAAGGTTTTTGAGGTGTATGAGATAAATCAGTGATCAAAATCAGTTATTTTAGCATCAAGGTCAAATGGTATTCATAATCGGGTGGTTGAGTGGGTTATTGATCATATTGGAGGGTTGTATCCTCCTTGTAGAGTGGGTGCTATACTAAATAAGGGTTGGTGCTCCTTGTGAAGTGACTGCTTCACTAAAAAAATCTTGTGTGATGTGTAATATTCATACATGCATTTTGAAAGTTTCAGTGGGTTTTCTTCCCCTTGAGGGTTTCCCACTTATATTTTGTGTTCTTTTGTACTTGTGTTCTTAATTTCTCTTATGGTTAATGGTGTATGCATTGTTTCTTGTTCCTAATGCTTAATAATTCACACATGTGCATGGTTGATTGATTTGAAATTTTAAGAAGACTTATTCACCTCCCTCTTAGTCATTGGTCTTCCAAAAGGCCAACTTAATATAATTAACAACTTTCTTCTTATCACCCTTCCAAAATGAATATTATTTATATATGAAAACACAAATGATTATGCTTATTCCTCATTATTGATTTCAAATACCCCAATTAATATGAGTTAATTCTCTTAGCTACACATATATAAAAACAAAAGGTCACATTTTTATTTTGTATTGAATGGGAAGGTCCTCTTTTTCATTGGCATTATAAAATATTAAAATAAGCTTGAATATTAAAGGTATTAAAATGAAAAATGATAAAATTGACCTTTAAGGTATATTTGATTTTTAATGTTATCAACTCTTGTGAAATGAGCTCAATGATTTAGACCTACTTACATTTTTATAAAGGTATTAGAATAATGAAAAATATATTTTACTATTTATGTATATATCCTTTACAGGATATTTCCTCTCACGTACTAAACTCATACTATTAAAATGTTTAAGTTCAATATGAGAATGCTAAGAATGGGTAGATGCACATTCTCTTATAAGCAATATAGAGGAGTACAAAGTTATTACCTATCACATACTTTGAACTCATTTATTTAGATTTATATAAATATTTAAGTTGAATATTACATTTATTATTTCTCTATATTGAATATATGAGAATATTTGGAATGAACATATGCCCATTCTAACCATTCTCATAAAGGAAAATATAGAGAAATAATAGAGGTTAAATTTTAAAAATTTAATTTAGGTAACATAGAGGAAGAATAAAGGTTACATTTTATGTTGTATGAGAATGAAAATTATCATAGGATTTTAAGTTTGACAATTCAAATATATTTCCTTGATATAGATGCATCTATTCCTTCTTCATATTGGTTGTATAAGAATGGGTATCTGCCCATTCTAAAAATTCTCATAAACTTTACACATAGGAAGAATAGATGCTAACATTTTATTTTGTATAGAATTGGAAACAACTTTTATTTTTTCATAGGTTTTATTGTTTAAATTCAATATTACTTGTATTTCTTGTATGAGAATGTTTAGAATGAGAATATGTACATTCTCATATAAGTAATATAGAGGTTAAATATTATATGTATTCTTCTTCTATATTGTCTAAGGAGAATGTTTAGAATGGGCATATGCCCATTCTTTTAAAATTTAAATTATATCCTATATTTTCCTCTATATTTACTTTATGAGAATAAGAATCTTCCCATAATATACATTTTTTTGTATATAATGGGTAGCTACTTGTTAACATTTATAGAGGTTTTAATGTTTATGTTCAATACTACTTATATTACTTGTATGAGAATGTTTAGAATTGACATATGCCCATTCTCATACAAGAAATATAGAGGTTGAATATTTCATGTATCCTTGATCTATATTACCTAAGGAGAATGTTTATAATGGGAAGATGACCATTCTATGCAAAAATGTAACCTCTATTCTTCATTTATATTGATTGTATGAGAATGGGCTTTTTCCCATTCTCGAACATTCTCGTAAAAGAAACATAGAGGACGGATATATGATACATTTTAATTTTTGTATATAATGGGTAAATAAATGTGATGTTTAACATATGTATTAATTTTTATGATCAATATTGCGTGTATTGATTACACATGGAAATTTTTAGAATGGGTAGATGCCCATTCTCATAAAGGTAATATAGAGGAATAATGTGGGGAAGAATAGGGGATATATTCAATTGGTTTGTATATTTCAAATGTGCGTATTCCCATTCTATCCAAAATTAAAATGTAACCTATATTATTTCTCTATATGCATGGATGTAAAACTATTATTAGACTAGAATTTGAATGATTAACTTTGGATGTGTTGTATTATAAAGATTAGGAAAAGATTATCAGTCGATTGATTGTAGTCATTATATGACATTATGGGGATCTTAAAGACCTTATGAGGAAGTGGTTAATAGGAATGTTTTCTTACCTTCATTCCATACTAATTATTAGACATTAGGAAGAACTTATGGGTTGGAAATGATAAGTTATCGAGTATTTGTACACACCAATATACATATATATATTGATGTATACACAAGCTTGTAACTTCCCTCATATTGATACTATAAAGGAATAATAGGTGTTATATTTTAATAGTGGAAATACATAGTTTCCATAATACCTCTATTAAGAATATGAGAATGGGTAGCTTCCCATTAATGAAAATAAAAATGTAACCTCTATTTTTTTCTAAGTTTCTGTATGATAATTCATGCAATGTTCAACTTAAAATTGAAATAAATCTAAATAAATGAGTTCAAGTATAAAATAGTTGATAAATTGTAAAGGAAATATACGTGGATGGTCACGCTTATTGTTCATTATTTTCATACCTCTGTAAAAAATATGAGAATGGGAAGATGACCATTCTCATATAGTTAATATATAGGAAGAATACTTTTGAGGCATAATACGATTAATATAGAGTCATAATATATTTTATATAGAGACATAATAGAGGCATGCAAATAAAATGATGGGGGACACGAACATGACCCCTTATCATTGTGTCTAGTGTAAACATCATTTGGAATATATTGGGTCAAGTTTAACCATCCTTTGGGATCCATGTTATAATCGGAGTCTTGATAAAAATGTTAATCATGAGGATTTGAAACCCTAGTTTTGTCGGGATTTATAAGGAATGAGTAATATACTGATTATAAATCCATAATATAAGTTGCCAAAGATTATAGATTATGATGTACATGATACAAAATGTAATAAAAAGAGCTAAAAAAATAGTAGAAAATAAAAGAGATAGAAGAAACTATATTTAATTGGGAAACCCTAAGCAAAAAACCCCATTGTCGTATTAAGAATCTCAAATACAATTTTTACCCAACACTTCCACTTCAAATCCTTAGTCTCACGAATGATTGCGGAGCTTTTATTTTATTTACAATGCAATGGTCATCCATATTAACAAACAAATGATATTCACTATCAATACCAATGTATACATTGGTCTATTAATAATCCCGCCGTGATTCAATATCTCTATTAGTCAATCACTTTGTTCCACTCTTAAATGTGGAAGACCATCATAATAAATTTTAATATATAAAATTTAAGATAATGTCATGTCGATTTATAAGGAATGAGTAATAGACTGATTATAAATCCATAATATAAGTTGCCAAAGATTATATATTACGATGTAAAAAATATAGAATGTAATAAAAAGAGATAAAGAAAATAACGAAATAAAAGAGATAGAAGACACTAGATTTAAGTGGGAAAAATCAAAGGAAAAAACCCCACTGTATGCGTATTAAGAATCTCGAATACAATTTTTACCTAGCACTTCTACTTCACTCCTTGGTCTCACGTAACGATTGCAAAGCTATTATTTTCTTTACAATGCAATGATCATCCATATTACCAACCTGACCGATCTTCACTATCAATACCAATGTATACATTGGTTTATTAGCAATCCCAAGAGGGAATGTTGTGATTCAATATCTCTATTAGTTAGTCACTATGATCCACTCTTAAATGTGGAAGACCATCATAATTAAGTTTAATACATAAAATTTAAGATAATGTGGGGTGTATAGTAGTGGTAGATATCTCACTTGAAATTACTACCCCAACACTCTCCCTTTATGTAAAGTGGGGAAGAACATGCAAAAAACATGTTAACAATAGTTCCTTATCCCAATTACAATCCATAAATCAATTTCATGATTTAGGCATGAAATTAATAGTCTTTTTCTGCGGTTTCTAGTTCTGCACAGCACTAAAGCAAAGTTCTCGTGGGTTTTTCAACTCCGTAGTACACTACCGCAATGTTTCGAGACTTATACAAGCCGCAAACAATTGTTCCATGGGTTTGTAGTTCCATGGTGCACTATAAAGCAGAGTTCCACAAATTTATACAAACCACGAAAAACACATTGAAAATTTTAGCAAGTTCATGAGAAACTATTTTTTCGGAGTTCAAAATAGTGTTCTAAGGATCCCATAAAATCCACAATACAAAGAAACATATGAATAAGGGAAATCATACATGAGATCTTCCCATAAATACATTCTTAGGACAATTAATTTATATAGAAAGACTTATATCAGATTATGGAGCCTTTTATAAACTAGGGCATACCCATAACTAATGCTTAGCTGGGATTTACAAGTAACTTCACATAGAGTGACACATTTACTTATTACAAAATGGAGGAATTATTGAAAGTTTACAATAGGATGTTAAGAGGTGGAATTTTCATGCACACTCCCCCTTAGTGGAAACTATGATAGGCCCAATAAGGCACAAAATTTGTAGAATTTGACAGAACACATTGGATTTGTGAAGATGTCTCGTAACTCTATCTTCACCAAACAGAACTTGAGATCAATATCACCATTCAGGGGTTTCTCTCTAATAAATTGCATAAGAAATTCAATCATTTGATCCTTTGAAGCTGAAATGGATTCTTAGAATGAGCAATACAACTCGACTATCACATAGAAGAGTCGTGATCCCTTTGACGCCCATATGCAACTCATCCAATAATCTTTTCAGCCACATAACTTCCTTTATAGCTTCCATATCACTTCTATACTTTGCCTTAGTAGAAGATATAAACACTCGTTGGTTGCTTATTTTTGTTCCAAGTAATGGTACCTAAACCAAACTTGAAAACATATCCATAAGTAGAATTTCTATCTGCACCATCACCATCATGATCATAACCACAATAGCCAAATAATTGTGCATCATTACAAGAATAATAAAACAAAACATAATTAACTATTACTTTAATATATTTCAGAATTCATTTCACCTTTTTCCAATGATCCTCATAATGTTCTTGCATAAATCTTGAGACTACCTCTTCTATATAAGAAATATCAGGTCTAGTAATAGTCAAATAGATTAAACTACCAACTAGTTGTCTATACAGAGTAGGATAAAATTTAACACAAGCTGGTTTAGGATCTAACTTGACACCAACTTCAATAGGAATGGCAACATGCTTATAGTCAATCATGTTAAATCTTCTAAGTAAATTGACAACATATTGAGATTGAGATGCAATAATAGACTTATGATCTTGAAATATAACCATGCTAAGAAAATGATTTAGCAATCCTAAATCAGTCATTTCAAAATGTTGTTTTAACCTTTCTTTGATCTTAACTATTAAATTTCTATCATCGCTAGTAATCAAAAGATCATTGTTGGACCTTTGAATAATTTGGCTAAGTACAAGAAGGCACGTGGGTGCACGGGGCCTAATTAAAGAAGGGCATGCAAGGTGAAGGCGCATAGGATAAGGTTTTAAAATGGTTTAGCAAAACCCTTGGCATGCACACAAGGCAAAGGAAGGGTTCTGGGACTTAGCCATATTTGATGTTCCTAGAAGCACACGAGAAAAGCATGACCCGATTACGCATGCGGAATGGATAAGGTGCCACTTGGCAACTTGGTGGCCACAAAAGGAATATTCCATGTGATAGAAGGATCCAGAAAGACATCATTGAAAAGAGTGGAGATCTCGGATCTAAGAAGGCATGCTCCCATGGAGGACCACTTTGACACTTACCAACCGATCTCTAACTTCGAAAGACATGACGGTGGTTTCTAAGGTTATAAATACAAGTGCTCAACAAAAGAAAAGAATAAGAGAAGAGAGGCAAAGCTCTAAAGAAATATAATGGAGGGTTCTAGGGGTTAGGGATTAGGAGAACTCTGGGAGTGATGACATGTTTAGGGGGATGGGTCTGTGATTATCCTTGGGGTATAAGGGACATAGTCCATTTTTGATGCATGACTTGGCTCTCGCATTGTGATATAAAGGTCTCATAATGGTTTCATGGAATGTAATATGGTAATTAAACATGCTGATATGAATATAAGGCTCTATTGTAAACCATATACATGTTCATGAGTATAGTCCTTATGCATTTCCTTTATGAATGGACCAATTACATATATGCTACTTGTTATTTCTCTTTTCTAGATGTAATGAGATGATAACTCGTTCTAGGTTCTTAAAATTTTGTATAGTTCTTTTCTATCCTTCTACATTTTATTATCTATTATAAGATTATGTATTCTCACAAGAATCACATAAAGGAGAGAATCGAACCTGCGCATGCCTCGGGTGAGCACTTATCTCCACCGGTGATAGTCCGATGTGCATGGGATTGGACCTATTGGTTTAAGGGTATAAAAATGAATACATCTTGGTTTCATTTCGGGACCTCTTTTTGAAGTTGTTGTGAGAAATGACATGCATATTTATCCCTGTGATGTGTGATGATAAAGCATATGACCTTAGAAAGTGTTGAAACATGGTTCAAGAGCACAAAGGATGAGTTTTCTCAAAGATTTAACACTGGACCTGAGTTCGATGCACGTAGATGGGTAGAAGAGAACCTATACCATGAGTTATATGAGACATTCTTCTATTATTTCCCAAGTAGAACTATATGAATGGCTTTCAACATATGCATCCAGATCGAGATGGTACTATAGATCACATGTATGGACCCAAGATGACTATCATAGAGGTTGTAGGATGCAGATCTGACTTGGACGCGTGCTATTGATCACTGGTGGAAGAGAGTGCTAACCATTTATACTTTAGAATATGCCATTTCTATGTATTCCTACCAAAGTTGTTGAGTTTGAGTTTCTGAGGGAGCCCAGAGGATCATTTTTGCATGTTATTCCTTTGGCTATGAAGATCTTGGTCATTACCTTGAGTTTAGAAGCATTTCCCATGGCTGCCTAAGATTATATGAGCAGTGGGAGAGGAAGTTAAGGTGGAGAAAGATGGTGGAGATTGGAGCTAAGAAGGAAAGGGAGGAGAGATGACTCAAGTATAGTGAATCTCATGAAAGGGAGATGACTAGACAACATGAGGTTGCAAGTGTGATGGATCTATGGAGGCAGACATTACGGGAAGGATTTGAGGTTCACACAGAGACATGGAACCTGAGCAGTCTGTGCTACCCTATATTGGAAAGCATGGGAGAGAATCCCCTTCATCTTCTGATGAGAGTTTGTCATATGGAGAAAGAAGAGCCGTCGACACACATCTGAACCCACCTAGTGACCAACCCCTGGCACTTGGTTTTCTAGATCAAGGGAGAAGTATTGTTAACCTAGTTGGTATTAGTGGGAGTAACTAATATGCACCCAAGAGATATAATTTCTCATTTGGGACATCCATGGTTGTGTAATCCATTCCTGTATTTGGAGGAATTTTTGGACAAGGTGCAAGTACACAAGTTTGGGTATCATGTCTAGGAGTGACGCGGGACATACAAATGGTAGTGGAACAATATCACAAACCATTAGCACATAGTTTAGTGGAGTGTTGGGAATACTAGGCACGACCACTTCATGCCCTTTTCACGGGCAGGAGGTGGATTTGGTGGGTCAGGAGGAACACGAATGTGTGGATCTAGTGGATTTGGTAGAAGAGGAAACACCGGAGGGAACCAAGGCTCTGGATCAAGAGGAAAGGACCCCAGCCACCTCCCCAAGTGTTTTTGAGATGTCTTTTACATTTACCAGACTATAGGGGTATTGAAGATGTGAAGAGCATGTGCACAAGTGTGAATTACTATGGCGCGTGAAAGGGATCACTACCCCAGAGGAAAGGCAAGTCAGTTTACAACAACATTGCAAGGACACACACATAGTTAGTATAGAAAGTATGACCCCCATCGACAATGGTAGAATACACCATGTTGAATAATGCCTTCCTAACAGAGTTCCATATCCCTAAGTTTGAGTAGAAGAGCATCAACACTCTGAAGGAGATCCAATAGGGAATGACAAAGAGTGTGTGGGAGTATGATGCACGTTTCAATACTCTCTTTCTAAACTATCCTATGACATTCATCCTTCTCAACATGATTAATGGTTTGTTGGAGGATTGATATCACCATTTATAAGGGCTCTGTCACACAAGACTTTCATAGACCGACGCGAGGCATTGGAAGCTACACTACACATCGAAGTTGTTGGGAGCATCGATACTCATGTTAGTCCTTTTCTAGAGGCTCAAATTATTACAATGGCCAAGTAGTTGGAGAAGCTATCTACAAAATTAGTGCATGAGGTTCATAGTGGGATTTGGTGTACATACTACAAAGTGGAAGGGCATGCAAAGGATAGTTTCCCTCGAAATTCGATACGTGCTTATGGTGATAGACTGTGAGATCTACCATGGGGATCATGATGCAAGTAGGTTCCCTCTACTACAATGCGTAATCCACAAGAATGTTTCTTTCTATTGTAAGATTTGTACCTCTATGACCCATGATACCAAGGATTACAGATTGATTGATTATATCCATGATGTTATTGATCTAGGTGTGTGCCACACTAGCCTTGCAAGTAGTTCCAAGGATGATGACCATCGTTATGAAGGCGTGTAGATGGAGGAGCACGTGGAAGAGGTTTTCATGGAGGATTTCATGGTCATGTAGTAACCATGGTGGAGGATGAAGTGAATTCTCATGAGGAACTTGTTATAACTGTGGATCTACAAAACATTACAAATGTGAGTGTCCTGATCTGTTACAATGCTCATGGTGTGGAAAGAAACATAAGTACAAAGAATGTCCAGAGCTCTATGAGCATATGAACCAACAAGCACTGGAAGGACAAAGGCACTAGGATGGTGAGCATCAAGAAGGCCATTCACAATGTGGATGCCACGAGTGGCACGTGTGAGTCAGGGATAGAACCTATACTGGTGACGACGCGAGTAGAGGCCATGCACATGCTAGGAGATGCCAAGACAGAGGACACTAGTTTCAAGAGAGGAAGTGATACATGGAAAATACCTGGACCCTACTCATCAAAAGGAGGTGTATCAAGAAACTATGGATGTGATTCAAAGTTTGCAAGGGGAGATCCAATGTCTAAAGGAGCAATCAAGGTAGTTGGAGAAAGGAAGAATGCCGAGGCTCCAAAGGATGACTTGGATGAGGTAAAGGAAGTATGTAGGATGTTAAGGAAAGAGAATATTATTCCATTGTTAGGAGAATGGTTGAGAGAGAAGGTACCACGCACTAAGTAGAGCACGAAAGGTAAGGTTTTACATGCAAACCTTCCTCCTCACAACCTTGACTATGACAAGGAGATTACTTTGAATGTGGTTGTTGATGGATGGCTTCTAGTAATATCCTCATCGACACAGAGTAGAGGTCAATGTTATTACCTTAGATTCCTGACATCAAATGGGAAGGCCCACATTACAGCCATCTTTGAATGTGTATATATGGAAAAAAGACTAAGGAAATGCCCATTGAGTCCTGAAGGATGCATTTATCACCATTCAAGGGGCCAAGTTCACTGGAGACTTCAAATTCTTGGCACTCGCCAAGGCAGAAAACTTTCTAGCATTGCTTGGGCACCCATGGTGTTACAAGAACAATGTTGACTTGTAGTTTAACAAGGGGTATATCAGATTTGAGAACAAGGAAGAAAGGGTGATCATTCCTTTAATATATGGGAAATCAATGCCCTATACTGAACCATTAGGAGAAGAAGTCCTTGATAGAATATATGTGTGCTCCATCAGAGATCCTAAGATAATTCACCCCATGAAGGGAGTTATCTAGTTTGAAGATGCTTAATCCTTGAGTGATACCACTAGCATGGCATGCGAAAATTGGGTGCATGGGACCTATGAGTTGATTGGGTGACAGTTGAGAGGATATATAACAAGGGTAACAAAGGTGCTTCAATCAAGCACTAGGAGGAAAGAAGTTGCCAAGTTACTCTGGAGGAGCATATCCTATTTTTTTTGTGAGAAATGGAAGCTTAGTGGAAAAATGAGGGTGAGAGGAGGGGAATGCTCAATTATAACCTACTCGAAACTACAGTGCACTGGTGGGCTACACATCAGGGAGAACCTCCTAGAGTGGCATGAGGTAAGAATCACATTTTTGTAAGGTTCTCCAGGAGCAACGTGCCCACGGTCATACAAGACTACCATGGTAAAGAGATCACCTCATTTCATATCCAAGATGTGAGAAGGCCTCGATGGGAAGCATAAGCATTACCACCTTCTCTATGGGTGCATAAGTTGTATTTTACCTTACAAGGATGTGCACACACATGGTATATTCATTTAGAGATGCATCATCAAATAGGTAATTGGCTGGAGTTGGCGGATGATCTCATTCAAGCTTTATAGTATAAAAGTACAAAGCCATCAATGGATAAGGCGTTGTAAGTAATCAAGTGCCTTACAATGGGAGATAGTGATATAGTAGAGGATAGGCTACTAGAGTTTCTAGGTGAGCCTTATTTGGAGACGTGCCTCAATGAAGAAGAATCAGAGGAAGTATAACTTGAGCGCGTTTGCATGGAAAAAGAAAAGGAAAAATGGTCTATGTAGTAGATGGTGAAGAGATGGAGAATTTGGATGTTAACCATTTTGGAAGGTACATGTGAAGTCATAGACAATGCTGATGAGCGAGCACGTGCCTATCATGAGCCCTTAAAAAAAATAAGGTTAACATTGGAATGAGACAAAACCTAAGGAAGCCATCATTGGGAGACTATTGGTCAGAAAAATAAGTTTCAAAGGTCATTGATCTGTTGTGTGAGTTCTAAGATTTTTCCCTCACGGGTACCATGAACTCAAAGTAATTCACCATTCCTTGGGGAGATGAAGATCAAGTTAAAGGAAGGTGTGTGCCTCGATTCGAAAGAGGCCTTATTAGATGAATCCAAATTTATGCGTATGGTCAAGGAAGAAATAGACAAGATGATAGCATATGGTATCATTGAGGTAGTGGAAGAATCAGAATGGATAAGCCCAATGGTCATCAGTATCAAGAAGGATGGAAGGATAAGAATTTTTGTTGACTATAGGGATCTGAATGTAATATGTGTCATCGATCCTTTTCAACCCCTTTATTAAAGAAATTTTAGAGGAGTAGCTGGGTGTGAAGTCTACTCTTTCATGGATGGGTTCTCAAGGTATCACCAAGTCAGGATTGCAAAGGAAGACCAAGAAAGAAAAATTTTCCATTGAATGGGGAAGTTTTTCCTACACATGGTTATGCCTTTTGGATTGAAGAATGCACTTGCTATGTTCTCATGCATCGTGGTACAAGCATTTCAGGACTTCATCCATAAATTTCTTCAAGTTTACTTGGATGATTGGACTGTGTATGGATTGGTGAAAGACCATTGTGACAATTTAAGATTGATGTTTGAGAGATGTCAACAATTAAGGATATCCCTCAACATTAAGAAATGTGTCTTTGCTACTCCATTTGGAACCATGTTAGGACACATTATATGTAAAGAAGGCTTACTAGTGGATCCACCAAAGTTGTAGTTATTGTGGGATTAGGGGAGCCTACTAATCAAAGCACAGTGTGTGGATTCCTTGGGCATGAGGTACTACAGAAAATTCATCAAGGGATATGCAAGATCACCATGCACCTTTGGAGGAATTATTAAAACACAAGAGTTCCTTCCATTGGGGAGAGGTGCAACAGAGGGCATTTGACACTTTGAAGGATAGGCTTGTCACGACACCCATACTACATTTCCCCTCTTGGGATAAGCCTTTCCATGTGCATGTTGATGCCTTAGGGACAACTATAGGAGAAGTACTAGCACAACCTAGTGAGGGAATTGTTGATCATCCCTTGTGCTTTGCAAGTAGAAAGTTGACACCAACAAAATAATTACATAACTATTGAGTGTGAAGCATTGTCTATGATCTATGC
Organism: Taxus wallichiana var. yunnanensis; assembly: GCA_018340775.1. NCBI lineage: Eukaryota > Viridiplantae > Streptophyta > Pinopsida > Cupressales > Taxaceae > Taxus > Taxus wallichiana. The sequence continues at coordinate 584,181,849 of CM031243.1, forward strand.
ACTGCATAAGTTTAGGTAGTATCTATTGGCAACACCATTTATATTCTACACAGACCACATGGCATTGAAATACTTAGTCAAAAAGCTCGTGTTGCAAGGATATATGTCGTTGGGTCTTATTATTTCAAGAGTTTGAGTTCATAGTGGTTGTGAAACCAGGAAAAAGTAATTCAGACCCACCACTTATCAAGGATTAACTCAGGGGAGGATGCACAAAGCATTGAGGATACCATGTCAGACATGCAACTATTTAGGTTGTGGCACACCCTCGGAATTGGAAGATATCACAATGTTCTTAAAAATAGGTATGATACCGAAGGGATGAAGGATCTGGAGAGAAAGTAGTTAGCAATACATGCACCACACCCTACATGTTGATTAGTGGAGACTTGTATAAGTTGGGTCGTGATGAGGTTCTATGCCAATGTGTATTGGAGTATGAGCACGTGGTAATTATGGAGGAAGCATATGGTGGGATTGCAGGAGGACACTATATAGGAAATGCTACCACGAAAGATTTTACTAGTAGGGCTTTGGTGGGAAACCATCTACCAGGATTGTATTGAGTTTTGCAAGGCTTGTGACCATTGCCAGTGCCTTGGAAAACTTGGAAAGAGAGATGAAATTCCTTTGCGACCAATAGCCAACACTGAACCATTTGAAAAATGGGAAATCAAATTTGTAGGGCCAATTTCGCCAATTACCATGCGAAGGACTGGTTCATGGTATATCATTACTTGCACTTGATTACTTAACACGTTGGGTAGAGGCAACACCTATGAAGGATTGCATCACAACGAAAACTCTATATATTTTTATGGGAGAACATAATCAATAGGTATGGTTTTCCTTTAAGTTTAACAAGTGATAGAGGTACACACTTTCTCAATGAAATGGTCAAGATTATGTTAGTAGAATTTATGGTGGCCCATCACAAGACTACCCCTTATCACCCTCAAGAAAATGGAACTACTGAGGCATTTAAAAAGATACTAAGTCACACATTGACTAAGATCTGTGACGTTGGAAGATAGGATTGGGATGACAAAGTATCATCTATTTTATGGGCATACAGACAACCTACAAGAGGTTGAACAAGGCCACACCATTTCAATTGGTGTTTGGCATGGAGAGGTTGTTTTACTAGTTGAATTCATGTTACCATTGCTATATATAGCACATGTAGGAGGGTTAGCTGATGAGAAAGTGCTGGAAGAAAGAATTGATAAGTTGATGTAGTTAGATGAAAGGTGATCACTTGCTAGATGGAGTCAGAAGACAAAAAGCAAGACAAAAGGCATGGCATGATCATCATATCAAGAACAAGAAGTTTGAGGTTGGGAAGATGGTGTTTTTGTATGATTCCAAGTATCTACGCCATCCTGGGAAGTTGAAAGTCCATTGGTTAGGACCCTACATCATCTCGTACATCCTTGATTCAAGAACTTTCTTGCAGATTAAAGTGTTGGATGGGATGAGATTACTAGGTCATTTCAATGGGAGTAGGTGAAGCCCTACTATAAATAAGTCTTCTTGGTGTTTGTAATAAGGTAGTGTTGCCAATTAGTCTAGAATTTCCCTTTATGCTTTTTCTTTCTTGTGTTTCCCGTTCATTTCTTGTTTGTTTTTTTTTCTCATTTTTTTGCTTTGTTATGCCAAACCACATTATTTTCCAAGGTTGTGTATGCATAGAGGACCGCACATCTATTTTTTAGTGTGGGGTGGAGTAATGCAAAATATAATCCTACAATACAAGTTAAGTGGCCCAAGTAGAAGGAAGCGCGTAAGGTTGAGAAAGCATGTGAGGAAATGGTGGATGATAAATTATGGTGTCAAAAAGGTTATAACAAAGACCATGTATAAAGGATGAAGAGTGCAAGAACAAAATGAGGTAGGTAAGGTAAAAATCAAGAAAAAGGATAGAAGAAGTGCCTTGGTGCTGTTGATGCACATGTAAGAGTCTTTAGTCCATTTGGATTTGTGCATGCCAAAAGGTTGTCAAGTTTTTCACGCAGGATTAGGTGCATGTGGGTAAAAGTTCTTGAGGTCAGTTTTAAGGAAAAAGTCACATTTAGTGTCAAGTACGGTGGTAGGTGGTATAACATTTAATGCTAGAAAGAAGGAAAAACTATAAATATGAATTCGGGCACATCATTATTTTACCTTGTGATTACGAAGTGAAAGAAGCTCTTGCAAACTAGGGCATCCAGAGAGAAATTTGTGTGAAGGAAGAAGAATCCAAGAAATTTGAGTGTGTGACTAGAGTAGATCTGTGAACCAAAAGGAAGGAGTACACGGGCATAAGGAAAGGTTGTGTGAAGAGCACCATCTTGTGGAAGGTTTTCCTAGTTAGGGTTTGGCAACTAGGGCATGGAGAAAGAAGGATTCATTCCAGGAGTTGAAGCCTTGGAGTTGAATTTGGAGGGTAGCAGAGTAATAGAGAGCAGAGTTAGAAGTCCGTAGTTGATCCCGATAGAAAATATGGCACCCAAGAAACCAACCATTTCACCAAAGAAAACAAAGGGCAAGGGAAAAGGAAAGCAAAACTACTACCATCGTGAGCACCAATGAAGAATGGTATGCAGAAATGTAGTACCCAGATGGGGTATTACTAGGAAAATAATGGGAGTCACACTTGTGAAAGATGGCCGTGAGAAATTATAACCATCACAAACACAATTGAGAAAGAAATGGCATTAGAGTTGGTCCATCCAACTAACAAGAGGATGCTAGATGGGATGCCTATTTACAATGACGAGGTGAAGGTCAAATTGGAGAAGGTGATTGTTGTAACTATATGAGTTGCCTTACTTTGGCAAGCCTGAGCACCTTTATCAATGGTTGATGTCACACATGCATGAGGATCAATTTTATTTTGTGGGGTGCAAGATGCATAACACCACAACTGATATCCAAGTTCACATGCCTCATTTGTGAAGGAGATAACATAGATGATGATCTGAGTAACAAGGAGGCTATCAAGGAGACTGTAGCCACATATGAATACAAAAAGGGGTCACGATACTTTGACATCACCGAGATTCTAGACCTTGTTATGAGGATGGCCACGTGCTTGGTGACCAAGCTCAATGATTAGGAATGATGGACACAAGTGAACAAGGCATGGCTAAATGTATGCTCAGAAGATATCAGAGGGAACAATCTATAACTTGTCCACTTTCATCATGGATGAGATCATAAGCAATGGAGGGGAGAAAATATATTATTTGAATAACGTCCTCCTCACCATTTTATTTTCAGAGATTGGAGTGCCGATGGGCCAGAAAAGTTTGTTTGGGAGTATCCAGAAGAGGATCCCTCACCCGCAAAAAGGTTTGTGAAGTACACTTGTGAAACCATGATGACCACTCACAAGGCACTTGGAAAAGTGGTACAAGTGAATGTGATGCATTCGAGTAGAATGGAGGATCCCAGAGATAGTTACCAATGCTCATGGATGGAGAGGCAGAGTTTTTAGTGTATCAACATTTTTGCATTGGCATATTTACATTGATAGATGGGACTATGAGTCCATGTGCTAACTACCCTTCTCCTTCACCGCACAATACTTCCAAGCCGGAGTCAATCAGTTCAAGGAGGCCAAGAGACTAAGGTTCGACCTTAGTGAGGTAGATCTAGACCACCATGAGCTACACTAGAAGCTCATCTACCCAAAGAAGTGCACATACATGGAGAAATATGTCTCCCATGAAGTACAAATGATGAAGCCTTTAACATTGCCAATTGTAGGGAGGACCACAACAAGGGTGTATCTACGCATAAGGCCAAATTTTGAAAAAGTGTGCTTACTTGAGAATGATGTCTCCATTCCTGAAGACCCTACAGGAAGGAAGAATGTCACACCAAGGAAGAGAGAAAGAGAAGAGGTGCAGGAGAAGAAGGCACCAAGTGTTCAAACCACACAATGGTGGGCACCAGAAGCAAGCGCTAAGCCTAGTACTTACACACAGAGAAATAAGTCTCCTATCAAGGAGAAGAACCCAAAGAAGAGGCACTAGAGCATGAAGAGCACCTCACCCATGAGGAATCACCAAGGGAGACATCACCTATCAAAGAGAAAGAAAAGAAGAATCTCCTATGTATTGGAATCCCTAGTAAGAAAGAAGAAGAAGGTGACAGATGAGGCAGACTCAGAAGAGATGAGAGTCTAGATGCCTACATTAGTGACAAGGATGATGATGATGAGATCCTAAAGGAGGTGAAGACCATCTTGTCTATGAGATATATGATTCTAGGAAGAAGGAGATGAGGAGTATAAAAAGAGGATGAGGAGGAGAATGACGAAGAAGAGATTGAGGCTCAAGGAAAGGGGGTGAGTGGAGAAGTAAATACAAAGGATCAAAGGACCCAAGCCTCATGAAGGAACATGTAGAAGAGGCCACAGAGAGAGAAGTGGTGGGAATTATCAAGGACCTAGTAGAACAAGAGGTAGAACACAACACAAATGAGGTGCTGAAGGAAGTTGAGGAGGAAAGCGTAGGAAAATAATATGGCAACATGGGGGAGATCCCAGTTTGGTTGTAAGCTTTCCAAGGGCCACACACATAGGGAGAAAGAGCACAAAAGAAGCACAAGGTCAAGGAATGGGCTACATTGATGATCCAATAAGGTGTTTCATGCGCACTTTTAGAGCACCATACCAACAAAAAACTCTTGGCCATGGCTTCATTTGATGAGGAAGGTACATACCCTCGGATGAGGAAAATGCTATCATGGGCATTTGAGTCCCACATTGATGAGCCCAAATTTGAAATAAGCCAAGGAGCATTGATGAAGGTCAAAAATAAAAGGAATAAACCCCTTGGTGAATGCTCAACAATTATCAGATGAGAAAATCTGCAACACGCTCAACAAAGTTTTAGTTGAGGTTGAAGCCAGACTCTTCAGAAGAAATGATAGGGTGAAGTTCCTAGAGGTAGAGCTAGAGAAAAGGAGGAGGAGATCCTTAAGAAAATCAAGGACCTGAAGTAGGAGGGGCTAATTAGCACTTAGTTAAGGCATGAGTTAAAAGATGAGAAGGCAAGGTGTGTGAGGTATACAAGAAGATAGAGATGATCATAGATGCCATTTTCTTGAAGCATCTAGACTTAACACCACCCGCATAAAAATATGGATCAACCTTACAGTGCCTAGAGGACTTGACCCACATACTCACTATGGAGAGGTGGCCACTTGCCTTAGAATCCACAAGAGGGTGTTGGCGTGCCAAGAAAAAGAGGATAAGATGAAGGTTGTAGAAATTGTTTCTCAGTACAACAAGATCCTCACCGATGTAAAACCATCGTGTAAGTTGTTGAGGCTTCCTATGATAATTGCATGGATAGGGATAGAGTGGCAAGTATCTTGGTTTCCACCCATGAGACAAACTCAAGGAGTTCCAAGAAAATAATAAGGGGAACAAGGCTGAGTGAGAAAAATCCTAGCCAAAGTGGAGAAGAAATCAGAAGCAATCGAGACCTTGTGGGGCTCAATCAAGAACCAGCTGAAATAATTGTACCCCCAAATCACTTGGAGGATGGACGTGCTCAAGGATTTGGGAAAAAAATTAGAGGGGATCATGGAGATAATGAATGCCAAGGGAGAAGGGATAAGCTTTGAGGAGGTAAGTGCCCTAGTAGGTGACCTCTGTCAACAAGCACAAAATGAGGTTGATGCCTGGGATAAGTTGGAGGCAGATTTGAGGAAGGATTTCCCTCTCCTCCTTCAATAGTGATCGTGATCCCCCCCATTCTTTCATTCTTTCCCCCAATTCTTCACTCCATTATTTATTCAACTTTTCAGATCCCATTCATTCTTTATTCATTAAATAAAGTTTTCGAGGATGGAGAAAACATGCGTAGTGTGGGGTGATGTTGGACCTCTGAATTATTTGGCTAAGTACAAGAAGGCATGTGGGCACGTGGGGCCTAATTAAAGAATGGTGCACAAGGTGAAGGTGCACAGACATGGTTTTAAAAGGGTTTAGCAAAACCCTTGGTGCACACACAAGAAAAGGAAGGGAAGGGTTATGGGACTTAGCCATATTTGATGTTCCTGAAAGCACATGAGAAAAACATGACTTAAATGCGTATGCGCATGGGAATGGATAAGGTGCCAGCATAGTAACTTGGTGGCCAAAAAGGAATATTCCATGCGATAGAAGGATCTAGAAAGACATCATTACAAAGAGTGGAGAGCTCGGATATGAGAAGGCATGCTCCCATGGAGGACCACTTCGACACTTGGCAACCGATCTATAACTTCAGAAAGGCATGGCGGTGGTTTCTAAGGTTATAAATACAAGTTCCATGATAGAAGAAAAGAACAGGAGAAGAGAGGAAAATCCTCTGAAGAAATATAATGGAGGGTTCTAGGGGTTAGGGATTAGGAGAAATCTTGGGAGTGATGGCATGTTTAGGGGGATGGGTCTGTGATTATCCTTGGGGTATAAGGGACATAGTCCAGTTCTGATGCATGACTTGGCTCTGCATTGTGATATGAAGGTCTGTAATGGTTTCATGGAATGTAATGTGGTACTTAAACATGTTGATATGAATATAAGGATCTATTGTAAACCATATACGTGTTCATGAGTATATTCCTTATGCATTTCCTTTATGAATGGACCAGTTACATATATGTTGCTTGTTATTTCTCTTTTCTGGATGTAATGAGATGACAACTCATTCTAGGTTCTTAGAATGTTGTATAGTTGACTATTGGCCTAAGGTTATACAAATGACTACAATCATTGACATAAATAATGATAATGATAATATGATTATTTTAAAACTTAACAAATAGATCATTATCAAAATAGTAGTTAGAGAAGCCAAGATCTTGAAATAAATTGTTAATTTTAACATACTAAACTCTAGGAGCTTGTTTAAGACCATACAAGGACTTTTTAAGCTTACATAGACAAAATTATTTACCAGGTTCTTCAAAACCTTTAGGATGATGCATGTAGATTTCTTATTTTAAGTCACCATTTAAAAAAGAATTTTTAACATCCATTTGGTGAATCTCCCAACCATATTAGGCAGCCAAAACAAGAAGAATTATAATAGTGCTCATTTTAGCTATAGGATAAAAATTCTCAACATAGTCAAGACTAGGTTTTGAGTGAAACCATGAGCTACCAGCCTTGCCTTGAATTTTTCTATTTCTCCTACAGAGTTATATTTGAACTTATACCACCACCTAGACCCTATAAGGTTTCTTTTAGAAGGAGGAGGGAATAGTTGCCAAGTATTATTTTTAATCAAAGCATTGTATTCATCTTTCATATCCTAAATCCATCTATCATCTTGATAGGATTCTTCAAAATATTGTGGTTATACCTCATAAAGGGTCATCAAAGCATGATAAGAGTGTTGAATATGAGTTAACTTTCTAATATTAGCAGGATGAGAGTATTGAAAAATACTTTGAGCCCATTTAGGAACCTTGTGATGCAAGAAATTTTGAGAAGACTCCCCCTCAATCTCCATCATATCTAGATTAGGATAATCAACCTCTTGAAATTTTGTTTCCATAATGTTAGGAGAAATATTATCAGGCTCTATCTCAAGAGTAGCAGAGGAGGGTTCATGAGAAGCATCACATAATGTATTTTCCAAGACTTGAATATTTCTATTTTTAATAATGTCATACTTGAAAGGATCATAAACTCTCAGTCCTATATTTCTACAAACATATCCAACAAATATACATGAATAGGAGGTTAGATCAAGCTTCTTACTTTTAAATTTAGGAATAAAGATAGAAACATAGCTACAAAATATTCTTAGGCGAGATATATCTAGTTTTTGTTTTGTCCATAATTCCAGGGGTGTAGTTTGATGAAGTGATTTTGTAGGAACTCTATTAAGGATATAGAATGCAATATTCATGGCTTCTACCCACAAAAACTTAGGCACATTAGATGCATGAATCATAGTCCTAGCCATTTCTAGGAAAATCTTATTTTTCCTTTATGCAATACCATTTTTTGAGGGGAATAGGGAATAGTCAACTCTCTTTGAATTCCATATGACACACATAACTCATAAATTTTTTTCTTGACATATTCACCTCCATTATCAGTTCTAATTATTTTAATTTTCATATTAGAAGAATTTTCAACTAAAGCTTTAAATTCTGAAACTTAGACAAGACATCAAAATTATTCTTAATGAAATAAGACCTAGTCATTATATATAAATCATCAATGAAGAAAATGACATATAAAGCACCACTGAGAGAAGGAACTTCAAGTGGACCTCTCACATCATTGTGAATCAGTTATAATAACTAAGAAGAATTGGGATCATGATGTTTGTGAAATGGTTCAACATGTTGCTTACCACGCATGAAAATTTCACATGTCTCATGATCATATTTTAATTTAGGGATACCAAAAATAAGACTCGGACATAAAAACATCAAATATATAAGTTTCATTTTTTTGAATACCAGAAGAAATAACATTACTGAACTTATCTTTTACATACCACTTATCTTGCGAAAAACAACTTTACAATTTTCTTTAGTTAGCTAAGAGAAATATAGAAGATTATTTTTTAGTTGAGGAACATACAAGACATTCTTAATTATTCCATTTGACAATTTAACATTGCCACAAACTTCAGATCTAATAATGGAGTTATCTCCTAGATAGATATTTTCCTCACAATTGACAACATCTGAGAGGATACCAGAGTACAAGTCATGTGCCTAGATGCACCACTATCAAGAATCCATTCATTATCATTTGAAGCTGAAAGGGAAGTATACAAGGCAATAGACTACTCAACATTATTTGCATGATTTTGCTTGTGATTTTGATTTTTCTTTTGATTTTTAAATTTACTAGTTTTAGTATTTTTAACAAATTTGTTGGATTTTAAATTGCAGCCATACTCTTTATAACCAAAATTTCCACATTTGTTATATGTTCCATTAAATTTGTCTTTAAAGTTATGACTGTTCTTAGTAGAGTTAGAATTAGGATTAGATTTGAATCTTGATCGATATTAAAATTCGATTATGATTGTTATTATTCCTATACTGAGAAGATTTATGATTATGAGAGAATAGAGCTTGAGAAACAGTCTCTTTTGAATCAAAAATTTCCATCACTTGCTCTTCTTGAATTATCAGAGAAGACAAAGTGTCGATATTAGGGAAATCCATCTCATTATGATATTTAGAATTAAGAATAGAGATGTAGTTTCTGAACTTTTCATGAATGTTAATCTGAATTATAAAGTATAGAAGCTTATCTTGAAATAATTCACAATTACAACCATCTAGTTGATCTTTAATGTTCTTAATTTTAGCTAAATAGTTGACTATTTTCTCATCCCCTTTCATAGGAGTTGTAAATAATTCCATAATTAGCTTAATTATCTTTGACATGCGACTACCTTAATGCATAGTCTCTAATTTTTCCATGCATCAACAGGGGAGTCCATATGTCCTATATGCATTAAAAATTCATCTCTTATGCTTTGAAATAGGACATAAAAATATTCCTGAGATCTTTGGGAGAAGGAACTAAGGTTTTAAGGGGTTGATTGCTTCCAAATGTGGTTGTGTCTCCACACCAGTCACAAGATCCCATAGCTTCCTAGCCATAAAATATGATTTTAATCTTACTCTCCAAATATTATAATTAGTTCCATTGTAAAGTTGATACTTATCCATAAAAGACTAGCGAAATAGCCATTTTTAATGTTTAGGCAATATTGGAAATGAATATAGCTAAAAGTATGAATCAAGGAAGCCAAACAGAGGAAAAAAAAGCTACAAATCTTCTTTTTAGTTATATTCTTGCAAATGGATTAACAAACATGAAAATAGGCTATAGAAGGCCATAGAGAAAAATATTTAAGCTACTCAAATTTTGGAATCTATGAGATAAAGTTTTTAGAAAACCTCGTAGAACACAGCTTTGAAAACCCGCATAATGAAGAAAATTAAGAAACCTGTGGTATAAGGAAAATTTAAAACTCATGTATAAAGAAACTTTAAAAAAGCCAAGGTATAAAGAAAATAAAATTTGAAACTCGTGAAAAGCTAAATACACATGTCAATTTTCTATTAGATCACACTTCATAGTCCAAACAATTAAAATAAAGGACAAACAAAATGAGAATAAACATGGACATGTTCTATTGGTTCGTAAATGATAGAGACTGATAAAGTCTTAGTCAAACAATCCCAATTGTAAAAAATATAGCGATTAACAAAAGAAACTTTGTGGTTTTCCACTAAAATTTAAATATATTTCTTCAGTGAACTTAAAGTCCCTGCAACAAGCCAAACTTTAAAGCAAATTTTGGGCCCAAAATCAAAATGACAGGTGTCACAATCTTAGCGGCTAAGATAAATTAGAGACTGATACCCTAAAAGGTAGAGTCGACACTTGTGAAGACCAAACAATATAATATTAATACACGTGTCTAAATGTAATTGGTTCACACTTCACAATGCTACTAAAATACTAAATAAAATATGAATACATGTGGATCCTTTTAAATGGCTCACTTTTCGCAAGACCGAAAAACACCGGCAAATGAAAAAAATTGGCTAATTCTTATTGGATAAGCCACTAAAGACAAAAAGAAAATTGACAAATACGAAATGTAAAGGCACATGGAGCAATTATGTTGGCTCATATTTTGCAAAGGATAGAGGAAATCTTAACCCAAGTTTGACAACGTAAAGAGATGTGTAAAGCCCTTATTATTTCACATTTCGCAACCGACAACAAAAATAATTTGTGAAGTGTGTGGAACAACCTTATTGGATCGTAATTCAAAAATGAGAGAAATATAAAAATAATGACAAATGTAAAGCTAGATGGCACAAAATGATTGGTTTGTGCTTCGCAAAGACAAAAATTTGAAAACAAAAAATCTAATAAAATCGATACAACGAATCTATTTGGTAATTAATGATTGGATTGAGCTTCGCAAAACACAAAAATAACAACGGAGAATATACTTGGAGAAATGTTATTTTCTCGAGCTTCAAAAACCAAAAAGAAATATAAAAATACTGAAAATGTGAAGCTAGACGACACAAGATGATTGGCCCAAGATTTGCAAAGACAAAACTAGTAAAAAATAATGAATTTTACAGCTGGAATGGGCATAGAAGCTCCAAACAAACTAGATCTCAAAAATATCTTTTGGGTCCAGGGAAAAAAAGGCCCGCAGATCAAAGAAATCCACTTAAGACTAAGAAAGCTACGAATAACTAAAACAATCCATGTAAGCCAAAAAAGACAGGATAAAGAAAGCCACTAAAAATGAACTATTCAAATACATTACACATCTATAATGGATATAAAGAGAGAAAAATAATTAAAATAAGCTCACAAATGATAGATTTATACCAAAAATGACTGTAACTAGACGTAAAAAACAAGTATCTATGCAAGAAAACACTAAAGCACGATCTAAACAACCATTTAACCAATATTTTCACAAGATATTTGAGTGGGAATTGGAATTTTAAACTTGGTTAGCTTGAAGATGACTATGGAACAACTAGGGCTTCATAGATCCATAAATAAACTTCAATCTTCTTCACTCTAGCTAATTAAAAGCTTCCAGATCGATCCTGCGCACACACCTAATCATAAGTTCGTCTGATACAATGTCAGGATTTATAAGGAATGCGTAATAGATTGATTATAAATACGAATATAAGTTGCAACTATTATAGATTACAATGTGTAGAATACATAATGTAATAACAAGAGATAAAGCAAATAAAAAAATAAAAGAGATAGAAGACACCCGATTTAAGTGGGGAAACTGAAGGAAAAAACCCCATTGTAATAAAACACTTTCTATATTAAGAATCTCAAATAAACATTTTACCTTACAATTCCACTTCACTCCTTGGTCTCACGAGAATGATTTCAGAGCTATTATTTTCTATACAATGTAATGATCATCCATATTACAAACCAAATGATCTTCACTAACAATACCAATGTATATGTTGGTCTATTAGCAATCCCGAGAAGGAATGCCATGAGTCAATATCTCTATTATTCACCACTCTCTTCCACTCTTAAATGTGGAATACCATCATAATAAAGTTTAATACATAAAATTTAAGATAATGTGGGGCATACAATAGTGGTAGATATCCCACTTGACATTACTACCCCAACACGTTGTTGGGAGAAATATGGAAATAGGGTTTGTGTTTCCATCAAATTGTTGTTGCATGTCATTATAGGGAGATGGAAATGCCTTTTAATATTCAATACCTTTTATGTATCCCGTTTTTAAAAAAATGATCAACATTGGTCCACAATAATAATAAACCACATGCAAATTCCTACAAGTATATGGTTTCTAGGAGGTAATCAACCTCATTATTAAAGTCAATTTAGAAGAAGAATAGAGGTTACTTTTTTTTTTTACTTTGTATAGAATGGGATTCTTCCCATTCTTAACATTATCCTATAGGCAATATAGAGGAAGAATTCATGCAATATTCATGTTTTACAAAATTCCCAACATTGGTCCACAATTACAATAAACCACATGTACAATTTACCAAAAAATCTATGGTTCCTGGTATGAAAACAATATAATGATGGGGAGCATGAAGCCAACAACTTATCATTGTGTCATATCTAATCATCATTTGGACTCCATTGTCTCGAGTATTATCATTGTTTTGAAAATATTGGGTCATGTTTAATCATCATTTATAATCCATGTCATTATTGGATTATTTTCGATATTTATAATCTAAATACATTTACATATTACACCCTAATGTTTAAATTATTATTGTCTCTTCATAAAATAAGTCACAATGTTTCCAAATTATCCATTAGATAATTTAAATCAATACTTAGGTTTTACCCTTGTTTGTTATAATCCTAATGGATATGCTTTTAATAGTCAATTTTTTTTATCATCCCATTTTTAAAAATAACCAACATCTGTCCCCAACAATTATAAACCTCATGCAAAATTTTCCCATAAAAATGAGAATATATAAAAAGAATGTTGGAAATAGGGTTTGTGTGTGTGTGTTGAATAGTTATAGACCCTAATGCTACAATTACTATTATCTCTTCTGGACAACAAGACAAAATGATTCCAAATTATCATTATATTTTTATTAATCATTACTTAGGTATTTTTTTAAATTTATAATAATCACAATTGATATGATTTTAATATTTAATACATTTTAATTATCTAATTTTTTAGAATTCCCAAAAATTTTCCTCAATTATAATAAACCACATGAAAATTACCACAACTATATGGTTTATAGGAGGTAATCAATCTCATAAATTCAATATAGAGGAAAAATAAAGGTTAATTTTTTTACTTGGTATAGAATTGACACAAAGAAAATAAAAACATCCATATACCCAACTGATCAAAGAGGTTTATAAAAACTATCTCAACCTATCTCTACATTTGAGGATCAACCAAAGCCCAAATGGCTTCACAACTTGATATCTTTGATTACATTTTGCAAAAATTGAGTAATATCACTTAAAGAAACCTTACCATCTCAATTTTTTGTTTTGACATAGCTTTATATGCCACACATAACATCATTTTCTTCATCAAAGAGTTCACTCTTCATGCCTACCCAAAATTTACTCACCTCACTCATTTTTTTCTTCAAGTTTCTTGAATGGATTCTTTAGCTCACAATAAATATTTTGTGCTTCCTAGATCCAAAAATCTTATAAGACCTTTAAAACTACTTAACACTTCAAAACATCTTAGATCAGTCAAATAAATGGATTTAAATCATTTAAAACACCAATATTCATCTTCTTTGTCAAACCGACATTTCGCCCCTTTAAGACAATGTATTGTCAAACATTTAAGGTGTAGGAGTTCTATAGAAAGCCACAAGGATATCTTAGCTCTTCCCAAGCTCCTTTTTCATGCTCATGGTGTATGCAAAATTTCAAACCCCTACTCTTTGTATTGCTCTCCCTAACTCAACTTATCTCTCTAGGCTTACAAACCCTTAATTATGTCTGGGACAATCTTGATTCTAACATAAATTTGGATGCAAGGAAATTCAAGAAACAAACTTAATATTTTTTACCACCCATTAACTCATTCCTCCTACCCTTGAGTTTTTAGGATTAAGATCAATAGATAAAGGCAACTTCCTTTGTAAACTAGCCCTCTAAACTAGCCTTCCAAACTGTGCATGTAACCATTAAAGGATACTATCAAGAAAATATCACATTTTAACCCATGAAAACTAGAAATTATTTCTTTAACATTTGAAATACACATTCACCATCATTCATTGAAAATTTTAGGCCAAAACTTGTATATTTGATGCCTTAAATTGCATTCAACCCTAAACCCTAACTTTGTCTAATAGTGTGAACCATAGAGGATAGTTTTGATTATCAAATGGGTGGTTATTTGTTTCCATGCTTAAAATTTGGTATGAAAGTTTATCTTAACTTCCTCTAGGGTATTGGTTTACTAGTATGCCATGACACCCAATATGGAATTTCCTTTAAGCAATAACTATCTTGCATGCACAGTAACAAAGGTTTAGAAACCCTTACCATACAAATTGAAGATATGAGAAGATTTCTTAAGTGAATAACTCCCTCTTCCTCATATAATAATATATGATCCAATTACATATAGCCTACACTCATTCTTATATCTCGAGACAAGACAAATCAAACCTCGGTTTGACAAAATTACTAAATGTGCGATCACGGTTGGCTAACACCTTCAATCACTAAAAGAAAATAATATACCCATTCCCATGAGTTGATACTATTTTCATGCATTGAACCTTAGGGAACCTCAATTTAAAGTTATTTTAAAAGGATTCACCATCTTACCAATCAAATTCATAGTCTCGACTAGTAAAACTAAGTACACATCCTTCAAGCTCGGACATCTTATACACATGCCATCAATCCTTCACAAGGAACTTTTCATTTAACAAAGAATGGCTTCTTAAGAACATACATACAATGAAATTTTATCCACTCTTAACCATGTGAGTCAAATATAACAAATCCATATTCCATTTAAAATTTATCACATTCATGTATTTGTCTTGTAGTAGACATGGACTCAAGAATTTAAAAATTTAGAGCATTAAATAATCTCATTAACCTAAGAAGAATGCATGAAAATATTTACTAACATTCATATCATAGATTCATCTAAGAATCATAGAGAGGAACCATCATTTATTAAAGAAAAACTTAGAAATACCCTTAAAAGGTAAGATGAGCATGCTAAAAATGAGATTTTACTTCATATATTATCTGTATTTCTTCAACATTTTTAGTTATCCTCTCTAATATTCTTCTCATCCTCCTACATGAGGAATGATTGACTAACTTCTCATAATCCCTATATTTTAATTTACTAATGCATGTAACTCCTTAAAGTGTAATTTCCCTTCCACAAGACATAATGACTCATTATGTGTCCTTTATCACATTTTAGGAATTTTACATCATTTCATAGATTGAACTCACTCCTATAACTTATGACACCTCTACTAGAAAATTTATCAACCTCTCATTCATTACAACCATCATGTTGTATCTTTATGACAAATTTCACAATTTTAAATTCCCTTTTTGGATGGAAATACATAAATAGGAAGAATTCAAACTCCCAAACATTTTTACTTGCTTGTAAGGACTCATATGGTCATATTAAGACTCCTAAAGCTTTCCAATGTTGGTGCAATTTATGGGTTTTCACACTTTACTCTAATTCTCCATTTTCCATTTTCACTCCAAAATGTCCTTGTGGCTCGAGCTGAAGATCTGTGACTCATTTTTTCAGTTGGATGTTTTCAAATGCCCTCATTGTTGTTATTCTGCCCCATTTTTAAAAAAAAATCTCAAGTTTCCCCTTTGTTGTGCCCTAACTTCTTCATTTTTCGGGATGAGCCGTTATTTCCTTTGTCAAGTCCGTGCAAAAACTCGAAATGGAGGGAATCCGAGTCATTTGTTGCTAAAATCCTAGTCCATAGGCCTAAATCATTGTGAAAATGTGATTCAGTTGATTTAAAGCAAAAAATCTGCCTTCCTTGTGAAAAAATTTGATTTCAGAGGCCTCCCCTACGT
This sequence comes from Taxus wallichiana var. yunnanensis, assembly GCA_018340775.1. Lineage (NCBI taxonomy): Eukaryota > Viridiplantae > Streptophyta > Pinopsida > Cupressales > Taxaceae > Taxus > Taxus wallichiana. The sequence continues at coordinate 584,197,969 of CM031243.1, forward strand.
TTTTGCATTTTGACGGGCATACGGGCATCTTCTACCCATCAAATTTATCATTGCAACATTTATGCTGACATGGCAGGCTCTCATTGGTCGGGTGCGGTCGGAAAAATGTTATAACTTGTCAAATTTTCAATTTTTGGTGAAGGGAGAATTTGCTCCATGGCCCGCATTTTCCTAGTGTGCCTACGTGGCATGATTTGATTGGTCAGATGGAGCAGTGAGTGGCGGAGGTCACTTAAAAAATTTTTCTTCATTTTTTCAAAAATTTCTCAAAATCAAATTTTTGCCCGAAGGCCCGCAGCGAATGGCATGATGACACGTGTCCAGGAGGGCCAGGCGGATGGTCAAGGACTTGGAAAATTTTGGTGTTTTTGGCTCGGGGTGTCAGGGGAAAAATTTGGCCCGTGAGCCCGTAACCATTGGAAAGGTGACACGTGTCCAGGGAGATCGACTGAATAGAGGGAACTTAGAAGAATTTGAAAATTTTTGGTTTCAAAATGCAAAAGGAAAAAATTGGCCTCCGCATCCAATGCAAGGTGGCATGGATGGGCGGAATTTATGGAAATTTTGAAGTCTTTTAACTTCAAAATTTTAAGATTATGACAATTGGAAAGCGACCCATGTGGAAGGGTGACACGTGGCATGAGATGTCAAACAGGAGTAAAGAGTTGAAATTTTTCAGATTTTTGCTCAAAATCAAAAAAAAAAAAATTTGGTTGGACCCGATGGCCCACGCCCAATGGAAGGGCGACACGTGTCACATAGATGTCAATGGATGGGCGAAGAGTTGAAATTTTTCAGATTTTTGCTCAAAACCTCAAAGAAAAGGTTGGACCCGATGGCCCACGCCCAATGGAAGGGCGACACGTGGCATAGAGATGTCAATCAGGGGAGTGAAGAGTTGAATTTTTTTGGATTTTTTGCTCAAAACCTCAAAGAAAAATTTGGACCCGATGGCCTGCACCAATGAGAATGTGACACGTATGCACAGGGATGAAATGGAGAGGCGGAGGCTTGGAGGAATTTGAAGTTTTTTAAACTTCAAAGGGTAAAAGGAAAAATTTTGGTTCAAGGTCCCGCCACCAATGAACAATGGACACGTGTCCGAATTTTGATGGAAATTTGGAGCGCGGAGGAAAGATGGAAAATTTTCCAAATTTTAGCGAAAAATCTCAAAGAGAAAAATAAACCCGCGAAAAATTTGGAGTTTCAGCTCCGCATCCAATAGGACAGCGACACGTGGCATTTTTCAAATGTCAAAAGAGAGATGTCGGGCCCGCATAGAGTTTTGATGCTTGCAGAGGAATGAAGGAAAATGTGATGAGTCGGCTCCGCCTCCAATGGGATATGACACACGTGGCGAAAAAAAGAGTGGGTGTTCGGGGGCGCGGAGAATTTTGAGAAAATTTCCTTTTCTAAAAAAAGGAGCAAAGTCATCATTTTGGCCATGGTTTTGGTAGGCCCACGAGAGGACACGTGGTGCATCCAGGGGCCAGGGGAAAATTTTCAAAATTTTCCAAAATTCAAAAGGCAAAAAAAGTTCAAAATGCATTTTTAGGATTGGGGGCCGCCCCAATCATGTTTGGACACGTGTCCCACCTTGTGTAAAGGAAAAAAGGTAATTTTGGCACTTTTTAAGAGGATTTGGATCTGCCACGTGGAGGGCTGGCATTTAAAGTTGATTTTAATCAACGGCAGCTGTGCATTTTCATTTTTTGGGCGCCATTGGAGCTCCAAGAAGTGTGGAATCGTCATTTTTGCACCAAAACACATGAAATTTTATATGAATCTGCATCCCTTCAGCCTTCTGAACACAATGGCATCATTTATTTGAGCTAATTTGGTGCCCTATAGTGTTTTTCATGAGATATTTTTCTCAGCCCGTGAAAAACACGTGAAATGTAAAAATGAAAAGTTGCAGAGTTAAAAATGGTAAGGGAAAAAGGTGAAAAATGATTGCAAATGCATGCTGGCATGGTGGAATGCCAAAAACATGACCCTAGGATGGATAAGGATCCGAGTTCATGTAATATTTTAAAATATTTGTGCATCTCTGGCATTTGGCGAGTTGTTTCACAGTTTTATATCATTTTTCATCAAATGGATAGGGTTTTGTAACAAATTTGATCCCTTTGGCATATTCTTTGCTTGGGATGCAAGGATCCAAGTTGGCATAGGGTATATGATGTAGTTTTGGAAACATTTTTTAGAGGTCTGTGGAGAATTTTGGAGAAAAGAGAGAAGAATTTTCACAGGGAAAACTAGAAGAAGTCCATTTCCTTTTTGGAGAAACTGCCTGAGAGCCATTTTAATTCTGTTTGCATCAAATGTTCATCATGTTGAGTTGGTTTCAGCTATAAAGCCATCAACAAGCTTTGAGATTGTTTAAATAACATTCCCTTGCTGATATATTTGATCAAATTCTTGGATTAACTGGTTTTATCTCTTGGAAAAGCTTGCATGCACTTGTATTTCAGTATGTTTTCAATTTGTGTTTCATGCTCATGTTGCAATCTTGTGTTTGGGATATTTATTGGTCATACATGGTCTCATTTCTTGTAGAGGGTTTGAAGGCATCTACAATCTTCCATTCAGAAGAGCATTCATTTGAGTGGAGATAAACATATTTAAATCCATCTTACCTTCCTTGTAAATTGAGGGTATTTACAAACCTTTGGGTGTACCTTAGGACATGATCTAACAAGGGGTTCTTAATGCTTTATTGATATTTTTCTTCAAGCCTTTGTGGCAGGCATATCAAAGTTTTTATGGAATAGTGCAGATTTGGGCATCCATTGTGCACACATCCTGGTTGAAAGAGCACTTCAAATTCATTGAAACATTTATGCTTGTTTAGGTGTTGTAATTCTTTTAAAAGGTTTCCCAAAGAAGGTGATGATTTCTAGCTACTCTTGTTCCAAGGTCTCTCATCAGAATTTCATTTTAAACTAACTCATCCTACCTACAATACCCCTACATCTGCATTGTGTGTCCACAAAAGAATTCAATCCTTTCACAAAAATGCACAAGGTTGATCAGGGTTTTATCATGTCTTTAGCAGCTCTAGCTTTGTTTTGAGAACATTTCCATCATTTAGTAGTGATAGCTCCTTTGAGTTTGGATAATGGATATTTGATCATGTTTTCACAAAGCCTCCTCCACACCATATGCAAAACACAAGGATATCTTCATCTCCTTACCACATAGGGGCTGCAACATAGGTTCTCTTACCTTGGTTGATAGGCACAACCTAAAATAGTGAGGGTTAGATCAAAACCCTTATGAAGGTGCTATCCACTCCCTCAATTCTTGAATGCAAACAAGCAGATAGGTGTGATCCCCGGCTACAAATGACATACAAAACATCTATCTATCCTTGAGTGTCTTGTGCAGATTCATGATGTTGTTCAAGTTGTGAAGGAGATTAAATCTTGATACCAACACCTAATGGCACCGCTTGCTTGCTGGATTTCTTGCATTTCTTGGTGGTTTTGAAGTACTTGAAAGGTTTGAGCATTTGTGTGATCAAGTATTTGAGTTGTTATATTATTGAGATATCATTTCATACTTCAGATCTAGATGTTTTGGGTAAGAAAGACTTCAAACTCAGCCTGCTCTCCTCATCTACCAGCAGTTTATGTGATTTGGATGCACTATTTTTGGTTGAATTAAGAAGAAGAAAATCTGATTTGTAAATCCCTGCAAGTTTTTAGTATAGCATGCATTTGACAGAATATTTTTTAGTGCTTTCTTGCACAACTAAGGTGAAAATCCTTGGTGGCGACTCCATGCTATTGGGATCTTGAAATACCAGTTGTCTAATACATTTTTATCATTGAAACTTGTTGTTTAAATCTGTCAAACTGGAGGGAAGGAGATCCCTCTTCATCAAGGACTCTTCTAAGAAGTTGCTCACCGAATCAAGAAGCTCAGAACTAGAAGGAAGAAAAGTGTGGAAAGTGGTTGATGATTTGGTTGCAAGGAAAGGAGTCCCCATAGTTGAATTTGAAGGAGAACAACCTGTCATTGAAGATTATAATTCCTCTTCAAGTCGATCTGATTCGGAAATCTTCTTGCTGATTTACATTCTCCATCAGGTGAGGGACCTTCTTGTGTATTTAAAAACTTGCTCCTAAATCTGCTCCTGTAGTTTCTAAGTTTGCTAAAGTCTATCAAGAGAGAGAGCCTTTGGGGGGTTGTCATTTTAGAGATCATTCATCTATTCCAATCAGACCCATTACTACTCCTCATCAGCTTGTTTCACCTCCAAGATCACCCCCACCAAACAATATGGCTCAACCTAGACCTCCATTTGTTGTAAACACATTTGGTCCTATAAATTTTGGAGGAATGGATGGTTATCCAAATGCTGTCCCACAGGATGTGAGAAATAGATTACCAAAATTCCAAGGTAATAATGCCATAACTAGAGATCAACACCTCAAACTCTTTGTTAACATGATGGAAGAATTTGAAATAGAATTTGAGGATGTGTATATCAAGTTGTTTATCCATACACTTGAGGAAGATGCAAGAGATTGGTATAAAGCTCTACCTGATAACTCTATTGATTCATGGACTGAGATGAGTAATGCATTCAGATTACAATATGGAGACAAAACAGATCCAAGGTTCCTTCTATCCGAGTTTGAGAACATCAAGAAGAACCCTAATGAGACCGTTCATGATTTCAATACAAGGTTTAATAAGACATTGAGAAGGCTACTTGTAATTTTGAGGCCTTGTGATGAATCTTGCTTGATCAAATATGCAGATGCATTTGATAAAAAGGTAGCCTATTACTTGAGAGACAAAAATCCTACAAACTTGAGGCAAGCTTTCACCATGGCACTTCAAATTGAAAATAATATTAAAGTATTGGTAAACCACTTAAGAGGGACGGTGTGAAGTTGATAAACCCTGAGAAGCCACAAACTAGCAAGGGTGCTGATTTGGAGGATGTTGTCAAGACTTTGGTAGGGGCTGTCAAAGAAATTTCCTACAAATTAGCCCGGGCTGAGAAAGGAATTGGGAAAAGTTCACAAGGATAGCAAAGAACTCAAAACCATGATAGATTTGGCAATCATCCTAGGGGTGATCAAAGACAAGATGATAGAGGTAAAGGGGCTTATTGGATCTGCAAATAGACAACCCCAAGCACGTGAAAATAGAGTGGTGCCCGACCCTCTGACTGATAGCAAGAGTTGCTGCTTGTTCAAGAAGTGGCTGATATGGATTGGTGTGATAGATGTTTTCTTCCTCATCCGCCATGTGAAATGGACCAACAAGATATAGATGATGATAATGAGAATGAAATGGATGATGACATTTGTATGATGGGAAGCTCTTCAGGCTCACAACAAGTAGCAACATCAACAGATGTGATAAGTGCAAGGACTGCTGCAACCTTTTGGGATTGCATAAAGAGGGTACCATTTCTTTCTCTTCCTCAAACTCATGATGTAGATGTAGTTCAGGCCTTTGAAATTCCTAATAATGACTTTGAATACCTAAGGGCTTTAATGATCAAGAAGTATGATGGTGGTATTCCTTCGGAGGAAGATAGACAATTGTTAATGAATGTTGTGGTTGGTCAAGAAAAGGAGTACAATACTAGAAGTAAAGTTATTAGAGGAGCTGGTCCTCAAGCCAAGCCAAAGACACCCTTGCTCACAAGCATTCCCAAAGATAATCCTAGAAGAGAAACAGTTGCTAAGAACCCTGTTGTCCCATGCAAAAATATCAGTCCTCTTCATGCCCAGGCTGCCAAGAATACTTCTCCATCTGATGAACCTTCTTGTTTCCCTTCCAATGTTGTTTTGCCAAAGAATGTTCCATATGATATAGCCCAGGTATTGAGCCAAATTAAAGTGAGTGTTCCCATTATTGAATTGCTTAGAATTCCTGAACATAAGAAAAGAGATTTTGAATACTTGGGATTAAAAGAAGAAAATATTATACCAAGCAGAAATGTCAATGTTGTTGAAAGTCCTCTTCAAAGTGTTGCTGGCCCTGAAACACCACCACCAATGGAAGATCTTGGAGAGGCACCTAAAGTGTATTTGGGGACATCCTTGGTTGATTCCCAATTGAATGTTGATCCATTCTTCACAACTTTTCTCATAAAAGGTAGGTTGCTTCACAATTGCATGTTTGATTCTCGGTGCTTCATGTAATGTTATGCCTCTAGAAGTTATGAATGAGTTGGATATCAAGGTGACAAAGCAGCATATGGAAAGTGTACAACATGGATTCAAGGGAAGTGTCGGTTGTTGGATGTGTGAAGGGTTTAGTGGTGCAACTTGCAGCCTATCCGGGTAAGAATTTAAAACTTGATGTTGTAATTGTTGACTACCCTGCCAAATGGGGTATGATTTTGTCAAGAAAGTGGGCTGCAAGTGTTGGTGGTAGTGTTCAAATGGACATGTCCTATGCCACCATTCCCATTGAGGGCAGCCTTGTCAAACTCTATGGTGAAAAGAAGATGTTACACTTGATTGAGGATCCCAACAATGCTTCTTATGAAGTGTTGTTTGCTGATGTAGATGTTGACAATTTCATTGGTTTTGCTGATGGAAAAGAGAATAAGATGGAAAAATCAGAGTGCCTTGGTATGGTAGGTTCTCCATGGACATTACTATTTGATGGAGCTTGCTCCAAAGTTGGAAATGGTGCTGGTATAGTGTTGGTTTCCCCTAGTTTAGAGGAGTTTCCTTTTTCCTTCAAGCTCAATTTTGAATGTACTAACAACATTGCTGAGTATGAGGCATTATTATTGGGATTAAGGATTGCATGGAAGTATGGAGTAAAGGATATTGTTGCTAAAGGAGATTCAGAGCTGGTTGTCAAACAAGTAAGAAAGTTATATGCCATAAAAAATCAGCGTATGAAGCAATATAAGCATGTTGTTTGGGACTTGATTGAAATGTTTGATTCCTTTAACATTGTTTACCATGATAGAAGTCTTAATGCTGCTACTGATCAGCTGGCTGTTCTTGGTTCTAAGTTTGATAATTGCACCATTTCACCTTTTTGTGAATATGATGTTGAAGTGCTAACAAGGCCAACTGTCCCAGATAATGTGAAACATTGGCAGATTTTTGATGATGATGCACAAGTGTTGAGATTCCTACAATGCCAAGGAGAGTTTTCTGGTCGAATATTGATTGGGAACCAATGGTGTGCATGAATGAAGGTAGAGAAACTTTGTTTGACAAGGATATTATACAATTGAAAACAAATACCATTCCTAAGGGTCTTGTTGCACTTGAATCCAATTTTAGCAATGCTGATTGCATCATTAATAGAAAGATGTCTACTTCAAGGGATGTGGAAGAGCACAATTTGGGAACTAAAGACAAACCAAGGAAGATCTGGTTGGGCAGTCATCTCGTGAAGAAAAATAGTCCTATGCCCAACTTTTAAAGAAATATCAAGACTGCCTTGCTTGGTCTTATTCAGAGTTGAAGGCATATAGAGAAGATTTGTTTCAGCATGAGATCCCTCTTGAGGCTAAAGCCAAACCATTTAGACAAAAACAAAGGCCTATTAACCCACTACTTTCCATGAAAATGCAAGAAGAGTTGAAGAAATTGAGAGATGGTGGCATCATTCAGCCTATTAGATACTCTTCTTGGGTTACCAACCTTGTGCTAGTTAGAAAGAAGAACGGAGATATCAGAATTTGTGTGGATTTTAGGAATATAAAAAAAGCATCTATGAAGGACAACTATCCTTTTCCAAATATGGAGAATATGCTGCAGCTTGTGACAGGGTCAAAAATGCTTTCTACTTTGGATGGTTTCTCCGGATACAATCAAGTAGTTGTCAAAGAATCAGAAAGACTTAAGACAACCTTCACTACTCCTTGGGGAACTTATGTTTTTGTAAGAATGCCTTTTGGATTGATGAATGCTGGGGATACTTTTCAAGGGGAAATGGATGTTGCCTTTGCTGGTTATATCAATGAGTTTATTGTAGTTTACCAAGATGATGTGACTGTTTTTTCAAGACAGCAAGCAGACCATTTGCAACACCTAGAGAAGATGCTGATCAGATGTAGGGAGTATGGCATTTCACTTAATCCAAAGAAGTGTCATTTTGGTGTGCCAAAAGCCAAGTTGTTGGGGCATATTGTATCTAAATAAGGTGTTATGATAGATCCTGAGAGAGTGGAAGCAATCAGCAAGGTGCCTATTCCAAGAACCAAGAAGGGTATTCAATCTTTCTTTGGCCAAATCAATTTCATTAGAAGGTTTGTCTCCAATTTTGCTGAGTTGACTCTTCCAATCACAAGCATGCTAAGAAAGGATCAGGTTATTAAGTGGGAAAAGGCTGCCATCCAAGCTTTTGAAGGGATAAAGGATGCACTCAAACATGCACCTGTTTTGGCAGCTCCAAACTATAAGATGCCTTTCCAAATCTTCTCTTTTGCATCTGAATTTACTATTGCTTCAGTTTTGTTACAAAAGGATGAAAATGGAGCTGAGAGGCCTATTGCTTTCTTTAGCAAGGCTTTACAAGCAGCTGAATTGAGGTACACAATTATGGAGAAACAAGCATTTGCATTAGTAAAAGCAACAAAGATTTTCAGGCCCTATATTTTGAGTTCAAAGGTTGTTTCTTATGTTCCCCACACCATGGTTAAAGACATCTTATTTGACATGGAAATATCAAGCAAGAGATGTAGATGGGTTAACAAATTACAAGAGTATGATATAGATATCCAAACAACAAAGCTGGTAAGAGGTTTAGGTCTTGCCAAACTCATAGTTGAGAGTAATTTTCAGAATGTAGAAGTGAATCAACTAGGGGAAGAAAGGGCAGATCTCCTTGACAAATTGATGATTTCGAGTGGTACAAGGAGGATGTGGTCTATTACCTCAAGCACTTATGCTGTCCCATTCACTTAAATAAAAATCGAAAAAGAGCCCTAAAGTGGCTTCTTAGAAATATGTCATAACAGACCTTGGGCTGGCTTAGAAGAACCCTAAAGGTGTCCTCTTGAAATGCATAACTGAAGATGAAGCTCCCAAGTTGATTGCTGATTTCCATGGGGGAGTTTGTGGAGGACATTTTTCTGGGAGAGTGACAGCACATAATATTTTAAGAGCTGGTTATTGGTGGCCAACTCTTTTCAAAGATGCAAACCGGCTGGTTAGAAGGTGTGATAGTTGCCAACATTTTTCAGGAAGATTGAAGGCTTCAGGCTCCCTTCCTTTGCATCATGTATCAGTTGAAGCTCCTTTCAAACAATGGGGAATGGATTTTATTGGTGAGATTTCAGATCCTTCTAGTGCTGGTTATAAATGGATCCTTGTAGCAACTGATTATTTTACAAAATGGGTTGAGGCAATTCCATCTAGAAAGGCAACACACCAAGTGGTAATGGATTTCTTGTTGAATCATATCATATGTAGATTTGGGGTTCCAGTTAAGATTGTGTCTGATAATGCTATGTGTTTTAGAGCCAAGCCTTTGATGGCAATGTGCAATGAATATGGGATAAATCTAACCTATTCTTCAAACTACAACCCACAAGGGAATGGGAAAGCTGAATCAAGTAACAAAAACTTGCTCAAGATCATTAGAAGAACCTTGGAAATCAACAAGAAGAAGTGGGGAGAACAATTGAAATTTACAGTTTGGGTTGATAGGATAACTCCAAAAAGAGAAACTAGTAAAAGCCCATTTGAATTGGGGTATGGAACTTAGGCTTTGCTGCCATTACACTTGCAATTATCCACTTTTCAGTTTGCCCAACAGTTGGAAGATCAAGAACATGGCCCATATGAATCAAGAATCAATCAGATCATTGAGTTGGATGAAGAAAGGAGAGCTTCTCATCAAAGGCATGTCAGGTTTAGGGAGAAATTGAAGAAGTTGTTTGATAAGAAGGTCACCCCTAGAGCTTTCAGTGTTGGAGATCTGGTTTTGCTGTGGGATAGTAGGCATGAAGACAAGGGCAAGCATGGAAAATTTGATGCTCTATGGATGGGCCCTTATGCCATTGATATCAGGATTGGAGAAAATACATTTTTTCTCAAGGATTTGGATGGGGATTTGATGGAGCTTCCTATTAATGGCAAACATTTAAAACACTTTTTGGATTAAATCCCCAAAGGAGGTATGCACAAGTTGTACATTTTGTATAGCCCTTGTTTTTGTTTTGTCTTTTCCTTGTTCTTGCTTATTGTTGGCTCATGGTTTTCCCTTTTGTCCTTGGCAACCATTGTTGGTGTGGTTTTCTCGCTCTGTTTTTGGTGAAAGTTCTAGTTTTTAGGGCTGCTATGCATGTTTTGACTCCTTGCCCAATGGATTTTTGGCACTTGGTCTATGTTGTGATCTTGTGGCACTCATTGGGAGTGCCCATCCCCAAGTAGGAGCCAATGTTGGTGCAATTTATGGGTTTTCACACTTTACTCTGATTCTCCATTTTCCATTTTCACTCCAAAATGTCCTTATGGCTCGAGCTGAAGATCTATGACTCATTTTTTCAGTTGGATGTTTTCAAATGCCCTCATTGTTGTTATTCTACCCCATTTTTAAAACAAATCTCCAGGTTTCCCCTTTGTTGTGCCCTAACTTCTTCATTTTTCGGGATGAGTCGTTATTTCCTTTGTCAAGTCTCAGTGCAAAAACTTGAAATGGAGGGAATCCGAGTCATTTGTTGCTAAAATCCTAGTCCCCAGGCCTAAATCATTGTGAAAACGTGATTTAGTTGATTTAAGGTGAAAAATATGCCTTCCTTGTGGAAAAAATTTGATTTCGGAGGCCTCCCCTGCGTTTCTGCATTTTGACGGGCGTACGGGCATCTTCTACCCGTCAAATTTATCATTGCAACGTTTATCCGACATGGCGAGGCTCTCATTGGCTAGGTGCGGTCGAGTTAGGATTAAATATTATTATCCTAATATTAATTATGCATAGTTTAAATTATTTAATTTTATTAATTAAATAATAATTGTTATTTGGTTATATGGTTAATCAACCATATTTGTCTTTTATTTCATATTGTTATATTGTTGTAAACAATATATTTGTATCTATTCATTTCCTGCTTCCCGGATGTTATTGGAAGCTTGTTTATTCTGGCATTTGGTTGCACCTGTGCAACTTATTCTCCCGGATGTATTTGGCTGTGCAATATCTATAAATATTGCAGCCCATTCTCTGTAATTTTTTAGTTGATTGAGATTAATAAAATTATACAGGCTTCCGTCCCTGTTTCTCAATCTACATTTGGTACGGAGCGAAATCGAAGCCTGTAAAGGTGTGGAAGAGAGAGCAGCGAGAGAGAGAGATTGGAGAAGTGTTTGCAGCATTTGAGAGCCATGCGCCTCGTGCAAACTCCCAGCCCCATCCCTGCCTCCCCCACATCCTCCTGTTCCTTCCAGGTGCTTGGAAGGCAAATTTTTTTGCCTTTGGTGCTTTGGTTGCACTCGGCACCAAAAAAATTTGCTGCGAGTATATGGAAATAATAAAAAAAAAAATTCCCAATAAGGGTTTTGTCTCTAATTCGATTGCTTTAGTGTATTTGGAAGTAGCTTTGCTTGTTTTGGAGGTGCTGTGTGTATATGCACTGCGGTGAACAAACAAATACTCATTTGATTGGAACTTGATTCGGCAATCTAGTGTTAAAAGCTTGGTCCATGCGGCTGCTATGTCTCAAACTGAGCCATGTGAAGTGAAAATGGTGAAAGCAAAGAAAAATCATTATGCGCCAATCATCCTGCCAATCTTTGATAATTTATGTGAAAAGAAGTTCGTTAGACTCAAAAATCTTAAAAAAAGGTGAAAAAAAAAAGCTGCATGAAGGAGAAAAAAAGCGTTTTTTTGTAAAAAAAAAAAAAAAAAAAAAAAAAATCCACTCTCCACGCATCTGCCTCCTCACGCCTCGGCCTGCACACCCAACACGGTGTCAACAGCAAAAAAAACAACAAAAAAACGCGGCCAAAGAAGAGTAAAAAGCGGCCAAACTAGTCTTAAAACAGTCCTCCTCGTTTTTTGGACCACAAATGCTGCTGCATAAAGGAAAAAAAGTTTTTGAGCAAAAAAACGCCCTTCTCCACTCGCCCGCGCCATTTTCTGTCTCCAGCGACCTGCACAAAAAAAATGCGAGGCTTAGTTTAGTGAATGATCAACAAAAAAAAAAAAAAAATGGCCAAGGAAGGAAAAATCGGTGCGGCAAACACAAAAAATGCGGCTGCTGTCAAACAACAAAAAATCGCAAAAAAAAAAAAACGTGAAAAGCTAAAAAAGCGGCGAGAAAGAAGAAAAGCGGCCATACAAAGGCAAACAAACAAAAACAAAGCTTGAGATCCATTTTTAGCAAATACAACCTAAATCCCCTTCACCAGCATGCGCCATGTGGCATCTTCTCAACCAAGTCACATTTTTAAGAGGTAAGTCAATTTACTTGTCGATAAATACAAGTTCTTCCTTTCATAGCTCAAGCGCCCCCTAAGTGGGCAAGTTGGTTAGTGCATGCGCCTTGGGAGTGAGAGGTTTGGGGGTCAAATCCCACCAAAAACACTCAAAAACTCACCTTTTGCATTTGGCGAATTTTTGGCGGAGCTTGCTAAATTTAGCGAGACTTTTTGAATTTAATTCTGACTAACTAAATTTAGCGGAGAAATCCTAATTTAGGGTAAAAAAATTTCTCCCATCTGGTCTGTTTTTTTCATTCAGGACATTTTTGCAAAAGGAGACCCATCTAAAAATTGCATTTTCAGCTATTATTTTGCAATTTTTAGCATTTTGGGTCATATTGGGCTCGGGAGGCCACGGGACCCCAAACTGAAATTTTTGCTGTCATTCAAATTGTACATTTTTTGAATGTAAATTGTATCTTTGCTTGCATATTGTACTAATTTGCGAGTTGCCATAGTCAAGCTGCAAAAACTTTATGCTTCTTTCGAGCTGGCGAGAATTGTAATAAAAAAGCATAAAATTGGTTACGTAACACTCACGAGATCCTAGATCTCATTCGCGGCGTTCGGTATATACGGTGCCTGCAGGGAAGCGCTTACGGGTAAAGCCGTCGTGACTACTACTTGCACACTTAACGCCTAATATAGCTGCTGACAACGTCGTCAGGCATCGTCCCTATAAATCGACGGGGAGTAATAAGGTCACGTGCACACACTATGAACCATCCCATCCGTCTGTGAGCGATTGCAAGACATAAATCCGGTGAGAAATTATCCAGAGTATATAGCGAAGTTACGCGCGCGTATGAGGATATTTCTTTGAGCGATGTCGATAATCACACTGAGACCCCATCGATCTTGTCTTGGTACCACGTATTGAATTCTTTCACGTGCGTTAACGCCTCTTTCACGTCTGCGGGTATATAGAAAGGCGAGCTTCTTCCACGTACCGAAGATGGGTATATCGGAAGGGCGCGTATATAGAAAGGTTCGGTATATCGGATGACGGTATATAGATTGGGAGACCTAATACAGGTGATAAGAGCCAAACCACATCGGTGATCTCTGCAAAATGGGCACCAATGCCCCCAATTTTTTCTTCGGATTCACAATTGCTCGGAGGAAGCAACTATGCTTTGCTTGGAAGACAAAAATAAAAGACACGACTTGAGTTTGAAGAAATCGGCTGTTGTGGTAGTACTCTAACCGAGATCACCAAGCGATGCAACACAACAACGACAATTTGATAGAGCGGATCGAGAAAGCAAAACTCATCATCTTGTTTGGAGTATCAGACGATGTGCGAAGCCCACATTCGAGATGCCACATCAGCAAAAGAAGCATGGGATAAGTGAGCACAATATATGAGGCCAAGAACAAGAATGTCATACTCAATTTGCGAGTCGATTACATACATTGAAGTTCAAGCGAGAATGAGAAAATTGAAGCCTTCTAAGAAGAGTTGCGAGTTGAGGGCTTCACTTCTAGCCCTAGGAGAAGAGGTCAAAGATGAATCTCTCGTTCCCATTGTTAGAGCTCTCCCTTCTTCTTACCGCATTTTTGTCACAACTCTAAACTTGTCGAGATCGACAATTAGTTTTGACAAGCTAGTAAACCTCTTTGCAACAAGAGGAAGCAATGCACAACAAGGATGATGAAGAGAGAGCGAGCCTTTGTCTTCACATCAAAAATGGAAAGGAAAAGGTAAAGGAAAACCTAAATCCTATCGAAGTCCCCACATCGAAATCAGTATCATGGGGACAATCAACGAAGAAGCGATGTCCAATTTGCAAAGAGGGACATGACTTGCAAGAATGTTGGTTTAACACTTATAAGAAAGGTTCATCAAGCAATTACGGACCACAACAACAACAATCTTACAAGGGACATTCAAACAACTATCACGGGGTAGAAAAAGGGGAAGCTGGAAAAGAAGACCCCACCAGTGAGTAATATTCTTTGAGCAACAAAAACGATCGAGACAATGAAGACTTCTTGTTCACTTTTCGATCAAGTGAACCATCCACGTCATCTAGTGACGTCGGTATGTTGATTAGGGAGCCACTCGACACATGACCAGCCACGAGAGTGGTTTATTTCAATGAGGACACGCCATCGAAAAATCATGTTTCGTTGGGAGATGATTCTTCATATACAGTTTAGGGGATTGGAAACATTTCTCTACCCCTTGGTTCACGCAAATGCAGACTATCAGATGTTCTATATGTCCACAGGGTTGTGAAAGAATCTTCTTTGGGTCGATCGACTCCTAGATCACAACTTTGAAAATTGACTTTGATAGTCAATCCGGCAAGAAAATGTGTTTGATTCGAGATAAATCCAGAGGCTCGAAAATAATTGCAAAAGCCTCAAATGTGGGACGAATGTTTCAACTTGATTTCATTCACAAAAATGATCAAGCACTTGTGGCTAAAAACTCCACCTCAGCCCAGTTGTGGCATCGGAGATTTGGTCATGTAAGTTTCAAATATCTCGAAACACTTCACCGGTGTAATATGGTACATGGGCTACCATCTCTTGAAAGGATACGGACAAGTGTCCTCAACTTTGCTTAGCGAGGAAAACAACACGAGTTTCATTCCAAAAGAGTACTTTTCGAGCTCATGGTAAACTTGACTGGTTCATACCGATGCATGCGGTCGATGCGGCCAAGTCATTCGGGTTCCAGTACTTCATGCTCTGTGTTGTGACTATTCACGAAAAATGTGGATTTTTGTCTTCGAAAAAAGTGAAGCCTTTGAAACATTCAAAAAGTTCAAAGTTGCGGTTGAAAAAAGAAAGCGGTCGTCACATCGAGAACTCTCCGCTCGAGATCGAGGGGAATTCACCGATGATGAGTTCGAGACTACTACAAAACTCACGGGATTCGTCGACAAATGCCTCCTCCACACACACACAGCAAAATGGTGTTGTCGAGAGAAGAAATCGTACTATCATGGAAATGGTGCGATGCATGATCGATGATTCCAAACTTGCAAAGACATTTTGGGCAGAAGCAGCAAAAACAACAGTGTATTTGTTAAACAGAGCACCCACAACTGCTCTTGATGGAATTACACCACAAGAAGCATGGTCAAAAAGGAAACCATCCATTGCACACCTCAGAGTATTCGGGTGCAAAGCCAGCATGCACATACCCAAACAGAACAGAAAGAAATTAGATATGAAGTCACAAAATCTCATCTTCATTGGATACAGTGAAGAGACTCTTGGGTATAGATTGATGGATCCTAAGACCAGAAAAGTCTACACAAGCAGAGATGTTGAGTTTTTCGAGAAGAAGGAAGCAGAGACTCCTCCTCGGACTCGCAAGATGTAGATTTTTCACCTATTGTAAAAATTGAAGCTAATGTTCCCTCAGAAGATGAAAGTGATGATGGGGATGATGGTGTTGATCAGATAGAACCACAACCCATGGGAACAGTTCAACGTATGCCTAAATGGTGTACAAGTACATTACGAGATGCAAGATTGGATGCTCCACCGGATACATCCACCCCTGGACCACGGACTCGCAGTAAAGCAAGAGAAGAAGTTAACTTTGCTTTGATGAGTAGAGTTATTGAATCAGATGAGCCCTCTACAGTCCAGGAAGCCCTACAGTCAAAAGCTTGGAAAGATGCCATGGATTCTGAATATCAATCAGTGATGAAGAATAACACTTGGCAGCTTGTTGATCTTCCACCAGGGAAGAAACCCATTTGAATGGAGATGGATATTCAAAACTTAAGTACAAAGCAGATGGGACAGTGGACAAGTGCAAAGCAAGACTTGTAGCAAAGTGCACGACGAAAGAAGGCATTGACTATGAGGAGACATTTGCTCCCACAGCTAAGATCAAAATGATCAGGATGATCTTTGCTCTAGCTGCTCAGTTTGGATGGAAAGTTCACCAAATGGACGTAAAAAGTGCCTTCCTGAATGGAGATTTACAAGAAGAAGTCTACATGACTCAACTTTGAGGATATGTTGTACACAGTCAAGAAGAAAAGGTATGCGAGACTCGGGAAATCTCTGTATGGCCTCAAACAGGCACCTCGGGCATGGTACATCAAGATTGATGAGCATCTCGTACAACATGGATTAAATCGAGAAATCCATACGATCCCAATCTCTACCTCAAAAAGCAAGGGGAGATGGTGATTGTTGTAGTTGTTTATGTCGATGATCTAGTCATCAGCGGCGATTCGATGAAGATGATTGATGAAACGAAGAAAGATCTTAAGCGATCATTCGACATGACGAGATCTCGGGCTTATGCACTCTTGTCTTGGACTAGAAGTATGGCGAAAAGAGAATCATATCTTTGTTTCTCGGATGAAATATACCAAGACAACGCTCGAGAAGTTTAGGATGATGGATTGCACACCAATTGCTACACCTATGGAGAGCAGTTACGATTATCTCGTTCGAGATCCATCTCTGAGGTAAGTGCCACTCTCTGTCGGCGGTGATTGGGAGTCTCATTTACTGACCTACACTAGACCGGATATCGGCTTTGCGGTGAGCTATCTATCCGGGTTCATGCGGGAACCCAAAATTTGTCATTGGAAAGCAGCAAAGCGCATTTTGAGATATCTCGAAAGGATCGGTGGATCTTGGTCTAGAATACTGAAGAATGAAAACTTCTTCTTGATTGGATATTCGGATTCGGATCATGCGGGTAACATTGATGATAGAAAATCCACTTACGGATTTGTATTCTTTATGGGATCTGGACCAATATCATGGGGAAGTAAAAACAACACTTTGTTTCTCGCTCTTCCATGAAGCCGAGTATCGTTCTGCGGGAAGGCTATGCATGTGAGCGATTTGGCTACGTCGCATCTTTGGAAGGACTTGGAATACCACAGGACAAACCGACCACCATGTATGTTGACAATGAAGGTGTTCTCAAACTTGTTCGCAATCCGAGTTTTCACGAGAGAACAAAGCACATTGAAGTTCGAGTTCATTTCATACGTGAACATGTGTTGAAGCACAACATCCGGCTTGATTTTGTCAATGGTGAACAACGAGCAGATATTTTCACAAAGTCACTTGCACGTGACAAGTTCGAGTTGTTCAGAGCATTTCTCTCCTCATCTCTTCAGACAATGCACAATTAAGGGGGGGAATGTTAGGATTAAATATTATTATCCTAATATTAATTATGCATAGTTTAAATTATTTAATTTTATTAATTAAATAATAATTGTTATTTGGTTATATGGTTAATCAACCATATTTGTCTTTTATTTCATACTGTTATATTGTTGTAAACAATATATTTGTATCTATTCATTTCCTGCTTCCCGGATGTTATTGGAAGCTTGTTTATTCTGGCATTTGGTTGCACCTGTGCAACTTATTCTCCCGGATGTATTTGGCTGTGCAATATCTATAAATATTGCAGCCCATTCTCTGTAATTTTTAGTTGATTGAGATTATTTTTAGATTTTTTCTCAAAACCTCAAAGAAAAGGTTGGACCTGATGGCCCGCACCCAATGGAAGGGAAAAATGTGGCACGAGAGATGTCAATCAGGGGAGCGAAGAGTTGAAATTTTTCAAATTTTTTGCTCAAAACCTCAAAGAAAAAGTTGGACCCGATGGCCCGCACCAATGAGAATGTGACACGTATGCACAGGGATGAAATGGAGAGGCGGAGGCTTGGAGGAATTTGAATTTTTAAAACTTCAAAGGGTAAAAGGAAAAATTTCGGTTCAAGGTCCTGCCACCAATGAACAACGGACACGTGTCTCGACTTTTGATGGAAATTCAGAGCGCGGAGGAAAGATGGAAAATTTTCCAAATTTTAGTGAAAAATCTCAAAGAGAAAAATAAACCCGCGAAAAATTTGGAGTTTCAGCTCCGCATCCAATAGGACAATGACACGTGGCATTTTTCAAATGTCAAAAGAGAGATGTCGGGCCCACATAGAGTTTTGATGCTTGCGGAGGAATGAAGGCAAATGTGATGAGTCGGCTCCGCCTCCAATGGGATATTGACACGTGGCGAAAAAGAGTGGGTGTTCGGGCCCGCAGAGATTGTTGAGAAAAATTTCCTTTCTCAAAAAAGGAGCAAAGTCATCATTTTGGCCCACGGTTTTCAATGACCTACAGGAGGACACGTGGCGCATCTAGGGGCCCGCGGAAAATTTTCAAAATTTTTCCAAAATTCAAAAGGGCAGAAAAAGTTCAAAATGCATTTTTAGGATTGGGGGCCCGCCCCAATCATGTTTAGACATGTGTCCCACCTTGAGTAAAGGAAAAAAAGTAATTTGGGCACTTTTGAAGAGGATTTGGATCTTCCACGTGGAGGGCTGGCATTTAAAGTTGATTTTAATCAACGACAATGTGTGCATTTTCATTTTTGGGCGCCATTGGAGCTCCAAGAAGTGTGGAATCATCATTTTTGCACCAAAACACATGAAATTTTATATGAATCTGCATCCCTTCGGCCTTCTGAACACAATGGCATCATTTGTTTGAGCTAATTTGGTGCCCTATAGTGTTTTTGTGAGATATTTTTCTCACTCGTGAAGAACACGTGAAATGTAAAAATGAAAAATTGCGAGAGTTAAAAATGTTAAGGGAAAAAGGAGAAAAATGATTGCAAATGCATGCTCGGCATGGTGGAATGCCAAAAATGTGACCACAGGATGGATAAGGATCCGAGTTCATGCAATATTTTAAAATATTTTTGCATCTCTCGGCATTTGGCGAGTTGTTTCTGATTTTATATCATTTTTCATCAAATGGATAGGGTTTTGTAACAATTTTTTTCCTTTTGGCATATTCTTTGCTTGGGATGCAAGGATCCAAGTTGTCATAGGGTATATGATGTAGTTTGGAAGCTTTTTTGAGGGATGGTGGAGAATTTTGGAGAAAAGAGAGAAGAATTTTCACAGGGAAAACTAGAAGAAGTCCATTTCCTTTTTGGAGAAACGACTTGAGAGCCATTTTAATTCTGTTTGCATGAAATGTTCATCATGTTGAGTTGGTTTCAGCTATAAATCCATCAACAAGCTTTGAGATTTTTAAATAACATTCCCTTGCTGATATATTTGATCAAATTCTCGGATTAACTGGTTTTATCTCTTAGAAAAGCTTGTATGCACTTGTATTTCAGTATGTTTTCAATTTGTGTTTCATGCTCATGTTGCAATCTTGTGTTTGGGATCTTTATTGGTCATACATGGTCTCGTTTCTTGTAGAGGGTTTGAAGGCATCTACAATCTTCCATTCAGGAAGAGCATTCATTTTAGTGGAGATAAACAAATTTAAATCCATCTTACCTCCTTGTAAAATTGAGGGTATTTACAAACCTTTGGGTGTACCTTAGGATATGATCTAACAAGGGTTCTCAATGCTTTATTGATATTTTTATTCAAGCCTTTGTGGTAGGCTATCAAAATTTGTATGGAATAGTGCAGATTTTGGCATCCATTGTGCACACATCCTGGTTGAAAGAGCACTTCAAATTCATTGAAACATTTCTGTTGTTTAGGTGTTGTAATTCTTTTACAAGGTTTCCCAAAGAAGGTGATGATTTCTAGATACTCTTGTTCCAAGGTCTCTCATCAGAATTTCATTTTAAACTAACTCATCCTACCTACAATACCCCTACATCTACATTATGTGTCCACAAAAGAATTCAATCCTTTCACAAAAATGCACAAGGTTGATTAGGGTTTTATCATGTCTTTAGCAGCTCTAGCTTTGTTTTGAGAACATTTCCATCATTTAGTAGTGACAGCTCCTTTGAGTTTGGATAATGGATATTTGATCATGTTTTCACAAAGCTCCCTCCACACCATATGCAAAACACAAGGATATCTTCATCTCCTTACCACATAGGGGCTGCAACATAGGTTCTCTTACCTTGGTTGATAGGCACAACCTAAAATAGTGAGGGTTAGATCAAAACCCTCATGAATGTGCTATCCACTCCCTCAATTCTTGAATGCAAACAAGCAGATAGGTGTGATCCCAGACTGCTACAAATGACATATAAAAATCTATCTATCCTTGAGTGTCTTGTGCGTGATTCATGATGTTGTTCAAGTTGTGAAGGATATTAAATCTGATACCAACATGGGGATACAAAGCCAACCTCTTATCATTATGTCCAATTTAATCATCATTTAGAGTCCATTGTCTCAAATGTTATCTTTATTTTCAAACCATCTGGTCAATTTTAATCATCATTTATAATTCATTTCATTATTATATTCTAAATACACTTACATATTACACCCTAATTCTTAAATTATTATTTTCTATTTAGACAACAAGACACAATGTTTCCAAATTATCTTTAGATATTTTAAATTATTACTTAGGCTTTACCCTTGTTTATTATAATCATGATGGATGTGATTTTAATAGTCTAAATTTTTAATCATCCTATCATAAAAATTCCCAACATCTATCCATTATAATAATAAACCTCATGCAAAATTTTCCCACAACTAAATGATTTGTGGGAGGCAAAGAATCTCATAAAAGAAATATAGAGGAAGCATAGAGGTTTCATTCTTTTTGTATAGAATGGGCAGATGCCCGTTCTCAAACATAAAATATAGAGGAAGAATAGAGGTTACATTGTTAATTTGTATAGAGTTGGAAGATACTCATTATCATATAGACAACATTGAGGCGAATAGAGGCTAATTTTTTTAATTTTGTATAGAATGGGAAACCTCCCATCCCCATAGAATTTACAAAGGTAATAAAATGTTTACGTTCAATATTATTTGTATTTCTTGAATGAGAATGTTTAGAATGAGAAGATGTCCATTCTCATACATGAAATATAGAGGGAGAATATGGGTTAACAATAATATACAATGAATGGTTCTCATATTCAAAGTAATTTTACTAAAATTAGAATTCAGAGCACTTGATTATTCAGGACAATACTTTGTTCATAATCATCTCATCCTTGAATTCCTTTCATTCATGCATTACAATTTAGGAATGAATATATATATTTTCTCTTGTTGTATTATGGTGATCTATGTCTCTTTGATTTTTTTTTATCTAGGTTTGATTAGTGGGGCTCTGCATACAAGATATAATATAAGTGGCTTACATAAAATGAAATTAGGGGATGCAACATGAAGAGGAAAATCCTAGGTTAGTAGTAGTATTAAAAATACTAAGTATAATTCTGCATGATACAAAATCTTAAATCCTAACTATGATCATAAAAAATAGGCCTAGGCCTATCTATCAATAATATGATCATGGAACAAGAATTACAAATAATCCTTTTATTGATCTTAGCTATAACCCCATAAACTCCTTTCTATTACCCTCTCGGCTTAATTTTTTTCATTCACTCACTTCTATCCCTATTGAAAAAAACACATATTCATGCACACACACACATACTATTAGGATTTAGAGGTAGGATCCCTTAGGAATAGGGTGAGGGTCTCCCTTATTTAATGATAATGATATATACACACACCCTTCTAAAAATAGAAGCAATACAAGAAGATACATTATTAAAGTTGAATTCAACAAGTGTGAGCCTTGGGACCTACCCATTCTCATTGAATTTACATAATGAACACCTAACCATTCTTATAGAATTTATATAGGTAATAAAATATTTACATTCAATATGATTTGTATTTCTTATATGAGAATGTTTAGAATGGGCATATCTCCATTTTCATATAGAAAATATATAGGAAGAATAGGGGTTAGTAATAATATGCAATGAATGCTTCTTATAGTAAAAGGATTTTAACAGAGCCTTGTAGTTGTCCTACACAAAGGGAAAGTCTGCAAAAAAACTTGAGAGCTCTTTTTTTCACTCCTTTTAGTCTACTTATGAATCCCACATACACAGGGGATATTGTACGCACCCAATTTTGCACGTGCTACATTGTCGAACGGTTCAAAATCCCCAATGATGAGTTAATATATTTTCTAATGGTGTTTGAGTCCAATTTCCCATTTACAATATATATTTGTAGCCTAGAATGCTTTCCTTTTCCATTTCCATGCTTTTCTAGCTTTTCTCTACCATTTTTCCAGCTTTTTCCTTAGCTTTTTACTTTATGTCATGGAACCACCTTGGTGGTTATGTAACCATTACTCTGCCCTCAGTGGTGGTTGTGTAATCATTGGTATGTGCAGATTAGTGGTCATGTGTGCATTTAACTGAGACTCTTTTGGCATGTTCTGAATGGGTGTCAACTTATTTAAACTTGATTTTAGCACACATTTCTTAACCAATTTTTCTATTATTGAGCTCATTTGATGTGTACCAATTTCTCATTCCCTTCCTATTGTTAATTTTGAGTTAACTACCCCTTATTTGAGAGAGGTGGCATTTCTTGGCTACCAAATGGATTAGAAAACTTCTTTGCCTTTTTCCTATAAGATCCAAGATTCCATCCAAAGCATTATTTGGAGATTATTGTTTTAAATTGCACTATTATGCTACTTTTAATCCTGCTAAGAAATGCAAAAGCAAACTCAATAATTTTTCCTTGTTATTCTCTTGCCTACATTACTATTAGATTGCTTGCAAGCTTATAGCTCCAGTGTTTCTTATTCATTTCTTCCACACAAGCCAACATAGTTCCCTGACTCATATAAACACAAAGTTATAAAGAAGTTGAGGGGAAAACAAACCAAAACCAGTTTTGGCATTGTCACATTTCTACAATTTCCTATTTTGAGATGTATTTGGATTCTTAAAGATTTCTTTGTTTTAGTAGATATTATTCCACATTCTATTAGAGTATATTAGTTTCTGTAGCTTTCCTTTATTCACACAAAGCTTCTACTGAAAGCTTCTTCCCTACCTATCCCTGTGGGTTTGCACGGGAAGTTTTTCTAGAAGAAGCTTCTGCATTTGTTTAGTGTTATTGTAATTTCCCTTCATTTTTGTAAGCTTCTTGTTGTCCAAATTTCTCATTCTTAATGTAAATGAATGCACTAGCTACTAAAGAAACTAGTAAACTCAGAAGGATAGAGGGTCTACATTACCTTGGATGCTTGATGCTTGATACGAGCACCGAATGACGGATCTATGCTTTATGCAACAAGATTTGCAAAAATGAAATAGATTGGATTAAATAGATGTATGTGGGGCTTCCCAGACAATGTTGGATCCAAGAAGTGGTTAGCTTCCTTGGTGGATGTCAACCCCATTTTTAGAAAGATGAAAATAGATCAAGAACTATAAATAACATGTAGAAATAGAGAATTACTGAATCTAGAAGGATTGAGATTGATTTAAGACTGATTTAACTGATCAAACTACAAAACCAAGCTTACTTAGTTTGGGTCAACAAAGACCATGAATATGTAGAGATAGGTCAATGACAACTTGAGGGGATAGACTAGGAAAACAAGAGAAGTATGCAGACTATGCAAAATCAAAGTGCAATCTAGAAGTCAGTAAAAGTCCTGGAAATGCTGGAGTCAACCTGCAGAGGAAATATGAAGGAATAGAAACCAGGGAGATAATGAGAAACATGGATTAAGGCTGGGGATTGAAACCATGACCCTAGTTGATGGTGACCAGGGTGTAAACAAGTTGATTTTGCTATGACAGAGAGACTTGGATGAGAGCTTAGCAATTTGGAACAAGGGGTAAGCACATGCAGGGAATTGGGATGGCTCTGGAGAAGAAAAGGAAGAGCTCCGAGGCTCGATTGATGATGATATGTTAGGGTCTATGATGATTACGTAAAATATGGATAAGGATGAGAAAAGGTGAGATAGATGAAAAACCTACAATTGTAGCTTTGCAGAAAGAGGTTGATGGTGAGGTTCTTACTACTCTAAACCCGCAAAAGGTTAATCACAAGAAATACCAAGATAATATGATAAATCTGACTAAATCATTGTAAAATGGTGACAATCTAATAATAAGATCGATCATGATCAATGCTTGAACATTGCAAGGTGGTATGGGAGGTTTGTAATGGCTTATAGAATGTTTAGGCATGAAAGATTGTCTCATAAGTTTGTGAGAAAATGTGCTCTACAATCAATTTTCTAATGATGAATGGGAAGGAAGAAATTAGTCTTATAGGGTTGGTAGTGACCAAGCTGGGTCACCGCCACCCCGAGAAATTTTCCCCATTAGGAAGACTTTTTTTTTTTTTTTTGGCGTGATTCCCCTTCTTTTTGGAGATGGCCGAATGCTTTAAAGCATTAGGTGGGAAGAAGTTGTTTTAGGATGAGGTGTAGGTGAGTTGGAGATAAGGATAGGTTAGAAAAAGCATAGGGATGCATAGGATGTATATTTGGAATGAAAGCATTCCAAAATAGAAGTTGTTAGGGCATGATGAGTTAATTAATTAATATGAATTAATTAATTAATAGGATCAATGTGGATGGGATAGTTGGGCATATGAAATATTTCAATGATTAATTAATTAAGGAAAAATGCCCTAGGAAAAAGGATTCATAATAATGATGAAAAAATATGGTGGAGACTCCAATATTAGATCAAGGTAGGGGAAAATTGTGGTCTTAACAGAGATGGAAAACAATGTTTTATGGATCGAAAGTGAGTGGGTGAAGACCACTGCAGTATGGATGCAAGCTGATATGAACAACGTGTCATAGGCAAGTCATCAAAGTATATGCAAATATATTTGAAATGGTATGTGAAATACTTCATACATGAGGAATCAGGTGGAAAGGTATGCATTTCACTATGAACGAGGATAAAAATTATGTTTCCTAATGGGACATGAAAAGGCCAAAAAGGTAGAGTTGAAAAAAGATGAATGAAGAGATAATATACCCCAAGTGGGGAAAGTATGGCAACGAAGGCAAAAGAGAGAAAGTAAAATATGCCCCAAATGGGGGAAAAGGTATGGCCCATTGGGACTTTAGAAAAGTGTATATGCCCAAAGGATAGATATGGCCACAATGGTGGAATTTGATGAAAAAAATAATGGTGCCCCAAGGAAGGCACGAATATGGCCACAAGAGTGGAATTGATATAATATGGCCTCAAAGGAGGACTTGATATAATGAATGTAATGCCCAAATGGGAGGATGAGTATGGCCTCAAAGGAGGACTTCGTGCGTGACAGAGATAGATTGTAAAATAAAATTCCCAATAGAGGAGTGATTATGGCCATGAGTGTGGACTTATGGAATAAATATGATTAACATGCCGAAGGAAAAAAGATAGCCATGAATGTGGACTTGAAGAGTATGTATGATCGGAGGAAGATTGATGTTGTATGAAAATTCCCAAAGGGGAAAATAGATATGACCATAAATGTGGATTTAAGGTCAACAAGAGATAATGCCCTAGAAAGGGATGCCAGAAAGGGGGAGAAAGCCCAAAATGGTTGGTGGTAAGGCTAGTTAATAATGACTAAGGCAAAATCGATGGTGACCCAAGGGGGTCGATGATAACCATGTGTCGGTGGGTTATATAAGCCCAATGGTTGGCTGAAAAAGCTCATTTTCACACGTAAATTTGATAAGAAAGAGAAAAATGTGGAAAGAGAGATTGACAAAAAGGAGGTCACCGAAGCTACGAAGAAGTGCCGAGAGGTACATAGGATGGTGAGTAACAAAAATCACACTCGGTTTTTAATTTAATTTCATGTTTTATTATTTTTTACATTTTATTTGTAAAAAGTGGATGATGCCAGGGGTGGTTGGTGGCAACCCAAGTAGGTCGATTTTAATTGGGCCCGAGGGCTTGTCGATTTGACCAGAAATGCATCAACCTAACCTGGGTTAGCATTAACTAGGGTAAAATTAGATAATTTAGGGTCTGATTTAATTTTGGATGAAAATTTAATGCATTTTAAATGTATTTTTAGATCATGGGTCTGATATGTGTATTTTTTCTTATGATTACAGGCTCGAGAGACCTTATATCTCAGAGACCAACTGCGGCTCTTTATGAGAAGATTATAGGGGATGTGACAGATGTTGAGTGGGACCATCTATCTATAGTCAAATTAGGTGGATTTAGACACTATCAAAGGATCCCATGAGATGTGGGGCTTATGATTTCTCTTGTGGAGAGATGGGATAAAAAGAATGGCACATTTTGGTTTAGGACAAGGAGATGATTGTACCAGATTCTCAAGCTACTGATACAGGGGGAGAAGATAGTTCTCGTGACTAGTGATGATAGATTAGTAGTTCTGACATAGCTATTTGGAGCTGATACACCCCTTATCATATTTTCTTCAAGGGCATTTTCTTATGAGTAGAGATATGAGGCTGGGGTGGCACGCAACCAATTGATTTACATGGTTATGATGGAAGTGTCTTGCTATGCTTTTCCACACTCAGGAGGAGCTCACTTTCTATGGGCGTTGACTAGTCTAGTGGCCAAAATTGTTGACCATCGAACAATATTTTCATTTGGGACCACATTATTGGCTCAGTTTTATCATGAGCTATCTAGATGCAAGGTGGATAGGTGGTCAAGATAGGATGTTGGATTTTTGCTGCACTATTGGGCCTACGAGAATATTGCTGTGATTAGGCCACTAGGGATTCCATGGGTCACAGGTGACCATATTTAGTTGGAGGTTGGATTTTTGAGATGGAGGGCTGATCGTGCCTTCGAGATATTGGTGTGGATTGGTATGTAGATCATCTTACAAAGATGGATATTGTTCGAGTTAGATGACAACCATATCATGATTTCCCTTCTTGGCCCGGTGTGGATGTAGAGTTACGGGGTATGAGATGGAAATGGTGGGTCCAAGGAGAGAGGCTTGAGATGATCGAAGTTGTGTAGTTTGATAGGGTGAGATGGAAGTTTGGGGTCATTCACTCGGTTCCGCATGATCCCATTTTGTATAAGAGGGAGGAGATGGACAAAGAGCTACCGAGTCCCGCTATGACAGACCAGTAGAGAGAGGAGGTTGTGTTGTGGAAAGATAATGATGATGTGGGACTAGGAGCAGGATACTTTGATTGGCACATGAAAACATGGGTGGCTCAAGTGGTTGAGGAGGGAGGAGAGAAGGAGATGAAGGTTGATGTTTATATGGCTCTTGGAGGAGGTGGAGGTGATGGAGTAGGAGAGTCCATAGAGGTGGCATGCTTGCATGCCAAGCTAGATCGAAGAGGCTCGAGAGAGACTAGACACATGTAGAGTGATACACAAATATACAATAGTGGGATGCGATCACGTAGGAGCGAGACCAATGTGTTGAGGAGATGGACCACTACCACAGTAGAGAGGGAGGCCCTCACAGGGCTCATTTTGGTGATTTGACTACTATTTTGGTGACAAAGTTGGTGAATGGTGCCCAGGAAGCTCCAAAGGGGTTGGGACATGTAGCACCTCCCGACATGATTTATATGGATAGATACAGAGCACTAGTTGTAGAGGCTAGATATTATGAGGGGATTTTTTTTGAAAAGTTTCCAAAGACCCTACACTATTGGGATCATCTCCGAGAGGACAAGGGCTGGAGGATATGAGCCATCTATGAGTACAAATAGTGTGGCACAAATGCAATGAGTAGAGAGAGGCCGTAAGGGTGGTGAAGATGTGTAGGGTTCAGTGTGTTGTACCTGCCTAGGAGATGAAGACTGAGAACCTCGGATATTCATTTTACAAATTTTGATAGTATATCATCTCTAAATGTTTCACCTCAAAGTAATGTGATAAAATAGATAAGTAGGTAATGGGCGTAGGAGGAATACTTGTGTTATGTAGATGGTAGAAGGTGTTGCATGTGCTTTAGACTTTTGATCCAAGATGATTGTGTGAGCTTCCCTTTGGCTAGGAGGAACGACTTGTATAAGAAACACAACAAGACCACCAAATAGTATTAAATAACAAGAGTCAGAGGACTTCCTAGCAAGGATAGATCTAGGAAGCGTGACGCTTCCTCAAATGGTTGTCAATCCTTTGTTTAATACAACTTAATGTAAGAAATAACAGTTCCTATTGTAGTTGATAATATTTAGGTATCTCTTATTAACATACAAAAAGTGAATTTAACTCAATAGGAAATGGTTAGAATTAAATCCAGATGATTAATGGGCTGGTTTGGGTCTCACAGTGTACCGGAGGTCACAAGTGAGGTCTAGGTGAAATTAGGAAAGTTTTTGGGCTGTTTTGGGGAAGTTGTTATCTCGCTATTATAGGAAAAACTGCCGAGTCTCGAGACTTGTATCGATGGTTGATCTGATGCCGGTATAGGAGATAGACCGATGCCGGTTAGCTAATCGGTGTTGGTAGGGGAAATTTGGTTAAAATATTAAAAACAGGAGTTTAGGCCTCTTTTTGATTGCACAAAGAGCTAAGGAGATTTTTGGGAAGGATGGAAAGGTGTTGATTAAGAATTAGCAAGGTACAGAGGGTGATGGGATATGTGAAATGGCTCTGTTTGGTAGAAAAGGTTATAAATGGGTAGAAGGTGGTAACGAGACAGAGAAATTCAACAAAAGTAGTAAATGAAATGATTAAGATCAAACACACAAGCTTAACAAGTAATAATGATTTACGTATATGATAAAATTTATAGATCCAAACGTGGTAGGAATGATTTATAATTTGGAGGAGAAGCGTATTATGTCTAGTGCAATGATAGCAATTCTGTGTGATTTTTCGTGTCAAATTGAAGCTGTGGAAGTGATGATCAGTTTCCTGTGGGAGTGTGATGTACTATGGCTCATTGTCGGAAGCTTGATTGTGGGAGAATCAAATGCCAAAGTTGTGTGTGAGAATGAATTTTGTTAACCCATGCAAAGAGTTAGAAACTCATATTTAAGGGTAACCGATGGTGGTTAGGAACCGACACCGAACGAGGAAAACTCGGCATCGATTAAGGAGAATTAGTCTAATTTACCAAAAATAGCCTGATCTTTACTATTTTTGGTGTGATCTTGATTGCTAATGGGTCTCAAGTGAGGGTTGGCGCTTATATAAATGGGAGTGTTGTTGGAGAAGGAATATAAATTTAATTTCAAGGTTTAAATAGTCCCATTGGTTAAGGTAAATAGAGACTCAGTCATAATTAATTAATAGGCTAGGAATAATTCCATGGTGAGGTGTTTAGGTGATGTGGCTAGGTGAGGTGTAAATTAACTTAATTAAATTAATTAAAATAAATAATAATGTGAGGATGCATATTAATCCAATTATAAGTGATGGAATTAATATCCGGTGTGAAAGGAGAGTATGGCTAGGTATCTGCGTTGCTTTGATTAATTGAAATGGATTGAGGGAGTATGGAAAAATCTGGTGTCCACATTTTCCCCTTTTTCACGTATCTTGTATTGATAAGTGATGTTGACAAAAATAGGAAGTCGTTGTCCCAGGTATGAGTGAAGGTTAGGTTTCCCCAAGTATGGGTGGAGGTGATCCCCCTCAAACTAGGAATTGATGAAAGGTTAGGCTGAGTCGGTGAGTGGTTTGATAAAATGATAAGTGATGAAAAATGAGGGTGGTTGGTGTGCAGGTAGTGATGATATCGGTGTGGGTAATAGGCGGGGGCATTCAAATGCACACACACATATATAATGCGATAAGGTACTAGGTGAAGAGCTTATAAACTCTACTTTGTCAAAGGTCAATAGGATTATCCAAACAAGGTTGATGTGATCCAAGTATCCAAGGTATAGGATATGGTCCTGAAACACAACTAGGATAGGTGTATGAATGGGATTTAGGTGTGTCCATAGCACCAAAAGGTTTGGTTGGGATAAACAACATGACATTAGGCAAGGCAAGGTCATTAGGCTAAATAACATGAGTAGCGTCATCACAAGGTATAATGAGTAAGCAAACTTGAGTGTCAAAATAGGTGGGGTTGGTTTGGGTGTTTAGGTAAGGTTGTAGGTAAGGCCAAGGTAGAGGAAAAACATGCCCCAACTGATAGTGCAATTGGGTGTTAGGTAAGAAGGAAATTAGGTGGGGTTACAAGGTTGGGGTGAGGTCATGACGGTGAGAAAATGGTTTCAGGTAGAAAAATTGAGGGTAAATTAGGTATATGTTGGTGGCAATGTGATCGACACAGGTTATAGGTGAACCGACGCTGGTAAGGATAACTGATTCCGGTCCAATAAGGCATGAAACCGCATCGGTCAAGTCATATTGGGGGTAAAAAGGAA
The DNA here is from genome assembly GCA_018340775.1 of Taxus wallichiana var. yunnanensis. Classification (NCBI taxonomy): domain Eukaryota; kingdom Viridiplantae; phylum Streptophyta; class Pinopsida; order Cupressales; family Taxaceae; genus Taxus; species Taxus wallichiana. The sequence continues at coordinate 584,228,493 of CM031243.1, forward strand.
AATCCATGTTTTACGATTCATTGGTCACTTTTTATTTGTGGAAAATGACAAGACATAATATTTGGAGGAGGAAAACAACAACGAGAGGTAAGTGGTTGAATTGGTTGATCTGTTATTGAGTGATTAAAGAGTAGTGGAAGGACCATGAGATCAAAACACATGATTCAATTGGTGGAGAGCCGAGAGTTTGTGTGGAGCTATGGAAGAGGAATGAGAAGGTGTAGGAGGACCTCCAGTGCAGAGAGACCAGACATCCCACCAAGGAGACAATGTCAAGTAGAGGTAGGATTCAATCCTCAATGTTTGTTTGTGATTAAACTTTGAGGTAAAAATGAAGAAATGGGGTTTGAAAATGTAAATGTGAAATTTGGTTTAAAATGAATGAATTTGGGTACAAGGAGGGTGGAATGTAGGCTAAATAGGTGGGAAAATGAATGAGGGTGGGAATTAGAGGGATTTGGGTAGGTTTTAGGTTGTTTTTTCAAATTTTTTTGAAAGTTGGGGGCGTGGGGGTTCGGCTTTGGGGCTGAACTAGTGACCAACGCAAGTTAGGCATTGACCGACGCGTCGGTGGTTAAAATGGGTGACCGGTAGTCGGGGTGATTGTGCCGGTCACACGTAAAAAGTGACCAGGCCCTAAAAGGCTTAGGTGTAGAGGGAAAAATGGGGTAAAATGAAATGGTAGAAGAAATAGTTAGGTAATGGGGTAAAAGTAGATAGATGAGGGGTATAGAAATATAGAATTAGGTGGGTGTAGGGTGAATGTAGGGAAGAATAGGTGTGTGGTAGGTGAAGGAGGTGTCAAATAGTGAAGGAAAGAAAGGGAAGAAATAGAATATGGGGGAGTGTTTAGGCTAGATAAAATGTATAATAGGTCAATGCAATAGGTAGGAAATGGATAGGTAGGTAGGGAAACAATGTGTGTTGGATGGGACTAGGTAGAAGTGAAGAGATGAGTAAAATAGGTAAGTACTAGACACTGTTTATTGGTATGGATGCAGGCACAACACTAGCTGATGATGCATGATAGAGTGCCACCTTTATTGGTACAGATGCGAGCGAGCATCACTGAGGAGTGGGACCACATGAGAGATGTGGGACTTGTGGGTGTGCGACGATACAAGTGTATCATTCGAGATCATAGTCTGATGGTTGCTCTCATTGATAGATGGGATGTAATGACCAATACCTTCCACTTACCTACTAGTGAGATGACTATCATGCTAGTGGATGTGTACAAGATTTTGTGGTAGCCGATCATGGGGAGCCGCAGATATCGAGATATCGTCGATGAGGCATTTGATCCTATGGTTTTTGTCTTTGGAGAGGCAGTGGGTGAACTGACTAAGCATAGTGCTAACATTGTTTATGGGCTGATGTACACTATAAATCCTCAAGAGACCAGGTTGGCAGTGTTGATGATGGTGGTGGTGGGATGCTATGCACTCTCGATTTAGAGGGTGGTAGGTTTCCACTGAGCATTGATCCAGTGGTATTACATGATATGATTGATGAGCATGTTTGTTTTGCGTGGGCACCTGCATATCTAGTGTAGCTATATAGGGAGCTTTGGGCCTATCATAGGATGCGTAGTATGACATATGTTGTACATATTTATTGCATTGTTGGGTGTATGGGAACATAGATGTTGTGCACCCATAGGAAATTCCATTAGCAGATTGACATCATGGTGTTACTAGAGCTGGATACAAGAGATGGTTGGCAATAGGGGCTCATCCATGGGTTGAGGAGGCAACACACGATGTGACCTATTATAGGTGGGAGTTAGAGGGGTTATATGCTATGGACATAGTATGATGACCATATGTGGATTTCCCATCATATGGAGGTACGAGAAGAGGAGCTCTAAGGTATAGAGTTAGTTAGATGGATATAAGGCAAACATGTTGGTGAGCATGAGATGATTCTAGTAGATAGGGTCCAAATTTAGTTTGGGTTGTAGGATGTCTTGCCACCATTTCCTCGGTATCATAGAGATGACACGGAGAGATCATTATCTCCACCACATACTACGGGGCCAATAGGACAGAGTAGTAGGTGGTGGATAGGAAGATAGATGATGACAATGTGACAGATAGTTATAGATGTTGGTGGACATCCCAACTACAGGAATTACAGCCAGTCAGCTAAACTTAGCCATAGTGATGGTGCAAAGAGATGCACTACAGGGGTAGGTGACTTCTTTATAGGTGTAGTTGACACGGGCGTAAGCATAGGTAGCTACCATGACAGGATGAGTGACATATTTACAAGGGAAAATAGCACAAGCACATGCTTAAGCTCCTACATAGGCACCCGTCGGGGATGGTGGATAGGTAGCAGCATTGTAGGATTAGGTTACAAGCTTACAAGGCTAGTTAGTAGCAGCCCATGCATAGGTCATGACATTACAGGAAAAAATAGCTGCACAGGCACTAATGTAGGTACCAACACCGGGACAAGGTCCCTTGATATAGGAAAGAGGATAGGGTCCATAGTGTACAAGGACGGGGGATACTGGTTGGAGTTAGGATGATGTCCCACCCCATAAAATACCCATGGAGAGGTTCAATGGTGCCTCTGAACAAGGCTAGATATTATCAAGAGAAGCTAGTAGATGTCAGTATTGAGGTTATATCATACGCCGAGCATAGGGCCCGAGTAGGAAGCTAGTTAAAGGAATAGTACACGCACCCATAGTACCAGTACCATAGGTAGCCATTGGTCTCATAGACATTACGAGAGGGAGGTGATGAGTTCATGAAGGCTGGGACCAACCGAGGGTTGGGAGATGATGATGAGCGAGGCAAAGGATATGACCAGATGAGGGTTCAGGTGATAGTAGAGGTGAGGGACCTATACCGAGTGAGACAGGATGATATGTGATACCATATTTTGATTTTTGATATATATATCGATGCTGTGTGCTAAAGATGTGAGATTGTACATGAGATTTTTGAGATACTATTATTATTCATACCTATGTATATATGTATTGATACATAGACACTCCCTTTATATAGTTGATGATGATATTGGACTGATGATGTACTTGGTTTCATTTCCATTTTATTTTTATTATGGAAACTAGGTGAGTTAGGCATGGTTGAGTTAGATGTATGCATGGTTGAATCAGAAAATGTCCAAGTTATTATTTTAATGGAAATTAGGTTATGTTAGGCATGGTTAAGTTAGTATGAATTTAGAAGGTGTAGGCATGATGGAGTTGAAAAATGTCTAAGCGTTATTGGTATGGAAATTAGGTTGTGTTAGGCATGGTTGAGTCTGATTTAGGATTGTCAAGATATTGGTGTCATGGAAGTTAGTTGGTTTTGAGGCATGGTGAGTCTGATTTAGGCATGGTTGAATAAAAAAATTTCCAAGTTACTATTTTTATGGAAATTATGTGTTGTAGGTATGGTTTGGTTTAATTTCCATGTAATTGATATTATGGAAATATAAATGATTCATGTATGATGTGATTGATGTTGTAGCATGGTAGGTATGTTGAAATGATTTATGTTTTGTGATACATTAATTTCCAAGTTATTGTGTAGATGAAAACCAACTAGGTTATGATGTGTGTGTAAAAGGAGGGAAAATGGTTAGGGAAAGAGTGGCTAAGCCAACCTCCATGGGTCCCATGCCATTGGAGTGCTTCCTACATAGCTATGACAAAAAGGGGCCTCAGGCTGATGTAGTTCTCCCATAGGATAGGGAAGAATACGATGAGGTAGGTGAGTAGGTTGGTGAGTTTAGGTATGGGTAAATGGGTAAGGTAATTTAGGCATGGTTGAGTTTAGGTTGATTGGGAAAGGTGGAATGTTGAATATAAGTTGATGGAAATAGATGGTGAATGTAAATGTAGGTGAAAGGAGAAGAAATCCTAGAGACCAAATGTTGAAGGTCTTTTCCTGTGTAGAAGAATCAATAGGTAAGAAAAGGGGTGAATGGTATAAGAAGTGAAAAAGACTCCATAAGTGGAAAGAACCATTATGAGCATACCAAAGATAGGGTTATGAAATTAAGCCCTCTAAAGGCATTGCATGATTGAAATTTCTAAGGGTGAAAGAAGTTACATGATCACGAAGTGTCGCATGTGCACCACGTCCCTTGAGTAGGTAGAAAATAAGAAAACAAAGGAGGGTGAGGTGGAAAATCTTGTTTAGTGTAACCTTGTTGTGAGACAACATGCCTCTTCTGTAAGATACCCAAAACTAGAATAGGCAAGTCCATGACGAAAAAGTTGTATTTTCTTTGTAAAATAGGGATGGAAGCTTGGAATATTTTATTAATCATCCAAATCAACTTTACAATATTAGTGTTGTAATATTTATACAATATACAAACAAAGAATGATGTTACACAGTGCAACAATAATAAACCAGATTACACAAGCTTCTAAAAGAACATCTAGGAAGCAGAATAAATCAAACAGATAATTGTTACAACTACGTAACAATATAACCTATGAAATAATATGAAAAATATTGTTATAAAACCATATAACAATATATAAACTAATTACCTTAATAAATAATTAATTACTTAAGGTAATATAATGCATAAATTAACCTAACATTCCCCCCCTTAATTTTTCATTGCCTCAAGGGATGAGGAGAGGAACTCTCTGAACAACTCAAACTTTTCACGTGTAAGTGACTTTGTGAAGATATCTTCTCATTGTTCAGCTATTGGAAAAAATGAAGTCAGTATATTGTGCTTCAAGACATGCTCGCATATGAAATGTACTTGTACCTCAATGTGTTTTGTTCTTTCATGAAAAATTGGATTGCGAAACAAGTTTGAGAACACCTTTATTGTCAACATACAAGGTGATCATCTTGTCTTGTGGTATTCCAAGTCCTTCGAGTATGTGACGTATCCGTATCGCTTCACGTAAAGCTTCTCCTTGAACGATACTTGGCTTCTGTAGAAGAGAAAGAAACAAAATGTTGTTTCTTACTTCCCCATGATATTGGTCTAGATCCCATAAAGAACACAAACCCTGAAGTAAATTTTATGTCATCAATGTTACCTACATCATCTGAATCCAAATATCATGACAAGAAGAAGTTATCATTCTTCTTATATTCTAGACTAAGATCCATTGTTCCTTTTAGATATCTCAAGATGCGCCTTGCTACTTTCCAATGAAAAATTTTGGGTTCCTACATAAACCTGGATAGATAGCTCATTGTAAAGCTGATATATGGTCTAGTGTAGGTCATGTAAATGAGACTCCCAATAAACTGCCCATAGAGAGTGGAATTTATCGCAAGATATGGATCTCGAACGAGATAACTGCAATCTGCTCTCCATACGTGTAGTAATCGTGTGCACAATCCATCATCCTAAATTTATTGAGCATTGTCTTAGTATATTTCAACTGAGAAATAAAGATGTGATTCTCTTTCTGCCATACTTCCAATCCAAGATAATAGTGCATTAGTTTGAGATCTGTCATGTCAAATGATCATTTAAGATCTTTCTTTGTTGCATCAATCATCCTCACTAAACTTCCAGTGATGACTAGATAGTCGACATAGACAACGACAATCAAAATCTCTCCCCTATTACTTTTTGAGGTAGAGATTGGGATCGTATGGATTTATAAAAAATCCATGTTGTAGGATATGCTCATCAATTTTGATGTACCATGTGTGGGGTGTCTGTTTGAGACCACACAAATATTTCTGAGTTTACATACCTTTGCTTCTTGACCGGAGCACAACATATCCCTTAGGTTGAGTCATGTAGACTTCTTCTTGTAAATATATCTGTTTAGAAAGGAAATTTTTACGTCCATCTGATGGAATTTCCAACCAAAATGTGTAGTTAGAGAAAATATCATCTTGATCATTTTGATCTTAGTTGTGGGAGAAAATGTCTCCTCGTAGTCAATGCCTTCTTTTTGTGCATACCCCTTTGCTACTAGTCTCACTTTGTACTTTTCTATGGTCCCATCTGCTTTGTAATTTGTTTTGAATATCCATCTACATCCAATGGGTTTCTTCCTTGGTGGAAGATCGACAAGTTGTCAAGTGTTGTTTTTCATTACTGAGTTGTATTCAACATCCATGGCATCTTTCCAAGCTTTTGACTGTAGGGATTCTTGGACTATAGAGGGCTCATCGATTCAATAAATCTACTCATCAAAGCAAAGTTCACTTCTTCCGTAACATTCCCTTTTTAAGACTTTAGAAACAAGGGAATTTTTTTATACAATGTTCTCTGTTCTAAATAAAACATCATTTAGATCACACATTCCATGCCAATTAATCTCATAACAAATAACCATATGTAGCTATAATGACTTGGTAAGTTACCGATCTCTCATTCCATGACTCGGTTATAAACCAATCTCTCATGATTGTCTTAAAGTATATAATACTTTATGTATACTACATATACTTGGTTTTCCTACCCTATTCTAGGTACTGAGTGATCTGTTTAAAGAACCTATCTAAATATTTGTTACCAATATTCATCTGACATCACATTACTTTAAACTAGGTGACATAGGACAACACAAACAACAACTTGTGATACTTTGGCCAAAGATTTTCAACATATTATTCATGTTACTATTCCTAGACAACATACTCGTCATTTCGAATACATCCTTCACCTCACTCTTCTGTTATCTAGAATGGTCTTTACTGACTTCTGCTAGTCCACTTGCCCAAGGTTTGATCCTAGCCCAAGTTAGCAACATAATTTGTTATAGGAAGATGCTCATGATGAATTAGGGTATATGGGCATACTCGATCGACCTAAGTCGACCGAATGTGCCAAGGTACCCTGAGTCATAGAAAGCTACTCCCTATTCTAAACATGCTACTAACTTGACCTAGAGAGAAACTAAGTTCAAGTCCAGATGTGTGTAGATCTAGATGAACAAATATGAAAGGGTGTTGCCACATGTCAACTACAACACTGTATCCTCAAGAATCCCTTGGTCTTCTTAAAGGTACAGTCCTACAATTGGTGTGTGCCAACATCCATTAGAACTAATTCATCATGATGTACATACCCCTTAGTGGTCATTAAATTCATAATTAAATTGGATTAAGATTCAGATTGCAGCAACCATGCCTAACCCTAATTCCAACATTCATTAAGTTCTTTATCCATAATTAATCTGATTTGATATTAAGAACTTCATTAACTCATGCTTGCATTGATGTTCATTAACGTGGCTTAACAAGCAGCTATCCCCAAAAACAAGGCAGCAAACATCAAATGGTTAATTTTTAATGCAACCTAGCTGTCCAAAGAAGGTGTATCATCCACCTAGATTTAACTAGTGTTTACTTTTTATAATCGAAGCGCAAGGATTAAAGATCATAACCACCATTCCATTTATTTTCCATTCTTATGAGAGAGGAAGAGTATTCCTCTACATGTTTAGATGTTAGGGTTAACATAACCTTTATATCATTAATTACTCATATAGTTTAATTGTATGTCCATTGCATATTTCATTATTAAACTATAATTGTTTAGTTAGAGAATGACATCTTTTGCAATTTAACAAGTTTTATTATAGTAAGGGAGATTGAACTATCCCCTTAATCCAACTTATTAATTGATAACAACAATAGTATACAAATAGATATATAGAATATCGACAAGATATCACTACTATTTCCTTCAAATAAAGTACTAGAGAATTTACACCACAAATTGGAGTCAGTCTCCAAACCTTTCAATTCATCATGATAAAATATACATTTACAAGACTATGCATTTCAGACATACTGCATGTCAATTTGCATTAAGATCATAAAAGAACATCACTTCTCTTTTCCCATACAACTCAAGAATGAATCAAAATTCTTTACATAAGATCCAGAATTAAATAAGCCAATGCATCATAATTTTTTTCCCTTCTTTTATCACTTACGATGTCCATCTGCAAAAATTGCTAGCATGGGTTAGTTCATTGAACTGAGCATGATAAGCACTAAGCATTAAAATGAAGTGCATTCCACTAATTGTTCCATTAAAACAACTCTACTTTAATGAAACAATTAATAAGTATCATACAAATAAGCATAAGTAATAACAACCAAAAAATAAGTACAAATAATGAGTCTGAATTCACTTTTAATAAAAGAGCGTAATGTAATCATATAACTGCATTATAACATATAGTTTAATTGATCCTATCAATTACTTTTTAAACAACCAACAAATCATGTCATCTAATTATTTCATAATTCATTCTGAATTGAAATACCAAATTTATCTTTACTATGAACAAAAGAGTTATCTTTAGTACAATACGTATTTAGAATGATTCATGCCACAACTTAAACAAAAGAAGAAGAATAATCAATACATACTATCCACCATTCACTAATCCTCTGAAAGACGAAACAATTTTAGAATGTACTTAACTCGATTACCCACATAACTATTTCAGTTCAAGGATACTAATAAAAGGATTCAACATTAAAGATGCAACAACTAGAACAAGAATCCCAAATCAATCCAAGGAGGGATAGAGAATCAAAATATTCCACCTATAAGTCTTAACTAACTTCTACATGTTAGAATATATCATGCAAAGATTTGAAGCCATACGTTCCAAAAATCAAAACAAGACTCATGCAACATTAATCCCTTCTCATATCCATCCAAGGAGGATTCATACTAACATAGAGTGCACAAAGATAAATCCTTCCAATAACAAATCCAAATGGAGTATGACTCAGTAAAACAAGGCAGTTGGTCTAAACATGATTACATTTTCTCTTCTACAGACCCAACTCAGCTGTTCTCTTTCCACATCATTACAACAAATGACTTAGTACAAAGTAGAATAAATAATCCACAAGGAAATTTCCATCTCAGAAGAGTGGTTTCTCACTATTTCCTATAAGACAAAAAGGACAAAAGCCGAACCCAAGAAGTTGAGCAAGTCTAAGAGAATAATCACTCTACAACCAAGAAGAGAGTTGTGCTACAGAGAAGTTCGATCAAGTGAACTTATCTTAACAAAAGTTAAAGGATCTCAAATAGAAAAGATCCAATCAAGAATTCATTTCATTTAGACTATCAAATGAATTCCCATTTCTATTTCAAACTCAAAAGTTCTTTTACAAGTTCCCAAGAGAGAACACAAAACCAAACACACAGTTCATAGAAAGCAACACTTCTAGTTTCCCTTACTAAATCAATACAACCTGGTTCATCTATTCCATTTTATTTAAACACAAGTTCGAATAGAAAGGAGTACACAAGACCCAAGGCTGAAGAATAAACAAAATACATCCACAAGAGAAATCCATTCTATTCTCCTTTTAAAGACCCAAAAATTCATTCAAATGAATCTATAAGAGAGTACTAAAACTCAACACCAATATTAAGCTTAAGCAAGGTTTCCAAAATACTCACGAACTCAAAAGTAACTGAGATCCCAACACAAGGACTTAAAAACTCAATACAAAAGAACATATAGTTCGTGATCCAAGTAAGAACAAATTATATGAAACAATCCCGAACCAGAGGTATTAAATCCTACCAACAAGATTCAATACACGAGAGTATTCAACTCATCTTTCCTTTAAAAACCTAGAAATCAATTAAAAGGATCTAAAAGAGAGTGTGAAACCCAACACATGTTTAAGTCAAGCAAGGTCTCATATTACCCTCAAAATTGACTGAAACCAAAATTACAACAAAAATACTCTCACAGTTCCAACTAGTTCAAAAAGATTGAGACAGAGAATGTATTCATTCCAATCAACTCACACAAGAAGAAGTATGCTCACTACATATCTATAAACTTCAAGGACCATTATCGACTATTTCAAATGAGCTCTATTTCAAACCAACTTAGTAACAATACAATATTGAACCAGATACATTTCCATAAAAGGTCCATTAACCTTCAAACAAAATAGTCAAGCCTTCAACAAGATGCGGGTTTTCTCAGAGTAGAGGAGAGAAGAATATCCTCCATATTTACACGCCCTTACAAGTTCAAAGAAAATGGTACAGTCTGGGATAGAAGTACCACAACCATTCCAAACTCAAGAATCTTCAAGGAGACTATATCAAAAGAGGTTACCTTATTAACTCAAACCAAAATTATTCTCTCAAGATTTTTTGAGCAGAAAGTCCTATATATGAGTTCTAAGCAACTCAAAACCTTGAATACGAGTAAAACGTAAATCTTAGAATACAAGTACAAAACCAAACATAATGCTTTGAATACAAGTTCAGAACCCACATGTATTGAATATGAGTTCAGTGCTAAACAAAAAGCTTCAAACACAAGTTCGAACACACAAGCTTTGAATACCAGTTCAAAACAATACAAGCCTCCAATACAAGTTCAGAACGAACATAAGGCTATGAACACGAGTTCAGTGCAAAACAAAAGTTTCGAACATAAGTTCAGAACAAACACAAATCTTATCACCAATGAACTTGCAGAGAGAGAGAGAGAGAGAGAGAGAGAGAGAGAGAGAGAGAGAGTTTCCAAATGTAAACATTATCATGTAATGGATTTATAACCAAAAACTATAGATATTTTGTTTACAAACAAGAAAGTAAATAACCAAACAAAACATCCAAAAATTTATCTCATGAGAGTAGAATTGTTTTAATGAATCATTTAGAAGAAATAAATAATCTTAATGGGTAGAGCCTATCATGTTTGATAGCGCTTCTACTAATTTGAAGGAGACTTCCAACCGAGCTTCCAACTCTTTTTCTCCTCCACAAAAGATCAACAACCAAAAATATTTTCTTCTAATGCGTCATATAGTTTCCTTCGATCAAAAATATACCAGAGAAACCAAAAATAGCCACACAAGTAAAATTCAAACAACTAGTTTGAAGACCCAGATAGCTCCATGCAAAGCAAAAATATCAAGGCATGCAAGACCAAACAACCTCCAACAAACCCACCTTCCTTGTTTCCAAGACGGTTTGCACACAAAAATCAAGGTTCATTAATGTAGTTACTCCTCAATCTCCCACATATATCTCCTTGCTTTACTGTGAGTCCATGGTCCAGGGGTGGATGTATCTGGTGGAGCATCCATTCTTACATCTTGTAACATGCTAGTATACCACTTGGGCATACACTAAAATTTTCTCGTGACTTTATCTCGATCATCAAGATCATCCCCATCATCACTTTCATCATCTGTGGGAACATCAAATTCATTTTTATGACTGGTGAAAAATATACATTAGGTGACTCTAGAGGAGGAGTATCTGCTTCCTTCTTCTCAAAAACTCAACATCTCTACTAGTGTAGAATTTCCTGGTCTTCGGATCCATCAATTTGTACCCAAGAGTCTCTTCACTGTACCCAATGAAGATGAGTTTTTGTGATTTCATATCCAATTTATTTCTATTTTGCTTGGGTATGTGCATGCTTGATTTGCACCTAAATACTCTGAGGTGTGTAATAGATGGTTTTCACTTTGACCATGCTTCTTGTGGTGTTACTTCGTCAAGAGCAACTATGGGTAATCTTTTCAACAAATACACTATTGTATTTATCGCTTGCCTGCAATGTCTTTGTTAGTCCAAAGTACTTGATCATGCATCGCACCATTTCCATGATAGTATGATTTATTCTCTCAACAACACTATTCTACTGCGGTGTGTGTGGAGGAGGCATTTGTTGACGAATCCCATGAGCTTGTAGGTACTCTTTGAACTCATCACTAGTGAATTCCCTCCCTCGATATGAGCATAGAGTTTTGATGTGGCGACTAGTTTCATTCTCAACAACCACTTTTAACTTTTTGAAGGTTTTAAAATCTTCACTTTTCTTGCGAAGATAAAAAAATCCACATTTTTCTTGAATAGTCATCAACTCAAAGCATAAAGTACTAAAATCCGTAATGACTCGGTTGCATCATCGTAAAGATCGATATGAACCAGTCAATCTTACCACAAGATCGAAAAGTAATCTTCTAGAATGAAGCTCTGTGTTGTTTTCTTGCTAGGTAGTGAGGACACTTGTCTGTATCCTTCGGAGAGATGGTAATCCTTTTACCATATTGTGCCAGTGAAGTGTTTCAAGATACTTGAAACTGATGTGACCAAGTCTCTGATGCCACAATTGTGCAAAGGTAGAATTATTAGCCACAAGTGCATGATCATTTCCGTGGACAAAATCAAGCTGGAACATGCGTCCCACATTAGAGGCTTTTGCAACTATTTTTAAGCCTCATGATTTGTCTCGAATTAGACACATTTTCTTGCCGAATGACTATCAAAGTCAATTTTCAAGTTGTGATCTAGGAGTTGATTGACCGATAATAGATTTTTAGTCAACCTAGGGACATATAGTACATCTAAAAATCTACAGTTGTGTGAACCAAGGGGTAGAGAAATGTTCCCAATCCCTTGTACTATGTATAAAGAATCATCACCTAACAAAACATGGTTTTTCAAAGGTGTGTCCCTCATTGAAGTAAATTGGTCTTTGTGGCTGGTCATGTGTCGAGTGTCTCTGAATCAACATACCAGACATCACTAGATGATGTGGATGGTTCACTTGATCGAGCAATGCACAATTAGTCTTCAATATCTAAATGTTCTTCTTGCTCAACAATATTGCCTTGTTGATGGGGTCTTCTTTTCTAGTTCCCATTTTTCTGCCCTTGATTATAGTTTGTATGTCCCTTGTGAGATTTCTGGTGTGGAGGTCAAAAGTTACTTGATGAACTTTTCTTGTAAGTATTATACCAACAATATTTTAATTCATGTCCTCTTTTACAAATTGGACATTTCTTCTTTTGTTGCTTATCCCCTTGTTGATTCTGATTCTGATTTTGGGGTTTTTGATAGGAATTAGGGTTTCCTTTCCCTTTTCCTTTCCATTTTTAATGAGAAGAAAGTTTTTTCTCCTCTTTATCATCTTTATTGTACATGGCTTCCTCTTGTTGCAGTAGATTTACCAGCTTGTCAAAACTCACTTTCGTATCTCGAAAAGTTTAGTGTTATCACAAAAATGCAGTATGAAGAAGGGAGGGATCTCAGAATAATGGGAATGAGAGCTTCATCTATGACCACTTCTCCTAGGGTTAAAAGTGAAGCCCTCAACTCTACAACTCTTCTCAAGAAAGCTTCTATTTTTTCATTTTGTTTAAACTTTAGTGTGTGTAACCGACTTTGTAAATTCATAATGAAATTCTTGTTTTTGGCCTCGTATATCATGCTCAAATCATCCCATGCTTCTTTGGCTGTTGTGGCATCTTGAATGTAGGGTTAAAAATCATCTAACACTCCAAACAAGATGATGAGCTTGTATTTCTGATCTGATCTATCAAACTATCGTTGTTGTGTTATATCAGTAGTTGATCCGGTCGAGTACCCATCACAACAATCTAGATCTATTCAAACTCAAGCTGTGTCTTGATTTTTTTCTTCCATGCAACATATTTGTTTCCTCTGAGTAGTTGTGAATATTGAAGAAATAATTTGGGGGCATTGGTGCCCATTTTATAGAATCCACTGATAGGGTTAGGCTATTATCACTCCAGGTATAAGGTCTCCCAATCTATATACCATTAGTCTAATTTATCAACCTTTCTATATACGTTCCCTTCCGATATACCCGTCGGTACATGGAATAAGCTATCCCTTTCAATATACCCAGTGGTACGTGAAATAGGTGTTAACGTACGTGAAATAATTCGATACATGGCACCAAGACAATACTGAAAGGGGTCTATGTGATTATTGACACCTGATCAAAGAAATAACCTCATATGTGTACGTAACTTTGCTATATACTCAGATAATTTCTCAGTCCAGATTTAAGTCATGTAATCATTCACAGATGGATGGGATGGCTCATAGTGTGTGCACTGTGTCCTTATTACTCCCCATTGATTTAAAGGTTCGATTCCCAAATGACGTTGTTGTAGCTATATTAGGCATTAAGTGTAGTAGTAGTTGTGATGGATTTACCTATAAGCGCTTCCCAGAGGAACTATTTATACCGAATGCTGTGAATGAGATCTAGGATCTCATGAGTGTTTTAGAACCAAATTTCACTATTTTTTATTACAATTCTTTGCCATTTTTTGAGTAATTACAATGTTTGTGGTTGACTATGACAACCTAAAAATTAGTACAATACATTGAAATATACAATTACATTAATTTTTTTGAAAACTTGAATGACAGATAATTTTTGTTTTGTTTTTTGGGGCCCTGTTGGCCTCCGAAGCCCAATAAATAATCTGATTAGGAGATTTTTTGTTGTTGTTGCCCTAAGTAGGGTTTTCCTCGCTAGAAATAATTGTGGCTTTAGTTATAACTAAGCGGTTTGGAGGAGGTTTTTCCGCTAGTTTTTCCTCCAATATTGGTGGTTTTTCCAATTTCACCGCTATATGTCTAAAATGATTTGAAAAATATGTTAAGGGTGGGGGTGGAACCCCAAACCTCCCATACCCAAAGCCCTTTGCACTATCCAACTAGGTGCCTTATGTGTTTGGGATATGAAATGAAGGAACTTATATTTAAATTCAAATGAATTTGACTTACCTTTAGTACCTAGGTGACGTGGCTAGAGCAGAGAGTCCACATGACTACCGAGATGGAGGGCATGTTTATGGATTTATTCGATAAAAATGGATATGAACTAATGTATTTGATATGCCTTTATATGTTTTGCTACCACCACCTTAGATTTATCTCCTCTAGATTTTTACCCTTGCCATTTTTCAACTTCTAATGATATGTTTGCATTCTCTCGAGATGTGTTTTGTTGATATGATCCTCTTTTTTTTTTTCTGTGTAGGTTTGATTATAGACCGCCATTCTTATTTGATTTAAGGGTCATTGTTTTTGTATTGTTCGCTATTTGTTTATGCAGGTCACATGGTTCAACGTATCCAATTACGAAGTAGCATGGTTGAGGTTATCTGTCAAATAGTAGAGAGGTAGGGGCTCGTTCAACTCGCCTATGGCTTGATCTGTTCAAAATAAATCAAATGAAAATGCCTTAGACAAAAAAATGTTTAGCTCGGCTTCGATAATGTAGAGAAGGAGATTGATCTAGATTGTAATGGATTGCCCAATGTTCATAGCTCGGCCTAGCCCGACAAATAATGAACACGGCTCGATCCATTCTACATGACAACTCGCTTGAATGCACAGCTCAGTGACTTGAGGCATGGTGTAAAAGGATATTATTACCCATATCACCTACTACAAGTTTAATAGAGAGTCCTCCAAAAATTTTTATCCGTAGAAGAATTATATGTTTATTGATGTTAAGTCAAAATCCATTTACAATAGATGAGCTGCGATGAATTATAGGCCTCTGCTCCATTGTATATTTTTTATTGATCTCTTTGTGCAATTTTTTTCTTGTAGCTATTTGGTACAGGGTCGACATTCGAGTAAGAGCTCACTTGGAGATGAATGGTGGAGCTCAATTTTGTATTGTGGATCCAACTCGACCAATGTAAAAGCACAGTTGGTATCAATGTAGGTTTGGTGGACTCAAAACATGGCAAGTTGCCAATGCATCTCTCGAGAGTGTGCAAAAGGGTTTGTTGATTTGTGAGTGGAGATCCATTTGCCATTGATGGTGCTAAAATCACCAACAAAAGATGGCTCATCCTTAGAAAATTTTGACTCGGCTACTTTGAAACCCCATGCAACTCACTTTGTGGCTCAATGATGAGCTTTGCAGCTTGGTCAACCTTGAAACAGCTCGGCTCGGTCCCTTTATAATCAATGCTCGGTTAAGTTAGGGGATTTTTAACTTGGTGGGATGGGGTAGAGTCCTCCATATTTGGTTGTAGACACCAAATTTAGGTCACACTCCCCCTTCACCCCACATGTATATTAATTTAATTACCCACAATTAAATTAATTCCCATGCTCACAATAGTCATTATTTAATTACCTTAATTAAACTAATTTCCACCTCACCTAGACACCTCACCCCACCACCTCACCTAGACACCTCATCATAAACCTATTCTTAGCATGTTTCCCTTTTACTAGGACTCAATATCCACTCACCATAACTAACTAAGACTTAGTTCAACCCTAAAATCACATGCCTATTCTTCCTCTAACCACATTCCCTCTTATCTAAGCACAACATTCCATTTTGATCCACGAGAATGGATAGAGATGGCCAAAAAGATTGCCAAGATATGTCATTTTTAGTAAACCTAGGATTTCCCACCTTAACCGACATTGGTCAACCCTAAACTGACGCCGGTCACCCTAAACCATCATTGGTTACCATATATTCATTTTGGTAACCTTGTTTGAGAGGTTGGAAGAATTATTCAAGTTTTAGAGAAGAGATATCTACATGCAAGCATGCACCAGAGCACTCCTGCACATCTAGACACCCTGAACCAATAACCAAGCATTGATCTGAAAGACAAGCATTCATGGTAATGTTACGGAAGAAAATCTATGGTACTAACCACCGGTTCCATAGATAAACCACCACCTCCATCCAACCACCAGTTTATAAGTATAAGTAAGTACCTCTAGATCTGAATCTTTCCATATTTATTTATATTAGTTTCTCCATCTCTGTTTAGGATTTCTAGTTTCCCTTACATCCCATTATCTCTCACCTTCCTACCAATCCCTTTACCTAACCACCTACAACCTCCCATCCTTTCATACCCACCTCCAAAAATTTTTGAGTATTCCCAACACTGTCATCAACCTCACAATTATCTGTCCATTCTCTGTGCAATCACAAAGAATCACCAAAACCAAACTTCATTAAATTTCTATCAGCCCAACCCTACCGTTTCGGTTAATCTAAACCATCATTGGTCTATCCTCAACCAACATTGGTCATACCAGACCGACGTCGGTCTCTGTGTCTAGTAAATCTACCTATAACAACAACCTCATACCTTTCACCCAAACAACCCAAATCACCTAAAATTTGACCTTGACCTATCCTAACCACCTTATTTACCAATAAACTTCCATATCTGATCATAACCTAGCATATTAGATTATATTTTTATTGTACTTAAATGAGACACCTAAATCATATTAAGTACAATAGGATATTATTGGTTTTCATTATTTCTTGCATTAAGTTGTTTTAAACAGTGGATTGACAACCATCTAGGAAGTATCACACTTCCCAAGTCTAGCATATGCTAGGAAGCCCAATGACATATATTGTTTAATATTTCTCTTTTGGGGTTTTTTTTTGTATTCGTAGGTAGTTCCTCCTAGAAATAAGGAAGTTCTCACAATCAGCATTTGATCGGGAAGTCAGAACACGTGCACTCTACCTGTAGACACCCCAATTTCACATCTATCCTAAATCAATTAATTTCCCTTCCTCATTTCCCACAAAAATACACTTTGAATTAATCAAATATAATTTGATTAATTATCCATTTCCAAATCTAAAAATAATCTAATCCTCACAACATGTCATTATTCTCCATGTTTTTCCACTATTGAATTAAAAATTCAAATTCAAAATCCTCACCCACCATTCGTGGTCCCCACTCACCTAAAATCCTCCACTTATGAATTAAAAATATAATTCAAATCCTCACCCATTCTTCGTGGCCCCCACTCACCTAATATTGCCCACATTTTCAAACCATCCACCTAATCTTGCCCACATTTTCAAACCATCCACCTAATCTTGCCCACATTTTCAAACCACCCACTTAATCTTGCCCACATTTTCAAACCATGATTACTTAAATTAATTTAAGCTAATCACTCCCTCAGGCTATAAATACAACCTTACCCCTCCTCTAAGGACACGGAGAATAAGCTTTCATGCCATATCTAAGTTCTTGCATCCTTTGAGCAAAGAACATCATTCTCGCCTCATCCTAATGCCAAAATAGCCTCATAATCCTTTTTCCCATCCAGCAGTAAAAAGTAAGAGGATCGTTGTTGCAGGAAGGTCTTGCTCCGTCTTGAAGAAAAGCACCTACATATCACAAAATCAGGGCTCAATCCAAGTTTCCTAGCCCATTCTGAGGTTTGCTACGGAACGCGAAGGAGGAGGTACGATTATTGGTATTTTACTTTCTTGTTAGTAGTGTATTTTTCATAGCTTACATTCTGGCACGCCCGGTTACTTTCGATCTGTTACCATTACTTTCTCAATTAGTGGTTTTATCTGTTCTTTGTTTATTATTGTTTATTATTATTTCCTTTTCTGTTCCTTTTGGTCTTCTTTGGTTAACCTTCACGCTTTGGGTAGTGTTTTTGTTGTGTGGTGTCTTGTGGTGTATCTACAGGTTATAGCAACAATGAAACTATGCAGCTCATCCTGTCTTTGATCTCCTCGGTGCTTGGTGTTTAGTAGTTCTGATTTTGCTATTCACTCGTAATCTATAGAAACACAAGCACTAATCATTAGTTTATCATTTTAGTGTCATGGGACAACCAATCTGGAAAATATATTTATTTATTTCCTTTTGCTAAAATAACTGCTTTGTAGGAAGTTAATCATTTATTTATTTTTTCTTTCTTTTATTTTAGTCAATCATTTTATGATCTAATTATTTCTTTCTGATTATTGTTATTTTTTTAACCTTGTTGTCAAAATTTTAGCTTCTCAGGTGAAGTACAAAAGTCAAAAATAAAAAAACCAGCTCCTGGGACGTTTTTCTCACGTTCAAAATTTTCATTCGAGCGTTCTCGTAGCCCATCTTCCTAAGAAGCCATAACTTTTGCTCCCGAACTCGGAATGACTTTATTTTTTTTACGGAAAGGTATTGAAAAGATCTATGCAATGAAAAAATAATTTTTAGATTTAGACTTACAGAAAAAATTTGGTTTCATTTCTTCTAACACCTGTCTTTTTAACAAAAAAACAACAAAATTATAGTTTTATTTATTTATTTATTTTTAATTTTTATTTCACGAAACATCCTCACACGTATGCTCTTTCCTCGCACTTCAAAAGTGATCTTGGAAATCAGAAACGTGAGGCCACTCGAGCTCTAGAAAACAATTTTTATTTTTAATTTTTTGCCTTACATTTAAATTTTCCACGACAACACTTCTAGATAACGTTTTCACCCTCTTCTTTCATCGTTTTTCTTTTTTGTGAAAATAATCATTATCACTATTTCGCAATCATGATTAAATTGCAATAATTATTAACATTTTTTTAAAAAAAGTCGAAAATCAGAAAATCAGAAACTATTCCAATTGTATCCGTGTATGCTCTTTTCTTGCGCCTTCGAGCGATCTGGAAAATCAGAAACGGTCACATTTTTTTAGTTTCTTGTTCTAACATTGCAGGATCCTCTAGATTTGTTTTTCAACTATCATTTTAATAATTATTTTCCTTTGTCATATTCTTAATATTTTTTTGGTCGTTGGTTGTGTATGCTCTTTTCCTGCGCCTTTGAGCGATCTGGCAAATCAAAAACAACCACGATCACTTTTCTAACATTTCATTTGCAGGATAACTACTAATTTGTTTTCTGTAGAACCGCGTTGCTGGAATATTGTCAAAAACAAAAACAAAAACAAAAACAACAAAAATCCCGCAAAAATACCACCATTTAAAGACAATTGCTGAAACAAAAAAAAAAAGTACGCTCAGGTACGCAATTATTTTTTGCTAGTGATTTATTTCAAGTTGGAAAGAACCCTGCGTTTAATCACTTTATCATATTGTTTTTGCACATAGACAAGGTGGATTTCATCACCACCAAAGCTACATCGGTGACGTGGACTTGACTACCACGCACCAACAGCATTTGCATCTGCATTGCACTTTGAGACCTAGTCTCATCACAACGTTCGGTATTTACCTCGCCGCTGCTCTTCACTTACAGGTAATGCTGTCGTGCAGCGCATGCGAGTCACGCCTAAATAGCTGTAACAACGAAGCCTGGGCATCGTCCCTGTAAATCTTCGGGGAGTTATAAGGACACCATACACATTCATCCCTCCATCACCTTCCACCTTTTCACAAAACCTGTTCTGGACGTGGTGATTCACTCCGAAATAGGCAAGTAAGAATTGGTGAGTCTCCTCCAGTGCTCTAAGGGTTCCCCGTACCAATTCTGTCCCCGTACAGAATTAGGTATATCAGGACTAGGGTATATCGGAGGACGCATCTTCTTGGAGTAATAAGAGCCTGCATCCACCATTTCACAGCATACTTGTATGATTGCATTAAACAATGATCATTCCCGAAGGATCTACCTCTTCAGCCAAAACAATTTGATACACATGACTGCTTGTTGTTTGTAAACAAAATAGTTTAGCATTGTTTTTATCATAAAACTTGGCTAATATCAATGTGTTTATTGTAAAATTCAAATCCTAATCGTGTTCCACAACACCATTTCTCGACCGATTCAATACCAAGCAAAACATTCAAGCAATCCCACAATGAAGATCAAAACGTCACACTGATTTCATTAGCCTACTTCAGCCAACAACAACTCCACTATAGCTTGTTTTCAGCTATATCCAATAGATATTGAGTGACTTGCGTTCACTCCTTATCTCATCAATTGTCAGAACATCCTTTATAGCTTGTTTCAAGCTATATCAAAATGACATTGGGTGACTTGTTTGAGTTCACTCATTATTTCATCAGCTTACAAGTTTAACAAAATCCCATCCGACACAAATCCCTTCAAATCTCATTTTGAGTTCGCAACTGTGTTGAGTCACTTGTTTGAGTTACTCTTCCTATCAAAAATCTAGAGCTTTTTTAATCCAAACCAATCAAGATATTCGTCATAGCTTGTTTGAGTTATATCCCACTTGTATCCCGAGCACCTTTTTTTTTAAAGCTTTCTCCTTATAGCCTTACTTGTTAAAACTTGATTGAGCCAAAACAAAGATCACAATCAATAGGTTGATTTCTTCATCGCACCTTTCTTCATTTTCCCTCTCTTTCAAACATGATGAATTCACAAAAACATCACACAATGAGCTATTAGAACAAATTAATAAGATGGTGACACAACTCTTTCATATGGCTACCCAAATCAGTGAGCAATCACCCAAAAATCTGATCATACAACCTCACGAAGAAATCAGTTCATGTAAAGTCCAACGTCAGTTTACCCCCTTGGAGAAAGTCTCTCTAGTGTTTTTCATCAACTAAAAGAGGCTAAACTGATAAGATATCCAATTACAAAACCCTTTGTCAAAGGGGAAGCTAAGCCATGTTGGTACAAACCTAACACATACTGTGACTTTCATCGCATTGATGGTCATCACATAGATAAATGTGTGCGATTTAAGAATTACGTCCAAGACTTAATTGACGACGATGTCATCTCTGTAGAACTTGATGAAAATGCTCTTGCAACCAACGACACATCCAATACCACAACTTTCCATGAAGAGTTGACTACTGTCAAAACTCCTATATATACTGAAATTCCACAAGATCATGATGATAACAGTCAAGACTCTCTAATTCTAAACCAATCCATATCTTCTTCAAATTTCCTTCCATTAGTTCAAACATACATTGAACCTATTTTGGACAACAACATTCTTCCAACATCTACTGAGCACTTGAACTTATTTCAAGACACTCTTTCAACCCAAACATACATTGAACCTGTTTTGGACAACAACATTCTTCCAACATCTACTGAGCACTTGAACTTATTTCAAGACACTCTTTCAACCCAAACATACATTGAACCTATTTTGGACAACAACATTCTTCCCACATCTACTGAGCACTTGAACTTATTTCAAGACTCTCTTTCAGCCCAAACATATATTGAACCTATTTTGGGTGACAACATTCTTCCAACATCTAACGAGACCTTGATCTCATTTCAAGACTCCCTTTCAAACCTTGATATTACTGTAGACACTACAGACGAGGTTCCATCAACAGGTACCATTAAGTTTGATTCTATTCTTCCAATATTGGCTCTTATGCCTAACATCTCTAGCCTTTTTGTCGAAACACAACCACATCAAGTTTGGACACTTGCGACAATGCAACCCATCGTGTCCATCATGCTTTCAACTATCGATCTTGCAGGCATCTCATCACTAATTAGTCTCACCTGTCAAGACTTCTACGTGCATCCATTCTATGAGGTACTTATACCCAGGAATATCTTTACACAACCTTTTCCATCTTTAATTGTGAATCTATCATCAAAACAATCAATTAATGGACAAATAGAAGCAAAAAACCAAATAACACAAACCATCATTTTCAACACACATGGCAGCTATTGGCTTAACCAAATCTATCCCACTCTTTGGGCTTACCACACATCTTATCACACACCTATTGGAGCCACTCCTTCTACTTTATTTATAGTTGGGAAGCTATTTTACATGTCAAGGTTGAATTTTCATCCTTTAGAATATCCGTCAAAGACGTAATCAATAAAGATTATTATCAACATTCACGCCTTAATGAACTCGAGCTTCTTGATGAAAAAACGACTTAATGCCCTAGATCATCTTCAAGTATATCAAAATCAGCTACGACATAGCTACCATAAAAAATTCAAACCTAGAAAATTTAAGGTCAATCATTTCATTCTCAAAGAAAATCGAAAGAACACACTCAAACAACGAGACAAACAAGAAAAATTTGAGCCCAACGAAATCATAGATAAATTTGGGTCGGAGCCTATAAATTGGCCATTGACAGATGGTCAAGATCTTGATGAACCAATGAATGTAGTTCATTTAAAGAAATTTTATCCTTGAGATGTTCACTATTCCAGGATACAACATGTACATTGTTCCTTTTGTCTTGCTTATATCCAAATAATTCAAATTTATTCATTTCCTATTAAGTTTGTGTGGACACGATGGGAAAATGCAACCCATCGTGTCCATCATGCTTTCAACTATCGATCTTGCAGGCATCTCATCACTAATTAGTCTCACCTGTCAAGACTTCTACGTGCATCCATTCTACGAGGTACTTATACCCAAGAATATCTTTACACAACCTTTTCCATCTTTAATTGTGAATCTATCATCAAAACAATCAATTAATGGACAAATAGAAGCAAAAAACCAAATAACACAAACCATCATTTTCAACACACATGGAAGCTATTGGCTTAACCAAATCTATCCCACTCTTTGGGCTTACCACACATCTTATCACACACCTATTGGAGCCACTCCCTTCTACTTTATTTATGGTTGGGAAGCTATTTTACATGTCAAGGTTGAATTTTCATCCTTTAGAATATCCCTCAAAGACGTAATCAATAAAGATTATTATCAACATTCACGCCTTAATGAACTCGAGCTTCTTGATGAAAAACGACTTAATGCCCTAGATCATCTTCAAGTATATCAAAATCAGCTACGACATAGCTACCATAAAAAATTCAAACCTAGAAAATTTAAGGTCAATCATTTCATTCTCAAAGAAAATCGAAAGAACACACCCAAAGAACGAGACAAACAAGACAAATTTGAGCCCAACGAAATCATAGATAAATTTGGCTCTGGAGCCTATAAATTGGCCACTGCAGATGGTCAAGATCTTGATGAACCAATGAATGTAGTTCATTTAAAGAAATTTTATCCTTGAGATGTTCACTATTCCAGGATACAACATGTACATTGTTCCTTTTGTCTTGCTTATCTCCGAATAATTTAAATTTATTCATTTCCATTGGCAGATATTTTCTTTATCAAAATCACATCTTCATATTTATCATCATGAGACAAGTGTTAGTATAAATCCTATTAAGTTTGTGAGCGTCATACTTCTTCCACTTTCAGTCGCTTTCCTCTATGGTCATACCTAGAAGCTTACTGATGGTAATATATCCCCTTCTAATACATTCTCTCTTTCATAACAAAGCTCTAAACTTCATTACCCAGTTCGTTTGGTCGTCCATCTCAGTCTTCGGTGTTGAACCCTCGCGTCCTACTAGTCGTGTGGGGCTGAGATTGGGGGCAGACGTTTCTTCCCAAATACAAAGCACTATTGTAAAAAAATCCATCAATTCAATAACTTATGAATAATTCATTGTCACATCTTTCGTCCTTCATAGTCTTTGGTGTTGAGCCCACACTTCTTACTAGTAGTGTGAGACTGGGAATGGAGGAAGGTGCCCTTACTCATCTACGTCTTGTCTTCGGTGATAAACCCTTGCCTCTTACAAGTGGCATGGGGCAAAGCGTAGAGGTCATTCTCATACAAGCATAAAAACATTGCAAAATATTCCAAAACAAAAACAAAAAAAAAAAAAAAAAAAAAACAAAAAGGGAATTCACTCGCCTATATTTTGCCTTTGGTGATGAGCCCTTGCTTCTCACTAGTAGCATGGGGCAAGACATAGGGAGTCATTTCAAAAATACAAAATCTTATAGTGCTTACAAATTATAGAATCCTCAAACACGTAATTTAGATGCCTAAGTGAAGAGAGAACTATCCCTTAACCTCATATCTTATCAATCAGTAGGCCACATAACTGTCTAAGTCTAGCATGTGACTCATAAAGTGAAAGCCATTTTTGAAACCGGTTCAGTACCATTATGAAGAATGGAGTCACAATTTCCCAAAGGGATTGTTGTTAGCATTTGTCTCTATATTCATTATCCACCTCCTGCGTCCTTCTTGATTCTCGGTGATGAGCCCACACATCTTACTAGTTGTGTGGAGTCAAGAATGGAGCTGGAATTCTTTTCATCATATCATCACCACCATATCCTGCCAATGGAAAGAGAATTTGTGTTATTCTGAGCATAAGTTACAACACGGAACATATGGATAATATCCATGTTTATCGCCTCTCAAAAATAAGTCTGCACTCTGGGCCATAAATTGCCACTCACAGTGTAAAAAAATCCAAAAATATTTGAAAATCGTCAAAAATCCAAAAACATTTGAAAATCGTCAAAAACCAAAAACATTAGAAAAAATCATCAAAATCCAACAAGAACATTAGAAACCATCGTCCAAAATCCAACAAAACATTTAGAATCCATCGTCAAAATCCAAAAAAAAATTAGAACTCATCAAAAATCTAAAAACATTAGAAACACTCCAAAAAAACCCAAAGACATTACACATAAAATCGTCAAAAATCCAAAAACATTTAAATATTCGTCAAAAAGTCAAAAACATTTTAAAAAATCTAAAAAAACATTAGAAAATCTATATATATAAATAAAAAACAAAAATAAAAATATTGTAAACTCCACAAAATCGCAAAAACTCTAAAATAACTCAATAAGACAATTCAACCTTTGGACTATTATCCCCAACGAATGATCCAATCACCTTATGACTACCAAATTCAAACCACTTCTCCTTGCGTGAATCCCGCAGGGGCAAATCCGCTCTCATTGCTTCCTTGTTTGAGGACAATGACCCAATTTTTTACTATGTCCTCATGCCCCTGCTTGGGGGCACATCCGATCAATCCTCACTGTGGAACACGTTAGGGACATGTTTACTGGTTCTTGTGTTGCATTATTAGTGGCAAATTATTAATTGCTTTCTTGTATCTTGATATATTACAGGGGGCATCTTGATTTTATGTATCCTGGTGTTCTCTGTAATATTCTTATGTTATCTGATTGCATGTCGTACTGGGGCATCATACTTTCTTGATGGCCTCTGTCTATGCTCTCTTCCATTTGCATATCGTACTGGGGCATCAAACCTTTTTGATGGCCCCTGTCTATGCTATCATGCATATTACAATCTAGTCATCTTGATCTTTTATATCACGATGCATCCTGTTATGTGCTATATTAAAATTAAGATGCTTTTCGTCACGTGAGTATCTTCCTGCATGATCAACATCTTACTTTGCACCCCATCCATTCACCCATACTAATGCATTCTCCAGTTTGCGAATCCTACTTGATCACCATTGCAGTTTGCGAATCCTACTTGATGATCTTTCTCAAGTAGCATTCACTATCTAGCAGCTCCTTCTCCCCCACCATGATCACCATGTATTTGATCCATTCATTCTCACTTCTCATTTTTCCTCCTCCGCCGCTTATACCCATATTACCCTTCTCACCATTCCTGTCCCCTCTCACCCATTGGTATTCTTTCCTTTCACCCTTTTTCTTCCCGCTTGACAATCTTACTTAATAACCCCTTCTATATGGAATCCTCAGTGGAGGTTTACCCTCTCCCTAAGATCTTCCCGCTGTAGAAGCTTCTTCACCACCTGCCCTCTCATCAAATAACCATCACCACCAAACACATCTTCCAACTCCACCTCTTCTACTTCCCATTCCCGCATCATTACTCTCACCACGTGGGCATCCCAATTAAGGATTCCCCTCACACTCTCCGCCCTCCACTGCATATATTCCTTCATCCATTCATGTTACACTCCTTTGTGTCCTTTCTTTCTTATTATCACCTCATCTCATATCATATACCACTTAGGCATACCTCACTCACTCTTTTCTCATCCTTCCCCAAATCCACCTTATGCCTGGTCATCCTACTTACACGCTCTCGTAGTATGGAAAATTCACTTGAGGGTTCCCCTTCAGTCCATTTTGTCATACCCTATTCCCACCAACTCTAACATCATCCTTCTTCTTCCTCAGCTTGGCGATCTTACTTAACCATTCCAGCCGCATGGCAATCTTACTTAATACTTCCACTTAAGGTTGATCTGCCCTGTGGCCTTCCCCCATCCCATCATATTTCCCCCATCTTATTTCTCCCACCTCTCATCGCGATCATCTTCTTCACCCTACCATTCCACCCCTATCCCTAATATCATTTTGTCTTTCTCTTTGCATATCATCCCTGTGGTTGGGTGACCCTATGAAACCTCTCCAAAGTGAGTATGACGGTCTTACTTAAGATATTCTCTTAAGCATGACATGTCATCTTACACTCGCCCATCACTCTCCAATCTCACCATCCATATTTCCTCTTCATTCCCCATCATCACACATCTTTTACCACCACTATCACCCTCCTCTCGCTTGAATCTTACTTAACCACTCACCCGGCATGGCGATCTCACTTAAGAGTCCTCTTAAGGATGATCTGTCTCCTTGCCTTTCCCCATCACTACCCACCCTTCACCCTTCATTTTTCTCGCATTCCCCATTATCACATCCTTTCACCTCCTTTTCGATTCTCGTAAACACCACTTCTCGCTTGACCATTTGTCATCTCCAGTTTTGCTCACATGGCAATCTTACTTAACCACTTCCGTCACATGACAATCTTATGTTAGGGTCCTCCCTACACTTAACTTGTCATCATGAACTTCTCCCCCGCCTCATTCTTAGTTCCCTTTATTGATCGTTTCTTCCACCTGGTATCTCCTATTACCCACTTTTTCCTCCCACTATTATCCTTTCTCCACATATCTTCTTACAACATACAACTCATCTCTTCCACCTACAATCACATTCTTTTCCCCCATTTTCCCCTCCTTGATCCATCATCCTTCATACCCTTTCTTCCCATTCTTTTCATGTCTTGGTTCTTCATCCTCACCTCGTTCATCCTCATCACCCCCATCCTCTCCTCGCTTTCACTTCATCCCAACTCCTCCCTCCCATCTTCTTCACTCTTTCCCCTTCATCTTCTCACATTCCCCCTACATTTCTACCCACACACATCTTCGCCATTATCTTTAAACACTCCTATATCATTCTTTCATCATCATCTTTTCTTCCCGCGCTCATAATTGTCAACGGGTTTTCCCTAAAAATTATAAATCCTCATTCCGCACGACCTCATTCACTCCCTTGGACCTTCTAGAGTTTCCCTTCATTTCTTCCCTCATCTAAGCCCACCACTCATTGGCAACGGGTTTTCCCTAACGTCCCTTTGTTGGCGTTACCCTTTCCAGTCCTCGTTCGCTTTCTCTTTTTTTCATTTTTTCTTTCACCCTTCCCCACCACTCATTGTCAAGAGGATTTCCCTAACATCCTTTCATTGGCATTGCCTCTTCTATCCCCCATTCTCTTTTCTCTCCTATTCTTTTCCCTCACTCCCACCCTTTCTTGTCACTTCTTACCCATCTCTCCATCTCCTCTTTTTCCTCTTGTCCATCATGCTTTAACTATCGATCTTGCGTGCATCTCATCATTAATTAGTCTCACTGTCAAGACTTCTACGTGCATCCATTTGCACGAGGTACTTATACCAAAGAATATCTTTACACAACCTTTTCCATCTTTAATTGTGAATCTATCATCAAAACAATCAATTAATGGACAAATAGAAGCAAAAACCAAATAACACAAACCATCATTTTCAACACACATGGCAGCTATATCGCTTAACCAAATCTATCCCACTCTTTGGGCTTACCACACATCTTATCACACACCTATTGAGCCACTCCCTTCTACTTTATTTATAGTTGGGAAGCTATTTTACATGTCAAGGTTGAATTTTCATCCTTTAGAATATCCTATTTATCATCATGAGACAAGTGTTAATATAAATCCTATTAAGTTTGTGAGCATCATACTTCTTCCACTTTCATCATTATCGCTTTCCTCTATGGTCATACCTAGAATGTTTCGATGGTAATATATCCCCTTCTAATACATTCTCTCTTTCATAACAAAGCTCTAAACTTCGTTACTTAGTTCATTTGGTCGTCCATCTCGGTCTTCGGTGTTGAACCCTCGCGTCCTACTAGTCGTGTGGGGCTGAGATTGGGGGCAGATGTTTCTTCCCAAATACAAAGCACTATTGTAAAAAAATCCATCAATTCAATAACTTATGAATAATTCATTGTCACATCTTTCGTCCTTCATAGTCTTTGGTGTTGAGCCCACACTTCTTACTAGTAGTGTGAGACTAGGAATCGAGGAAGGTGCCCTTACTCGTCTACGTCTTGTCTTTGGTGATAAACCCTTGCCTCTTACAAGTGGCATGGGGCAAAGCGTAGAGGGTCATTCTCATACAAGCATAAAAACATTGCAAAATATTCCTGTGAGATAGAACTCCCAAAAATAATAATAAAATAAAACAAAGCCAAAAAAAAAGGACTAAAAAGAAATTCACTCGCCTATATTTTGCCTTTGGTGATGAGCCCTTGCTTCTCACTAGTAGCATGGGGCAAGGCATAGGGAGTCATTTCAAAAATACAAAATCTTATAGTGCTTACAAATTATAGAATCCCCAAACACGTAATTTAGATGCCTAAGTGAAGAGAGACTATCCCTTAACCTCATATCTTATCAATCAGTAGGCCACATAACTATCTAAGTCTAGCATGTGACTCATAAAGTGAAAGCCATTTTTGAAACCGGTTCAATACCATTATGAAGAATGGAGTCACAATTTCCCAAAGGGATTGTTGTTAGCATTTGTCTCTATATTCATTATCTACCTCTTGCGTCCTTCTTGATTCTTGGTGATGAGCCCACACATCTTACTAGTTGTGTGGAGTCAAGAATGGAGTTGGAATTCTTTTCATCATATCATCACCACCATATCATGCCAATGGAAAGTGAATTTATGTTATTTTGAGCATAAGTTACAATGCGGAACACGGTACATCGTCTCTCAAAATAAGTCTTCTCACTCATAACAAAGCATAAATTGTCAATCACAATGTAAAATCAAAAACATTTGAAAATCGTAAAAAAATCTAAAAACAATGTAAAAATCCAAAAATCCAAAAACATTTGATAATCATCAAAAATCCAAAAACATTTGAAAATCGTCAAAAATCCAAAAACATTTGAAAATCGTCAAAATCTAAAAAACAGTGTAAAAATCTCAAAATCCAAAAACATTTGAAAATCATCAAAAATCCAAAAACAGTGTAAAAATCTAAAAATCCAAAAACATTTGAAAATCGTCAAAAATCCAAACACAGTGTAAACATCATAAAAATTCAAAAACATTAGAAAATCCAAAAAAATATAAAATTCAAAAACAAACATTAGAAAATCAAAAAATCCAAAAACAAAAACATTAGAAAATATCCAAAATACAAAAACATTTGTAAAATTTTTCAAAAGACCAAAAACATCCACAAAATTGTAAAAACTCAATAAGTAACACAGCTCATCCTTTGAACTATTATCCCAAACGAATGGTCCAACCACCTTATGACTACCAATTTCAAAACCACTTCTCCTCGCGTGAATCCTCGCTTGGGGAAAATTCTAGCTCTCATTGTTTCCTTGTTTGAGGAGATCCTGCCCAATCCTTTGTACCTCTGCTTGGGGGCACATCTAATCAATCATCATTGTGGAACACATTAGGGACATGTTTGAAAGTTCTTGTGTTGCATTATTAGTGGCAAATTATTAATTGCTTTCTTGTATCTTGATATATTACAGGGGGCATCTTGATTTTATATATCATGTTCTCTCGTAATATTCTTATCTGATTGCATGTCGATCTTGGGGCATCATACTTTCTTGATGGCCTCTGTCATGCTCTCTTCCATTTGCATATATCGTCATCGGGGCATCAAACCTTTTTGATGGCCCTGTCTTCTATGCTATCACGCATATTATAGTCTAGTCATCCCGATCTTTTATATCACGATGCATCCTGCTTACATGTGCTATATTAAAATTAAGATGCTTTTCGTCATGTGAGTATCTTCTGCATGATCAACATCTTACTTTGCACCCCATCCATTCACCCATACTAATGCATTCTCCAAAAACGTTTTGCGAATCCTACTTGATCACAAAAAAACATTTGAATCCTACAAAACGATCTTTCTCAAGTAGCATTCACTATCCAAAGCAGCTCCTTCTCCCCACCATGATCACCATGTATTTGATCCATTCATTCTCACTTCTCATTTTGACTCCTCCGCCGCTTATACCCATATTACCCTTCTCACCATTCCCGTCCCCTCTCACCCATTGGTATTCTTTCCTTTCACCCGTTTTCTTCCCGCTTGACAATCTTACTTAATAACCCCTTCTATATGGAATCCTCAAGGAGGTTTACCTCTCTCTAAGATCTTCCCGCTGTAGAAGCTTCTTCACCACATGCCCTCTCATCAAATAACCATCACCACCAAACACATCTTCCAACTCCACCTCTTCTACTTCCCATTCCCGCATCATTACTCTCACCACGTGGGCATCCCAATTAAGGATTCCCCTCACACTCTCCACCCTCCACTGCATATATTCCTTCATCCATTCATGTTATATTCCTTTGTGTCCTTTCTTTCTTATTATCACCTCATCTCATATTATATACCACTTAGGCATACCTCACTCACTCTTTTCTCATCCTTCCCCAAATCCACCTTATGCCTGGTCATCCTACTTACACGCTCTCGTAGTATGGAAAATTCACTTGAGGGTTCCCCTTACTTTCCATTTTGTCATACCTATTCCCACCAACTCTAACATCATCCTTCTTCTTCCTCAAATGCTTGGCGATCTTACTTAACCATTCCACCACATGGCAATCTTACTTAATACTTCCACTTAAGGTTGATCTGCCCTATGGCCTTCCCCCATCCCATCATATTTCACCCATCTTATTTCTCCCACCTCTCATCGCGATCATCTTCTTCACCCTACCATTCCACCCCTAACCCCAATATCATTTTGTCTTTCTCTTTGCATATCATCCCTGTCGGTTGGGTGACCCTACGAAACTTCTCCAGCAGTATGACGATCTTACTTAAGAGATTCTCTTAAGCATGACATGTCATCTTACACTCGCCCATCACTCTCCAATCTCACCACCATATTTCCTCTTCATTCCCCATCATCACATCTTTTTACCACCACTATCACCCTCCTCTGCTTGGCAATCTTACTTAACCACTCACCCAGCATGGCGATCTCACTTAAGAGTCCCTCTTAAGGATGATCTGTCTCCTTGCCTTTCCCCATCACTACCCACCCTTCACCCTTCATTTTTTCTCGGCATTCCCCATTATCACATCCTTTCACCTCCTTTTCGATTCTCGCAAACACCACTTCTCGCTTGACCATTTGTCATCTCCAGTTTTGCTCACATGGCAATCTTACTTAACCACTTCCGTCACATGACAATCTTATGTTAGGGTCCTCCCTACACTTAACTTGTCATCATGAACTTCTCCCCCGCCTCATTCTTAGTTCCCTTTATTGATCGTTTCTTCCACCTGGTATCTCCTATTACCCACTTTTTCCTCCCACTATTATCCTTTCTCCACATATCTTCTTACAACATACAACTCATCTCTTCCACCTACAATCACATTCTTTTCCCCCATTTTCCCCTCCTTGATCCATCATCCTTCATACCCTTTCTTCCCATTCTTTTCATGTCTTGGTTCTTCATCCTCACCTTGTTCATCCTCATCACCCCCATCCTCTCCTCGCTTTCACTTCGTCCCAACTCCTCCCTCCCATCTTCTTCACTCTTTCCCCTTCATCTTCTCACATTCCCCCTACATTTCTACCCACACACATCTTCGCCATTATCATTAACACTCCTATATCATTCTTTCATCATCATCTTTTCTTCCCGCGCTCATAATTGTCAACGGGTTTTCCCTAAAAATTATAAATCCTCATTCCGCACGACCTCATTCACTCCCTTGGACCTTCTAGAGTTTCCCTTCATTTCTTCCCTCATCTAAGCCCACCACTCATTGGCAACGGGTTTTCCCTAACGTCCCTTTGTTGGCGTTACCCTTTCCAGTCCTCGTTCGCTTTCTCTTTTTTCATTTTTTCTTTCACCCTTCCCCACCACTCATTGTCAAGAGGATTTCCCTAACATCCTTTCATTGGCATTGCCTCTTCTATCCCCCATTCTCTTTTCTCTCCTATTCTTTTCCCTCACTCCCACCCTTTCTTGTCGCTTCTTACCCATCTCTCCATCTCCTCTTTGCCCTCTTCACTATCTTTATTGTCTTCATCATACATCCTTTTTCTATTTTCCCATCATCCTAGTATCCTCATTTCATGCATCTCCATATCTTTTCCAATCGATGTCATTCTTCCCCTCTTTCTTCTTTCAACATTCCTTCTACCATTTCCTTTCCACTTATTACCCCCTTTCTGTATTCCCTTCCTTCTCCATCATTTTCTTTGTTATCCTCTTCTCTCTCCCACCCCTCGTCTTATTTTACTTCCCTATATCATCTTCTTCCCCTTTTTTCATCACGTTTCCTCCTTACTGACCCCATCGATAACTCGGTTGTTCAGCGTTGTCTGTCTTTTTATCATCCCACTCTCCACATGCATCTCCATACGGTCTGTTCCATATTCTTTGCCTTGGTCTTCCTCGTGATGACGTGATTCCTTCAATCTTCTCCTTGTATTCGTTCTATCTTCCTTTCCTCTCCCCTAATTTTCACGTTTCTTGACCACTTCCCTTTTCTCTACCACCCCTACCTTTTTGTTCATTACGTATATGTTTCTCTTCCTTTCTCTCCTCTTTTTCACACTTTCCTCGCCCCTCATAGTTTCTTTTTTTTCTCCGTTCTACTTCTTCTTTTGTCCTCTTTCCATTTCCCTCCATTTCACCCCCTACTCCCACCTCGTTTTCTCCTTCTTATTTATCCTTTCCCATTTCCTACTTTTCTTCACTCTCTCATTTATTTCACTGCCACGTATCCCTCTTTACTATCTCTGTTGCTTCCTTCATTTTGCACATCTCTCTATTTCATCCCTTCACCCTCTACTCTGTCATTTTCCTCTTTTTCCTTGTTTGTCCTTCATCATTCCCTTCTTCCCCTATCATCCCTCTCTCTTATTTCTACCTCTTTCATTCTTTTTTTTTTTCCCCTCCCCTATCTCCCTTACTCTTCTCATAATCAACCCCCACCCTATCCATTCCCTTTTCTCTTTCCCACACCCCTCAAACCTAGCATTCAAGGTCGATTGCATCGTTTCTCCATTTGCGTCGTGCGGTCATTCCAGTCTCTTCCACTCCATTATCGTCCTCTTCTCCACCAAATCCATTTCCTTCTTTTCGAGAGTTCTGTCAGTATATTTCATTCTCGTCAATCCTCTCGAGGGGGCATCACCACATCTATCCATAATCACATCTTCTCATGACATTTTTGTCTTGGAGGATACCATGACATCCGTCACTCACCACTTTCTATTCTCCCCAACAAACATTCACTCTACCTTTTAAAAAGTAGATTGAATTCTTCCCCATACTGTTCTACTTTCTTTGAAAGGACACTACTTTCATAGTACCCTTCCAAAGAGGGGCAAATGTAGACACCCCAATTTCACATCTATCCTAAATCAATTAATTTCCCTTCCTCATTTCCCACAAAAATACACTTCGAATTAATCAAATATAATTTGATTAATTATCCATTTCCAAATCTAAAAATAATCTAATCCTCATAACATGTCATTATTCTCCATGTTTTTCCACTATTGAATTAAAAATTCAAATTCAAAATCCTCACCCACCATTCGTGGTCCCCACTCACCTAAAATCCTCCACTTATGAATTAAAAATATAATTCAAATCCTCACCCATTCTTCGTGGCCCCCACTCACCTAATATTGCCCACATTTTCAAACCATCCACCTAATCTTGCCCACATTTTCAAACCACCCACTTAATCTTGCCCACATTTTCAAACCACCCACTTTTGCAAAAACCATGATTACTTAAATTAATTTAAGCTAATCACTCCCTCAGGCTATAAATACAACCTTACCCCTCCCCTCTAAGGACACGGAGAATAAGCTTTCATGCCATATCTAAGTTCTTGCATCCTTTGAGCAAAGAACATCATTCTGCCTCATCCTAATGCCAAAATAGCCTCATAATCCTTTTTCCCATCCAGTGCAAAGTAAGAGGATCGTTGTTGCAGGAAGGTCTTGTTCCGTCTTGAAGAAAAGCACCTACATATCACAAAATCAGGGCTCAATCCAAGTTTCCTAGCCCATTCTGAGGTTTGCTACGGAACGCGAAGAAGGAGGTACGATTATTGGTATTTTACTTTCTTGTTAGTAGTGTATTTTTCATAGCTTACACTACCTTCCACCTTCACTCATAGGTATTCCTCCTCACCCTTACCTTATCTATTTTTCTCTCGTACACACACTATTCGCAAAATATTGGTTCTACAAACTAGTATTAGTTACAACTAATAGTGTCACCGATTTTAGTGACAAAACCCCTAATGGGGATTTTTTTTATTTTGTGAGTGCCAGGAAGCAAATTTTCTTGGTGCAGAGGGCACCAAGGCAAAATGTTTTTTCTTTACGTTAACCTGGATATAAAATAGTAGGTTGTAGGGAGGAAAGGATGGGGCTGGGAAGTTGTAGGAGGTTGTATAGGTTCTCAATTTCTATAAATGCTTCTCCAAGATCCTCTCTCTCTCATGCTCTCTCTTTCCACACCTTTTCTCGCTCATAGGTCTAGATCAACTTGCTCGGTACCAAATATAAAATAGGGACGAATGCATGGAACATTTTATTAATCATCCAAATCAACTTTACAATAGTAGTAATGCATTATTTATACATATTGGACAACAATATACAAACAAAGAATGATGTTGCACAGGTGCAACAATAAACTAGATTACATAAGCTTCGAAAAGAACATCCGGGAAGAAGAATAAATCAAACAGATAATTGTTACAACTATGTAACAATATAACCTATGAAATAATATGACAAATATTGTTATAAAACCATATAACAATATATAAAAAAATTACCTTAATAAATAATTAATTACTTAAGGTAATATAATGCATAAATTAACCTAACATTCTTGATTTTTGTATTTTCTTTTTTTTCTTTTGCTTTATAGACTAATAGATGTGGGAAGTCTATATGGGATGAGTATAATATCTCCTTGAGGTCTTCGTGAAGCTGATTGATGCGGGAAGCTTCGAATATTTTTATTTTATTTTTACGAAATAGTCTTCTTTTTGGATAGACTATGTACAATAGGGATAGCTTTTTATAGTTTTCCTTCGAGGGAGTAGTCTATTTATAACAACAAGAGAGAAATATAGATGTCCTTTTTAGGGAATCATATATTTACAAGAAGTTTGACTCGGGGGTCGAATTTGAAAATCTTATATATTACGTTTGATTTTTTTGGACTTTTAGGTCATGGAAAAGACTATAAAGGAGTATAGGCTTATTTTATGAAGAAAAAACCATAACACACAGAGGTTAGCTATGAAAGATAGGTTTTAAGTGATGAACGACCATGGGATTCCATCTTGAAAAGGATGAAAAGTATCCATGAGAATCATGCCATGAGTAGAGCCGTGGTACTCATATTGAAGATAAGGATGAAAGGTGATGGATAATCACACAATTCTAGTGTAGTCGTTGGTCCTTAAAAGAGGTAGATGAAAGGAATAGTTACTCAAGGGATGAGCATGTAATGAATAAAAGGTGATATAGTACTTGATTCAATAGTAGAATGGTCAAAGATGCAAGGCATTGAGGGGCTTAGGCTCAGGTTTACCTTCAAGAGAAGATAAACGATAAGAACCTAATCCATAGGTATGAGTGACGATATAGGGTCCAAGCCAATTAGGAGAAAAATTTCCCCATTTACTTTTCTCTGATTTGGTTAAATTTTGATTTTCCTTTAGGACAAGGTTGCACGACCTTGAATATTCATTTGTGGACACGTTTGATACATTTTGGTAGATTTGAAGGTGATCGAGAGCATTTGAACAACGTTCATTTATAAGCTCAAGTTGGGCCAAACGGTCTTGGCGAAAGTCATCATCATTGAGCATGTCTTTAAGTGAGATACAAAGATATGGAATTTGGACTTCGAGAGACAAGAAAGCCCTTGTAATGTAGACCAAAGAGAAAGGTGTAGTAGAAGTTGAGGTGTGAATACTAGTGCAATAAGCTCATAAAGAAAAAGGAATGTGCGTGTGCCAATCTTTACTAGTATCATCAACCACTTTCAGAAGAATTTTGTTAATATTTTTGTTATTCAATTTGGATTCGCCATTTTTCTGAGGATAATAAGGTGAAGAAAAACTAAATTGAATGCCAAAGGTGTCAAATATTTTGCATAGGGTTTTGTTTCTACGAATTGTTTTCCGTTATCGGTGATGAGGCGGTGGCGGTGAGGAACACCAACCTGAAAAATGATGTGATGGTTGATGAATTCACATATTTTCTTGGATTTTATAGAAATGAGAGGGAGATACTCCACCCATTTAGTGTAATATTCAATCATGGTTATGATCCATTGATGATGTTTAGAAAAATGAGGGTTAATCTCTCCAACGAGATCTAAACGCTATTGGGAGAAATGCTAAAGGTCTCTAGCAACTTGTAAGGTGTGAATAGGGGTATGGTGAATATTAGCATGTTGCTGAAATTTTACACAATGTTTGACATAGTCACATCAGTCTTGGTTTAGGGTTGGCACGAATAGATGAGGTGAAGACTATGTTTAGCAAATGCGGAAAGGCCACTAAAATGA
The DNA here is from genome assembly GCA_018340775.1 of Taxus wallichiana var. yunnanensis. NCBI lineage: Eukaryota > Viridiplantae > Streptophyta > Pinopsida > Cupressales > Taxaceae > Taxus > Taxus wallichiana. The sequence continues at coordinate 584,265,829 of CM031243.1, forward strand.
CCACAACAAATCCTATTGTGAACTTCCTTAACGGTGTATGGGATTTCAGAACTTAGAAGGCATCGTAGGAGGATATCGTCAAAGTTATGTTTGTAAATAATAATCCCCATGATGACATAGCGAGAGACAATTTTGAGGAAGGATCGTTGTTTATTGCCAGTGAGTTTTGGAGGTAGAATTGAGAGGGAAAGGTAATCAATGAACTGCTTATACCAAATGTCACGTAAATTAGGTTTAATTCTTCCTACAAAGTTAACATCTTGAAATAAATAAGAGTGTGATTGAAAACCTTTGTACTATGAAAAATATTTTTGAGTTGGAAGGTGAAGAAGGTATTTGAGAAGTAAGGTAGGCCATGGTATCCACAAATTTTTTAGTGGAGCACATAGTGGTTTGAAGTTCATAATGATTGAAGGTAGTCAAAAGTATGCTGATGTGATGCTTATAATTTTTAAGTACTTTGTTATGAAACTGGTATAAACCATTGACTTGGTTCACAACTAGTTGGGAGTCACCAAATATATTAATGGATTTAACGTCTAAGGCTATGGCAGTTTGAAGACCTAACACAAGTGATTTGTATTTGGAAATGTTATTAGTGTAGTAAAAATATAGTTTGAAAGATAAAGGCATAGGCTCATCATAAAGAGGAATAAGGATGAACCATATGCCACCCCCACACTAAAATTTAGAAGCATCAAAATATAAGGTCATTTGATAAACAGTGTCATCAAGGAAAAGGGTAGTAATGGATTCATTAGGGAAATTGAAGTTAGAAAATTTATTTCCGAAAGAGGTGCATCTACAAGTTGGTCGGCAATGGTTTGTCCTTTAACAAAATTTTGATGGATGAATTCAAGATCTAGGTATACAAGAAACATGAGCCAACATGTAACATGTTGGTGTTGATAAGGCTTAGCATACATGTAATGTAAGGGGTCAGTATTGGTGAAAACAAAAGTTTTGTGGTTGAGTAGGTAATAGTAAAGTTTGGTGGCAACAAAGACTAGGGATAAGCACAATTTTTCAGCGTGAGTATATCTAGTCTCATAATCTAAAAGAGTATGACTTATATAATAAACCACATGCTCCCTATGCTGCTCATCATAATGAGCAAGCATGGCTCCCAAGGAATGATTAGTGGTAGAAATGTCATCCTTTGGTGGGATGAGAACAGGTGGCTGGAGGAGGTATTCTTTTAACACCTCAAAATATTTATGACACTCATCATCCCAATTGAAGGAAACATCCTTTTTAAGAAGATGATGAAAAGGGTGACATCAGTCAAAGAGTTGAGAAATAAAGCATCTAATAGATTACAACTTGCCTTGCAAACTATGAAGTTTTCAAAGGTTAGTAGGTGGAGGCATCTCAAGAATAGCCTTGATTTTGGTGGGATTGACTTTGATACCTCATAGAGAGATGATGAAACCAAGGAGTTTTCCAGAGAGGATGGTAAAGATGCACTTATTTGGTTGAAGGTGAACATAGTATTTGATGAGATGGTCAAAGATGACTTTAAGAACCTCAAATGTTCACCCTGAATATTAGACTTAGCAAGAAGGTCATTAACATAATCTTCCAAAATTTCATGCATGATGTCGTGAAAGATATAGGTCATGGCACATTGATATGTAGCACCAATGTTTTTAAGGCCAAAGGGCATGACATGATAATAGAAGGTCCCCCAAGGGGTGATGAAGGTAGTTTTGTGTTGATCTTCTGGTGTGAGTAATATCTAGTTATAACTTTGAGAAAAATATCTGTTGGTCTTCAAACTTGCACCCGCATCTCAAATCTGGAAGATCCGAGTTGTTTGAGATCACAATGGAACCATATCCAAGTTGTGGGACCTTGGGTGCTTGATACGGATTCCGAGAGAAGGCCGGTTCCTCTATCTATTTCTATTGGTATTCCTACTCCTAGTGCTGAAAGAGGAAACTAAGATGATAAATGCCAAGGGACTAGGGATAGAAGGATAACATGAAAATAAACTATACTAAAAAGGTGATAGCACCAAAAAGAGGGATGAACACTATCTCATTACGAGAGGGAATGAAAGGAGGATGTGTAAAGGAGGCTAGGCATGAGTAACACAACTAAAAATGCATTTACCAGATCATTCTCATGGAACACAACTAAATAAGGAACTGTAAGGGACATGAAGTGGCACAAAAACACACAATGCAAAATAAAAGGAAAGAAGAAGAAATGCAAACATGTTAGGACAAATAATAGTCACAAAATTATGCTTCTATTACTTCCAGAAATGCACAGAGCTGTTATAATGGCGAAAGAGGCCAATATCCACATGCATGAGCTAGATCTAGAGGTTTGTAACTTAGAATGTAGAAAATATGAAGTCCTTAGCAAAATGCGTAAGGATTCAAAGTATCCAACATTAATAATGAGCCCAAATCTTACATTTATAGATGAATCTATGGAAGGAGAAGAGAAGGAGGAAAACCTAAATTTGAAATACAACCACCAATAAGAAGCATTCAATGCCTACAAATCCACCTACAAATATGTCAAATGTGCTTCCCCAAGTCTGTTTGGACTTTGGCATATTAGAGAAGGAAGGATGGTGGATCATATCAAATCGGGTGGTTAAAGCAATTAGATCTCGTACACTAATGCCCGAAAGATGTTTTCCCATTTCTCACCTATCGTCTACCAAAATTTGAATTAGAATGTCTAGTAATGTGGCTGATATCAGCAGCTCTCTCGACAAGTCTAGGTGCATGCCAATTAGAGCTCTATAGCAAAAGAAATGGTTGTGAGAGGATGTCGATTCACCTTACCAGGTCAACACTAATTCACATGGTGTTGAATCGCAGCCAAACTAATGCCCTTGTATTTCACGCTAGCCATCATCCACTCCCACCTAGTCCATCACTGCCATCCATCCTATCACCTATGGATCCAACTCACTTATCCCCATTGCTACCGGAACAAGGAGTTCACAAGACTCCTTGATCAAAATCCCATGGCCTTACAATACTATATTTCCCACTCATCTACTTGGGACTCCTTAGGATAGTTAATATACAACATGCCCGTATCTATCCCTCTTTCCCTCGCACCCACTTCCATGTCAATTACAACTAGTTCGGCATTTCCCTCATCCACATTACCCCATATGGTCTCTCAGTTAGGTTCCACCTCTGCCATAACTACTACCCCAACAACGTCTATTGCACCCGTGGCGTCAACCATTCCTTCACCGACTACCTTGAGCATAGCCCCATCCACCCCTTTTCCTCGTATGTACTAGTTGTGTCACAACCACCTCTAGTGTTGACAACCCACACCCCTTTCCAAAATTTGGTTCTTTCTATCCCTCATTATCTACCACCCATTACCACAAGATTCATTGTGACCACCCCACCTATTTACATGCATCATTAGAATCCCCCAATTTCATCTGTCGCCTATTCGGGGTACATTCCACATGTATCTATACCCCCTTCACAATTTTCATATTCCACACCCTCATGTACTAGGATTCCATTTACATCATATACCCATAATAAACCTCCCTTTACAGTGGGAGGCACCCATCCTTCATAACCCACCAACAACCTCATTAGGATGATGATGGAAATGATGCAGACATTAGAAGCATCAGTTTCTGGCTCTTTTAACTCCCTGACCTATGAAGAAATCTGTAATGAGCCTATTAATCCATCCATTCCTATTCACCTATATCCTATGCATTGGAAAATTCTTAAATTCAACCATTTTAACAGTAAAGAGGACCCGCAACAACACTTGTGGTCATTCATGCATGGGTGCTACCAAATTACCCATAATAATGATTTGATCGACAAACATTTCCCATGTCCCTAACAGACTGCCTTAGATTAGTACAAGTTTACCAAGAAATTCCATCTACTCCTTCAACCAAGTGGCTTAGGCATCTCTAGACCACTTCTTGATCAATGTAGTCAAGAAGGTCACCATGACTAATCTGTATTCGACACGACAGTATGAAGACGAATCTATCACATATTTTTTTGCTCACTAGTGGAGTCTTATCAACCAATTAACATTCCAAATTTACTACCTCATACCGAACTTATTGAGTTGTTGACTAGGTATTATGCTAGACACATCTCACCAACTTTGCAAGTCCAAAAATTCTCGAACCTTTGATGAAGCATTCACCATGGCATGAAAGCTAGAAATTTACACCATTGAAGAAAATAAAATCCAATTACGAAACAAGAATGCCCCATTCAAACCAAATGATTCTTCTTCATCTTCAAAACCTCAAAATAACTATTCAAAGGCCAAAGGATCTACCAATGTGTTAGTCCTCAAGGTGGGTCCATCTCATCCTTTCTAATCAAGCCCAACCTTCTTCCAATCTTTCCCCTGTCCATGCCTTTCAGCTCCAGTGGGAGCAACAAAAGTACACTTCAATTAGAGAGCCCTATTCTTTAGTCTTGGAAAAGCTTCTTAAAGCTGGAGCCATTACACTTCCTCCCATAAAACCTCATACATGTTTTGATCCTGCCCGTCCTATTACTTTGCATGGTATAAAGAACATGACTACTGTAATTACCATCATGTTAAAGGCCATAGTGATGGTAACTACATAAATTTTAAGAACATTATCCAAGAGATGATAGATAATGGAGACCTCGTCATGGACAACCCAAACCAATCGACAAATAAAAATTTGCACATCTTTAAAAAGTTGTTCCCTAACCATAAACCATCATCTAATCAAAATAGTGAACCTTCATCTAGTGACAACAATGTCTGTGAAGTCCACATGGTTTTTGATATCATATCGTCCGTTCCTCAAATCCCACCTATTTCATCTATTGAGGAAATTCTAGCACGAGATCCTCTACCCATAGAGGAGCATACCTCTTCTACTCCTTTACCCATAGGAGTCCCCTTGATCTTCCCTTGCTCTCATAGAGGAACCCATGCTTTCTACCGATGCCATTCCACCATCTACCTCACAACCTACCGAATGGTCAACAATTTTATTCTCCCATCCATAGGAGAATCATCATCATCTTCTCCTCCACCAAGGGAGAAGTATACCTCACCCCACCTACCATCTCTCTTACCCATGGGAGACTCGTCAGACATGCCACTACCTGTTGGGTGCGGTTATCCTTCGAGAATTCAGAATCCATCGACATGATCTCGAATATATTACCTACGAGTATGAGGATAGCCAATTCCCCGTCTTGCAAACATATTTTATAGGGATTTCCACTATACCACTTCCATCTTCTTCTTTAGTGGTCCCATTTTCACGACTATCTGATCATTTGGATTACATTGATAATTCCATGCTCTGGGGATGTCTTGGGCTCCCCTTTTTGACCTAAATGAAAATGTTTCCTGAAGATATTTCCATGATCTACCCAAAGGTATTTCCGAAACCAGATTGACATTGACCATGCCTATTGAAACAACTTCTTCTTCATCATCCCTACCTACATCCAAACCTCTACCCACAACTAAAACCATTGCAAGACCTCAAAACCTACCCACACCTATCTCCTCACCCATATCTAGACCCATTACTACCTTGGGTGTCATGCCGACATCAAGCCTTACTCACCCACCTGTCAAATTAGATCAGACACCAAATTTGTGTCTTACGACCCCCTTGTGACCCGCATCTCATCTCGCAATCTAACCACATCACCTAAACCTTACACAATTATTTATTAATTACCTTATAATTGATAAATCCACATCACCTTACCCGCCACCTCACTTTGCCACCTCATCATGACCTAGCCCTAACCCTAAACTAACTTAATTAAGACCCATGACTTGGTCTAGACTCACATCCATAACTAATGCCTCCTTACTCGCACTCAAAGCCGACCTTCTAGCCACTTGACCAAGCCCGCAACCGATCTCTCGGGAGAAAGCGGGGAAGGTGGGCTATTTTAGTAAAAATAGCCTACTTTTTCCTTACCGATACCGTTCCTACTCGACCGCCGTCGGTTACGTAACCGCCATCGGTTCCCTGTAAATGGGCTCCCCAAACCAAAACAACGGATCGGAATTTCATTTTGGAGATCGGTCGAATGATTTTTGAAACAACAGAGATCATTGGGAGCGAAAAACAGAGTCCAGATCTTCACTTAACCAAGCAGAGACGAGTGAAGAAACCAGAAGTGCTTGCAGTAGAGGATATCAACTTGCATCTTCGCCAAAACCAGTAAGTCATATCTTGCATGTCCTCTGTTATAACATTTCTTATGCTCTTTGAATCACAGTCCTCCTAAATCCAGTTCTGAACCCACTACTCAAGATCCCATTGCATCTAGCTGTCATTCTTTTACCCCTCATCATCTCATTTCCTAATATCATCCATAAACCAGCCTTACAAAACACCATAGCTACTAAGAAGATCCTAGAACCCACCGGTATCGGTTATCGGTAATCGCATCGGTTATCGATGCATCGCCATCGGTTCCTCTGATCAAAACCAGAAAACCAGCCTTTCCCCTACCCAGTTCAACCTACAGGTCCTAGACCCAACCGACGGCGGTTACTTAAACCGGTGCATCGGTTACCTAACTATAACAAGAAACCACCTTCTCCTACTAGTTTCAACCAAGTAATCTAATTGATATTTTGCAGTCTTTTGTGTTAATTCATATTAGCGAGGGAACCACCACCTTTGAAAGGAAGTTTTATATTTCCGGGCCCAAGGCGCTTTCTCATTTATTGTTTAATCAAAATCTTGTGGTCTTGTGTTCTTATTTGCAGGTAGTCCTTCCAAGACAAAAAGGAGTTCTCCGCAATCAGCCTGATCTTTCTCTACGGTACGCGCACACCATCTCGACATTCTACAGGTATTCCTCCTAACCCTAACCTCATCTGTTTCTATAGGAACGAGTCATTCCGAGTGAAACATTTTGGCACGCCCGGTGGGACCCATTTTGGGTTTCTTTCTCTTGCTTATTTTCATTTTAGGAAGCATACTTGCTGTTGCTGCTTTTGTTATATATTTCGTAAAGAATTTGTCTTGCTTTCCTAGTTTCGCATTAGTGAAAGTCATCTCTATTGCTTCATCGAACATAATTTTCGATTTGGGTTTAAAACACATGCATTGCATTCCTGCTTGTTGTTCTTCAATTCTAGTGAACATAGATTAAATAACAGGTCGTACACGTGGGGGTGATATCCATGGTATTGACAGGAAATTAACCCTAGTTTCACTGCACAACACATACCGAATCACTTCACAATTAACACAACAGCTCAAACATCCCCCCTTTTCCGTGGTATTCCTCCGCCCGATTGAGGTAACCTTATAAGCCAAAACAAACTTGACATTTCCCCTAGGTCTTGTTGTTTAGGATTCTGACATCATCTTACGTCTAAAGGCATAAGCCCACGATAACTAAAATTAACCCTAGGATTAGTCTCTGGATTTGCGTGTGCATCTTGCTTGTTTTCAAATTCTGTTTTCTCTGTCATACTTTGTCTTCTGTGATCAATAAGTTGACAAATATACTCAACGTTGCTAAAAATCAAATTAGCAGCCTTTTATATCTTCTTATCCTAGACTTTTGACACCGGCATCGGTTAACTGACCGACGTCGTCTGCTCTCTGACCGACACCGGTTATTAAACCGATATCGGCATCGTCTTCATCACCATCGACAAACCAAAGAACTCCGCCAAATTCATCATTCTAAGGTTGTTTTTGTTCTTGATAGATTGAAACTTTCCCGTGTTTCTTGTCCATGGTTGTCATCACTCGGAAGCAAGCCGCCCATGGTTTCACATGCCTCGCTTCTGTCTTGTCTTTGCCCGAATCACCCCTTTCACATTCTATAGGAACCCTACGGACACCAAAGTGAGATCCCCAAATTCCTGTAGGAGACAAGGACTTTGCCAAATTTCTGGATGCTAATCCCAGCTACTGTACAATACTATTTGTCTCATGCCCCTGACCGTACGCCTGATGGTCAGCTCCTTGTTGGCATGCCTATTAGTATAGCTGCTCATTTAGCTCCCACTCCTCCTGATAACACCGCCTTACTTCCTGCATCTTTAGCCCCTTCTCCCAATCCGACAGCTTCAGAGGTTCATACGACTCAGATTGGCTTTTCCTTGGCTAATTTTGGACCTCACGTATCGTTACCACCAACTGCCCCTACCTCATCTCTCTTTCAGACCACTCCATTCATGACTTGCTCTCTGCCACCTATTCACACGAGCTTTCCTTCTCAAGCTCCGCCTACCTTTTCATTCCCATACACGTATCCAGTAACCTCAACACCTTATATGGGACATCCCTATTCTGTTGCTCCAACATACTCATCCTCCATACCTTATCAACACTTAGCCCCACCATTGTCCAGCGGAAGCCCTTGGTCCAACTTGCCTCCGTTTACCACAACCGCACCATCATCTCATCCAACCACAGATTTCATCAAACAAATGATGGACAAAATGCAAAACCTGGAGGCTTCTGTTTCGGGAAGTCGTAGCGCCTTGACATACGAACAAGTTTGTCGGGAGCCTATTCACCCTACTGTTCCCCTTCATTCATATCCTCCGCAATGGGAGTTGCCGAAATTTACTCGTTTTAATAGTAAAGAGGATCCTCAACAACACTTGCGATCATTTAGACATGCTTGTTATTTGATTGCCCATGATGACGCTTGTTTCGCACCTTCCCCATGTCCTTATCAGACCCGCCTTGAGGTGGTACAAAGTGCTTTAACCCAAAGACTCGATCTTCTCTTTTAACCAACTAGCCCAATCTTTCTTGGATCATTTCTCCATTAACATTGCCAAGAAAGTATCTATCACCGACCTTTATGCCATCCGACAATTCGAAGACGAATCTATCGCAGATTTCGTGGGACGATGGCGCGGCCTTATCAACCAACTTACATATGCCTTGCCTCAAGCTGAACTTATCGAACTTTTCACGCGGGCATGTGCTAAGCACATTTCTCCTACTCTTCAAATTCAAACTTTCCGCACATTCGACGAGGCCTTTACCATGGCTCCGAAATTAGAAATTCGAGCCTTAGAAGAAGAGAAATTGCGGTTGCAGAACAAAACCCCAATTTCGAACTCCGATTCTACTAACAAGCCAAACACCACCACTCCTCGCGCGTCCACTTCTTCTAAATCAAAAGGAGCTATCCACGCGTAATGGTCAAATCTCAAACACCGTCCAATACTCCGCCGAAAACCACCTATAAGTACAAAGCCGAGCCCATCAATTACACTCCCTTGGGAGAAACTTATGGCGTCATCCTGGAGAAATTGCTCAAAGTCACCATTACCTTGCCCCCTGTTAAACCTCACTCTGGGTTTGACTCCACCCGCGCAATACCTTCCTGGTACAAAGAAAATGACTTTTGTAACTTTCACCGCGTAAAAGGACATAGTCATGAAAACTGCAAGATGTTGAAAAACATAGTGCAGGAAATGGTTGATGCGGGGGATATAGCCCTCGATAATCCTAACGCCCCTGCTAACCGAAATCTGAAAATTTTCAACAAGCCATTCCCGAATCACTCGTCCAACAGTAACGTAAACCAAGATATCTTAGCCGAGGAGAGTGTTCATGAGATCCATGCAGTCTTCGATTCTCAGCCAAAAGCCTCTATTGAAAAAAATTTTTGAATCAAGCCTCTCCACCAATACAGGAGTCTGAACCTCCTTCACCACCATCAAGCCAAAGTGAAATCATTCCTTTACCCATAAAAGAGTTAACTGCCCGGACTTCTCTTCTCATCGATGAGTCTTCTTACACCACATCCCTACAAGACTGTGAGCGGATGTTATCTAATTTATCTATTTCCCAAACGTCCCCTTCTACCGCTCTTGCTGCACAAGAGGAAGGCTCGCCACTCCTTTTGACATCCTTAGACGAGAAATCTCTTACACTGACATCACCACATTCTTTAAACATGACAGATCCCCTCAAACACGCCCTCCTACCTATTAGTCCTTCATCGCCTAAATCTTTTCAACGACTGGTTGACCTCTTAACATCTATTGATACAAAGTTGTCTCATCTACCTCCCGTGTCACACCCACAAAGTGGACTGGAATCATAACCCGCCGTTCTTCCGCATAAAGTTCATATTCACACGTGAGGACCGGTCATTCCACAAAGATGACAGTGCCCTATGGGAACGCTTTGAGTACCCCTTTTTCTACTCAAATGCAAATGACTGATCCCGATGTCTCCACCATATACCCAAGTGTCTATGAAGCTTAAAATACCCCCTTCTCACCTTCACCCCCTCACCTCTACCGAATGCCTTGTCCACTTCTATCAACTTAACCAGATCTTCCCTATGCTTGGGACCACACCAATGCCCGCCTAACGCACCCGCCTAAGCGACTCGATCTATCCAAAATAAATCCGTCCCGCCACCTAGGAGACAAACTCAATCCGTGCCCCTATCACAATCAAAACCATCATCGTCATACCTACCTTCCATATTGGGACCCCATCCCTCTACCTTACATCAATATATCATACCTCCTACATTTTCTTCAAAACAACCTACGCCTTCCGCACCCATACAGAAATTCTAGGGTATAACAACACCGTCACTCCGCGTATCCTGTCCACCTATCAACCCTAAACAAATTCCATCATCAAAAGATTTGTTTTCGGTCACTCCTATTTCCCCGTGGTTGTTTTCTGATACCACATCAACTTGTGGCCTCATCATCCAACATAGCTTCAAGCAAAGAAATCATGTTTAGTGAAAACCACGTATCAACACCCCTCGGCTAAACCACCACCCGTGCGAACCAACCACGCCCAAACATTACCAAAACCCGCACAACCAATACCCTCATCCTCTTCCGATTTTGACCCACTCAAAGGATCTTACGCCAAAATCCTTACTATGTTGGTGGAGAATGCGACCATTTCCCTACCTCCACTTAGACCTTATGACCCGTCTAAACCCCGACCTATGGGTTACGATGAGTCTAAAATCTGCACTTATCACCGCACACCAGGACATGATGTGGAGGGATGCAAAGCTCTAAAACCATCCTTCACACCACCTCTCCCGGATAGAAAGATTAAGAAAGACAACTTACGAAGGGAGAGGCCTTTAGTTTCCATTCCTCTCCTATACCATCTCGTACCCGCCTCACCAAGATCTATCATTATTACAACCCCACCTCTTGAAGACCATGAGTTATCCCAACCATCTTCCTTATCTCAGTCTACAAGATTAATATGATTAGTGTCGCTACTCGAGGCGTAAAAACAATGGGAAAGCAAAAGAAAACACACTGCGGCATCTCTTTATCTCACAAACATCCCGACAGCACCACCACCTATAGTGGTCATTCACGGACCCGCCTATCCCGCCTCTAATGGCATTGCCCACCGAAATATGATTAAACAACTTCACCAATCGCCCGTAAAAATGACACTGTATGATCTCATTCAGACTTCTCAATCTCAACGACAAGCTCTCGTTGAGATCCTTCAAGGGATAGAGGTTTTACTTAATGAAACCCTACCTGTCGCCTCCATTCTAACACCCAATCACGTTGCTTCTCTCACCAAACAACCCACTCGCCCCAACCACTTTTGCTCTCGTACAAATAAGCTGCTGCAATTTCTCCAAGACGAAATTGTTGACTTTGGTATGTAAGATCCCGACTCCTCGCTTTTTCATCTCGACCTACATCCGGGACATTCGGGTACGCCGTGTTATGATTGACGGGGTGCTAGCCTAAACATCATCTCTTCAAAAGCCTTCCAACAAATGAATATCCTTCTAGTTGCATGTGCGAACCCCATCATGTTGCGGTCATTCAATGACGCTATTACTTCTACCTTAGGCACCGTGATCCTCAACATTCGGGTAGGACCACGACTTTACCCGAACTCTTCTATGTCTTGAGGGAGAGTTCCAATATAATATATCTGGCTGGGTCGTCCTTTGATCCGAGCCATGGGATGAGTTCCTCAACATTACATAGATGCATAAAATTTGAGTACGAGGGGAAGTCCTACACCGTAAAAGCTGACCCTCCCCCCTTTAAAACCTGCAATATGTTATACCGCCCTAACGATGTGCTTATACCAATCAAGACACCCATACATTCAACCCAACCATCCTCTTCAAATGTACCTCAACCATCCACCTCAACCGCGCCTACGCCTTCAACTGATGAAACCACCATCGCAAAAACCACTTCCCTTCCCGCAGCTAACATTCCAACCTCCGACCCCTTAGTAGATGTTTTTCAGCGCCTTACGCTGGGGGAGTACCGCCTATATAACGTTAGTTCTTTCCCTACCCCGCAGGAGTACGGACAATTACATGCACATCCCACCTACGACCGTCACGTGGGGGAGGTAATCTCTTACGGACCACCCCATTGCCGCACTAACCTAACATATGGGGGTGTTGACGCATCCTCCATTACCCCTGAACCTCCTCTTGGTGTGGTTCCCTTCCAATCTGATTTTCAATACTTGACAAATCGCGTCATTTCGCCTCACCTTCTTGACTCGCCGTATGTGGAAAGGCTTTGGTTTTGGCCTTTACGAACAAGGCCGACATACACTCATTCCCGTGACTACCCGTGAAACATAATGATCGCAGCGGGTCTTGGTTTTCCCGAAACACCTACACAGAGACACCTCCTCGTCACCGTATCTCCGAAGAAGAAGACGTCACCCCTACCAAACCATCATCACCCACTTTGCCATCATCACCCACGAATCTATAGACCAATCCATCCCCCCTAACTTTTTTTTTTTCATAAATGCTATCTTCATAGGTCCTCTCACTTATCAACGCGATAATAAGGACCCATCTTCTCTTCCCCTTCTCGTATCCGACATGATCAAGAGGATTCACCTTTGATTAATGTTGTTGAATGCTAGGATGATGACTCCATCCTCACTTACCTCGCGCGATGATTCTTATATTCAACGAGCCTTACCATCTCAAACCCAAACCATGCCGAACGAATTTACTATAGAAATCAACATCCACACAGAGGAGGATCTCACATTGTGAAGATTGGACAATCCCTTAACACATCGTAACAAGCCGCCTTTACTACCTTTCTCCGTGCTTCGCAACCAAGCTTTCGCGTGGTCTTACGCCGACATGCCAGAATTGATCCTACCATTGCCGTCCATAACATCACCCTAAACCCCGATTCCAAACCAGTCAAACAAAAATTGAGAAAATGCATCCACACATTGCTCTCTTGGTCAAAGAGGAGCTCCAATGAATCCTTTCTGCTTCCTTCATCTTGCCTATTGACTATCCTCAATGGATTTCTAACATCGCACTGCATACTAAAGCGAACAGGGGGACTTCGGATATGCACAGATTTCGGGATCTTAACCTCGCTTGCCCTAAGGATGACTTCCCTTACCTAGCATTGACCAACTTGTTGATCTAATCTGCAGGTCATGAGATGCTCTCTCTCATGGATGGCTTTTCAGATACAACCAAATTTTGGTTGCCTCGCCGATCAACACAAAACTACCTTCATAACTCGTTGGGAACCTTCATTATCGTGTCATGCCATTTGGCCTTAAGAATGCTTGGTGCTACCTATCGGGCTATGACCTACATTTTTCATGACATTATGCACACTATCCTTGAAGATTATGTCGACGATCTTCTCGGAAAGTCTAAACATCGTAGTGAACATCTCGATGTTTTAACCATTATTTTTGATCGCCTGTTACAATATTCTGTCTCGCCTTCAACCAAAGAAATGTGTCTTTGGTGTTCTTTCGGGAAAACTTCTTGGCTTTATCGTCTCTTTGCGTGGCATTGAGGTCGATCCATCTAAAGTCAAAGCTATCCTAGAAATGCCCCCACCCAAAAATCTCAAACAATTGCGTAGTTTACAAGGTAAGCTCCAATCTATCCGATGTTTCATCTCCCAACTCTCGGATCGGTGTCAACCTTTTCATCACCTTCTTAAAAAGGACATTGCCTTTCAATGGAGTGAGGAGTGTCACCAAGCCTTCGAAGCTCTCAAATCCTATCTCTTGCAGCCACCCGTGCTTATCCCACCCCAGGACGACCGCCCTTTCTACCTTTATCTTTCCGCCACTGACCATGCTATAGGTGCTATGCTCGCACATCGGGATTCGGCACGACGAGAACAGGCCGTTTATTATATAAGTCGTACCCTCGTGGATTATGAGACTAGGTATACACATGTAGAAAAATTGTGCCTTGCCCTATCATTTGTAGCCACCAAACTCCGACATTACCTCCTGAATCACAAAACTTTTGTCATCACCAACACAGACCCCATTCATTATATGTACGCCAAACCGCATCTAAACCAACGTATCGCTCGATGGCTTATGCTCCTCGCTGACCTTGACCTTGAATTCGTACAACAGAAGTCAATCAAAGGACAAACTCTTGCAGACCAACTTGCGGAGGCCCCTTTACCTGGGGAACAATTTACCAATTTTACCTTCCCCGACGAACTCATCGCCACTCTTTCACTCCGGGAAGAGTTGTATCAAATGACCCTCTTCTTCGATGGATCTAAATGCCAGTGCGGCGGAGGAGCCGGCGTTGTTCTCATTCCTCTCGACGCTGAACCTATGCCTCTTTCATTTCGGCTTGATTTCCCTTGCACTAATAATACAGCGGAATACGAGGCCCTTGCTTCGGTCTCCAAGTTGCGTACACTTAGGCATCAAATCTATCAACATTTTTGCGACTCTCAATTGGTAGTCAATCAAGTTATGGGCGCCTACCAATGCAAAAATGAGGAACTTCAAAATACAAACACTACGTGGATTCACTTCTAGCCTTATTTACTCACTATTCTATACAAACCATTCCACGCTCCACTAACAAATTTGTGGACACTATGGCTTGCTTAGCCTCGTAAATTCCCCGCCGCACCAACCGACTCAATTATTCGTCGTGGTCCAACAACTTTTGTCCCATCCTATTCAACCCCGGTAGTTTGTACGATAAATATTGTGTCTACTAGTTCGCAGGATACCCGGTACCACCAATTTCACGACTACCTTACGATCTCTGTTCTCCCACCGACCTTACTAGTAACTGCAAACGTGCTTTTCTTAAAAGTGTTTCACGTTATGTTGTCATGGGAGGACTCCTCTATAAACGTGGCTTTGATGGCATCCTCCTTCGCTTGCCTAATCAAGCGCGGGCCACTCATACCATCCAACAGTCCATGACGGTATTTGTGGTGGACATTTTAGCGGCCTTCGCTGTGGCCAAACGAATCCTTCGCCTTGGTTATTATTGCCTACTCTCAATAACGATCGCTACATATATGTTAAGCATTGTGTTATGTGTCAAAACATGCCAACCTTCAACATACTCCTAGCCACCCGCTTCCAGTGTCGCTCGAGATCTTTGGCCCTTCTCACAATGGGGTTTAGACCTTATTGGTGAGATTCACCCGACCTCTTCACAACGTCACCGTTGGATAATCACAATGACCGAATATTACACAAAATGGGTGAAGGCTATTCCACTCATTTCAATCAAAAAGAAAAATTGTCGAATTCATTAACCATCACATTATCTCGCCGCTTTTGGTATTCCTCATCGCCTAATAACAGAGATAATGGTAAATCTTTAAAAACAAGTTGTTACAAGACCTTTGTGACAACTTTGGTATCAAACTTAGTTTCTCATCACCTTACTATCCATGCAGGCCAATGGTCAGGCTGAATCTTCTAATAAAACACTAACCAAAATCCTCATGAAAGTTGTCAATGAATCCGGAAGAAATTGGCACGATCACATCCCCTTTGCCCTTTGGGCTTATCGCACTAGTATTCGTACCTCCACTAATGCCACACCTTTTTCTTTGGTATACGGTACCGAGGCTGTTTTGCCTCTCGAAATACAAATACCCTCCCTTAGAATATCTCTTCAGGATATTCTCACCAACGATGATTTCCGCCAAGAGCGGTTAGCCCAATTGGAGCTTCTTGACGAACGCCGTCTTACAGCTCTTGATCACCTTCAAATCTATCAAAAACGCATTAAACGTGCTTATGATAAGCGACTTCATGAGCGTACCTTTAAGGTTGGTGATCTTGTCCTCAAAGAGAATCAACATGTAACCAAACTAGAAAAGAGCAAACGTGGAAAATTTGCTCCCAATTGGATTGGGCCTTATATAATCACTCACACCTATGGATCTGGTACTTATCGCTTAGCTTCGCTTAATGGTAAACTCCGAGCTCGAGTCCGTTAATGCCTTGCATCTTCGACCATTCTATTGTTGAAATTAGTGTTATATCACTTCTTATCCGCCTACTGCTCGTCCCTTGAGCTCCCATACCACCACATGCACTTGTTTCCTACATCTCGAAATAAAATCAAGCTCACCTCTCACCTCCCCTTAACGATGCCTTCCCCTTTTTAGTCTAGTCCATGACTTCAACGTATTAAAATAAGCCGTATTCTTATGGGATTTTCTTGAGTCAAACTTCCTACTAAACTAGATGCTTCACGCTAAAAAGAACATCTAGTCATCTAAATTAAATATAGACTGCTCCCTCGAAGGACAGCTATATGCCAAATTATTGCTGCTATTCTCTATAGACTGCTCCCCTGAAGGACAGCTATGCACTAAAATCATATCTGCTACTATAAATACATCAAGCTCCTCGAAGGACAAATGCTATACACATCGCCGCCTCTAGCAGAAGCTTCTCGCATCGATCAGCTTCGTGAAGACCTCAAGAATAATACAATCAATATCCCTTGTAGACTTCCCGCATCGATCAGTCTACATTCAATAAAATAAAAGCCTCATTCAAAAGGACTTTTGAGTCATGGACTTGTCTATTTAGGGTAGGTTCTCTTTCGTCAGAACACTCACTTTATAATAAGTTCTCTGAACCTCAGCTATACCATCCACCTCACCTCACCATTTGTTTCAACTCAAGGGACGTAATATACGCTCGATATATTGTGATCACACAACTCTTTTCACCTATTGACTTCTCATCTATGCACTGCACGGTACTAGGGGCTCCAAGCTTGTTCTACGTTGTGTGGTTTGTTTAGCTCTTTTCACCTACGGAGCACTCTTTCTGCTTTGCCTCGCATCTAGGATTGTGTGTTGACCTTAATCAGGACATGGTTCCCTTCTACTTGGGTAGGCTAACTTTCGCTTCCCTTATACCTTTTACAACATCACCAATTCATTACCAACACCATCAACCTTACCTTTACCAATCTTAATATTTTTACCAACCAACCAATTGCCTAAACCGT
The DNA here is from genome assembly GCA_018340775.1 of Taxus wallichiana var. yunnanensis. Classification (NCBI taxonomy): domain Eukaryota; kingdom Viridiplantae; phylum Streptophyta; class Pinopsida; order Cupressales; family Taxaceae; genus Taxus; species Taxus wallichiana. The sequence continues at coordinate 584,283,102 of CM031243.1, forward strand.
ACCAAATTGCCTGAATTCGCCTCTCCCTGATCCTAAGGGAGAACTACATCGGTCTGAGGCCCCTCCTTGCTTTGTGCAATGGGCTATGTAGGCAGCACTTCGGAGACATGGGGTCTCCCAAGGTTAGCTCGACCATCCCCTACCATAATCTATCATGTGTGGTATAATAAATATTTTTGTGTATTTCTATTTAATCACATTCCTCTTTATCCTTTTTCAAAACACCGAAAGTCAAAACGAAAACATTCTTATTATTATCATAACTCAAATCACCATACATATTCAGTTTTATTTAGATGTTAAACAAATACATCTTCTCTATCATCGACACGCAGGTCGGCATCCTTATTTATTCTTATACCTTGCTAACATTTACTCAGACCCTCACGCCTCATCCCGAACTAGGTGATGATCATGATCGTCGACCCCTCTCGCCGGGCCTCTCTGTCCTCAAAGGTACCACGGCTATTGGTACCACCCACTGATCTGCCAATCTCTCCTGTAACATATGAATACGCCTCTCGCATGGAGGACTCCACCTCTAGTCTCCCCCGTGACTCGCAATCGCTAACAATCCTCTTGTCTCATTCACTCGCGTTTGAGCTCGCTGAACTAAACGCTGCGCAGACGATCCTCTTTTGATGTAATCACAGCTATGTCAGACAATCACGTATACCTCGCAGCTCCGCTGCCCACCATAATCTATAGGCCTCTGCTGCTCCTGCGTCCATTACCCTGTGATCGGCTGCTACCTCTTCAGGACCTTCTGGAGGTGTTGGCCGGGAGGTGAGAGTACTGCCTCTGCGTCGATCCTCATATATGGTCTATAAGCCAGGGGTATATCCTGCACAAATCCAAATTGTCGCCGCACGCGATCTATAGGAATCCTCTCATATTCACCTGGCCTGTGCCCCGCGATCCACCTCATTCGCTCTACACCCCTTAACTCCTCAGCCATGCTCTCTGTTACCATATAGTTACCGTAAGGCCTCCAACAGATGTCCGCAACCATCACCCTCTCCCATACCTGCCTGTAATACACAATATCACCCGTCACGGCCTGGGATCTGGCCTCTTGTTCTGTCTGGACCCATCGTCTGAATCCCAACCTCTGCACTCCGGTTTCTCCCGACTGGATGGGTCGGCCTATTGGTCGCACACAAACAATGTGCTCATAGGCCCAACAGTGTAATAAGTATGAACAATCCAGCGTCGTCCTGTGATTTCACCTACAAGCCCATAAACCCTTGTATAACTCCGCCAAATATGCAGGTGCCCATGCAAAAGTCACGTTCCTTTCTATCATCTCCCAGATAACACACATCAATGCCTTTGGAAATCTTCCCCCTTCCGCCCTCGGTAATGCATAATACCCTACCGCTATCATTAATATTACTGCTAACCTTGTCTCCTCAGGATGTGCTGCATACATTACCCCATACGTAAATGATAAACCTCGCTGTGTCAAATCTCGTGCGTATGGACCAAATACTGCTGTTATCGCTCCCCGTGCCGCGCTAGGTAGTGCCTGATATACTGGTTCTCCTGTAATAGGGAGTCTCAAAATCCGAAACACATCTTCCAATGTTATGCTATCTCCCCGCTGGCGAGATAAAATGTATTTGTCTCGGGATTCCATCTCTCAATCAACGCCTGTAACATACCATGGTTACGTGCGATTCGTGAATAATAATGGATTCCACTTAACCCCAAACGATTTATCAATGTCCATTCTCACTTTGGTGTTACATCCGCTCGGATTCGTGACAACAAGCTGCCGCACACTATCATTCATCCTCAACCCCGCCTCGCTGCATACACCAAAACAACAAACAACCATTCAATCCGTTAGGGTTTTTCAAACATTCTGGAAATTCCTCCAGTAACCGGTATCGGTTATACATAACCGGTATCGGTTCAGTAACCGATACCGGTTCTCCCTAACCGCTACCGGTCACTGTCAATTACATACACCTTCCCTAAAAACAACCACCTACGACAATAAATTGATCGTTTATTCCTTTCTATATACACAGACATACCCAAAACCCCGAATTACCTACCCCATAACACTCACCTCATCTATACCCCTGGCTATCATGTTGTCTTTCTCATATCTACTTACCTATTCTCCTCTAGCTCATTCCCAAAACATGCAGTAGTTAAATCACAAACAAGCTGATACCTCTTGGGTTGCAGCAGCTTGAGGTGGCCCTTGTCTTCCCTCTTGTCCCTACCTGCTGGATGCTTCTCCTCATTCTGCCATGATCACCACCCTTTTCAACTTTGTCTTTCTGCCTTCTGAATCTCGGATCACATTCACTTTCCTTGTCTCTTTTCTCCTTATCACTCAAATCTCTCATGCAAAAACCTCGTCTCGTGCTTAAAAAGCGCGCGTTCGCGTATTTAACCTCTTGCATGGCTCTAAAATTAAAACTTAAGTTGCCACCCTAATTCTAGCTTTTCTATTTTTAGAAAAGCTCATACCTAAATAACCGGTATTAATGTTATTAACCGATATCGGTCTATCATTCCGATATCGGTTCCTTAACCGATATCGGTTACACACCTATCTTTTCTCAACAAATGCTTCTTTTCTTCATTTCTCACCTAAATTTTTGTCGCGCCGCCTCTTTTTTCCCGCATAAACAACACAATTTACCACATTTGTTCATCCACACACATAGCATTACAATTTCATTAACATCATTTATTTTATACAAATACACAAACCATCAACTACGGATATCAAGAAACTATCAATCTATACATCATTTGGATCCAACTCATCAGTTACATATATCACAATGTCACAAAACCACCAATTCATCACATAACCTGACATTCATATATACGTACAAAAAAACAAAAACATCAGCATCATCCATCTATCAACATGTCAATTAAACTCATCACACATTCTATATATTACCAGCCATTAACCAAATATTTAAACACATTTTGAACACTGCATGTGGATCAAAACATCATCTATATATATATATATATACAAGTTTTCAAAAATACAATGTGCCCTACATCGGGGCCTCTGTGATCTCATCATACAACAAAGCCGGCACGCAGGCCGCAATAACTGTAAAAAAATCTCGACTCGGCTCGCAGGCCGGTCCCTCGTATCAAAAATAGCTATATACTCGGCTCGCAGACCGGTCTCCACTATACAACTGTTTCACTCGGAAATGCTTCGCCTTTTAGAAACAGATAAGGTTAGGGTTAGGAGGAATACCTGTAGAATGTCGAGATGATGTGCGCGCATCGTAGAGAAAGATCGGGTTGATCATGCGGAGAACTCCTTTTTGTCAGGAAGGACTACCGCAAATAAGAACACAAGACCACAAGATTTGATTAAACAATAAATGAGGAAATCGCCTGGGCCTGTGAAATGTAAAACTTCCTTTCGAAGGTGGTCGGTTTCGCTAATCGTGAATTAACACAAAAGACTCAAAATATCAATTAAATTGCTTGGTTTGAACCGGGTAGGGAAAAGGTCATTTTTCTGGTTTTTGATCAAAGGAACCGATGCCGGCACCTTACCTATAACCGATGCGATCTTTATCGATAACCGATACCGGTGGGTTCTAGGATCTTCTAGGCTGGTTGTGGTGTTTGTAATGGCTGGTTTTTGGATAGTATTAGGAAATGGGATGGTTAGAAGCAAAAGAATGGCAGTTAGAGGCAATGGTACGTTGGATAATGGATTCAGAAACGGATTTGGGAGGACTGTAATTCCAAAAGCATAAGAAATGTTATAATGGAGGACATGCAAGATGTAACTTACTGGTTTTTACGAAGGTGCAAGTTGATCTCCTTTTGTCAGAAACACGCTCTAGTATTTTCACTCGTCTCGCTTGGTCAAGTGAAGATCTCGGACTCTGCTCTCGCCGCAATGCTCTCTGATCCGTAAATCCTTCGACCGATCTCCAAAATGAAATTCCGATCGTTGTTTTGGTTTGGGGAGCCCATTTACAGGGAACCGATGGCGGTTGCGTAACCGACGGCGGCATCGAGTAGAACTGCATCGGTTAGGAAAAAAGTAGGCTATTTTTAGTAAAATAGCCCACCTTCCCGCTTTTTCTCCCGAGGATCGGTTGCATGGGCTTGGTCAAGTGGCTAGAAGGTCAGCTTTGGGTGCGAGTAAGGAGGCATTAGTTATGGATGTGAGTCTAGACCAAGTCATGGGTCCTAATTAGGTTAGTTTAGGGTTAGGGCTAGGTCATGGTGAGGTGGCCAAGTGAGGTGGCGGGTAAGGCGATGTGGATTTATCAATTATGAGGTAATTAATAAATAATTGTGTAAGGTTTAGGTAATGAGGTTAGGTTGTGAAATGGGATGCGGGTCACAAGGGGTCGTAAGACACGAATTTGGTGTCTACATTAGCCCCTTATTGTCGTGTAGCTTGTTTTGTTAAAGCTGCGCGAACAATAATATGAAGTGGTTTCTCATGTTAAGGATATAGGTAATCCCCCTCAAATCTATCACCGATGGAGTGAACGGGAAATCAGGGATAGGGTTGATAAAGGGTACATGTTGTAGAGAGGATGGTAAGGTGGTAGGGAAGGTCCAAGGAAGCGAGATTTGCATGTTGAAATGCAACAAAGATGACTAGGGTAAATGATTTGACGAGCAAACCAGCGATGTATAGGCAAAGGTCGATAGTTTATCCAAACAAGGGTGATATAATCCTGGTATCCAAGGCATAGGAAGTAGCCCCAGGGTATATAACAGGTAAGGTACAGGAACGTTTAGGCATGTTCGGCAGTACCAAAAGGTTGGTTTGGTTGAGATAAACGTCACGGTCTAGGTCTGGGCAAAGTTGGTCGACAGATCAAGTCAAGGACCCTAATCATGCTAAAACACGAACAGGTGAGCTCGATTGAACAAAAAACTACCGGATGGGTGGATAAAAGTGTATGGTGTTGATTTTGGGTAAGGGATGGAAGTGGTGCGGCCATGGGTTGGGCCAAGTTGTTGGGTTGCGGCCTTGGGTCGAGGCCAGAAGGGTAAAGGGAGGCCTTGGGTCGGGCCAAATAGTGAGGGCGAGGCCTTGGGTCGGGCCAATTGGTAGGTTGAGGCCTTGGGTCGGGCCAAATGGTTAGGGTGAGGCCTTGGGTCGGGCCAAATAGGTAGGGCGAGGCCTTGGGTCGGGCCAATTGGTAGGTTGAGGCCTTGGGTCGGGCCAAATAGGTAAGGCGAGGCCTTGGGTCGGGCCACCGGCCAGGCCTTGAGGCCTTGGGTCGGGCCAAATGGTAGGTTGAGGCCTTGGGTCGGGCCAAATAGGTAGGCGAGGCCTTGGCTCGGGCAATTGGTAGGTTGAGGCCTTGGGTCGGGCCACATTGTTGGATGGCGGCCTTGGGTCGGGCCGGATAGAGAAGATGTATTTGTTTAACATCTAAATAAAACTAAATATGTATGTGGATTTAAGTTATAATACTAAGAATGTTTTCGTTTTGACTTTCGGTGTTTTGAAAAAGGATAGAGAGGAATGTGATGAAATAAAAATACACAAAAATATTTATATTTTACCACACATGATAAGTTCCTGGTAGGGGATGGTCGAGCTAACCTTGGGAGACCCCATGTCTCCTAAGTGCTCGCCTACATAGCCCATCGCACAAAGCAAGGAGGGGCCTCGATCGATGTAGTTCTCCCTTAGGATCAGGGAGGGGTGAATTTAGGCAATTTGGTATGGTTTAGGCAATTTGTCGTTTGGTAAAAATTTGATGTTGGTAGGGTAATGTTGTTGGTGCTGGTAGGATAATGTTGTTGGTGTAGGTATAGGTAAAGCAAAGGTTAGCATACCCAAGTAGTAGGGAATAGTGTCCTGATTAAGATCAACACACAATTCTAGATGCGAGGCAAAGCGGAAAGAGTGCTCCATAGGTGAAAAGAGCTAAACAAACCACACAACGTAGAACGAGCCTGAAGCCCTAAGTGCCGTGCATAGACGAGAAGTCCATAGTTGAAAAGAGTTGTATGATCACAATATATCAGGTGTACGTTACGTCCCTTGAGTTGAAACAAATGGTGAGGTGATGTGGATGATATAGCTGAGGTACAAAGAACTTGTTACAACGAAAGAGAACCTACCCTAAATAGACAAGTCCATGACCCAAAAAGTTCTTTTGTATGAGGCTTTTATTTTATTGAATGTAGACTGATCGATGCGGGAAGTCTACAAGGGATATTGATTGTTTTATTCTTGAGGTCTTCACGAAGCTGATCAATGCGAGAAGCTTCTGATAAAGGCTGACTGTGTATAGCTGTCCTTCGGGGGAGCAGTCTATTTATAGTAGCAGAGATGATTTTAGTGCATAGCTGTCCTTCAGGGGAGCAGTCTATTTATAGTAGCAGCAATAGTTTGGCATATAGCTGTCCTTCGAGGGAGCAGTCTATATTTAATTTTAGATGACTAGATGTTCTTTTGGCGTGAAGCATCTAGTTTAGTAGGAAGTTTGACTCAAGAAAATCCCATAAGAATACGGCTTATTTTAATACTTTGAAGTCATGGACTAGACTAAAAAAGGGGAAGGCATTATCAAGGGGAGGTGCGAAGTGATTTCGATTTTATTTAGAGATATAGAAAACAAAGTGTATGTAGCGGTAAATGAGCTCAAGGGACGAGCAGTAGGTAGATAAGAAGTGATATAACACTAGATTCAACAGTAGAATGGGCGAAGATGTAAGGCATTAAGGGGTTCCGGCTCAGGTTTACCATTAAGCGAAGCTAAACGATAAGTGCCTGATCCATAGGTGTGAGTGATTATATAAGGCCCAATCCAATTGGGAGCAAATTTTCCACGTTTGCTCTTTTCTAGTTTGGTGACATGTTGATTCTCTTTGAGGACAAGATCACCAACCTTAAAGGTACGCTCATGAAGTCGCTTATCATAAGCACGCTTGATGCGTTTTTGATAGATTTGAAGGTGATCGAGAGCTGTAAGACGTCGTTCGTCAAGAAGCTCCAATTGGGCTAACCGCTCTTGGCGGAAATCATCATTGGTGAGAATATCCCGAAGAGATATTCTAAGGGAGGGTATTTGTATTTCGAGAGGCAAAACAGCCTCGGTACCATATACCAAAGAAAAAGGTGTGGCATTAGTAGAGGTACGAATGCTAGTACGATAAGCCCAAAGGGCAAAGGGGATGTGATCGTGCCAATTTCTTCCAGATTCATTGACAACTTTCATGAGGATTTTGGTTAGAGTTTTATTAGAAGATTCAGCCTGACCATTGGCCTGCGGATAGTAAGGCGATGAGAAACTAAGTTTGATACCAAAACGACAGATAATGTGATGGTTAATGAATTCGACAATTTTTTCTTTTTTGATTGAAATGAGTGGGATGGCCTCCACCCATTTTGTGTAATATTCGGTCGCTGTGATTATCCAACGGTGACGTTGTGAAGAGGTCGGGTGAATCTCACCAATAAGGTCTAAACCCCATTGTGAGAAAGGCCAAAGATCACGAGCGACTTGTAGCGGGTGGCTAGGAGTATGTTGAAGATTGGCATGTTGTTGACACATGACACAGCGCTTAACATATTCGTAGCAGTCGTTATTGAGAGTAGGCCAATAATAACCTAGGCGAAGGATTCGTTTAGCCACGGCAAGGCCACTAAAATGTCCACCACAAATCCCATCGTGTACTTGTTGGATGGTATAGGTGACCTCTGCGCCGGTTAGACAGCGAAGGAGGATGCCATCAAAGCCACGTTTATAGAGGAGTCCTCCCATGACAACATAACGCGAAACACTTTTAAGAAAAGCACGTTTTCCGTTACTAGTAAGGTCAGGTGGGAGAACCGAGATTGTAAGGTAGTCGTGAAATTGGTGGTACCAGGTATCCTGCGAATTAGTAGACACAGTATTTATCATGCAAACTACCGGGTTGAATAGGATGGTGCAAAAAGTTGCTGGACCACAACGAATAATTCAGAGTCAGTTGGTGCGGCGGGAATCTGCGAGGCTAAGCAAGCCATAGTATCTGCAAATTTGTTAGTGGAGCGGGGAATGGTTTGGATAGAATAGTGAGTAAATAAGGTTAGAAGTGATTCCACGTGGTGTTTGTACTTCTGAAGTTCCTCGTTTTTACATTGGTAGATGCCCATAACTTGATTGACTACCAATTGAGAGTCACCAAAGATATTGATAGATTTAATGCCTAAGTGTATCGCAACTTGGAGACCCAGAACAAGGGCCTCGTATTCCGCTGTATTATTAGTGCAGGGGAAATCAAGCCGGAATGAAAGAGGCATAGGTTCAGCGTCAAGAGGGATGAGAACAACGCCGGCTCCTCCGCCGCGCTGGCACTTAGATCCATCGAAGAAGAGGGTCATTTGATACGACTCTTCTCCGAGTGAAAGAGTGGCGATGAGTTCGTCGGGGAAGGTAAAATTGGTAAATTGTTCCCCAGGTAGAGGGGCCTCCGCAAGTTGGTCTGCAAGAGTTTGTCCTTTGATTGATTTCATTGTATAAACTCAAGGTCAAGGTCGGCGAGGAGCATGAGCCATCGAGCGATGCGTTGGTTTAGGTGTGGTTTGGCGTACATATAATGAATGGGGTCTGTGTTGGTGATGACGAAAGTTTTGTGATTCAGGAGGTAATGTCGGAGTTTGGTGGCGACGAATGATAGGGCCAGGCACAATTTTTCTACATGTGTATACCTAGTCTCGTAATCCACGAGGGTACGACTTATATAATAAACGGCCTGCTCTCGGCGTGCCGAGTCTCGATGTGCGAGCATAGCTCCTATAGCATGGTCAGTGGCTGGAAAGATAAAGGTAGAAAGGGCGGTCGTCCTGGGGTGGGATAAGCACGGGTGGCTGCAAGAGATACGTTTTGAGAGCTTCGAAGGCTTGGTGACACTCCTCACTCCATTGAAAGGCAACGTCCTTTTTTAGAAGGTGATGAAAAGGGTGACATCGATCCGAGAGTTGGGAGATGAAACGCCGGATGGATTGAAGTTTACCCTGCAAACTACGCAATTGTTTGAGGTTTTTGGGTGGGGGCATTTCTAGGATAGCTTTTACTTTAGATGGATCAACCTCAATGCCACGCAAAGAGACGATAAAGCCAAGAAGTTTTCCTGAAAGAACACCAAAGACACATTTCTTCGGTTGAAGGCGGACAGAATATTGTAACAGGCGATCAAAAATAATGGTTAAAACATCGAGATGTTCACTACGATGTTTAGACTTGCCGAGAAGATCATCGACATAGTCTTCAAGGATAGTGTGCATAATGTCATGAAAAATGTAGGTCATAGCCCGCTGATAGGTAGCACCAGCATTCTTAAGGCCAAATGGCATGACACGATAACAGAAGGTTCCCCAAGGAGTTATGAAGGCAGTTTTGTGTTGATCGGCAGGGGCAACCAAAATTTGGTTGTATCCTGAAAAGCCATCCATGAGAGAAAGCATTTCATGGCCCGCAGTGAGATCAACAAGTTGATCAATACTTGGGAGGGGGAAGTCATCCTTGGGGCAAGCAAGGTTAAGATCCCGGAAATCTGTGCATATCCGAAGTCCCCCTGTCGCTTTAGTGACAGGTACGATGTTAGAAATCCATTGAGGATAGTCAATAGGCAAGATGAAGGAAACAGAAAGGAGTCGTTGGAGCTCCTCTTTGACCAAGAGAGCAATGCGTGGATGCATTTTTCTCAATTTCTGTTTGACTGGTTTGGAATCGGGGTTTAGGGTGATGTTATGGACGGCAATGGTAGGATCAATTCCTGGCATGTCAGCGTAAGACCATGCGAAAGCTTGGTCATGAGCACGAGAGAAGGTAGAAAAGGCGGCTTGTTCTGATGTGTTAAGGGATTGTCCAATCTTCACTATGTGAGGATCTTCCTCCGTGTGGATGTTGATTTCTATAGTAGATTCGTTCAGCATAGTTTGGGTTTCAGATGGTAAGGCGCGTTGAATATAAGAATCATCCGCGCCCAGGTAAGTGAGGATGGAGTCGTCATCCTGGCATTCAACAACATTAATCAAAGGCGAATCCTCTTCGATCATGTCTGGATACAGAAGGGGAAGAGAAGATGGGTCCTCATTATCGCGTTGATAAGTGAGAGGACCTATGAAGATAGCATTTATGAAAAAAAAAAGTTAGGAGGGATAGATTCAGGGTCCATCGATTCTGTGGGAGATGATGGCAAAGTGGGTGATGATGGTTCGGTAGGGGCAACGTCTTCCTCTTCCAGGATACAGCTGACAGGAGGTGTCTCCTGTGTAGGTGTTTCGGAAAAACCGAGACCACTTCGATCATTATGTTTGCGTGTGGTCACGGGAATGAGTGTATGTCGGCCTTGTTCGTAAAGGCCAAAACCAAAGCCTTTCCACGCACAGCGAGTCAAGAAGGTGAGGGCGAAACGACGATTTTTAATGTATTGAAAATCGGATTGGAAGGGAACCACACCAAGAGGAGGTTCAGGGGTAATGGAGGATGCGTCAACACCCCCATACGTGAGGTTAGTGCGGCAATGGGGTGGTCCGTAAGAGATTACCTCCCCCACGCGACGGTCGTAGGTGGGATGCGCATGTAATTGTCCGTACTCCCGTGCGGGGTAGGGAAAGAACTAACGTTATATAGGCGGTACTCCCCAAATATGCGAGGCGATGAAAAACATCTACTAAGGGGTCGGAGGTTGGGATGTTAGTTGCGGGAAGAGAAGTGGTTTGTGCGACGGTGGTTTCATCAGTTGAAGGCGTAGGTGCAGTTGAGGTGGATGGTTGAGGTACATTTGAAGAGGATGGTTGGGTTGAATGTATGGGTGTCTTAATTGGTATAAGCACATCGTTTGGGCGGTATAACATATTGCAAGTTTTGAAGGGGGGAGGATCAGCTTTTACAGTGTAGGACTTCCCCTCGTACTCAAATTTTATGCATCGATGTAATGTTGAGGGAACGCATCCCATGGCTCGGATCCAAGGACGACCCAGCAATATATTATATTGGAACTCTCCTTCAAGGACATAGAAGAGTTCGGGTAAAGTACGTGGGCCTACGCGAATGTTGAGGATCACGGTGCCTAAGGTAGAAGTAATAGCGTCATTGAATGATCGCAACATGATGGGGTTGGCACACATGCAACTAGAAGGGATGTTCATTTGTTGGAAGGCTTTTGAAGAGATGATGTTTAGGCTAGCGCCCCCGTCAATCATAACCCGACGTACTCGAATGTCTCGGACGTAAGCGGAAATGAAAAGGGCAGGGTCGTGGTCTCTTACGCACCAAAGTCGATAATTTCATCTTCCGAGAAACTAACTGCAGCGGCTTGTTGTTTTGAGACAGAAGTGGTGGGGGAGATGGATTGTTTGGTGAGAGAGGCAACGTGATTGGGTGTTAGAATGGAGGTAACGGGCAGGGTTTCGTTGGGTAAAACCTCTATCCCTTGAAGGATCTCAACGAGAGCTTGTCGATGAGATTCAGAAGTCTGAATGAGATCATATAGTGTCATTTTTACGGGCGATTGATGAAGCTGTTTGATCATGGTTCGGTGGGCAACTCCATTAGAGACGGGATAGGCGGGTCCGCGAATAACCACTTTAGGTGGTGGTGTAATCGGGATGGTTGAAGGAGAAAGAGATGCCGCAGTGTGTTTTCTTTCGCTTTCCCATTGTTTTTCTCGCCTCGAGTAGCGACACTAATCATATTAATCTCGTAGATCTGAGATGAGGAAGATGGTTGGGATAATTCATGGTCTTCAAGAGGTGGGGTTGTAATAATGATAGATCTTGGTGAGGCGGGGATAGATGATATAGTAGAGGGAATTGACGCTAGAGGTCTTTCCCTTCGTAAGTTGTCTTTCTTAATCTTTCTATCCGGGAGAGGTGACTGACGAAGGATGGTTTTTAGAGCTTTGCATCCCTCCACATCATGTCCTGGTGTGCGGTGATAAGCGCAGATTTTAGACTCATCGTAACCCATAGGTCGGGGTTTAGACGGGTCATAAGGTCTAAGTGGAGGTAGGGAAATGGTCGCATTCTCCACCAACATAGCAAGGATTTTGGCGTAAGATCCTTTGAGGGGGTCAAAATCGGATGAGGGTATTGGTTGTGCGGGTTTTGGTAATGTTTGGGCGTGGTTGGTTCGTACAGGTGGTGGTTTAGCCGAGGGGTGCTGACACATGTTTTTCACTAAACGTGGTTTCTTGGACACAGAAGTTACGTTCAGCTGGTTAGATGATGAGGCTACAGATGGCGTGGTAGCGGGAAACAACCACGGAGAAAGGGGAGTGACAGAAAATAAATCCTTTGATGATGGGATTGGTTTAGGGTTGATAGGTGGACCGGATACGTGGGGTAACGATGTTGTGATACCCTTTGATCTCTGTATAGGTGTAGAAGGCGTAGGTCGTTTTGAAGAAAACAAAGGAGGTATGATATATTGATGTAAGGTGGAGGGATGAGGTCCCAATATGGAAGGTGGGTGTGACGATGAGGGTTTTGATTGTGATAGAGGCACGGATTGCGTTCGTCTCCTAGGTGGCGGGGCGGGTTTATTTTTGGATAAATCGAGTCGCTTAGGCGGGTGTGTTAGACTGGGCATTGGTGAGGTCCCAAGCGTAGGGGAAGATCTGGTTAAGTTGATAGAAGTGGACGGGGCATTTGGTAGAGGTGAGGGGGGTGAAGGCGAGAACAGGGGCATTTTAAGCTTCTGTAAGCACTTCGGGTAGATGGTGGAGACATCAGGATCAGTCATTTGCATTTGAGTAGAAAAAGGGGTACTCAAACGTTCCCATAGGGCCTGTCTATCTTCTGTGGAATGACAGTCTCCAGGTGTGATTTGTAATTTTGGTACGGAAGAAAGGTGGGTTGTAATTCCAGTCCACTGTGGGAGTGATACAGGGGGTAGATGAGGCACTGTATCAATAGATGTTAAGAGGTCGACTGGTCGTTGAAAAGATTTAGGTGATGAGGGACTAATAGGCAGAAGGGCATGTTGGAGAGGGTCTGTCACGGCTAAAGAATTTAGTGATGTCGGTGCAAGAGATTTCTCGTCTAAGGATGTCAAAGGGAGTGGCGTACCTTCCTCTTGTGCGGCAAGAGTGGTAGAAGGAGACGTCTGGGAAATGGATAGATTAGACAACATCCGCTCGCAATCTTGTAGGGATGTGGTGTAAGAAGACTCATTGATGGGAAGGGAAGCCTGGGCAGTTAACTCTTCTATGGGTAAAGGAACGATTTCGCTTTGGCTTGATGGTGGTAAAGGAGGTTCGGGCTCCTGTGTTAGTGAAGAGGCTTGATTCAAAATTTTCTCGATAGAGGCTTTTGGCTGGGTATCGAATACTGCATGGATCTCATGAACACTCTCCTCGGCTAAGATATCCTGGTTGACGTTACTGTTGGACGAGTGATTCGGGAATGGCTTGTTGAAAATTTTCAAATTTCGGTTAGCAGGGGCGTTAGGATTATCGAGGGCTATATCCCCCGCATCAACCATTTCCTGCACTATGTTTTTCAACATCTTGCAGTTTTCATGACTGTGTCCCTTCACGCGGTGGAAGTTACAAAAGTCATTTTCTTTGTACCAGGAAGGTATGGCGCGAGTGGAATCAAACCCAGAATGAGGTTTAACAGGAGGTAAGGTAATGGCTCCTGCTTTTAGCAATTTTTCCAAGATGACACCATAGGTTTCTCCCAAGGGAGTGTAGTTGATGGGTTCGGCTTTGTATTTATAGGTGGTTTTTGGTGGAGTATTGGACGGTGGTTGGGATTTGACCATCACCGCGTGGACAGCTCCTTTTGATTTAGAAGAGGTGGACGCGTGAGGAGTGGTGGTATTTGGTTTATTGGTAGAATCAGGAGTTCGGAAAGTGGAGTTCTTGTTGCGCAACCGCAATTTCTCTTCCTCTAAGGCTCGAATTTCTAATTTTCGAGCCATAGTAAAGGCCTCGTCGAATGTACGGAAAGTTTGGATTTGGAGGGTAGGGGAGATGTGCTTAGCGCAGGCCCGCGTAAAGAGTTCGATAAGTTCGGTTTGAGGCAAGGCATACGTAAGTTGGTTGATAAGGCCCCGCCATCGTCCAACGAAATCTGCGATAGATTCGTCCTCAAATTGTCGGATGGCATAAAGGTCGGTGATAGATACTTTCTTAGCAATGTTAATGGAGAAATGATCCAAGAAAGATTGGGCTAGTTGGTTAAAAGAGAAGATCGAGTGCTGGGTTAAAGCACTGTACCACTCCAGGGCGGGTCCTGATAAGGACATAGGGAAGGTGCGGAGTAACAAGGCGTCATTATGGGCAATCAAATAACAAGCATGTCTAAATGATCGCAAGTGTTGTTGAGGATCCTCTTTACTATTAAAACGAGTAAATTTCGGCAACTCCCATTGAGGAGGATATGAATGAAGGGGGACAGAAGGGTGAATGGGCTCCCGACAAACTTGTTCGTATGTCAAGGCGCTACGACTTCCCGAAACCGAAGCCTCCAAATTTTGCATTTTGTCCATCATTTGTTTGATGAAATCAGTGGTTGGATGAGATGATGGTGCACCAGAATAGGGATGTCCCATATAAGGTGTTGAGGTTACTGGATACGTGTATGGGAATGAAAAGGTAGGCGGAGCTTGAGAAGGAAAGCTCGTGTGGATAGGTGGCAGAGAGCAAGTCATGAATGGAGCAGTCTGCAAAAGAGATGAGGTAGGGGCAGTTGGTGGTAACGAAACGTGGGGTCCAAGATTAACAAAAGGAAAGCTAATCGGGGTCGTATGAACCTCTGCAGCTGTCGGATTGGGAGACGGGGCTAGAGATGCAGGAAGCAAGGCGGTATTATCAGGAGGAGTGGGAGCTAAATGAGCAGCTATACTGATAGGCATACCTACAAGGAGCTGACCATCAGGTGTACGGTCAGGGGTATGAGACAAATAGTATTGTACAATGCCGCCGGGAATTAGCATCCAGAAACTTGGCAAAGTCCTTATCTCCCACAGGAATTTTAGGAACCTCACTGGTATCAGTAGGATTCCCCATAGAAGGTGAAGGGGGTGATTCAGGCAAAGAAACAGAGCAAGCGTGTGAAACCATGGCGGCGGCTTGTTTTCGAGTGATAACAACCATGGACAGCAGTTCACAGTAAAGTTTCAATCTATCAAGAACAAAAACAACCTCAAAATGATGAATTTGGCAAGTTGCTGGTTTGTCAGGGGCTGATGGAGACAGTAACCGATATCGGTTTACTAACCGCTGTCGGTCACAGGGGAAACGACGTCGGTCCCTTAACCGATGCCGGTGTCAAAAATCTAGGATAAGAAGATACAAAGGGCTGCTAATTTGATTTTTAGCAACGTTGAGTATATTTATCAACTTATTGATCACAAAAGACAGAGTATGACAGAGAAAACAGAACAACAAACAAGCAAGATGCACACGCAAATCCAGAGATTAACCTTAGGGTTAATTTTAATTATTGTGGGCTTATGCCTTTAGACGTAGAATGATGTCAGAATCCTAAACAAGAGACTTAGGGGAAATGTCAAGTTGTTTTGGCTTATAAGGTTACCTCAATCGGGCGGAGGAATACCGCGGAAAAAGGGGGATGTTTGAGCTGTTGTGTTAATTGTGAAGTGATTCGGTATGTGTTGTGCAGTGAATGTAAGATTAATTTCCTGTCAATACCGTGGATATCACCCCCACGTGTACGACCTGTTACTTAATCTATGTTCACTAGAATTGAAAAACAACAGGCAGGAATGCAATGCATGTGTTTTAAAACCCAAATCGAAAGTGATATTCGATGAAGCAAAAGAGATGACTTTTACTAATGCAAGATGCAAAAACAAAGCAAGTTCTTTTACCAGAATAATAAAATACCTTGTGAATATCTCTAGAAGAAGAAAACAGCAAGTATGCTCCCTATATGAAAGCAAGCAAGAAATAAAGATAAACCCAAAATGGGTCCCACCGGGCGTGCCAAAATGTTTCACTCGGAAATGCTTCGTTCCTTTTAGAAACAGATAAGGTTAGGGTTAGGAGGAATACCTGTAGAATGTCGAGATGATGTGCGCGTACCGTAGAGAAAGATCAGGTTGACTGCGGAGAACTCCTTTTTGTCTGGGAAGGACTACCTGCAAATAAGAACACAAGACCACAAGATTTGATTAAACAATAAATGAGGAAACTGCCTTGGGCCCAGGAAATGTAAAACTTCCTTTCGAAGGTGGTCAGTTTCCCTGCTAACGTGAATTAACACAAAAGACCAAAATATCAATTAAATTGCTTGGCTGAACTGGGTAGGGAAAAGGTCAAGTTTTTCTGGTTTTTGATCAAAGGAACCGATGCCGGTTACCTATAACCGATGCCGGTTACTGATAACCGATACCGGTGGGTTCTAGGATCTTCTGGGCTGGTTGTGGTGTTTGTAATGGCTGGTTTTTGGATAGTATTAGGAAATGGGATGGTTAGAAGCAAAAGAATGGCAGTTAGAGGCAATGGTACGTTGGATAATGGATTCAGAAACGGATTTGGGAGGACTGTAATTCCAAAAGCATAAGAAATGTTATAATGGAGGACATGCAAGATGTAACTTACTGGTTTTTACGAAGGTGCAAGTTGATCTCCTTTGCTGTAAACACGTCTAGTATTTTCACTCGTCTCTGCTTGGTCAAGTGAAGATCTGGACTCTGTTCCTCGCTCGCAATGCTCTCTGTTGATCCAGAAATCCTTCGACTGATCTCCAAAATGAAATTCCGATCCGTTGTTTTGGTTTGGGGAGCCCATTTACAGGGAACCGATGGCGGTTGCGTAACCGACGGCGGTCGAGTAGGAACCGGCATCGGTTAGGAAAAAGTAGGCTATTTTTAG
The DNA here is from genome assembly GCA_018340775.1 of Taxus wallichiana var. yunnanensis. Taxonomy (NCBI): domain Eukaryota; kingdom Viridiplantae; phylum Streptophyta; class Pinopsida; order Cupressales; family Taxaceae; genus Taxus; species Taxus wallichiana. The sequence goes on from CM031243.1 coordinate 584,299,926, forward strand.
TAAAATAGCCCACCTTCCCTGTTTTTCTCCCGAGGGATCAGTTGCGGGCTTGGTCAAGTGGCTAGAAGGTCGGCTTTGGGTGCGAGTAAGGAGGCATTAGTTATGGATGTGAGTCTAGACCAAGTCATGGGTCCTAATTAGGTTAGTTTAGGGTTAGGGCTAGGTCATGGTGAGGTGGCCAAGTGAGGTGGCGGGTAAGGCGATGTGGATTTATCAATTATGAGGTAATTAATAAATAATTGTGTAAGGTTTAGGTAATGAGGTTAGGTTGTGAAATGGGATGCGGGTCACAAGGGGTCGTAAGACACGAATTTGGTGTCTACAATAACCCCTATTTGGCTCGCAGGTCGGTATACAATAAATGAATGAATGAATACATGAATAATACATAGGCACGCAGGCCTCTATCAATACACCCGGTTCGCAGACCGGTGCCCATCTCTAAAATACAACAACCATGTCTGGGATCTCTCAGCTCTCCCCACCGCCCTCGGCACCTCTCCCCACTGGTCCCTGTGGTGCCTCTCGCCTCCTACCCGTCACGGACACGCCAGCTGTGGCTGCACCTCCCTGAGATCTCTGGCTGTGAGAGGTCTCTGCCCTATGCGCTGCATAAGCCTGATACTCGACTCCGGTACCATCAAGAATATCCTGATAATATCGGGCCTCTGCTCTAACCTCCATATAGCGCTCTCGAGCCACTGACGGAGCTGGGGCTGGTCCCCTGGCACCTACAACCAATGCCCCCGAGCCTGTGCCTGTGCTGCTGGTGGTGCCTGTGGCGCTTTAGTCTTTGCCGTACTGTATCTTTGCTGCTGTACTGCACTCGTGGCATGGTGGTGGTGGTGGTGGTGCCGCTCGTGCTCGAGCTCGAGCTTGGGCTAGCTGCCCCTGTAAGACACCTATCTGTGCCTGTGCCGCAGCTAGCTGCCCCTGTAAGAGCTGCACCTGACCCCTGAGCTGATCTCTCTCTCCTATAAGCTCGCAGCCCAAGTCTCATTTGCAGTGATACTATCTGGCTGCCCTCTCGCCCGCCCACCACACCACCGTGTGATCCTGCACCCAAAGCATCATCTACACCCTCACCTGCTGACCTCTCCGCTACCCAATCTGGATCCAAAGGCTGTGGTGCAGGCAGTGGGGCCTCTACATCATCCCTCCTGTACTGAGGGAAGGGAGGTGGCTCGTCCTGTCGCAGCCCCATCTGCCTGCGTACCCTCTCCAGGGGTATCCGCTCGTACTCTCCTGGCCTCCGTCCTGCTATCCAGAATGTGTCTTTGGATTAGGCGTCAGTAAGCGGGCTCCTCTGCCAGGGTGGTGACCTCTGTAGGGTCTCCATACAATGTCTACTGCTGTAAGGCCCTCTAGCAAATGTCTATAGTATGCCACATCCCGACCTGCAACAACTGCTCGTGGCTGGCCCACGACCCCCAACCACCTCTGAAAGCCATATCGGTATATGACCTGTGGCCCTGGCTGCTGGGGTAACCCTACTGGCCTGATGCATACGATGTGCTCGTATGCCCAACAATGCAACAAAAATGTAGAGCAAATACCGAATCACCTCCTCCGGCGATAGCCCCATAGCTCCCTGTATAATTACACCAGATATACTGGTGCCCAGGCGTAACAGGTGTGCTCCTCCACCATCTCAAGCAGCACCCCCATCAATGCTCGTGGGAAGCGGCCTCCCTCTGAGTCCGGGAGGGCGAAGCAGGTGATCCCAACCATCATCAACACAGCCAGTCGTGTCTCGTGTCGATGCGCACGGTACATGTCACCGTACCCGATACTCGCGCTATGGTAGGTCAGTAGCGCGGCTGCATCCCCAAAAACCTGCAGTATGCTGTCCATGGCAGTCTCTGAATCTACCTGGAAGACTACCTCTCCCTCGATAGGTAACCGAAGGATGCGATACACATCCTCCAATGTGACGGTCATCTCCCCAGTCGGGAGATGGAACACATTGGTCGCCGGATCCCATCTCTCGATGAGGGCGACCATCAGGCTGTGATCTCTCTCTATCGCTCTGTACCTCTGGACTCCACCGAGTCCCACCTCGCGCATGATGGCCCAATGAGCCGCAGATACGTGTGGCCTCATCCGCACCAACAGCGGGGGCATCCTATCCCGCATCGTCAACTGCTGACGTGCCTGCAAAACCAACCCACATCCTTAGACCTACTCTTTATTACAACATCTACTTTATCATCTAAACACCCTTTTTTATCCCCCCGACCATACCCCGACTCTCTACCACCCCCCTCTAGCAACCTACCACCCTAAAAACCCAAAACCATCCCACCCAAAACCAACAAAAACAAAACCCAAACAAAACACATGCAACCCAACCCCAACACAAAACCAACTCCCACACAAACACCCCCAACCCAACACCCACAACCCAACCCAAAAAACCCAAAACCCAACCCTACATCAAACCCTTCTCCCACCTCCACCTCAAACCCAACCCAAAAACCCAAAACCCAACCCTACACCAAACCCTTCTCCACCCCTAACCCAACCCCCACACAAACCCTTCTCCACCACCAACCCACACCCACCCACAACCCAACCCAACCCCCACACAAACCCACCCCAACCCACACCCACCCACCACCCAACCCAAAAACCCAAAACAACCAACCCACCCACACAACCCACAAACCAAAACACACAAGCCACCGACGCCGGCCGATACATGACCGACGCCGGTCACCAACAACACTCCCTTTCCCTAAAATTTTGCGACCGATGCCGGTCGCTTAGTGACCGACATCGGTCACTGTCTTCTCCCGGAGACGAACACCCGCGCGGCCCCCAAAACCCATTTTTTACCTATTTCTACCCATCTACCCACCCAAATACCCTAAAAACTTACCCACCTACCCACCTTAGCCTATCTAGCCTATCTACCCTCTCCCTTTTTCAAATCATTTCCATTTTCTCATTATTTCCTAAAAAAGGTTAATTCCTACCCAAACCCCCAATTTAGCATAATACAACCAAATCACCAAATTAAAGAGTTTCGAATCTACCCGAACGACGACACGTCGTCGTGGTGGGATGGGTGGTGGCGGTCCAGCTGGTCTAGCCCCTCCAGCTCCTCCTGTCTGTGCCATGGCTCCAATCCTGATCTGCTGGGTCCCCGCCAATCAACTGCTGCCTCCTCCTTAATCGGGCCCACTATCAACTCTCTCCGCCAATACAATAGCTCCACCTCACTCAATCAAGCCTCTAATCTCAACTCTCCACGCCAGACAAGTCGATTTGGTTTCAGCAAATAACAAAAGTGACAATGACAAGCCGTACTTTTCTTTTTATAGGTTTTTCGCCTTTCACCGATATCGGTTTCATTTTGCCCTAAAGAACCGGTATCGGTCATTTAACCGATATCGGTCATGCATAATCGACATCGGTTCTCTACCCAACTTTCACCCCATTCTTTGCCCTTATTTACTCCTTGCCTCTTTTTCACCAATATCGCCTCTATCCACCTTTCTTTGCACCATTTGTTCACTTGTCCACTGACCTAAGGCCTCGCCCTACCCATTTGGCCCGACCCAAGGCCTCGCCTAACCATTAGGCCCAACCCAAGGCCTCAACCTACCTATCCAGGCCCGACCCAAGGCCTCAACCTACCAATCGGCCCGACCTAAGGCCTCAACCTACCTATTCGGCCCGACCTAAGGCCTCAACCTACCTATTCGGCCCGACCTAAGGCCTCAACCTACCTATTCGGCCCGACCCAAGGCCTCGCCCTACCCATTTGGCCCGACCCAAGGCCTCGCCCTACCAATTTGGCCCGACCCAAGGCCTCAACCTACCAATTGGCCCAACCCAAGGCCTCGCCCTCACTATTTGGCCCGACCCAAGGCCTCCCTTTACCCTTCTGGCCCGACCCAAGGCCGCAACCCAACAACTTGGCCCGACCCACGGCCGCACCACTTCCATCCCTTACCCAAAATCAACACCATACACTTTTATCCACCCATCCGGTAGTTTTTTGTTCAATCGAGCTCACCTGTTCGTGTTTTAGCATGATTAGGGTCCTTGACTTGATCTGTCGACCAACTTTGCCCAGACCTAGACCGTGACGTTTATCTCAACCAAACCAACCTTTTGAGTACCGCCAACATGCCTAAATGTTCCAGACCTTACCATTATATACCCTGGGGCTACTTCCTATGCCTTGGATACCAGGATTATATCACCCTTGTTTGGATAAACTATCGACCTTTGCCTCTGCACTGCTGGTTTGCTCGTCAAATCATGTACCCTAGTCGTACTATTGCATTTCAACATGCGTCTGCTTCCTTGGACCTACCCCACCACCTTACCATCCTCTCTACAACATGTACCCTTTATCAACCCTATCCCTGATTTCCCGTTCACTCAATCTGTGATAGATTTGAGGGGGATTACCTATATCCTTAACATGAGAAACCACTTCATATTATTGTCCGCGCAGCTTTACAGAACAAGCTACACGACAATAAGGGGCTAATGTAGACACCAAATTTGTGTCTTACGACCCCTTGTGACCCGCATCTCATCTCGCAATCTAACCGCATCACCTAAACCTTACACAATTATTTATTAATTACCTTATAATTGATAAATCCACATCACCTTACCCGCCACCTCACTTTGCCACCTCATCATGACCTAGCCCTAACCCTAAACTAACCTAATTAAGACCCATGACTTGGTCTAGACTCACATCCATAACTAATGCCTCCTTACTCGCACCCAAAGCCGACCTTCTAGCCACTTGACCAAGCCCGCAACTGATCTCTCGGGAGAAAAGCAGGGAAGGTGGGCTATTTTACTAAAAATAGCCTACTTTTTCCTTACCGATGCCGGTTCCTACTCGACCACCGTCGGTTACGTAACCGCCATCGGTTCCCTGTAAATGGGCTCCCCAAACCAAAACAACGGATCGGAATTTCATTTTGGAGATCGGTCGAATGATTTTTGAAACAACAGAGATCATTGGGAGTGAAAAACAGAGTCCAGATCTTCACTTAACCAAGCAGAGACGAGTGAAGAAACCAGAAGTGCTTGCAGTAGAGGATATCAACTTGCATCTTCGCCAAAACCAGTAAGTCATATCTTGCATGTCCTCTGTTATAACATTTCTTATGCTCTTTGAATCATAGTCCTCCTAAATCCGATTCAACCCACTACTCAAGATCCCATCAGATCTAGTCATGTCATTCTTTTACCTCTCATCATCTCATTTCCTAATATCATCCATAAACCACCTTACAAAACACCATAGCTACTAAGAAGATCCTAGAACCCACCGGTATCGGTTATCAGTAACCGGCATTGGCTATCAGTAACCGCCATCGGTTCCTCTGATCAAAACCAGAAAACCAGCCTTTCCCCTACCCAGTTCAACCTACAGGTCCTAGACCCAACCGATGGCGGTTACCAGAAACCGGTATCGGTTACCCTGACTATAACCAGAAACCAGCCTTCTCCTACTAGTTTCAACCAAGTAATCTAATTGATATTTTGCAGTCTTTTGTGTTAATTCATATTAGCAGGGGAACTGACCACCTTCGAAAGGAAGTTTTATATTTCCTGGGCCCAAGGCAGTTTCCTCATTTATTGTTTAATCAAAATCTTGTGGTCTTGTGTTCTTATTTGCAGGTAGTCCTTCCAAGACAAAAAGGAGTTCTCCGCAATCAGCCTGATCTTTCTCTACGGTACGCGCACACCATCTCGACATTCTACAGGTATTCCTCCTAACCCTAACCTTATCTGTTTCTATAGGAACGAGTCATTCCGAGTGAAACATAGACTTAGCCACATCTTCCCAACCCCTGCAACAACATTATCCCTTCACCTAAAAGGAAGAACCAACCTTCTAGGTTGCATACACCGGTCTCGCCTACCACACCTTTATCACCTTCCCCTTTCCATCCATCCTAGGGCCCCATCTATCAACCTTATTCAAACAAAGATCCTACCTAAGGCCGCTTAAAAGATAAACAACCCATCTTTGTTACATCACGAGCCTTTGTTATGCCTCATTTACCCACACAAAAACACCCTTGCCCTCACCCGTACAATTATTACCACCTATACCTCCACTAGTTACTATCCCTTCAACTTTACCTATACAAATTCAACCCATATCATCTATCCAACCTCTACCAACCACTTCCATCAGTAACTCAGTTGTCCCTATGGGTAACCCATCCTCTTCCACCATCTTCTTTTCCCTCTGCATCCCGTACTCCCATGTCACCTTTACCCAAGAAGGTGTAACCCAAAGATAAGAACCCACTACTCTCTAATAAGGTAGTCAAACCAAAAAAACCTTCCATCAATAGCTCTTCTACCACACCTTTACCCAAGAAGATGCCATCAAAACCTAAGACAATACCATTTACCAAACCAATGGGCCAACCCATTCCCCCTCCTATAAAGCCTCTTCCCTCACAATCATTTACACCTTTACCCAAACCCACACTCACTTCCCATTGTGATCCATTAGCAGGGTCCTACACCAACATTTTAACCAATCTCTTAGAGACTTATGTCATCACATTACCACCACTTCAACCTTATGATCCTCTCAAACCCAAACCAAAAGGGTTTGATGAAACTAAGATTTGTGCCTATCATCGTGTGCTAGGACATGATGTAGAAAATTGTAAGGCTCTAAAGACTGTTTCTTCTCCATTTTTTTCCTCCCGAACAAAACCTCAACGATGACGACATTCTTGATGTGGACCATATTCCACCTTCACCGTCATCACATATCATCGCTCCTTGCTTCTTCAACAACCCGCATCTCCACCCCCATAACCCTTTTTTCCACCTCCAAAATTTGAGATCAACATGGTCTGTATCAGAGAGTTGGCCAAATCACCACCCAAATGTTGGTGTGCCATACGCACTTCACAAGGATTTTCCCCATCGTTAGGTTTTTTCCCATCATGTTGTTACACTACTCATCCTACACCTTCTCCATTTACCACCTCCCCTCAAATTAACATGGTTCAAGTTGCCACCCGCACCTAGAAAGACAAAGGAAAATAAAAAGTAGCTAGCCCATCAACCAACCCCGTGCCCAATATACCATATGTAACCATGACCAAAATCACCATTTGAGGACCTACATACCCTATCTCTAATGGGGTCACCCATTGCACAATGATAAAAAAAATTACATCACTCCCCTTTAAAGATGTATTTGTACGATCTCGTGTAAAATTTTGAATCTCATAGGAAAACCCTTATAGAGGTTTTACAATCCATTGAGTTTTACCCGATGAACCCACGTGACTCCATTATCACCCCTCACCATGTGGCCTCGCTTACCAAATCACCTCCTTCTTCTACCCCCATGTCCACTCCTCAAGTCACCACCCTCAGCTTCTCTGATGATGAGATTATACCTCTCCAGTCAGATGACACTAATCCCTCCCTTTTCATTTTTGTCTATATTGATAACATACACGTACGAAACATCATGATCGATGGTGGTGCTAGCATTAACATCATTAAATGCGCATTACTTCTAATTGTATGTATAATAACCTAGTTATGCTGCGCTCCTTCAACAAAGCCATCACCTCCACCCTTGGCACCATTATTCTCCACGTTCGGGTGGGTCCTCACACTATTCCGTAACTATTCTACGCTTAGAGGGAGAGTTCCAAGATATACCTATTGCTCGGCGAGCTTGGATTCATGTCATGGGTTATGTCCCTTCAACTTTACACTGCTATGTAAAATTTGAACATGAAGGGCATAACTATACCATCCCCACCGACTGCCGCCATTCAAAACGTGTAACATATTGTACCAACCTAACGATGTACTTGTACCCGACCAAGGCATTTACCACTACCCCCGCTTCTCCTTCACCCATGATCTCATCCACCAATGTTGCTGCCACCTCTCCCATACCTAACTCCTATATTCCCACCGTGACCGCAGCCTTTGCAGCTGAACCATCTACTTCCCAACCAACCGATACCCCTCCTATCTAATCATCTAGTGAATCATCTATCTCCGCTACCCGCATATCTACTACCGATCCCTTAGAAGGTGTTTTTAAGCCCTCACTTTGGGAGAATACCACCTATACAATATTGACACATTCCTCACTCTGCAAGAGTATGGAAACCTACACCAAAGATCCTTGTTATGACTACCACATAGGTGAGGTTTTCCCTTATGGTCCTCCCCACCTTCACACTAACCTAATGTATAGGGGACTGGATATTACCACTTATTCACCCAAACCTCCATCCCAAACATGACCCTTTTCATCTAACCTTCAATCTCTTACTAACCACCGCTTCACTCACACTTTCCTCCATTGTTGTGCATAGAAAGGATTTGGCTTGGTTTTTATGAATAAGGCTGCCATAATGTCATTTCATGTACCACTTGTAAACACAACGATCGCAGTGGCATTGGATTTTCCACACCACCTTCCAAGAAGGCCCACATCGACCTCATTAAGGAAGAAAAACCTTCTCCACCCCATTCACCAATGTCACCACCTTCACCCACGAGTCTATAGATCCCAAATCTATTCCTCCTAACTTTTTTTTTTGTGAACACCATTTCCTTGGGACCTTTGACTTATCAATGCAATGGTGAGGCTCCCTTTTCTATTTCCTTCTTATATCCTGACATGATCGATAACAATACACCTTCTATTAATGTCGTTCAATATAAGGACTATGAGTCTATCTTCACCTACCTTGGTGCGTAAGATTCTTATATTCACCAATCATTACCTTCTGAGATGCAAACCATGTTGAAAAAATTGACTATTGAAATCAACATTAACACTCAGGATGACCCACACATCCTAAAGATAGGCCAATCTTTAGATGTTTCTGAATAGGAAGCTTTTACTTCTTTCCTCTAGGACCATAACAATGCTTTTTCTTGGTCCTATGCTAATATGCCTAGTATTGACCCAAACATTATGGTCCAAAATATCATTACCATTTCTGATGCCAAACCCATAAAACAAAAGCTGTAGAAAATGCATCCTCGCATTGCTCTTCTTGTCAAAGAAGAACTTCAACGCCTTCTCTCGGTTTCCTTCATCCTACCCATTGACTATCCCCAATGGATTTCTAATATCGTTCTTGTCACAAAAGCAAGAGGGGACTCTGCATTTGCATATAATTCCATGACCTCAACTTAGCTTGTCCCAAAGACAACTTTCCTCTACCAGTATTAACCAACCGATTGATCATCGATCGCCATCCATGAGATGCTATCACTCATGGATGGTTTCTTGGGTTATAATAAAATATTACTTGCTCCATAAGATCAACACAAAATTTCCTTCATCACTCCTTGGGGACCTTCTGCTATCGAGTCATGACTTTTGGATTTAAAAACCACAGTGCTACATATCAACAAGCCATGACTTATATCTTTCATGACATCATGCATCACATATTGGAAGATTACGTGGATGAACTTCTTACAAAATCCAAAATCGTACTCAAACACCCTGCGATCCTTAAGGTCATCTTTGACCACCTCATCAAGTATTATGTTCTCCTTCAACCTAAGAAGTGTGTCTTCACGGTGCTTTCAGGAAAAATCCTTGGGTTCATCATTTCTTTGCATGGCATAGAGGTTGATCCTACTAAAGTAAAGGCTATTCTTGAAATGCCTCTACCTACTAATCTCCGTCAACTTCAAAGTTTGCAAGGTAAGTTACAATCTATCCGTCGGTTCATTTCAAAACTTTCCAACTGCTATCAACCATTTCATCATCTCCTCAAAAAGGACGTCTCATTCAAATGGGATGATGAATGCCACAAAGAATTTGATGCATTAAAACAATAGCTTATCTAACCACCAATGTTCATTCCTCCTAAAGATGACCAAAATTTTTCCTATATGTTTTTTCTAATGACCATTCCCTAGGTGCCATGCTCGCTCATCACGATGAGAAACACAGAGAACAAGTAGTTTATTACATAATCCGTACACTTTTGGACTACGAAACTAGGTACACCCATGCTAAATTTTTTTCTTAGCGTTAGTATTTATCACCACTAAGCTTCATCATCACCTCTTGAATGTTAGGAAATAAGAGATAAAATATGTGGAATAATCCCTTACAGAATCGCAATGAGAAACTAATATGCCAAAAAATATTACGATCTCAAATAAAAGTGTAGAATAAAATAACACAACACGAGAGACAAGATTTAACATGGTTCACCCAATTTGGGCTACATCCACCAAGAATCGCTTGCTCAGATTTTATTACAAGCCTCCACTCTCTCAATACAATACCTAGATCCGTTTGGAGCTATGCTCAACAAACTCTATAGAATTCACACCTGAATTCAAAGCACATCTACAATACATTTTCTTATCTATGTATCATATGCATAAGACCATATAAATAGACAATTTCTTAAGCAGTTTGATACAAAACCGTGGGTATCAAAACAAATGGGTATTGAAAAACCATGGGCCCAAAAACAGCCCATAACGGTTACCCATTACCCATGGGTTAATAAACCACCCATGAAAATTTGCTTCAGGATATTTGCCCTCGAACCCCCATCAATCGAGGGGGCTTCACCCCCGAACCCCCGACTCCGCTCCTTTGCGCGAGTGGGACCACCGTAAAAATACCCGAGTTTAACACATAGAAGGTGTACCACACTCTAACATGAAAATAGGCTTCACAAACATAACATTAACCACAAAACCTCTTTTGTCATGAACACTAATCCCTACATTACATGTACACCAAACCCTACCAGCATTAACATGCCGCAAGTTGATAAGGCTTCTTGTAGACCTTGACCTCGAATTCATCCATCAAAAATATATCAAAGGCCAAGCCATCGTTGACCAACTAACAGATGCACCTCTTTCTGGAGATCAACCCTCTAACTTTGATTTCCTAGATAAATCCATTGCTACCCTCTCTTTGGATGATACCACTTATCAGATGACCTTATTCTTTGATGGTTCCAAATGTCAGCATGGAGGTGGTGTATGTGTTATCCTCATTCCTCTTGATGGTGAACCTATGCCTTTATCTTTCAAACTAGATTTTGATTGCACTAACAACATTGTCAAATATAAAGCACTCATATTAGGACTTAAAACCACCATATCCCTATATGTTAAATCAATTAATATATTTGGTGACTCTCAACTAGTTATAAACCAAGTCAATGGTATATACCAATGTCGTAATGAAATACTCCAAAAGTAAAAATGTCACGTCGACATACTTTTGACTACCTTTGACCGTTAAAAACTTCAAACCACCCCACAATATACTAATAAATTTTTGGATACCATGGCCTACCTGGATTCTCTAATACTCGCTTCACTTGCCGACTCCAAAATATTTATCACACTACAAAGGTTACAATCATTCTCTTATTTATCTCGTGCAAACAAATCCATTAGAACCGTTACACCTAACCCACGTGACCTTTGGTGTAAATAGTTTGTAGACTAGATTTCTCTTTCCATTCTACCTCTCGATGTCACTCATAATGGATAACACACCTTTCTTAAAGGTGTCTCTCGGTATGTCATCATGGGTGGTCTCCTTTATAAGTGTGGCTTCGACGGTATTCTCTTACGATGCCTTACCATTTCTAAAATTCCTTACACCATCAAGGAAGTTCACAATGGAATTTGTGGAGGTCACTTTAGTGGCTTAGCTTGTCGTTAAATGCATTCTTCACCTAGGCTATTATTGGCCAACCCTAAACCATGACTATTGTGACTATGTCAAACATTATGTGAAATGTCAAAGAACATATCAATCTTCATCACACACCTAGTCATTCCTTATAGGTCGCATGAGACCTTTGGCCTTTCTCTCAATGGGGTTTGGATCTTGTTGGAGAGATAAATCCTAATTCTTCATAATGCCATCAATGGATTATAACCGCTCATCGAATACCGCACTAAATGGGTAGGAGCCATTCCCTCACTTCTACAAAAGCTAAGAAAATATGTGAATTCATCAACCATCACATCATTTGTCGCTTTGGTGTCCCTCACCACCTCATCATTGATAATGAAAATTAATTCAAAAACAAAACCCTACGAAATATTTGTGATGATTTTGGAATTTAACTCAGTTCTCTTCACTTTCCTACCTGCAAACAAATGGCCAAGCATAATCAACCAATAAAACCTTGAACAAAATTATTATGAAAGTAGTTGACAATACTAAGAAAGATTGGCATACGCCCATTCCTTTTGCCTTGTGGGCTTATTGCACTAGTATTCACACTTAAAATTCTGCCACACCTTTCTCTTTGGTCTATGGTACCGAGGTTGTCTTGCCTCTTGAATTCCAGATTCCATCTCTCCGCATATCACTACAAGACATGCTCAACGATGATGACTTTTTCCAGATCGTTTGGCACAACTTGAGTCATTAGATGAGTGTCATCTCAATGCTCTTGATCATCTCTAAATATACCAAAATGTATCAAATGTTCCTATGAAAAACTCACCCATGAGTGAACCTTCCGTCGGTGACCTCATCCTCAAGGAAAATCAGCATGTAACCAAAGAAGAAAAAAGTAATCAAGGAAAATTTGTTCCTAATTGGCTTGGACCTTATATCGTTACTCATACATATGGATCAGGTGTTTCTCATTTGTATTCACTCGAAGGTAAACCCAAACTTGAACCCCGAACACCTTGCATCTTAGACATTTTATTGTTGAAATAAAGTCCTATATCATCTCCCTCAATCTATTGACCGATCATCCCTTGAGTGTCGCTCACCTTCCATGCTACCTTGTTTTGAGGATCAATGACTAAAAATGAAGAAATCATAGTCAAAAAGTGTATATTGACTATTGACTACACCCAAGTAAATGTGCCAAGTGAATCTTTGAGTGCACATGACCATACAATGAAGAACTTAGAATCAAAAAGTTTTTGAAGTTATCAAAATGACCGGGAGAGTTATTTGGATAACAATTTGGAAACTTTTGGGGCCATCTTCTTTCTAGATGAAGGAGATCAGTAGCCTGAAGCATCCATTGGGCATGGATTCTACTATGTAATCATTTTAAGAACTTCCCTAAAGTCACCTAACAGATCATTTCTTTATTTTATTCTCGAATCTCGTAAGTTGCTGAAAATTACCGTATCCTCGGAAGTAAAAGAAGAGTGCGTACAGGAAGCACGTGAGAAGAAATAACTATGTACAAACAAACAATGTGCACACATCACACTTAGAGGAATTGAAACTACTCTAATATATATAGAATGATGTAAAAATTTTAATGTAGGGGTTTGAGATAGATCCCATTGACTGGGATTTACAGTGTGCCTCCATCAAGATGAATTAACTCAAAAGAGTTATCTTCTTTACATGAATTGATGATATAAGGGCCACTCCAAAGTGCATCAAACTTTGAATGGTACCTGGTTTAGATCTGTCAGCATCCCATTTTAGAACAAAGTCCCCTACTTTAAAAGCTTGGGGCATAACCTTTATGTCAAACCTTTTTCTTTGTTTCTTGTTGATGCTTATTCCAACTTGATCATGGAAAAGTTTCTTGATTCTTTAAGATTAGCCATCTCTTCCAATCTGATTTCTCTCTAGTCTGCACCTTCAAATTCCAGATTCTTTGGCAAGCGCCAATGAGTTCAATTCTAGTGTTCAAGGAAGGGTATCCTCCTTTCCATAGAAAAACTTGTAAGGCAAAGTTCATATTACCTTTTTTACTGTTATTATATCTTCCCAGCGCGCATGAGACCTTTAGATAAAATTATCTTTGGCTGATGTTCATTGTATGCTTCATGATTCTGATTAGGTTCTTGTTTGTTGATTCTACCAGACCATTTCCCGAGGGTAATAGTTGGAAGAAGGATTCGATAGATGCCCGATTTAGATCCCAATTAGTGATTTTAGTCCCAAGGAAGGATTTTGCATTATCAAAGATAATGGTCTAAGGAACACCAAAAATTATGACTATACCTTAAAGAAAGTCCAGGGATGATTGACTCGGTTGATTCCTTGAGCGTGACAACTTTTGTCCATCCGGGTGAAATAGTTCATAGTCATTATCAAGACCACTTGTGTCTAGCACTTGAAAGTGGATTGATCATACTAATGAAGTTAAGACCCCATTGCACAAAAGGTTGATTCACTTGGATTGGTCGGAGGGGAAGTGCTGCCAATTTTTTATTTCCTGCAAAGAAAGAGCATTCCTTGCATTTTTGACCCAATTGTGTGCATTTGCAAATAGGGTAGGCTATAAGATACCTACCATTATGATTTTCATTGTTGTAGTTTTGGCGAGAAAAGTGTCCACCGTGAGAATCCATCATGAAATTCTCGCTAAATCTCTTAATGGATATAGATAAAACAAAGGAGGTAATTCAATGATTGACACATCTTGAGTAATTGTTAAACTTGGACATGCATGAAGGGTCAAATCAAGATCCTTGATGACTCCTAAGGTAGTGACAGTTGAGCCATCGAGTTGTAGGACTCCTTTAGATAAGGGGCTATACCTAAGACCTAGGACATTAGCTATTCTCTTGGGCATAACAGAGGTACTAGCACCTGAGTCTATCATGTAATTATGGACAAGATGTTCACCTATGATCAAGGACATATAGAAGGGTGGGGTTTTAACAACCTTACTTACTTGCTTCTCATTTTCTTGGTAGATGTTGATAGAAACACACAACTTCTGTATGGCTGGATCAACATGTGGGAGTTACGCCAGAGCTTCATGCAATAGATCCTACTAAGATGGAATAGTCAGGGCATCCCACATTGTGACATTTATATTTGTCTTCTTCATCTGGTCAACAATGTTGAATGGAAGACCCGCTAACTTGTGCATTTGAGGAACAACATCCCTTTTTTACTGTTTAGGTGTAGAAGCAAGAGTTTTAGCTAAGTAGGATATTGACCTACCAAAGGAGGGGCGTGTGCCACTTTAAAAGCCTTGCGCAGGGCCTCTTGTGTAGGGACTTGAGTGCTCTTACTACTAGATGCCTTGGCTGATTCTTTTTTACTTTTGAGGGCTGGTTTGCGTTACTGGGAGTGTGACCCATGTGCACTGACTCCAACATTCTCTTCTTATATCTCGTGTTGTCCATAACTTGGGCACCTAGTATGATTTTATCATCTCTTTACTTAGTTGATTACACAAAAGTCCTCAACACCAAGAACATCAAATTTTCCTTTAGAGGAGCTTTTGGTCTTCCTTGGTTTTCTACTTCAGAGGCACTTGTTAAAGGATCACAAGCTGAAGCATTCTAGATCATGTAGGCTTGGGCATGTGCAACATTTGCACAATGATATTAAATATGAGGCATATTGCAAGGGAAGCACCATTCTAAATCTTGCACCAAATTATTTTGAACTGGAATGAGTACCTGACTTGTACTAGGTACTGGAAGAGAGGGCGCGGGAGGAACAAATTGCAAGGAAGATGCATGTTAGCATGCCATCTATAATTTTTCTGATTGGGCACATTTCTTTGGTTTCCATATTGATTCCGCCAAGGCTGATTGTTTTGGCTATTCGCCTGATTAGAATTACCTCTATAGGCTTGCGCATGTTGCTTTTCTAATGATATGACTTTGTTTGATAAATTTCTGATTAGAGCCTTTAATTCTTCATCCTCCTTTTGTTGCATTGGGGAGTAGGATGTAGATGCAACTAGTTTTGTGATTTGTTCAGAATAGGAATAGGGGCCACAGAAGGTTGAGGTGCTTGTGAAATTTATGGGAACAAGGGCATAGGTGGTCTAGGAGCTATCTTTCTCACTTGAATAAGACTATTTTCTAATCTTACTTATGTAATACCTAAAGTAGCTGGTAAGGTCCTACCTCCCATGGATTGAATCATGACTAAGATATCACTGTTCAATGCCTTTAGATAATACAAAAAAACATGTTGGGCTGTAGGTCTTACCAAAAGAGGGATTCTGTCCCAAGTCTTCTGAAATATGATGTTGAAATCAATCATCTACTTGTTGGGCACTCTTCTTGTTGTTATCAATTTCTCCACTAGAGATAGGTGATCTGACTTATCTTTAAATTAATTGCAAAGAGTTTTCCCAACTCATCCCAGGTGGTAATAGATCCAAGTCTCAAGCCTCGGTACCATTAAAGCACTTTACCTTTGAAAGAGGTTATAAGTATCCTTACTACTACATCATCATGTGTGATCAAATAGAGTGAACACATGTTTGCTACATCCTAGATATGTTCATGAGGGGTGACTTTATTCTCACTAGTGAAGTATGGAATACTTTTGAGAGCTCATTTTGCACGACCAACACCAAGGGACTCCCTCTGTGAAGTTGGAAAAGTTCCTCAGTGGAGGAGGTGGCTGATGTGTCATCGTAGGGTGTACAGCTTTGTTTGTTTTGAGGAGTAAAATGGGCATGGCACATTAGAGATAGAGATGTACATGCATACCTTCTAGAATGAAATATTCTTAGGGATAGCTAGAGGTACTCGAAAGTATATTTAGCCACTTCACTTCTTCTTGTATGCACTCTTCTCATGAAAGGTGCTTATGGCTACTAAAAATAAGGTTTGGAAATGTTTGGGAGTTACGCGATGTGTTGAAATGATCCTCTAAAGACTGAAATACTAAGTCCACACATAAGAACTTAGCAATATGAAATTTAAGATTTCATTGATGCTCCCATTGAGCATGCCGAAACTTTTAGTGTTCAAACTTACACCCACGTATCAAATCTGAAGGACCGAGTTGTTTGAGATCACAATGGAACTGTCTCCAAGTTGTGGGACCTTGCACACTTGAGACAGATCTCCGGAGAAGGTCGGTTCCTCTATCTATTTCTACTGCTACTGCTTACTCCTAGTGCTAAAAGGGGAAACTAAGATAATAAATGCCAAGGGACCAGGGATAGAAGGATAACATGAAAATAAACTACACTAAAAGGTGATAGCACTTAAAAAGAGGGATGAACACTATCTGTTCTGAGTAGGAATGAAAAGGGGACATGTGAAAGGAGGCTAGGCATGAGTAGCACAACTAAAAACACATTTACTAGATCATTCTCATGGAACACAACTAAATAAGGAATTGCAAGGGATGTGAAGTGGCACAAAAAAAAGAAATGCAAAAGAAAAGGAAAGAAGAAGGAATGCAAACACATTAGGAAAGAGAATTGTCACAAAATGATGCTTTTAGTACTTGCAAAAATACACAGAGCTGTTATAATGGTGAAAGAGGTTGATATCCACATGCATGAGATAGATCTAGAGGTCTCAAACTTAGACTACAAAAGATATTAAGTCCTTAGCAAAATATGTAAGGATTATGAGTATCCAATGTTAATAATGAGTCCAACTCTTAGATTTATAGATAAATCTGTGGAAGGAGAAGAGAAGAAGGGAAAACGTGAATTTGAAATACAACCACAAATAAAAATAATTAAATGCCTACAAATCCACACTGTAAATTTGTTAAATGCACTTCCTAGTCTGTTTGGACTTTGGCATGTTGGAGAAGGAAGGAGGGCGGATCATATCAAATTGGGTGGTTGAAGTAATCGATCTATTCATTAATGCCCAGAAAGATGTTTTCCCATTTCTCACCTACTGGGTCTGCCAAAATTTGAATTTGAATGTCTAGCACTATGGATGATGTCAACAACTCTCTAAAAAATCTAGGTGCACACCAATCAAAGCTTTGTAGTAAGAGATATGGTCAGAGAGTGTTGGTGCCCATTTTGATCCTCTATTATTTTCCCATCTTTCCCCTTTGTTCTACATGCTCAAAAACATTTTTCTTCGAGTTTGGTGGTTTGCAAGTTTCCCCATCTAGATTGAATGCTTTAAATGGCTCATAAACCTATTATTTTGCCCCAACTTGAAAGAAAAATACATGCAAGCTTTGTTTTATGCCTTAAATTTCCAAATCCATGGGCCTCTATCATTTTTTCCATTTTTTCTAGCCTGTGGAGCTCAAATTTGCTCGTTTTGTACTCATTTTCCTCAAAATCCTTCCCCATGGTCAAAAATTGCTTGAAACCACTTCCCATATGTTTTTTGACCAAAAACTCCTTCACCCACGAAGAAAAAATTGAATTTAGGCGTCCTTAGCAATTTCTGTGTTTTTGACGGTCGTACGGGTGTCATTTGACCATCAAAATTAAGCTCAAGTGATATCTCCTACGTGGCCGCATCTGGTTGGACAAGGATCGGTAGGGTTTCTTTGAAAAACTTGGCATTTTTGGCTTTGGGAAAAAATTCAACATTACCCCCGCAACTCCGCAGAAGGACACGTGCATGCCGTGTTCTTATGCCAAGGCGGGATGGAAGGTGGGCGGGGAACTCAGCAATTTTTTTCCTTTTTAGCGAAAAGGAGAAAATGTAGAAGAAAATCCCAGAAGTCTACAATGGAGCGGGGGTGGACACGTGGCGGCACGGTGGTAGAGCGTGAAAATGCGGGCCTCGAGAGGAAAAGGGGATTTTTTTCCTTTTACCAAAAGGAGTTAGAGTGCAAATTAGAACCACGGGTCCGTAATGGCGCAAAAGGAGACACATGGCGGGTTCGGAAGAGGCAGAGGAGTGCGAGGCTACTGGGGTAGAAGCAAATTTTTTCCTTTTTGCAAAAATGAGTTAAAGTGAAAATTTGAGGCGTGGCTCCACGAAAAATCAAAAGGAGACACGTGGTAGGGAAGAAATCGGAGGCGCGGGCCCATGGAGGAAAAGTTGAAAATTTTCCCTTGGCGAAAAAAGGGGTTAAAACATGAAATAAGCCCGTGGATTTTTAGTGATAGAGAGGATGACATGTGTCAAGGACAGAGGCGGAGGTGTAGGTCCACGGGGAAAAATGTAAAATTTTTCCAAATTCAAAAAAGGGTCAAAATGTGCAGAATTGAGTCATGATCCCAATGGGACCCACCATATGCCACGTGTCATCACCAAATTTCAAAGGCGGAGGGGTAGAGAAAAAAGTAATTTTTTTCCATTTTTCCAAAAATGTTAAAAAGTCAAAAAGTGAGCCCGAATTCATTCCCAATCATATTTTGACACGTCGAGCACCCAGATTGAAGGAGAAAGAACAGAACAAGGGTAATTGTACATTTTCATTTTTGGCCACCATTTTTGCTCTAGGAAGCTTGGAGATGTGAATTTTACATCATTTTTCATCGAATCTTTGGTGAATTCATGTTGTTTGTGCCTACAAAGACCAATGCAAGTGGTTTTAGGGATTAATTTGCATATTTGAGGTGTTTTTGAAATAAATTTTTACTCAGGCCCATGCAAAACGTGAAATATCAAATTATAAAGTTGCAGAATCAAATTTTGGAATGATAAGGATGAAATGATGAAATGAAAGGGGTCTACATGCTTGGAGAATGAAAAACATGCCTCCACAATGGATAATGATGAAGGATTTGTAATGATTCACCATTTTAGAAACACCTGACAACTCTTGTTGCAAATTTGTTAAATGTCCCTATCTGCGAATCATGTTGGAATTTTGTAACAAACTTGATGTTGGGAATATTATTTTCTTGGGAAAGAAGGATCAAATGTAATTGAAAGTTATATAATGCATGTTTTGAGACATGTAAAAGGTTGGAGAAACTTAGAATTTCATGGGAAAATCTAGGAAGAATCCCATTCTCTGAGAAACTGCCTAAGAACCATTTCTAATTCCTTTTGCATCAGATTTGTATCATGTTGAGTTGGTTTCAGTTGTAAAGCCATCAACAAGCTCTGAGATTGTTCTTATAAAATTCCCTTGTTGATAGATTTGATCAATTCGATTATCTGTGTGTGTCTCTTGGCAAAATTTACATGCACTTATGTTCCGAATGTTTTCAATTTGTGTTTCTTGCTCCTGTTGTAGTATTATGTTTAAAATCTCTCTTGATCATACATGTTATCATTTCTTGTTGATAGTTTAGTGGCATCTGTAGTCTCACATTTAGAAGAGCTTTCATTTGATAAAGAGATAAACAGATTTAAAATCACTTTACCTTCCTTGAATTCTGAGATTGTTTGTAAACCTTTGGGTGCACCTTAGGTCATGATAAAATAGAGATTTCTGGATACTTTGTTGGTTCATTTTCTTCAATATTTTTAGTAGGTTGTCAAATATTGTGTGGAAGAGTTTATATCTGGGCCTCCATTTGGTGCAAATATCCTGGTTGAAGGAGTACCTTAACCCCTTTGAAGCATTCCCGATGTTTAGGAGTTACAAATTTCTTGCAAAGGTCCTCAAAGAATCTAGAAAATTATGGTTAGTCTTGTCTAAAATCTCCCACCAAAAATTCATTCAAAATAACTAATCCTACCCCATACTACCCCTGCATTGCATTGTGTATCAATAAAAGAATATAATCCATTTACAAAAATGCACAAATAAAATCAAGATCATACCATGTCTCTAGTAGCCTCAACCTTGTCTTGAAAGCATTTCCATCATTTAGTAGTGACAACTCTGTTGAGTTTGAATAATGAAAAATTGATCATGTTTTCCCAAGGCCATCTCCATACAATATGTGTAGTATAAGGATATGTCCACCTCCACAAAACAGAGGCTGCAATATAGGTTCTCTTACCTTGGTTGAAAGACATAACCTAAAATAGTGAGGATTAGATCAAAATCCTTTCAAGGTGCTACCCACTTCTTCAAAGCCTGAGTGCTAACAAGTCGGATAAATTACTTCCCACTACAAAATGACATATAAATCATTTATCTGCCTCTAAGTGTCTTGTAAAATCCATGATGTTGCTCAAGTTGTGAAGGAGATTAAATCTACTGTACTCAACACCCAAATGGTACCATTCGGGATCTGTTTTGAATTCTTGGGAAATAATTTACATTCCTGAGATTGATTTACTGATTCATTTGCTAGTCCATGTCTATTTAGCCCATCAACAACACCTTTTTGGCACTGTTTCCGGGGACATTATTCAGTATTTCAGATCCCTGGTAATACTTCTTATGTGATTTATGTGCAATTACAAATCTGAGTATCATCTTTTGATCAGATTTATAAGATTGGAATGAAGAGTAGAGTTCTAAGTTTGATATTCTCTTAGTTCAATCTGATCCATGTGCATACATATTTGAGATATTTGAATGCATATCAAACCTTGGTAAAGTCCCTTGCAAATTCTGCATGCAAATACATTGTTGAAGCATCATTTTATAATCAGACTTGTAAGGATTAAGTGAAGATATAAGTTCTTCCTACAATTTTATCAGTTTCTAGTAGTTGTTGCACTTCATTTGCATTTGTGATTGATAAATTCAAAGAAAGGAAGGTCTGATCTATAAAGTTTGGCAAGATTTTCAGTGTTGATAGATATTTGAGAGTATTTTAGTGCATTTTCACAACTAGGGTGAAATTCCTTAGTGGCGACTCCATGTTGTTCTGATCTTGATAAGTATCGGTGTCTTAACCTTCTGTCATTTACTTTGGTGTTGCTAATCTCTCGCAAAACTTGAAGGAAGAAGATCTCTCTTCATTAGAGACTCTCAAGAAGTTGTTTCTGATTCAAGAAACTCGTAGTTGGAAGGAGAAGAGTTTGGAAGGTTGTTAAAGTTCAGACATTAGGAAAATATATATCCATTAGTGAGAGAGATCAACCTTTGGTAGAGGATTATCACTCTTCTTCAAGTGATTCTGATTTAAGAAATCCTCTCATAAACTTGTTTGCCTCAGCTAGTGAAGTTCCTTCTGTTGTACCAGGTAAGTTCCTTCTTTAATCTGCACCTTTGTGTTTCAATTCAAATAAAACTTTGAAAGAAAATCAGCACTTAGAGAATACCAGTCTTGTGAATCACATTCTTGAGGCCGAAATACCTTGTACTCCTCATCAGCTTGTGTCACCCCCAAGATCACCTCCACCAAACAATATGGCTGAACATAAACCTCCATTTGTTGTTAACACCTTTGGTCCTATAGACTTTAGAGGAATGGATGGTTACCTAAATGCTATCCCACAAGATGTCAGAAATAGATTGGAAAAATTCCAAGGTAACAATGCAATAAATGGTGATCAACATCTCAAACTTTTTGTTAACATGATGGAAGATTTTGAGATAGAGTTTGAAGATGTGTATATTAAATTGTTCATTCATACACTAGAAGATGATTCTAGGGATTGGTACAAGGCTCTGCCTAATAATTCAATTGATTCTTGGATTGAGATGAAGAATGCATTTAGGTTGCAATATGGTGACAAGACTGATCCTAGATTTCTCTTGTCTGAGTTTTAGAATATCAAGAAGAAACCCAATGAATCAGTCCACGAATTTAACACAATGTTTAACAAAAATTTGAGAGGCTTCCTGTTAGTCTGAGGCCTTGTGATGAGTCTTGTTTAATCAAATATGCAGATGCATTTGATAAAAAGGCAGCCTTCAAATTGAAAAAAATATCAAAGCTATTGGGAAACCTCTCAAGAGAGATGGTGTAAAGTTGATAAACCTTGAAAAACCTCAAGCTAGCAAGGGTGCTGATTTAGAAGAGGTTTTGAAAATTTTGGCAAGGGCTGTCAAAGAAATCTCATATAAGTTGGCAAGAGCTGAGAAAGGAATTGGGAAAACTTCACAAGGTTAGCCAAGAGCACAAAACTATGACAGATTTGCGAATCATCCTAGAGGTAATAAAAGGGTAGATGATAAAGGAAAAGGATCCATGTGTAGACACCAAATTCGTGTCTTACGACCCCTTGTGACCTGCATCCCATTTCGCAACCTAACCTCATTACCTAAACCTTACACAATTATTTATTAATTACCTTGTAATTGATAAATCCCCATCACCTCACCTACCACCTCATTTTGCCACCTCATCATGACCTAGCCCTAATCCTAAACTAACCTAATTAAGACCTAAAACTTGGTCTACACCTACACCCATGACTAATGACCCCTTTCTCGCACCCAAAACCGACCTTCTAGTCACTTGACCAAGCCCGCAACTAATCTCTCGGAGAAAAGCAGGGAAGGTGGGTTGTTTCACTCGAAAATAGCCTACTTTTTCCTTACCGATGCGGTTCCTACTCGACCGCCGCTCTAAGTTACATAACCGCCATCGGTTCCTGTAAATGGCCTCCCAAACCAAAACAACGGATCGGAATTTCATTTTGGAGATCGGTCGAAGGATTTCTCGGATCAACAGAGATTATTGGGAGCGAGGAACAGTCCAGGACCTTCACTTGACCAAGCGAGGCGAGTGGAAATACCGAAGTGTTTACAAAGAAAGGAGATCAGCTTGCATCTTGGTCAAAACCAGTAAGTCACATCTTGCATGTCCTCTGTTATAACATTTCTTATGTTTCTTGAATCTCAGTCCTCCTAAATCCGTTTCTGAGTCCACTACCCAACGTGCCATTGCATCTAACTGTTATTCTTTTACCTCTCATCATCTCATTTCCTAATATCATCCATAAACCAGCCTTACAAACACCATAGCTACCAAGAAGATCCTATAACCCACCGGTATCGGTTATCAGTAACCGGCATCGGTTCCTCTGATCAAAACCAGAAAAACAGCCTTTTCCCTACCCAGTTCAACGAAACAACTTAATTGATATTTTACAGTCTTTTGTGTTAATTCATATTAGCAGAAAACCGACCACCTTCGAAAGGAAGTTTTATATTTCTTGGGCCCAAGGCGCTTCCTCATTTATTGTTTAATCAAAATCTTGTGGTCTTGTGTTCTTATTTGCAGTAGTCCTTCCAAGACAAAAAGGAGTTCTTCGCATCACTGATCTTTCTCTACGGTACTTGCGCACACCATCTCGACATTCTACGGGTATTCCTCCTAACCCTAACCTTATCTCATTTCTAAAGGAACGAAACATTTCCGAGTGAAACATTTTGGCACGCATTTGTGGGACCCATTTTTGGGTTTATCTTTATTTCTCGCTTGCTTTCATATAGGGAGCATACTTGCTGTTTTCTTCTTCTAAAGATATTCACGAGGTATTTTATTATTCTGGTAAAAGAACTTGCTTTGTTTTTGCATATTGCATTAGTGAAAGTCATCTCTTTTGCTTCATCGAATATCACTTTCGATTTGGGTTTAAAACACATGCATTGCATTCCCCTTCGTTGTTTTTCAATTCTAGTGAACATAGATTAAGTAACAGTGTCGTACGTTGGGGTGATATCCACGGTATTGACAATAAATTAATCTTACATTCACCGCACAACACATACCCGAATCACTTCACAATTAACACAACAGCTCAAACATCCCCCTTTTTTCCGCGGTATTCCTCCGCCTTGATTGAGGTAACCTTATAAGCCAAAACAACTTGAAATTTCCCTAAGTCTCTTGTTTAGGATTCGACATCCTTCTACGTCTAAAGGCATAAGCCCACGATAATTAAAATTAATCCTAGGGTTAATCTCCTCGGATTTGCGTGTGCATCTTGCTTGTTTTTAGTTCTCGCTTTCTTTCTCATACTGCATTTCGTGATCAATAATTGGACAAGTATACTAAACGTTGTTAAAAATCAAATTAGCAGCCTTTTTATATGTTGTTAGCCCAAACTTCTTACACTGACATCGGTTACCTGACCGACGTCGGCTATAGTATAACCGACATCGGTTACTAGACCGAAATCGATCTTGTCTTTCCACCTCGACAAACCAAAGCAACCTACCAATTTTACTAGTCTGAGTTTGTTTCTATTCCTGACAGATTAAAACCCTATTGTGAACTTCTGTCCATGGTTGTTATCACTCGAAAGCAAGCCGCCGCCATGGTTTCACATGCTTGCTCTTTTTTTGCACTCGAATCACCCCTTCACCTTCGTGGGGAATCCTACGATACTGGAGAGGTTCCTAAAATTCTGTGGGAGATAAGGACTTTGCCAAGTTTCGGATGCCAATTCCAGCACTGCATAATACTATTTGTCTCATACCCCGACCGTACACCCGATGGTTAGCTCCTTGTAGGTATGCCTATCGCATAGATAGCTGCTCATTTAGCTCCCACTCCGCTTGATAATACACACCTTGCTTCCCGCATCTCTAGCCCCGTCTCCCAATCCGACGGCCGCAGAGGTTCATACGACCCCGATTAGCTTTCCTTTTGTTAATCTTGGAGCCCACATATCATTACCACCGACCGCCCCTACCTCATCTCTTTTCAGATCGCTCCATTCATGACTTGCTCTCTGCCACCTATCCACACGAGCTTTCCTTCTCAAGCTCCGCCTACCTTTTCATTCCCATACACGTATCCAGTGACCTCAACATCCTATATAGGACACCCCTATTCAGTCGCCTCAACATATTCATCCTCCACACCTTATCAACACTTAACCCCACCAGTGTCTAGCGGTGGTCCTTGGTCCAATCTGCCTCCATTCACCACAACCACACCATCATCTCATCCAACCACTGACTTAATTAAACAAATGATGGACAAAATGCAAAACCTGGAGGCTTCTGTTTCAGGAAGTCGTAGCGCCTTGACATACGAGCAAGTTTGTCGGGAGCCCATTCACCCTTCTGTCCCCCTTCATTCATATCCTCCTCAATGGGAGTTGCCAAAATTTACTTGTTTTAACAAGAAGAAAGAGATCCTCAACAACACTTGCGATCATTTAGACATGCTTGTTATTTGATTGCTCATGATGATGCCTTGTTACTCCGCACCTTTCCCATGTCCTTATCGACCCACCTTGAGAGTGGTACAAAGGCTTTAACCCAAAGACTCAATCTTCTCTTTTAACCAACTAGCCCAATCTTTCTTGGATCATTTCTCCATTAACATTGCACAAGAAAGTATCTATCACCGACCTCTATGCCATCCGACAATTTGAGGATGAATCTATCGCAGATTTCGTTGGACGATGGCGGGCCTTATCAACCAACTTACGTATGCCTTGCCTCAAACCGAACTTATCGAATCATTACGCGGGCTGCGCTAAGCACATCTCCCTACCCTCCAAATTCAAACTTTCCGTACATTCGACGAGGCCTTTACTATGGCTCAAAATTAGAAATTCGAGCCTTAGAGGAAGAGAAATTGCGGTTGCAAGCAACAAAACTCCACTTTCCGAACTCCTGATTCTACCAATAAACCAAATACCACCACTCCTCATGCGTCCACTTCTTCTAAATCAAAAGGAGCTGTCCACGCGGTGATGGTCAAATCCCAACCACCGTCCAATACTCCACCAAAAACCACCTATAAATACAAAGCCGAGCCCATCAACTACACTCCCTTGGGAGAAACCTATGGTGTGATATTGGAAAAATTGCTCAAAGCAGGAGCCATTACCTTACCTCCTGTTAAACCTCATTCCGGGTTTGATTCCACTCACGCCATACCTTCCTGGTACAAAGAAAATGACTTTTGTAACTTCCACCGCGTGAAGGGACACAGTCATGAGAACTGCAAGATGTTGAAAAACATAGTGCAGGAAATGGTTGACGCAGGGGATATAGCTCTCGATAATCCTAACGCCCCTGCTAACCGAAATTTGAAAATATTCAACAAGCCATTCCCAATCACTCGCCCAACAAGAATTTGAAACCAGATATCTTAACCGAGGAGAGTGTTCATGAGATCCATGCAAGATTCGATACCTGCACCAAAAGCCTCTATCGAGAAAATTTTCAATCAAGCCTCTTCACTAACACAGATCCCGAACCTCC